>CM069410.1:225324818-226069769 GCA_035609135.1 Eleutherodactylus coqui | reverse complement strand
TCATGGTGTACAGAGGGGGAGACCTGCTTTAGGGGGTGCAGTGACAGCAATGTAGATGGTTGTACAAAGGGGAGCCCTGGTTTGGGGTGTGCAATGACAGCAGTGTATATGGTGTACAAAGGGAGCCCTGGTTTGGGGTGTGCAATGACAGCAGTGTATATGTGTACAGGGGGGGGGGGGGTGCAGTGACAGCAGTGTATAATGTTATTTAGAGGGGAGCCCTGCTTTGGGGGTGCAGTCACAGGTTAAAGGTGCAGCATGCACTCCAGCCTGGTGCCTCCGTCAATCCCAACACCTTGATAAGTACCTCTTTGATTTACTGGATCTTTGGCAACGTAAGCGACATATTCTGCTGTGTCCTGAAATCCAATGTGAAGAGATGGTCATGCAGAATCATACTAGGTGTACATAGAATGCACTCGGCGCACGGCTTCTGCTACATCTCCGCACGCGATACTCACCGGATCTCCTCCAGATGCAAATGAAATGGACTGCATGTGGTGGTTGGCGATGATCTGCAACAGATTCAATGCAACAAGGTCACTACTATTAGTGCAGCGGTATTTGCTCGGCCCCCTGGTCTTCCCACCCCTCTCACCTGCCTGCAGTCGGATGCCATGAGATTCAGGCTGCTGGTGGAGATTGTCAGAGTGATGGGCATGCCTGCAAACTTCAGGTTACACTTCCCCAGGATGGAGTTGAGGGAGCGCCCGCCGGTCTGAAGACACAAAGTGCGGTCAATCCAGACTGCTCAATAATCCCACGTCCAACCCTCCGTTTCCAGCCCGTGGTCACCCATCATCCTCCTCACTGATCAGTGAGATAGTCACAGGAAGAGCAGCTGATAACAGGGAGCAAGAGACTGTACCTCGCTGTCCACTGTCTGGAGATGACTTATAACCGTTTGCATTATGGCCCTCTTCCACGGGATGAGTGTCGTCTAAACGACTGCAGGAGCGCTGATGTCACCACTAAGGTCATTAGCGCTCGTAGAGAGCTTTTACACGCACAGACAGCACTGTGGGCTTCTTGCTCAGCGCTTCACCTTCCATGTGTGGAGCATTAACACGGAACGAGAAGCCGCAGTCCAGCAATGGTTGACTGAAAGTCACCGTTAATGAGAAGTGAGCAATTTTTTTCTACATTTATACTGAATGATTATCACTCAATTTTGTTCTTTTAACTAATTTTGAGCAATCATCGTCCCGTGTAAATGGCCCATCAGCAGATGCATTAGCTGTGCCAGTCTCACCTTTCGTCTTCGGAGCGCCCCCTTAGCTCCAGGAACAGCGTCAGATACCAGGCTGATGGCTTCCCTGTATGGACAGACAAGACGTCATTCATCAAGAACATGTTGGGGGTCCTCATCAAGTGACCCGCGGGGTCCTTACCGTGTAACTTGGGTGCGAGTACTAAAGTCCAAAGCCCGCATAGACTGCAGAACCTCCACACAGCCCATGTACTGAAAAAGGAAGGGAGATCGTCAGCCTGCAGTCAGCTCTGGTTTGTGGGGTATAGCGACCGCAGTGTACAGAGGGGAGCTCTGGTTTGGGGGTGCAGCAACAGCAATTTATATGGTATATAGAGGAGAGCTCTGGTTTGGGGGTGCAGCGAAAGCAGTGTATATTGTATACAGATGGAAGTACTTGTTTGGGAGTGCAGGGACAGCAGTGTATATGGTATATAGAGGGGTTCTCTGGTCTGTGGGCACAGCGACAGCAGTATATATGGGGTACAGAAGGAAGCTCTAGTTTGGGGGTGTGACAGCAGTGTATATGGGGTACAGAGAGGAGCTCTGGTTTGGAGGTGCAGCGACAGCAGTTTATAAGGTATATAGAAGGGAGCTCTGGTTTGGGGGTGCAGCGACAGCAGTGTATATGGTATACAGAAGGGAGCTCTGGCTTGGGGGTGCAGCGACAGCAGTTTATAAGGTATACAGAGAGGAGCTCTGGTTTGGGGGTGCAGCGACAGCAGTTTATAAGGTATATAGAGAGGAGCTCTGGTTTGGGGGTGCAGCGACAGCAGTGTATATGGTATACAGAGGGGAGCTCTGATTTGGGGGTGCAGCGACAGCAGTGTATATGGTATACAGAGGGGAGGTCTGATTTGGGGGTGCAGCGACAGCAGTGTATATGGTATACAGAGGGGAGCTCTGATTTGGGGGTGCAGCGACAGCAGTGTATATGATATATAGAGGTGCCCTTTGGTTTGGGCGTGCAGCAACAACAGTGATATGGTATAGAGAGGGGAACTCTGGTTTGGGGGTGCAGCGACAGCAGTGTATATGGTATACAGAGGGGAACTCTGGTTTGGGGGTGCAGCGACAGCAGTGTATATGGTATACAGAGGGGAGCTCTGGCTTGGGGGTGCAGCGACAGCAGTTTATAAGGTATATAGAGAGGAGCTCTGGTTTGGGGGTGCAGCGACAGCAGTGTATATGGTATACAGAAGGGAGCTATGGCTTGGGGGTGCAGCGACCGCAGTGTATATGGTATACAGAGGGGAGCACTGGTTTGGGGGTGCAGCACCAGCAGTGTATATGGTATACAGAAGGGAGCTATGGCTTGGGGGTGCAGCGACAGCCATGTATATGGTATACAGAGGGGAGCTCTGGTTTGGGGGTGCAGCGACAGCAGTGTATATGGTATACAGAGGGGAGCTCTGATTTGGGGGTGCAGCGACAGCAGTGTATATGGTATACAGAGGGGAGGTCTGATTTGGGGGTGCAGAGACAGCAATGTATATGATATATAGAGGTGCCCTTTGGTTTGGGCGTGCAGCAACAACAGTGATATGGTATAGAGAGGGGAACTCTGGTTTGGGGGTGCAGCGACAGCAGTGTATATGGTATACAGAGGGGAACTCTGGTTTGGGGGTGCAGCGACAGCAGTGTATATGGTATACAGAGGGGAGCTCTGGTTTGGGCGTGCAGCGACAGCAGTGTATATGGTATACAGAGGGGAGCTCTGGCTTGGGGGTGCAGCGACAGCAGTTTATAAGGTATATAGAGAGGAGCTCTGGTTTGGGGGTGCAGCGACAGCAGTGTATATGGTATACAGAAGGGAGCTATGGCTTGGGGGTGCAGCGACCGCAGTGTATATGGTATACAGAGGGGAGCACTGATTTGGGGGTGCAGCGACAGCAGTGTATATGGTATACAGAGGGGAGCTCTGGCTTTGGGAGGGTAGAATCAGGCAGGACACCATTGTACACTTACCCTGACGAGATAGGAGACCCCGGGCCCCATCACCTTGTCGTCGGGGTGCAGCCATCCACGGGTGGGCTTATTGACGAAGCTGCCGTGTCGGGTCCATTCGTCTCCCGCCAGCTGTCCTCCTTCCACTCGGGCTTTCCTCCCGCAGCTGAGCTTGTTCATGTCCTGGGAGAAAACAGTAAAAGTCCTCCCTGAGTCGGGGCTACTGGTGGAGTCCGTCTGCTCCCCGGGGCTGCAGGCCTCTTTCACCGGCCCCCCAGACGAGAAGCCGCGAATACTCAGCAGATTGGCAGGATTCGAGAGCTTGAGATTGGCCATTTTGGGAAAGAAGGAGCAGAGGGTGGTGGGGCTGTCCTCCGACTCCGAGGACAGCTCAGCCAGGTTTAGCATGGGGGCCAGGGAAGAGGAAGAGGAGGAGCTGGCCAGCGACTCGGCCACCATCATGCCCACCGAGGGAGTGGGTGGCCCAGTGTCCAGGGCATCTTCCACGGAGCTAACAGACTCGTTACGAAGGTGATTGTACTTAGCTTTGGGCAGGAGATCCATGATGCCCGCTGGCAGCTTGTACTCTGCAGACACAGGGGGAGAGAGTCTCATAGTCCAGCGCCAACGCACGCACAAGCGGAGCCCCCCTGACCCCCAGGTGGTTACATAGGAGTCCACGCCCCGCAGCATCCATCAGCAGCAGTCCTCTCAGGGAGCGCGGGCATGGCAGCGTGTGACAGATCCTTCCTATCCCACCCAGCGGAAGGAAGCAGCGGAGGAGGGGAGGTCAGCACGGATCCATCTCTGCGCAGCGCTCCCTGGAGGCGGCCGTCCAATGGCAGGACTGTGCTGACTCACAGGAAGACACGGGCCGCACGCTTCCTGCACCCCCATCCCATAATTACATTGTGACCCCGCCCGCCGCGCTGCCGTCCAACAAGGTCACTTGTGTCCCTGCGACTGCTCACAAGATGCCGCCTCGTCACAATGTCATTAAGGCACAGCTTTCACCAACTGTTGTCATGGGAACAATTAACCCTCATCAGTCTGCTCTAGACAGCATATGCCTGGACATCGCACTCCCCCTAGTGGTGGTGCCAGTGAACTACAACACAGAGCATCGCAGGTTAATGATTAATTCATGCCTCCATTGTCTGACAGCCCCCCTAGGTTATCCATGGGGCTGCAGCCCCCCAGCTGCCACGTGTGCATCCACTTCCTGCAGTCCCCAGCCCGAACAAGGCGAGGTTAACCCCATCTGTGCCGGGATGTCTATATATAGAGCTAGTACAGAGGACTGGGCATGAAGCGGCTGGAGGACAACAAGTCACAGCGGACAAGGCCCACACAGCTCCAGTAATGCATCTAAAGCTACAGACTCCGGAGGGCCAAGAACCCCACACATCCTGCGAACAAGGGCTTTGGTCACCCCTCACCAATGGGGGGCGCTGTGGGGGGAGGACTGCGGGCAGCGCAGAACACGTTCTCACTGCAACGGCCGTTGCGTTCATTAGTACGGGGACAGCCCTCCACCAAGATCACCGCTCAGAGACCACCACCACAAGACGGGGACCTCCGCTTACCACGTACTCCATCCCAGCGACTCCAGCCCGGTCTTCAGCTACCTGCATGTCAGCGACAAGAAGGGGTTAACGGGTTGTAGGTAGAGCGCGGAGATAAGCCCAGGTGTGGCCGACGCACCCTGCCCTCCGGCAAGAGGCGAACCTACGGCGGTGGCAGTCAGAGCCTCTCTACTGAGACGCATCCGACACATCACTCATCATGTAACGGGAAGACAAACGCCGCCGAGCACACCCCCCAACACTGACGCCGAGCGCACCCCCCAACACTGACGACCCGCCATCTACACCACCGCCAAATGTCAGTACACTCCCACCGCTAGAACCTGCAGTGCCACAACATATCCGTGCAACCCCACTGCCAGAACCCTCTCCGCCGCAGGTCCGTACACCCCCACCGCTGCCATCTACACCACCACCAAATATCCATACACCCCCACAGCTAGAACCAGTACCGCCGCAATCTACACCTGTACACCACTACCATCGACACCACCAAATGTCTATAAGCCCCCACAGCCGCCATCAACACCAACCCCAAAATTTCCATACACCCCCACCGCTAGAACCCCCACCTCCATGTACACCCCTACTGCTAGAACCACCGCCGCCATCTACACCACCCCCAAAGTGTCCGTACACCCCCACCGCTGCCATCTACACCACCGCCCAATTTCCGTACACCCCCACCGCTGCCATCGACAACAAATGTCCATAAGCCCCCCACCGCCAAATATCCATTCACCCCCACTACTAGAACCAGCACTGCTATCTACACCACCAAATGTCCATAAGCCCCCTCCGCGAAAGGGTCCGTACACCCCCACCATCACGTTCATACACCCCCCACCGCTGCCATCACACCACTGCCGAGTGTCCGCCACTGCTGCAATCGACACCACCAAATGTCCATAAGCCACCCATCTACACCGCCGCCAAAACGTCCGTGCGCCCCCGCCGCCTACACCGCCTCCAAAACGTCCGTGCGCCCCCGTCGCCCCCGCCGCCTCCAAAACGTCCATGCGCCCCCGTCGCCCCCGCCGCCTCCAAAACGTCCGTGCGCCCCCGTCGCCCCCGCCGCCTCCAAAACGTCCGTGCGCCCCCGCCGCCTCCAAAACGTCCGTGCGCCGCCTCCAAAACGTCCGTGCGCCCCCGCCGCCTCCAAAACGTCCGTGCGCCCCCGCCGCCTCCAAAACGTCCGTGCGCCCCCGCCGCCTCCAAAACGTCCGTGCGCCCCCGCCGCCTCCAAAACGTCCGTGCGCCCCCGCCGCCTCCAAAACGTCCGTGCGCCCCCGCCGCCTCCAAAACGTCCGTGCGCCCCCGCCGCCTCCAAAACGTCCGTGCGCCCCCGCCGCCTCTATCTACACCCCCACCAAATGTCCGTACACCCCCACCGGTGCCATCACACCACCGCCCAATTTCTGTACACCCCCACTGCTAGAGCCCCACCGCCATCTACACCACCGCCAAACGTCCATACACCCACACTGCCACCAACTACACAACCGCCAAAATGTTTGTACACCCCCACTGCTAGAACCCCCACCTCAACCCAATTTCCGTACACCCCCACCACTGCCAAGTTTCCGTACACCCCCGCTAGAACCACACCGCCGCCATCTACACCCCCACCAAATATGGGTACACCCCACACTGCTAGAACCAGCACCATCTACACCACCAAATGTCCATAACCCCCAATCGCCGCCATCTACACCCCCACCACCCATGAGGGGCCTGACGGGCATCGTGACGGGGGTGCAGCCGGTTCCTCCTCCGCGCTAGTACACGCACGGTGTCGGGCTGCCGTACTCACCGGGGCCGCATGAAGCAGGGCTCGGGGCGGTGGCGCTCCGGACTCTTCCGTGATAAACTTTCCTTCTTTCCCAATACGAAACTTTCGTCCACTTCCGGCTCCGTCCGCGCGTCACGGGGAGGAGCGGCTGCGCGGCCGCCATTTTGGTTGGGAGTGCATCTCACGCCTCGTTGTGAAGAAGCTCCGCCCACCGAGCGCGCAGAGGGGAGCGGATGAAGGGTGATTGGCTGTGCGCGTCGGCCAATAGCAGGACAGCTGCTGAGGTTTGAACGTGAAGCGCGTAAAGCTGCCGGGAGAGGAGACCATGTCTGCCAAACACATCTACTACTCGGACAAGTACGACGACGAGAGCTACGAGTACCGGTAACCGACCGCGGGTCTCTGGTGGATAACACCTCGTATACTCTGATGAGACCCCTCCCCCCTGTATCCTCCACTCCTTATAGATTAGACCCCTCCTGTATCCCCCGGTCCTTGCAGATAATAGCCCTCCCCCTATATCTTCCGATCCTTACAGATAACACCCCCTGTATCCTCCACTCCTTATAGATAACACCCCCCCTGTATTCTATGCTCCTTCAAGATAATACCCCCCCTGTATTCTCCACTTCTTATAGATAAGACCCCCCCCCCCCCTGTATCCCCTGGTCCTTACAAATTAGCCCCCTCTCCCGTGTATCCT
Organism: Eleutherodactylus coqui; assembly: GCA_035609135.1. Lineage (NCBI taxonomy): Eukaryota > Metazoa > Chordata > Amphibia > Anura > Eleutherodactylidae > Eleutherodactylus > Eleutherodactylus coqui. Next base: position 226,062,492 of record CM069410.1, on the reverse strand, counting down.
CCACTCCTTACAGATAAGACCCCTCCCCCCTGTATCCTTCCTTCCTTATAGATAAGAGCACCCCCCTGTATCCCCCAGTCCTTAAATACCCCTCCCCCTGTATCCTCCACTTCTTATAGATAAGACCCCTCCCCCCCTGTATTCCCTAGTCCTTACAGATAAGACCCCTTTCCCCTGTATCCTCCACTACTTATTAATAAGACCCCTCCCCCCTGTATTCCCTGGTCCTTACAGATAATACCCCTGCCCCCTGTATCCCCCGGTCCTTACTGATAAGACCCCCCCTGTATCCCCTGGTCCTTACAGATAAGACCCCCCCCCCCCTTCCCCCTGTATCCCTCAGTCGTTACAGATAAGCCCCCCCCCCCCTGTATCCCCCAGTCCTTACAGATAAGACCCCCCCTGTATCCCTCAGTCGTTACAGATAAGACCCCCCCTGTATCCCTCAGTCGTTACAGATAAGACCCCCCTCCTGTATCCCCCAGTCCTTACAGATAAGACCCCCCCTGTATCCTCCAGTCCTTACAGATAAGACCCCCCCTGTATCCCCCAGTCCTTACAGATAAGACCCCTCCCCCCTGTATCCCCCGGTCCTTACAGATAAGACCCCCCCCCCCCCCCCCTGTATCCCCCGGTCCTTACAGATCAGTAATATAATGTGTATGGCTGTGTCCCAGCTGTCTGGGGGGTTGGAGCTCTGACCTGACGATCCTCCATAAAAGGCATAAAGGAAAAGGATCCAAAACCCGGCCGGCTTCTCCAACCAAATCGTCCCCTTTATTCTCCCAAGGTTACAGCTGGGCGGACGTCACGCTGACCTCCAGCCTCGTGCCCACATACAGATAGATCTGCTAAAAGCCTATGACCCGTACCCACACGCATTGAATCGCTGTGATTGGTTCTCTGGATGTCCTTCGGAGCTTGTTGTATACCGTACACCCTTTGTACGCCTGCAGATTATTAGGCTGGGGAAACCTATAGAAGGAAACACTACAGTAACAGCGCGGCCTTATGGGGTCCGGGAATACCTGTATCCCGGGACATAGAAGGGCTTATGGACGGGACTCTGAGGTTGGTGAATACCTGTATCCCGGGACGTAGAAGGGCTTCTGGACGGGACTCTGAGGTTGGGGAATACCTGTATCCCGGGACATAGAGGGGCTTATGGACGGGACTCTGAGGTTGGTGAATACCTGTATCCCAGGACATAGAGGGGCTTATGGACGGGACTCTGAGGTTGGGGAATACCTGTATCCCGGGACACAGAAGGGCTTCTGGACGGGACCCTGAGGTTGGTGAATACCTGTATCCCGGGACACAGAAGGGCTTATGGACGGGACTCTGAGGTTGGGGAATACCTGTATCCCGGGACACAGAAGGGCTTATGGACGGGACTCTGAGGTTGGTGAATACCTGTATCCCGGGACGTAGAAGGGCTTCTGGACGGGACTCTGAGGTTGGGGAATACCTGTATCCCGGGACATAGAGGGGCTTATGGACGGGACTCTGAGGTTGGTGAATACCTGTATCCCAGGACATAGAGGGGCTTATGGACGGGACTCTGAGGTTGGGGAATACCTGTATCCCGGGACACAGAAGGGCTTATGGACGGGACTCTGAGGTTGGTGAACACCTGTATCCCAGGACATAGAAGGGCTTCTGGACGGGACCCTGAGGTTGGTGAATACCTGTATCCCGGGACGTAGAAGGGCTTCTGGACGGGACTCTGAGGTTGGGGAATACCTGTATCCCGGGACATAGAAGGGCTTATGGACGGGGCTCTGAGGTTGGTGAACACCTGTATCCCGGGACATAGAAGGGCTTATGGACGGGACTCTGAGGTTGGTGAACACCTGTATCCCGGGACGTAGAAGGGCTTCTGGATGGGACTCTGAGGTCGGGGAATACCTGTATCCCGGGACGTAGAAGGGCTTCTGGACGGGACTCTGAGGTTGGGGAATACCTGTATCCCGGGACTTAGAAGGGCTTCTGGACGGGACCCTGAGGTCGGTGAATACCTGTATCCTGGGACATAGAAGGGCTTATGGACGGGACTCTGAGGTCGGGGAATACCTGTGTCCCGGGACATAGAAGGGCTTATGGACGGGGCTCTGAGGTTGGTGAATACCTGTATCCCGGGACGTAGAAGGGCTTATGGACGGGACTCTGAGGTTGGTGAATACCTGTATCCCGGGACATGGAAGGGCTTATGGACGGGACCCTGAGGTTGGGGAATACCTGTATCCAGGGACATAGACGGGCTTATTGACGGGACTCAGAGGTTGGTAAATACCTGTATCCCGGGACATAGAAGGGCTTCTGGACGGGACTCTGAGGTTGGTGAATACCTGTATCCCGGGACATAGAAGGGCTTATGGACGGGGCTCTGAGGTCGGGGAATACCTGTATCCCGGGACATAGAAGGGCTTATGGACGGGGCTCTGAGGTCGGGGAATACCTGTATCCCGGGACATAGAAGTGCTTATGGACGGGGCTCTGAGGCTGGAGAATAACTGTGTCCCGGGATGTAGAAGGGCTTATGGACAGGGCTCTGAGGTTGGTGGATACCTGTATCCCAGGACTTAGAAGGGCTTCTGGACGGGACTCTGAGGTTGGTGAATACCTGTATCCCAGGACTTAGAAGGGCTTCTGGACGGGACTCAGAGGTTGGGGAATACCTGTATCCCGGGACATAGAAGGGCTTATGGACGGGACTCTGAGGTTGGTGAATACCTGTATCCTGGGACACAGAAGGGCTTATGGACGGGACTCTGAGGTCGGGGAATACCTGTATCCCGAGACATAGAAGGGCTTATGGACGGGACTCTGAGGTTGGTGAATACCTGTATCCCGGGACATAGAAGGGCTTATGGACGGGACTCTGAGGTTGAGGAATACCTGTATCCCGGGACACAGAAGGGCTTATGGACGGGACTCTGAGGTTGGTGAATACCTGTATCCCAGGACATAGAAGGGCTTCTGGACGGGACTCTGAGGTTGGGGAATACCTGTATCCCGGGACGTAGAAGTGCTTATGGACGGGACTCTGAGGTTGGGGAATACCTGTATCCCGAGACGTAGAAGGGCTTATGGACGGGACTCTGAGGCTGGAGAATACCTGTATCCCGGGACGTAGAAGGACTTATGGACGGGAGTCTGAGGTTGGTGAATACCTGTATCCCGGGACATAGAGGGCTTCTGGACGGGACTCTGAGGTTGGGGAATACCTGTATCCCGGGACGTAGAAGGGCTTATGGACGGGGCTCTGAGGCTGGAGAATACCTGTGTCCCGGGATGTAGAAGGGCTTATGGACAGGACTATGAGGTTGGTGAGTACCTGTATCCCGGGACACAGAACGGCTTATGGACGGGACTCTGAGGTTGGGGAATACCTGTATCCCGAGACGTAGAAGGGCTTATGGACGGGACTCTGAGGCTGGAGAATACCTGTATCCCGGGACGTAGAAGGACTTATGGACGGGAGTCTGAGGTTGGGGAATACCTGTATCCCGGGACATGGAAGGGCTTATGGACGGGACTCTGAGGCTGGATAATACCTGTATCCCGGGACGTAGAAGGGCTTATGGACGGGACTCTGAGGTTGGTGAATACCTGTATCCCGGGACATAGAAGGGCTTATGGACGGGACTTTGAGGTTGGTGAATACCTGTATCCCGGGACATGGAAGGGTTTATGGACGGGGCTCTGAGGTTGGTGAATACCTGTATCCCGGGACATGGAAGGGCTTATGGACGGGACTCTGAGGTTGGTGAATACCTGTATCCCGGGACGTAGAAGGGCTTATGGACGGGACTCTGAGGTTAGGGAATACCTGTATCCCGGGACATAGAAGGTGTTATGGACGGGACTCTGAGGTTGGTGAATACCTGTATCCCGGGACATAGAAGGGCTTCTGGATGGGAGTCTGAGGTCGGGGAATACCTGTATCCCGGGACATAGAAGGGCTTCTGGACGGGACTCAGGTTGGTGAATACCTGTATCCCGGGACATAGAAGGGCTTCTGGACGGGACTCTGAGGTTGGTGAATACCTGTATCCCGGGACATAGAAGGGCTTATGGACGGGACTCTAAGGCTGGAGAATACCTGTATCCCGGGACATAGAAGGGCTTATGGACGGGACTCTGAGGTTGGGGATTACCTGTATCCCGGGACACAGAAGGGCTTATTGACGGGACTCAGAGGTTGGTGAATACCTGTATCCCGGGACATAGAAGGGCTTCTGGACGGGAGTCTGAGGTCGGTGAATACCTGTATCCCGGGACGTAGAAGGGCTTATGGACGGGACTCTGAGGCTGGAGAATACCTATATCCCGGGACATAGAAGGTGTTATGGACGGGAGTCTGAGGTTGGGGAATACCTGTATCCCGGGACACAGAAGGGCTTATGGACGGGACCCTGAGGTTGGGGAATACCTGTATCCCGGGACACAGAAGAGCTTATGGACAGGACTCTGAGGTTGGTGAGTACCTGTATCCCGGGACATAGAAGGGCTTATGGACGGGACTCTGAGGTTGGGGAATACCTGTATCCCGGGACATAGAAGGGCTTATGGACGGGACTCTGCGGTCGGTGAATACCTGTATCCCGGGACGTAGAAGGGTTTATGGACCGGGACTCTGAGGTTGGGGAATACCTGTATCCCGGGACGTAGAAGGGCTTATGGACGGGACTCTGAGGTTGGGGAATACCTGTATCCCGGGACATAGAAGGTGTTATGGACGGGACTCTGAGGTTGGGGAATACCTGTATCCCGGGACATAGAAGGTGTTATGGACGGGACTCTGAGGTCGGGGAATACCTGTATCCCGGGACGTAGAAGGGCTTCTGGACGGGACTCTGAGGTTGGGGAATACCTGTATCCCGGGACGTAGAAGGGCTTATGGACGGGACTCTGAGGCTGGAGAATACCTGTATCCCGGGACATGGAAGGGCTTATGGACGGGACTCTGAGGTTGGTGAATACCTGTATCCCGGGACACAGAAGGGCTTATGGACGGGACTCTGAGGTTGGTGAATACCTGTATCCCGGGACACAGAAGGGCTTATGGACGGGACTCTGAGGTTGGGGAATACCTGTATCCTGGGACATGGAAGGGCTTATGGACGGGACTCTGAGGCTGGAGAATACCTGTATCCCGGGACGTAGAAGGGCTTATGGATGGGACTCTGAGGCTGGAGAATACCTGTGTCCCGGGACATAGAAGGGCTTATTGACGGAACTCAGAGATTGGGGAATACCTGTATCCCGGGACGTAAAAAGGGCTTATGGACGGGACTCTGAGGTTGGGGAATACCTGTATCCCGGGACACAGAAGGGCTTATTGACGGGACTCAGAGATTGGGGAATACCTGTATCCTGGGACATGGAAGGGCTTATTGACGGGACTCAGAGGCTGGAGAATACCTGTATCCCGGGACACAGAAGGGCTCATGGACGGGACTCTGAGGTTGGTAAATACCTGTATCCCGGGACATAGAAGGGCTTCTGGATGGGACTCAGGTTGGTGAATACCTGTATCCCGGGACATAGAAGGGCTTCTGGACGGGACTCTGAGGTCGGGGAATACCTGTATCCCGGGGCATAGAAGGGCTTCTGGACGGGACTCTGAGGTTGGTGAATACCTGTATCCCGGGACATAGAAGGGCTTATGGACGGGACTCTGAGGTTGGGGAATACCTGTATCCCGGGACATGAAAGGGCTTATGGACGGGACTCTGAGGCTGAAGAATACCTGTATCCCGGGACATAGAAGTGCTTATGGACGGGACTCTGAGGCTGGAGAATACCTGTATCCCGGGACGTAGAAGTACTTATGGACGGGAGTCTGAGGTTGGGGAATACCTGTATCCAGGGACATAGAAGGGCTTCTGGACGGGACTCTGAGGTTGGTGAATACCTGTATCCCGGGACGTAGAAGGGCTTATGGACGGGACTCTGAGGCTGGAGAATACCTGTATCCCGGGACATAGAAGGGCTTCTGGACGGGACTGTGAGGTTGGTGAATACCTGTATCCCGGGACATAGAAGGGCTTATTGACGGGACTCACAGATTGGGGAATACCTGTATCCCGGGACGTAAAAAGGGCTTATGGACGGGACTCTGAGGTTGGTGAATACCTGTATCCCGGGACATAGACGGGCTTATGGACGGGACTCAGAGATTGGGGAATACCTGTATCCCGGGACATAGAAGGGCTTATGGACGGGACTCTGAGGTTGGGGAATACCTGTATCCCGGGACATAGAAGGGCTTCTGGACGGGACTCTGAGGTTGGTGAATACCTGTATCCCGGGACACAGAAGGGCTTATTGACGGGACTCAGAGATTGGGGAATACCTGTATCCCGGGACATGGAAGGGCTTATGGACGGGACTCTGAGGCTGGAGAATACCTGTATCCCGGGACGTATAAGGGCTTCTGGACGGGACTCGTTTTAAACTACAAATCTTTTTCACCTACAATTTCTTTTCTCCCCCATACCCAATTCCTTCCCTCTTGTTCATACCCAGTTACACTTCCCATACGGAAGAGAGAAGGGGAAATGTCAGTTTATGCAAGACCCTCATGAGGAGACATATAGCACATATATAGTATATTGTCCTATAGTACTTAGGGCTGCCTGTCCACGGGCGATAAGCTCTGTAAATCTTTCCATAGGTTAACTATGGAAAGCGCAACGCCGGCGTCCACGAGCAGAGAAAAAAAATGGCATGCTGCGATAGTGTGGACACAAGGCTGGAGCTGTTGAAGGCTACTTGTTTAGCCGAAACGCGTTCAGCGCGACGTCCGCCCGGCTGTAAGCTTGGAAGAATAAAGAGGACGTTTTGGTTGAAAAGGCTGACCTGGTTTTGGATCCTTTTTCTTTATGCCACTACAGATAAGACCGCTCTCCCCTGTATCCTCCGATCCTTATCAAATAGTCCCCTCCCGCCTGTATGCCCCGTCGTCACAGATAAGAACACTCTCCCCTGTATGCCCCGTTCCCGTCCCCCCTCCTTACAGATAACACCCTGTATGCCCCTGTCGTTACAGATAAGATTCCTCTGGTCTTTGTAAATAAGACCCCTCCTGTATGCTCCAGTTATTATAGATAAGACCCCTGTATCCTCCGCCCTGGCAGATAACCTCTGCCACCTGTCGGCAGGACCTGTATCTTTGGATGTGTGGCGGGTCTGTTTCGACGCGGTTTTCGCAGGCGCACTTACCTGTTTGTCTCTTGCAGTCACGTCATGTTACCAAAAGACATCGCCAAAATGGTACCGAAAACACATTTGATGTCCGAGACGGAATGGAGGAACCTGGGGGTCCAGCAGAGCCAAGGCTGGATGCACTACATGATCCACGAGCCTGGTGAGTGCTAGGGTAGAACTAGTAGAAGGATTCCCCCATCACCAGGCGCGCTCGTGCTAAGAGGAGGCTCCCGCGCCACCAGGCACGCTCGTGCTAAGAGGAGGCTCCCGCGCCACCAGGCGCGCTCGTGCTAAGAGGAGGCTCCCGCGCCACCAGGCGCGCTCGTGCTAAGAGGAGGCTCCCGCGCCACCAGGCGCGCTCGTGCTAAGAGGAGGCTCCCGCGCCACCAGGCGCGCTCGTGCTAAGAGGAGGCTCCCGCGCCACCAGGCGCGCTCGTGCTAAGAGGAGGCTCCCGCGCCACCAGGCGCGCTCGTGCTAAGAGGAGGCTCCCGCGCCACCAGGCGCGCTCGTGCTAAGAGGAGGCTCCCGCGCCACCAGGCGCGCTCGTGCTAAGAGGAGGCTCCCGCGCCACCAGGCGCGCTCGTGCTAAGAGGAGGCTCCCGCGCCACCAGGCGCGCTCGTGCTAAGAGGAGGCTCCCGCGCCACCAGGCGCGCTCGTGCTAAGAGGAGGCTCCCGCGCCACCAGGCGCGCTCGTGCTAAGAGGAGGCTCCCGCGCCACCAGGCGCGCTCGTGCTAAGAGGAGCCTCCCGCCTCACCAGGCGCGCTCGTGCTAAGAGGAGCCTCCCGCCTCACCAGGCGCGCTCGTGCTAAGAGGAGCCTCCCGCCTCACCAGGCGCGCTCGTGCTAAGAGGAGCCTCCCGCCTCACCAGGCGCGCTCGTGCTAAGAGGAGCCTCCCGCCTCACCAGGCGCGCTCGTGCTAAGAGGAGCCTCCCGCCTCACCAGGCGCGCTCGTGCTAAGAGGAGCCTCCCGCCTCACCAGGCGCGCTCGTGCTAAGAGGAGCCTCCCGCCTCACCAGGCGCGCTCGTGCTAAGAGGAGCCTCCCCCCATCACCAGGCGCGCTCGTGCTAAGAGGAGCCTCCCCCATCATTAGCACTCTTCCTTTTGACAGTTGTGTGCGGTGACATTGGGACAGCAGTAGATATCGCTTCCATATGCAGGAGCAGAGCAGGGTGAACAGTAGATTGCACTGCTGCCACGCAGGGGTCCGGGGAGGGAGGAGGGGTCGTCTTGTCCTTGCACTGAGGTCTCTCTCTTCTCTTGTAGAGCCGCACATCTTGCTCTTCCGGCGCCCGCTGCCTATGAAGAAGCTGTAGCCGCCCGCTGCCTGACGCCACTATTTATCAGCTGTCTGTATGTCCTGTCTGTATGTCCGTCTTGTCCGCCGCTCTGTAATATACCGCACTGCAATAAACGCTGTCCTTTACCTCGGCTCCTTCATTGGGCGGCGCAGACACGGTTCATACGCATCATGGAAAACCTGGAATTTGGTGAAAGTCACGGAACTTTCTGATTTGTGGAGTCCTGTTTTTTGGCCTGGTGTCTGAGATTCTGGAGTGTTTTTGGTTCGGTTTATCCAAAACAATTTATTTTCTTTTGGATAAAAGTCCTATTGACGTTCGCACTAAAAAAATGTGGCAAAACTGAGAAAATCGCAAGCGGCGGCCATGTTGGTGTGAGAATCTGATGCTCAAAAATTGCAGGGAAAAAGGTCACAGTTTCCAGGTGACGCAGCCCCGATCGCCGGGGGGAAGGACACCTCTGATTCCGTGTATTTCGAGTTCCGCGAGTGTCATGGAAAATCAAGATTTTGTCATGGAAAAGTCATGGAAATTTAAAAAAAAAACCCTATGAACCCGGACGTTATCAGTAGTCAGACCTGTGCTAGAGCCCGTCACCTAACCTCACACCAGGAAACAGGTCACATGACCAGTCCTCACACCAGTACACAGGGCAGCTTATCCCCCCTGGAGTCACATGACCAGTCCTGACACCAGTACACAGGGCAGCTTATCCCCCCTGGAGTCACATGGCCAGTCCTGACACCAGTACACAGGGCAGCTGCCCCCTGGAGTCACATGACCAGTCCTCACACCAGTACACAGGGCAGCTTATCCCCCCTGGAGTCACATGACCAGTCCTCACACCAGTACACAGGGCAGCTGCCCCCCTGGAGTCACATGACCAATCCTGACACAAGTACACAGGGCAGCTGCCCCCCCCCTGGAGTCACATGGCCAGTCCTGACACCAGTACACAGGGCAGCTGCCCCCCCTGGAGTCACATGACCAGTCCTGACACCAGTACACAGGGCAGCTTATCCCCCCTGGAGTCACATGACCAGTCCTGACACCAGTACACAGGGCAGCTTATCCCCCCTGGAGTCACATGACCAATCCTGACACAAGTACACAGGGCAGCTTATCCCCCCTGGAGTCACATGACCAGTCCTCACACCAGTACACAGGGCAGCTTATCCCCCCCCCCCCTGGAGTCACATGACCAGCCCTGACATCAGTACACAGGGCAGCTTATCTCCCCCCCCCCTGGAGTCACATGATCAATCCTGACATCAGTACACAGGGCAGTTACCCCCCCCCCCCCCTGTAGTCACATGACCAGTACACAGGGCAGCTGCCCCCTCCCCCCCCCCCCTGTAGTCACATGACCAGTACACAGGGCAGCTGCCCCCTTCCCCCCCTGTAGTCACATGACCAGTACACAGCACAGCTTCTAGGACTGTCTGGGCGGTCCTGCCGTTATACAGGACATGTGTAACTTATCAGGTAACATCGGAACCTTCTACAAGCGCCGCACTTTCCACATAAACGCTCTGACCCCCCCGGTACAGGCCTGTCACTAGCCACGCCGGAAACCTGCTGCCTAATGAGGGGCGAACACCCCGGGGCAGCTGACAGCGGATGGGTTCTGGCTCGGCTTGCAGTAGGTTTGTACAGTTGTACATTGCCTTGCAGGAATGCTGCCTTCCAATAGGTGGCGCTGTCCCATCTCCCTTATATTTATCCTTCGAGTCATATGTTACTGAACCAATGAGAGAGCAGCGGGGCGTGGCCTCGGGGAATAACCGGAAGTAGCTTCTCTCACACGAGACCCGGAAGCAGGTAAGATATGTGTCAGACCTGCGTGTACCGGGCCGTGAGGAGGGATAAGGCGGCAGCCCGACACGGCCGGAGAGTACATTATACCTTTCTGGTACACCCTGCTTCCTGTACAGTACATTATACCTTTCTATTACACCCCTCTGCCCGGAGAGTATATTATAAACTTGTGGTACACCCCTCCTCCTGGAGAGTACATTATACCCTTGTATTACACCCCTCCTCCTGGAGAGTACATTATACCCTTGTATTACACCCCTCCTCCTGGAGAGTACATTATACCCCTGTATTACACCCCTCCTCCTGGAGAGTACATTATACCCTTGTATTACACCCCTCTGCCCGGAGAGTATATTATAAACTTGTGGTACACCCCTCCTCCTGGAGAGTACATTATACCCCTGTATTACACCCCTCCCCCTGTAGATTACGTGCAATACACACCTCTTCCCAGAGAGTATATTATATACTTGTATTACACCCCTCTTGGTGTAGATTACATGATACCCTTGTATGACAGCCGTATTCCTGTTGAGCACATCCTATACAGTTGATATATACCGCCCCCCCCCCCCCCCCCCCCCCCCCCCCCCCGTCCCAGGTCTCCCCCCTCCATGTGACCCTTCTCTGTTCTACTGGAAAACAAACTGAAATCTTTGAGGGTGGAAAAATAAAGCCCAAACAGCTAAAATAATGTGTTTGCAGAAGTGTTCACACCCTCTTATATTTGGCGATGGGGTTGTATTCAGGATTAGCCAATCACATGTCACCTCCTGATAGATAGTAGTCAGCACGCCGCTGCCATTATTTACAGGGATTCATATTTCCCCTCATATAACGTTCGGCTCTTCTAGGAGGATTTTCCTGACATTTTCTTAGTTGGTCGGTAAGAAGGGGACCACAACATGTCCAAGGCATGACATATACCATGGGGCACAGGGGAGACCGTCAGCAAGAAGGGGACCGCAACATGTCCAAGGCATTACATATACCATGGGGCACAGGGAAGACCGTCAGCAAGAAGGGGACCACAACATGTCCAAGGCATGACATATACCATGGGGCACAGGAAAGACCGTCAGCAAGAAGGGGACCACAACATGTCCAAGGCATTACATATACCGTGGGGCACAGGGGAGACCGTCAGCAAAAAGGGGACCACAACATGTCCAAGGCATGACATATACCATGGGGCACAGGGGAGACCGTCAGCAAGAAGGGGACCACAAAATGTCCAAGGCATTACATATACCATGGGGCACAGGGGAGACCGTCAGCAAAAAGGGGACCACAACATGTCCAAGGCATTACATATACCTTGGGGCACAGGGGAGACCGTCAGCAAGAAGGGGACCACAACATGTCCAAGGCATTACATATACCTTGGGGCACAGGGGAGACCGTCAGCAAGAAGGGGACCACAACATGTCCAAGGCATTACATATACCTTGGGGCACAGGGGAGACCGTCAGCAAGAAGGGGACCACAACATGTCCAAGGCATGACATATACCTTGGGGCACAGGGGAGACCGTCAGCAAGAAGGGGACCACAAAATGTCCAAGGCATGACATATACCATGGGGCACAGGAAAGACCGTCAGCAAGAAGGGGACCACAACATGTCCAAGGCATTACATATACCGTGGGGCACAGGGGAGACCGTCAGCAAAAAGGGGACCACAACATGTCCAAGGCATGACATATACCATGGGGCACAGGGGAGACCGTCAGCAAGAAGGGGACCACAAAATGTCCAAGGCATTACATATACCATGGGGCACAGGGGAGACCGTCAGCAAAAAGGGGACCACAACATGTCCAAGGCATTACATATACCTTGGGGCACAGGGGAGACCGTCAGCAAGAAGGGGACCACAACATGTCCAAGGCATTACATATACCTTGGGGCACAGGGGAGACCGTCAGCAAGAAGGGGACCACAACATGTCCAAGGCATGACATATACCTTGGGGCACAGGGGAGACCGTCAGCAAGAAGGGGACCACAATATCTCCAAGGCATTACATATTCCATGGGGCACAGGAAAGACCGTCAGCAAGAAGGGGACCACAACATGTCCAATGCATTACATATACCGTGGGGCACAGGGGAGACCGTCAGCAAGAAGGGGACCACAACATGTCCAAGGCATTACATATACCTTGGGGCACAGGGGAGACCGTCAGCAAGAAGGGGACCGCAACATGTCCAAGGCATGACATATACCATGGGGCACAGGAAAGACCGTCAGCAAGAAGGGGACCACAACATGTCCAAGGCATTACATATACCTTGGGGCACAGGGGAGACCGTCAGCAAGAAGGGGACCACAACATGTCCAAGGCATTACATATACCATGGGGCACAGGGAAGACCGTCAGCAAGAAGGGGATTAATGACACAACAGTGACATCACCAAGAAGTCGACGGCCCTCAGAAGATGCTGAAAAGACCAGAAGAGAACTGGGTCGGGAGGCCAAGAGGCCGACAGCAACATTAAAGGAGATGTCCCGCGCCGAAACGGGTTTTTTTTTTTTTAAACCCCCCCCCCCGTTCGGCGCGAGACAACCCCGATGCAGGGGTTAAAAAACCCACCCGCACAGCGCTTACCTGAATCCCGGCGGTCCGGCGTCTTCATACTCACCTGCTGAAGATGGCCGCCGGGTTCCTCTGTCTTCGTGGACCGCAGCTCTTCTGTGCGGTCCACTGCCGATTCCAGCCTCCTGATTGGCTGGAATCGGCACGTGACGGGGCGGAGCTACACGGAGCCGCTCTCTGGCACGAGCGGCTCCATAGAAGACTACAGAAGACCCGGACTGCGCAAGCGCGGCTAATTTGGCCATCGGAGGCCGAAAATTAGTCGGCACCATGGAGACGAGGACGCCAGCAACGGAACAGGTAAGTATAAAACTTTTTATAACTTCTGTATGGCTCATAATTAATGCACAATGTACATTACAAAGTGCATTAATATGGCCATACAGAAGTGTATAGACCCACTTGCTGCCTCGGGACAACCCCTTTAAAGGAGCTGCAGGAGTATCTGATGAGTTCTCGTTGTGTAGTCATGTGACAACCATCTCCTGTTTTCTTCATATGTCTGGGGTGTGGGGGAGGGGAGAAAAGACGGAAGCACGGACATGCTTCGCCAAGACCTCCTTCCCGTCTGCAGGGGTCCGTGTAGGACGTGTTCCGTCCGATGAGACCGAGGGGGAACTTGTTAGCCAGAATTCCAGAAGGCAGGTTTGGTGTAAAGCCAACACTGTCATCACCAGAAGACCCCCAGACCAGCAGTGACAATAGTGGGGGCAGCATCATGTGGGGGGCTGTTCTGCTGCAGGAACCAGGGCTTTAGTCACGGGGGAGGGGATTATGACCAGTCCCAAATATCAGTCCCTGTTGGCCCAAAACCTTCAGGCCTCGGCTGTAGATGAAGCTGAAGAGCAGTTTCACCGTTCAGCCCGACGACCCAAAGCAGACAGACAAATCCCCAAGAGAACGGCGTCACCAGAAGATCACAGTTCTAGAAGAGCCCAGACCTGAACCCAGTGAAGATCTGCGGGTGACCTGCAGAGGGCGCTACACACAAGATACAAGCTAACAGATGTGGAGCCTCTGCAAGGAAGAGCGGGCAAAGATTGCCAAGTCAGGCTGATAGACAGCGACCCACAGAGACTGAATGCTGCCATAAAGCCAGAGGGCACAACTAAGTATTAGTGTCAGGGTGGGAACACTTAGACATAAATGTCATGGAATGACCGCAGCGGGATCGCACGGAAGATTTCCGCGGCAGAAAGGCAGTTTCAACGCCGGTACTCCGCTGTGGCCATCACTCCCCATAGATAGAAGATAGCCCTCAGCGGAAACTGCGACAAAATCGACATGCCGTGGCTTTGAATTCCGCGTGGCATGTCATTTGCATTAGCCGCAGCAAACTTTCCACACCGTGTGGGCGAGGTTTTTGCAAATCTCGTCCACTTTGCTGCTCAGGCTCGGGGTTAAGATTGCAGGTGGAAAGTCCGCAGCGATTCCGCCCCGTGTGAACCCGGTCCTATGCAAACACATTATCTTAGTTCTGTTATTTCCCCAGTTTGTTTCCAGTAGGACAGATAACGGGGGGCTGGAGGGGTCTGTTCACAGCAAACCTGCACTCTACCAGGGGTAAGTAGACTTCTTATAGCAAACCTCTCTTTCTGTAGAGTGCATTATATACTTATTACACCCCTCTATATATTATATGGCCCACTCTGTGTATACTGTGTGCTTGGTGATGAAGGGGTTACAGCCCCGCCCCCTGGACCTTTGTTCTCTATGTCTCTGTTCCCATGGCAGGGTCTCATTGTGGTGGGTGCAGCCGGCGGCTTATGTGGAGCGGCAGCGGCCGGCGGCTCAGCAGAGAGGTCTGCCGGTTGGGGAGGCTGCAGGCTCATCTCATCATGTCTTCCAATAACCTCTGCCGCACGTCCTCCTCCGCGGAGGGCAGAGCGCCTGACAGTGGGTCGGTCACCGCCGGTATCATCATCATCGGGGATGAAATCCTGAAGGTGAGGCCACCTTTATATACTCTGCACAGATTGTGTACTGGGCTTCCAGCTGTCACATGACCCCAGTCTCATGTGTCAGTCTACACTGCAGTCCTGGTATTTTATTTGTATCCAGTAGTCATGATTTAAAGGGGTTTTCCAGGACATTAAAAACATTTCCCAGGTTGAAAAATGTGTTTAAAAAAGAAAAAAAGCGCACCCCTCCTAGAGACGTCCAGCACTGGAGCCCCGATGCCAGCCGCTTGGAACCTGGAAGAAGCTGGCGGGTGGTCACATGCCACATATCATGTGACCGCTAAGCCAACTGCAGGCTTGATTGGATGCTCTCATGCCCACTAAGGCTGCATTTCCACGAATGTATATCGGCTCGGTTTTCACGCCGAGCCGATATACGTCGTCCTCATCTGCACGGGGGGGGGAGGATGGAAGAGCCAGGAGCAGGAACTCAGATCCTGCCCCCTCTCCGCCCCTCTGCACTATTTGCAATGGGAAGAGGCGGGACAGGGTGGGGCTAATTCTCGCTACTTAGCCCCACCCCCACCCCGCCTCCTTTCATTGCAAATAGTGCAGAGGGGGCGGGATCTGAGTTCCTGCTCCTGGCTCTTCCATCCTCCCCCCCCCCCCTCCTGCACAAGAGGACAACGTATATCGGCTCGGCGTGAAAACAGAGCCGATATACGTTCGTGTGAATGCAGCCTAACGCTGTAATTGCCGGAGCGGCGGGTGGTTTCCCTAATTCTATTCACCTTTAAGCCATGACATTTCTTCTAGAAGTCCCAGAAAGCAGCTTCTGATTAGCAGAGGGGCAGCGGCCATGAAAACCTGCAGCATACAAAAAAAACCGCCCCATCTGCCAGACTTACCCTGCTGCACCCACACCCCACCTGCTCCCTCATCCCCCTGCCGCCCCTGTGCTCCACCTCCCTGGCTCCTACATCCCCCTGGCAGGCTCCCTCATCCCCCTGCCATCTGCCGGGCTCCCTCATCCCCCTGCCGCCCCCGCGTCCCACCTGCCGCGCTCCCCCATCTTCCTGCCGCCCCAACTGCCAGGGTCCCCCGTCCCCATGCCGCCGCACCTTACCTGCTGGTCTTCCCCATCCCCATGCCGCTTCCATGCCCCACCAGCTTGGCTCCCCTTGCTGGGCTCCCCCATCCCCCTGCTGCCCCCGTGCCCCACCTGCCGGGTTCCCCCATCCCCTTGCCGTCCCACCTGTTGGGCTCCACCATTTCCCTTCCACCACCACACCCTACCTGCCGCCATTTCCCTGCCATCCCTGTGCCCCACCTGCCAGGTTCCACCATTTCCCTGCCGCTCTTTACCAATTCTCTGCCGCCCCCGCGTCACCCCTACCAGGCTCCACCATTTCCCTGCCGCCCCCGCGCCACACCTACCAGGCTCAGCCATTTCCCTGCCGCCCCCGCGCGCGCTACCTGCCAGGCGTCCCCATCCACCTGCCGCCCCACCTGCCATGCCTAGCCCTTCCGCCTGCTTAGCCCCACCTGCCTGACCCCTCCACCTGCGCAGCTGTGCTTTCTGAGGGTGTTGGGGTGATCTTTCTTCCTGTGCTCTTGTTACGGATATCTAATAGCCCCCCCTCCTTTTGTCCTCTTTTGGGCTCCTTGCACTTAGGGCCACACTCAGGACACGAACTCGTACTTCATGTGTAAGAAGCTGCGCTCCGTTGGGGTGAAGGTCAGCAGGATTTCCGTCATCCCGGATGACGTGGACATGATTGCTGGGGAGATTGCAGCCTTCTCCTCCCGCTACACCTACGTTCTGACCTCCGGAGGAATCGGCCCCACGCACGATGATGTTACATTCGAGGCAGTGGCCAAGGCCTTTGGAGAGGGCGTCTTCCCCCACCCGGAGCTGGTCTCCCTGGTGCAGAAGTTCTTTGGGAAGTCTGATGCTTGGTGCCCCGAGATGAAGCTGGCACGCATCCCCATCTCCTCCAAGCTGAACTATGGGACGGACAAGCGGACCGGCGACTGCTTCAAGTACCCGCTGATCAGCGTGCACAACGTCTATGTGTTCCCCGGCATACCGTCTCTGATGGAGCGCGCTCTGGAGGGCCTGGACCACCTCTTCCGGAACGACAAGACGCGCTTTTACTGCCGCGAGATCTTTGTCAATGCCGATGAGATGTCCATCACCCCCGTCCTAGAGGAAGCCAATGCCTGTTACCGCCGACATGTCAGCCTTGGCTCCTACCCCGACTGGGGCAATAACTACTACCGGGTGCAGCTGACCCTGGACTCGGACTCTGAGCAGCGTCTGGAGGAGGCCTACAACTTCTTAATCCAGCGCCTCCCTCCAGGAGTGGTTGTACCTTTTGTCAGGGACCCCGTGTCCAAGGCCGCAGCGGAGGTCTACCAACTGGCGCAGTCAGGTACCAACGGGGTGTCTACAGCTTGCTGCAATCTTACTGGGGGCGGCCCTGCTGAAGGGGGGTTCCTGGGGGCGGCCTTACTGAAGGGGGGTTGCTGGGGGTGGCACTTCTGAAGGGGGTGCTGGGGATGGTCCATCTGGGGGGGCGGTCCATCTGTAGGGGATGGTGGGGGCGGTCCTTCTGAAGAGGGTGTCGGGGGCGGTCCTTCTGAAGGGGGTGTCGGGGGCGGTCCTTTTGTGGGGGGGATGTTAGGAGCGGTCCTTCTGTCGGGATGCAGTTCTTCTGGGGAAGGGGCGGTCCTTCCCCTGTGGGGATGCCCTCTGTCTTTGTTAACCCTTTCTGTCTGCACAGGCTCTCCTCTTGGAGAGAAGGTCCGGGCGGCGCTGCAGACGGTGGAGGACGCTCTGGATCGGTACAGCTTGGAGAGGGTGTGTGTGGCGTTCAATGGTGGGAAGGACTGCACAGCTCTGTTGCACCTGTACCACGCTGCTGTGCAGAGGTGAGCAGCTTCCCATGGGGGTAAGGAATGGGGAGGAGATACTTAACAGAAACTCACCTGGCTCGGCTTCATCTCCACACCCAGGCGATACCCGGAGCGGGAAGAGAAGCTACAGGCGCTCTACATCCGCATCGTCTCGCCCTTCCCAGAGATGGAGCAGTTCATGCAGGACACAACCAAACGGTAAGTGGGGCGGGGGGGGCTGCTCCCAGTACAACCATCCTCCTCACTGTGAGTGCAGCTCTGGAGGTGACAGGAGTATAACAATGTAGTAGTAGAAGTGAGTGAAGCTCTGGAGGTGAGACGAGTATAACATAATATACAAGTAGTAGTAGAGCTGTGAGTACAGCTCTGGTATGTCGCCATCTTTCAGTGGGGCTGTGTGGTACGTCCCCGTTCTGTGTTCTGGCTGGTGGCGGGTGTTCGCTGTCTATCGGTGGGGCTGTGTGGTGCGTCCCCGTTCTGTGTGTTGGCGGGTGTTCGCTGTCTATCGGTGGGGCTGTGTGGTGCGTCCCCGTTCTGTGTGTTGGCGGGTGTTGGCTGTCTATCGGTGGGGCTGTGTGGTGCGTCCCCGTTCTGTGTGTTGGCGGGTGTTGGCTGTCTATCGGTGGGGCTGTGTGGTGCGTCCCCGTTCTGTGTGTTGGCGGGTGTTGGCTGTCTATCGGTGGGGCTGTGTGGTGCGTCCCCGTTCTGTGTGTTGGCGGGTGTTGGCTGTCTATTGGTGGGGCTGTGTGGTGCGTCCCCGTTCTGTGTGTTGGCGGGTGTTCGCTGTCTATCGGTGGGGCTGTGTGGTGCATCCCCGTTCTGTGTGTTGGCGGGTGTTCGCTGTCTATCGGTGGGGCTGTGTGGTGCGTCCCCGTTCTGTGTGTTGGCGGGTGTTCGCTGTCTATTGGTGGGGCTGTGTGGTGCGTCCCCGTTCCGTGTGTTGGCGGGTGTTCGCTGTCTATCGGTGGGGCTGTGTGGTGCGTCCCCGTTCTGTGTGTTGGCGGGTGTTGGCTGTCTATCGGTGGGGCTGTGTGGTGCGTCCCCGTTCCGTGTTCTGGCTGGTGGCGGGTGTTCGCTGTCTATCGGTGGGGCTGTGTGGTGCGTCCCCGTTCTGTGTGTTGGCGGGTAATGGCTGTCTATCGGTGGGGCTGTGTGGTGCGTCCCCGTTCTGTGTGTTGGCGGGTAATGGCTGTCTATTGGTGGGGCTGTGTGGTGTGTCCCCGTTCTGTGTTTTAGCGGGTGTTCGCCGTCTTGTCAGTGGGGCTGTGTGGTGTGTCCCCGTTCTGTCTGTTGGCGGGTGTTGGCTGTTTATCGGTGGGGCTGTGTGGTGCGTCCCCGTTCTGTGTGTTGGCGGGTGTCGGCTGTCTATCGGTGGGGCTGTGTGGTGTGTCCCCGTTCTGTGTGTTGGCGGGTGTTCGCCGTCTGTCAGTGGGGCTGTGTGGTGTGTCCCCGTTCTGGCTGGTGGCGGGTGTTCGCCGTCTGTCAGTGGGGCTGTGTGGTGTGTCCCCGTTCTGTGTGTTGGCGGGTGTTCGCCGTCTGTCAGTGGGGCTGTGTATTGTGTCCCCGTTCTGGCTGTTGGCGGGTGATCACCGTCTATCGGTGGGGCTGTGTAGTGTGTCTCTGTTCTGTGTTCTGGGTGTTCGCGGGTGTTCACCGTCTATCGGTGGGGCTGTAGTATGTCTCCGTTCTGTGTTCTGAGTATTGGCTGGTGTTCGCTATCAGTGGGGCTGTGTAGTGTGTCCCCGTTCTGGGTGTTGGCGGGTGTATGCCGTCTGTCCGTGGGGCTGTGTAGTGTGTCCCCGTTCCGTGTTCTGGGTGTTCGCCGTCAATCGGTGGGGCTCTGTAGTGTGACCCGTTCTGGGTGTTGGCGAGTGCACGCCGTCTGTCGGTGGGGCTGTGTGGTGTGTCCCCGTTCCGTGTTCTGGGTGTTGGAGGGTATACGCCGTCTATCGGTGGGGCTGTGTAATGTGTCCCCGTTCCATGTTCTGGGTGTTCGCCGTCAATCGGTGGGGCTGTGTAGTGTGTCCCTGTTCCGTGTTCTGGGTGTTGGCGAGTGTACGCCATCTCTCGGTGGGGCTGTGTGGTATGTCCCCGTTCTGTGTTCTGGGTGTTGGAGGGTATACGCCGTCTATCGGTGGGGCTGTGTAGTGTGTACTCGTTCCGTGTTCTGGGTGTTCGCCGTCAATCGGTGGGGCTGTGTAGTGTGTCCCCACTCCGTGTTCTCGGTGTTCGCCGTCTGCCGCTGCTCTCACTCTCTCTCGCCCTCCAGGTACAGTCTGCAGATCTTCACCATCCAGGGTGACATCAAACAGGCGCTGCTGGACCTGAAGGCAGAGCAGCCGCAGCTGGAGGCCATATTGATGGGGACCCGCCGGACCGATCCCTACTCTCGCACACTGACGCCCATGTGTCTGACAGACCCTGACTGGCCCCGATACATGAGGGTGAACCCCATGTTGGTACGTGCGCTGCTGATGGCCGTTTACATGGGCGTGTCATATGTAACTGACGTGTGGGTCTCTTCTGCAGGACTGGTCTTACCGCGACATCTGGGAGTTCCTGCGGACGCTCTACATCCCTTACTGTATCCTGTATGATAAAGGGTGAGGAGCGCCCCCTGTGGCCGTGGCGCTGCACCACATGCGAGGTCCTCACGTCTCTTCTCTCTCTTGCAGTTACACGTCTCTGGGGAGCACGGAGAACACCATGAAAAACCCGGCTCTGCGCTACATGACGGCGGCCGGCGTGGAGAGCTTCCACCCGGCCTACATGCTGGAGAACGAGGAAGAGGAGCGCACCTCCAGGAAGTAACGTGTCTGACCGCTGTGCCGCCATTACTGAAGCTCACCTGGCTGACAGTCTGTGGCTGTCAAGTGGGGGAGGGGAGCGTATTTACTAGTGCGCACATCACAGGGGACCTGCCTGCTGACCCGGGGTAAAGGTGGCACTGTGCGCCGTCAGCATTCAGCTCTGCTGTGTCAGCAGCTGTCACGCATCATGAGACCCCAGCCCGCTGATGGGGCTCCTCCCCTGTCCAGGGGCCCCGCCACCTCCTACTTCTGGAGTTTTCCGTCTCTTCTCTGCTGCAGCCGATAAATTGCCCCCACTCTGCCCTGATGCGTATGATGGTCCCACTAAGGAGACAGCACCCAGCCGTGCCCACACTGTGCCACGCTGAGCCGCACCGGCCCATGCTCCCCCTCGCTCCGTTTTCAATGGGACAGGCGCTACGGAACATGACGCTGCCGCTCCCCCGCTACAAGAATGTCCTGGGGGCCAACATGGGCTACTCCTTCCTGCAGAGCCTGAAGGAGTGCCTGTACTTCCTGCTGTGCTGCTGGTGTGTGAAGGAGCTGCTGGACTAGCTGCGACCAGTGTGCCACCAGTACTGCGCCCCCAGGGGGGCGCCGACACTACACCCCAGGGGCACACCGGCACTACACCCCCGGAGAGACTCCAGCACTGCGCCCTCGGAAGACACCAGCACTGCACCCCTGGGGGGACGCTGGCACTACACCCCCGGAGAGACACCAGCACTGCACCCCTGGGGGGACGCTGGCACTGCACCCCTGGGGGGACGCTGGCACTGCACCCAACTAATAAAGAACTATCCTCAGCATCACGTGTCCTGTGTCTGTGTGTGCGCGCCGCGTCCGCCCGCAGCAGTGAGTGCCCAGCACCGTGCGCTACTGCTCCCTGTTATCAGCCACATGGGGAAGACTCTAGGAGAGGTGGGTGCAGTTTGTTAGTCTCTGTTATCAGCCATGTCGGGCTAGGGGAGAGGTGACTGTGGGAGAGGTGGGTACAGCCTATTACCTTCCTATTAACAGCCATGTCAGGCTGGGGAGGTAACTGTACGACAGGTAAGTACAGTCTATTACTCCCTGTTATCAGCCATGTCAGGCTAGGTAGGTGACTGTAGGACATGTGAGTACAGTCTATTACTCCCTGTTATCAGCCATATTAGGCTTGGGAAAGGTGACTGTAGGAGAGGTAGGCATAGTCTATTATCAGCCATGTCATGACTGTAGAAGTGAGTACAGTATATTACTTTCTGTTATCAGCCATGTCAGGTTTGGAGAGTTGACTGTGGGAGAGGTGACTACAGTCTATTATTCCCTGTTATCAACCATGTCACGCTGGGGCAGGTAAGTACAGTCTATTATTCCCTGTTATCAACCATGTCACGCTGGGGCAGGTAAGTACAGTCTATTACTCCCTGTTATCAGCCATGTCAGGCTGGGGAGGTGACTGTCTGACAAGTAAGTACAGTCTATTACTCCCTGTTATCAGCCATGTCAGGCGGGGGGGGGGAAGGTGACTGTAGTAGAGGTAAGCATAGTCTATTACCCCCTATTATCAGCCATGTCATGACTAGGAGAAGTGAGTACAGTATATTACTTTCTGTTATCAGCCATGTCAGGCTTGGAGAGTTGACTGTGGGAGAGGTGACTACAGTCTATTATTCCCTGTTATCAGCCATGTCAGGCTAGGTCGGTGACTGTAGGACATGTGACTACAGTCTATTACTCCCTCTTATCAGCCATATTAGGTTGGGGGAGGGGACTGTAGAAGAGGTGGGTACAGTCTATTGTCTTCCTGTTAACAGCCCTGTCAGACTGGGGTGGTGACTGTGTGACAAGTAAGTACAGTCTATTACTAACTGTTATCAGCCATGTCAGGCTGGGGGAAGGTGACTGTAGGAGAGGTAAGCATAGTCTATTACCCCCTGTTATCAGCCATGTCATGACTGCCATGACTGTAGGAGAAGTGAGTACAGTATATTACTTTCTGTTATCAGCCATGTCAGGCTTGGAGAGTTGATTGTGGGAGAGGTGACTACAGTCTATTATTCCCTGTTATTAACCATGTCACGCTGGGGCAGGTGAGTGCAGTCTATTACTTTCAGTTATCAGCCATATCAGGCTGGTGAGGGGACTGCAGAACACGTGAGTGCAATGTATTACTCTCTAGTATCAGCCATATCAGGCTGGGGGAGGTGACTGTAGGAGAGGGGAGTACAGTATATTATTTTCTGTTCTCAACCATGTCAGGCTGGGGGAGATGAGTGCAGTCTATTAATCCCTGTTATCAGCCATTAAAAGGCTGGTGGAGGTAACTAGGACAGGATAGTACAGTCTATTACTCTTTGGTATCAGTCATGCCAGGCTGGGGGATATGACTGTAGGAAAGGTGAGTACAATCTATTACTTTCTGTTATCACCAATGTCAAGCTGGGGGAGTTGACTGAGGTAGAGGTGAGTGCAGTCTATTACTCCCTGTTATCAGCCATGTCAGGCTTGCGAAGGTGCTTGTAGGAAAGGTGAGTACAGTCTGTTGCTCCCTGCTATCAGCCATCTTAGGCTGGTGGAAGTGACTGTAGGACATTAGAGTACAGTCTATTACTCCTGTTATCAGCCATGGCAGGCTAGGTAGATGACTGTAGGACAGGTGAGTACAGTCAATTACTCCCTGTTATCAGCCATATTAGGTTGGGGAAGGGGACTGTAGAAGAGGTGGCTCCAGTCTATTGCCTACCTGTTAACAGCCCTGTCAGGCTGGGGAGGTGACTGTGCGAAAGGTAAGTACAGTCTATTACTCCCTGTTATCAGCCATGTCAGGCTGGGGGAGGTGAGTACACTATATTCCACCCTGTTATCAAACCATGTCAGGCTCGGAGAGTTAACTGTACAAGAGGTGACTACAGTCTATAACTCCCTGTTATCAGCCATGTCTGTCTGGGGGAGTCTTTTTGGATGTTGAAATATTTATTGATAAAAAAATAATTAACACAAAAAATTACTTCAAACCTACCGACACAAACAGTTACTTAAAGTTTACTAGTTGTCACGCAAAATCATGGAAAAATAATATCCCATATGGTCAGTTTGTACGTATGCGCCGGAACTGTACCAAAGTTGAAGATTTCATCACACAATCAGTAATATTAAAACAACGATTCCATGAAAAACAATATCCAATACAACTTGTAGAATCAGCCTACAAAAAAGCGTTGGCAAGAACAACTGAACAAGGAATAGGTGATCAGGAACGAAGAAAGAAAACGGGAAAAGAAGAGAACCATACCCTCCAGTCAAGATTTGTAACAAACTACAGTTAGTCCTTGACTTGCGAACAGGTTCCGTTCCAGGAGCCCGTTCGCAAGTCCGTTTTGTTCGCAAGTCCGAACAAATGGTTGTATGGAGGGGACCGCGGGTGGATCCCGCTCCATACAATGTCGGGTGCCCGCTGTTCTTACAGCGGGCTCCCGGCGGCAGCAGTTCCGACGAGCCGTGGCGCTTGTCGGAACTGTTAACACTTTAAATACCACTCTGACAGCGGCATTTAAAGTGTTAACAGTTCTGACGAGCGGCGTGGCTCGTCGGAACTGCTGCCGCCGGGTGCCGCTGTAAGAAACAGCCTGCACCCGACGTTCAGGGGGCCCGTACAGCGTCCCACGATGAGATCGCGGGACGCTGTGTGGTTGCTAGGCAGCCGGGGGCCTCCTGAAAGGCCCCAGGGCTGCCTATGCAGAGTGCCCATCCAGCGCACGGCTTGCTAGGCGCTCTGCATAGACAGCCCTAGGGCCTTTCAGAAGGCCCCCGGCTGCCTAGCAACCGCAATCTGACCGGACAGGCTTCTATCAGGCTTGATAGAAGCCTGCCCGCTCCCTGCACAGTATGATGTAATGCCATAGCATGACATCATACTGTGCCATAGCATGACATCATACTGTGCAGGACAGATAGTTCGTATCTAGCGAAATTCGTAAGTCGAATGTTCGCAAGTCGGGGACTATCTGTACAATACACAACATGGAGGAATTCGAAATATTCTGCAAAAAGACCTATCTGAAAGACCAATAGTAACGTTCAGAAGAAACAAAACAATAAAAGACATACTAGCCCCTTCCTGTCCTTTTAAAAAAACAAATAAACAAAATAAAGTTACAAATGATGCGAACCAATTCTTAAAACCCATCCAAGGTGCATTTAAATGCGGGATCTCTAGATGTAAATGTTGCACACATATCACGCATGGAAAAAAAGAAATACCATTATCGATAACAACTCCTAAAAAAACACATAAGATCCAATCTCTTCTAACATGTAGCTCAAAATTCGTGATATACCTCCTACAATGCCCCTGTGGGCTAAGGTATATAGGACGCACTATCAATCCCTTACGAACACGTATTA
Organism: Eleutherodactylus coqui; assembly: GCA_035609135.1. Lineage (NCBI taxonomy): Eukaryota > Metazoa > Chordata > Amphibia > Anura > Eleutherodactylidae > Eleutherodactylus > Eleutherodactylus coqui. The sequence goes on along the minus strand of CM069410.1, from coordinate 226,037,539 downwards.
ACAAACACCGCAACAACATAGTGAACGGCTTCGAGAAACACAGCGTCTCAAGACATTTTAAAAAAGAACACAATAAAGACGCCAGAGGTTTAAAAGTCACACCACTAGAGAAAGTGAAACCGGAAATATTTTCTCTGCTTAAAAAACGAGAAATGTATTGGATTTTCCGATTACAAACACTGAATCCAACAGGATTGAATGAAACTCTGGAAAAAATTTTTAAACTAATAAGTCTTTTTAACTGAACAAAACAAAGCCGCATTTTAGCATCATAATGATATATATTATATGGTCATATATTATATATATAATATATATGGCAGTAAAAGTGTTTTGTTTAATGTATATTCATAATCTATATATTTTATGAATATGATACATTTTATATTTTAGATAAGTTTTTATGGCGAATGCCTAATGCTGGTGTACACTAAAAAAAATTTTTTTTTTTTATTGGTACGTGCAAATTGTGCAACCATTGGAATAGGCCAATAACTGTATTTTGTCACTTATATACAAATTAACAAAATAAGATAGACCATACTGATATGTATAGATAGTATTTAATACATTTACAACTGAACGTAATACCTTACAGGATACCGTTTTCTAAAACAGGTGTATTTTTAACTAGCTATATGACAGAAGGAATGAAGCCATCTTTATAGATATGGTGCCGCCCATAACTCACTGGGTAAGGGCAGAGTAGAGGTTGATAATGTGACCTTAATGATGTATTATATGCCAAACACGTCCTCAATAATATTTTAAACACCTCTACGATCTCTTATGGTGGGATGTCAAAACGCCGATCAGGTGACCGGCATTGGTGATTTGTAAACACGCCCCCATTATGGCCGCCACCACCGGGTCATACTAGCAGTGGTAGAACGTCGTGACGCCAACCACGTGACCGGCGTGATGACGTTGGTACATTGAGACACGCCTCCAATATGGCTGCCACCACTGAGAGACACCAGCGGCATGTATTGTAAGTAACCTATTTACTATATATATGTAACGATTACACTGTCTAACCATGGCTTGAGAAAGGTGCCTGTGTGCACTGAAACGCGTTGCCCGTTGTTTTAGCGAAGTTTGAAAATAAAGGTGTTATTACTTTATCTCTAAACGTGTGGAAACATCTATTTGGAGGCTGAAGGAGACATCACTTCAAGGAGGGGGCTCATGGTCATCATACCCCCCTCCTCCCCAGTAAGTGTAACTCCTATATATTCTTTGACAGATCACTATTTGTGGTTACACACTATTTATTGAGCGCAGAAATTTTTGTTTGCTGATAGCTCTTTTGTATTTCATTTCTTTGGGACCACTCTCTTATGAGAGACCCCAATTATTTCTGCAGCTCTCCCCCGGGTATTGGAGGATCAAAATAGTGTCGTTTTCCATTGAATGACAACCTTGAGGCGCTATCTGGTTACATCTTCTTGTGTCTGGGGGAGGTGACTGTAGGGGAAGTGAGTACAGTATATTATTTTTTATCAGCCATGTCAGGCTGGTGGAGGTGATTGTATGAGAGGTGAGTGCAGTCTATTACTCCTTGTTATCAGCCATGTCAGCATCTGGGAGTTGAGTGTAAAAAAGATGAATACCATCTATTACTCCCTGTTATCAGCCATATCAGACTGGGGGAGGTGAATGTAGAAGAGGTGAGTGCAGACTATTACTCCCTGTTATCAGCCCATGTCAGGCTGGCGAAATGACTAGGAGAGGTGAGTACAGTCTATTGCTCCCTGTTGTCAGCCATGTCAGACAGGGGGAGATTACTTTAGGAAGGGTGACTACAGTCTTTTACTCCCATTTATCAGCCATCTCAGGGTCGGGGAGGTGACTACTCACCTGTCCTATAGTGGGGGGGGGGGACTGTAGGGGAGGTGAAAGCAGTCTATTACTCCCTGTTATCAGCCATGTCAGGCTACGGGAGGTGACTGTAAGAGAGGTGAGTAAAATCTTTTACTCCCTGTTATCAGCCCTGTCAGACTGGAGGAAGTGACTATTAGCACAGGTGAGTACAGTGTATTGCCCCCTGTTATCAGCCATGTCGGGATGGGGGAGGTAACTGTAGGAGAGGTGAGTGCAGTCTGTTACTCCCTGTTATCAGCCCTAGCCGCTGGCTAGGGGAGGTGAATGTAGGAGATGTGAGTGCAGACTGTTACTCCCTGTTATCAGCCATGTCAGGCTGGGGGAGGTGAGTACAGTCTATTACTTCCTGTTATCAGCTATGCCAGGCTGGGTTAGGTGATTGTAGAAGAGGTGAGTACAGTCTATAACTCCCTGTTATCAGCCATCTCAGGCTGGGGGAGGTCATTGTAGAAAAGTGAAGTATAGTCTATTACTCCCTATTAGGCATGTTAGGCTTGTGGAAGTGACTGTAGGACATTCGAGTACAATCTACTACTCCCTGTTCTCAGCCATGTCAGGCTGGGGGAGGAGGCTTCAGGTCAGGTGAGTGCAGTCTATTATTCACTGTTATCAGCCATGTCAGCCTGTGGGGAGATGACTATAGGATAGGTGAGTACCGTCTATTTCTCCCTGTTATCAGCCATGTCAGGCTGGTATAGCTGACTGTAGGGGAGCTGAATATAGTCTATTACTCCCTGTTATCAGCCATGTCAGGCTGGGGGGGTAACTGTAAGAGAGGTGAGTAAAGTCAATTACTCCCTGTTATCAGCCATGTCAGCAAGTGGGAGGTAACTGTAGGAGAGGTGGCTACAGTCTATTACTCCATGTTAACAGCAATGTGAGACTGGCGTAGATAACTATAGGACAGGTGAGAGCAGTCTATTACTCCCTGTTATCAGCCATGTCAGGCAGGGGAGGTGACTGTAGGAAGGGTGACTACAATCTATTACTACCTTTTATCAGCCATCTCAGTGTGGGGGAGGTGACTGTACTCACCTGTCCTATAGTGACTATAGGACATTTGAGTACAGTCTATACTCCCTGTTATCAGCCATGTCAGGCAGTGGGAGGTAACTGTAGGAGAGGTGAATGCAGTCTATTACTCCCTGTTATCAGCCATGTTAGGCAGGGGGAGGTGACTGTAGGAGGGGCGAGTACAGTCTATTACTCCCTGTTTTTAGACATGTAAGGGCGGACACCCACTGGTGATATTTTCTATCTTGCGCTGCAAGAGCAAGTGAAAACACTCGCCTCGCTGCGCAAGAAAGACGCCGGAATGAGACCGGGATATCACCAGTCTTTTCAATGGGGCCAGCAGCTGCAGCGCTAGCCCCATTGAAAAGTTATGGAGAATACCGCTGACTTCTGCCACAGCTGTCACAGCTGTTGCAGCTGTGGCAGAAGTGCAGCATGCTATCCCATTGAAAGCAGTGGTTTTTGGCAAACCCTGCAGTATGATTTTCAGGGAAGGGCTTGAAATATAAGCCCTTTCCTGAAAAATCATCAATAAGTGGTTAAAAAGGTAAAAAAAAAAGTACTTACCTCTCCGCCGCTCACACGCATCCTCGGGCTGGCTGAAAGGGCTGTGCTGATTGGCTGCGCGCTCAGCCAATAACAGCTAGTGCTTAGCTATTGGCTGAGCGCTCAGCCAATTACAGATAGTGCTATTCATTCAGGAATAGCTAAGCACTATCTTAGCTATTCATGAATGAATAGCTAAGCACTATCTGTAATTGGCTGAGCGCTCAGCCAATAGCTAAGCACTAGCTGTTATTGGCTGAGCGCTCAGCCAATCAGCACAGCCCTTTCAGGAGGCGGGGAAGTGCTGGATAGCAGTGTTGGGGAAGCCAGCCGGAGGACGCGTGTGAGCGGCAGAGAGGTGAGTACTTTTTTTTTTTTTACCTTTTTAACCACTTATTGATGATTTTCAGGGAAGGGCTTATATTTCAAGCCCTTCCCTGAAAATCATACTGCAGGGTTTGCCAAAAACCACTGCTTTCAATGGGACCGGCAGCAGCGCCGATCCCATTGAAAGCAATGGGATAGCATACTGCACTTCTGTCACAGCTGTCACAGCTGTGGCAAAAGTCTGCGGCATTCTCCGCATCTTTTCAATGGGGCTAGCGCTGCTGCCACTGGCTCCATTGAAAAGACTGGCGATATCCCGTTTTTTTTTTCTCGCACTGCGAGGCGAGAGTTTTCACTTGCTCTCGCAGCGCAATGGAGAAAAAAACGCCAGTGGGTGTCCGCCCTCAGTCTGAGGGGAGGTGACTGTACAAAAGTTGAGTAAAATCTATTACTCCCTGTCATCAGCTATGTCAGGCTGGGGGGGAGTTGAGTGTAGGAGAGGTGAATACAGTCTATTAGGCCCCCCTGCACACTGCCGGAATTTCCGCCCATGACCGCCTGCATAGGATTGCATTACAAAACGCAATAATATGCGGACGGCCGCGTGAAAACACGAGCGGAAAACAAATCGCGGCATATTCTATTTCTGTGCGGGTTTCACAAAAGATTATTATTATTACTCCCTGGTATCAGCCATGTCAGCCAGGGGAGATGTGACTCTAGGAAAGGTGAGTATAGTCTATTACTCTCTGGCTGGGGGTTAGTGACTGTAGGAGAGGTGAGTGCAGTCTATTACTCTCTGGTATCAGCCATCTCAGGCTGAGGCAGGTGACTATAGGAAAGTGAGTACAGTCGATTACTCTCTATCAGCCATGTCAGGCTGCGGGAGGTGTATCCTGCAGATTGTTACACCACTGACTTGTAGGGATCTGCAGAGCAGATGTGTTCGGAGGTTCTGGAGCTGTGATGTTATTAACCCCACATTTCCTGGATATGTGATGCACTTTGCCTGTGCTGCGACTGTCCAATTGGCCCGCCGGACCATCTCCCGCTCCCCTGCCCATCTCTCTGTCCGGCTGCAGATTAGATCCCAAGTCTCAGGGTCAGTGGAAGCCGCCAGCAGTGCCGGACCCCGACTGGCTGGAGCTAGGAGCGGCACCTTGTGTATTTCAGCGCCATCTCGAGCGGAGACTGGACTCTTCTATTAGCGGGCACGCTGCTCATACACACACTGCGCCCGCAGATATCTCCTGAAGTGTGTCCCCTACTGAGTATCTAAGCCTATGCCTTGGATACATTTATTAATGGGAGTGCAAATTCTGGCTAAAGTTACCAGGCGGGTGCAATATTGGCCGGATGTCGCGTTCGCCAACGTGTGAAAATGCTTCACTTTGGTGAAATTGCGATCCTCCGGCATGCGTTTCGTCTGCGTTGGAAGATCGGCGAGTGTTTCCTATTGATTTCACCGGTAACCATCACATCGCTCCCACGGGTACGTCGCACGGCGTGTGATGTCTTCTAGGGTCTCATTGGAAACATGGAGAAGGCGATCTGAAAGAAGCTGAAAGAGTTAACATGCTGCGATGTTTATGGAGTTCGTATTCGTGCGAGTTTTGTGCGTTTTCCAATATACAAAAGTTGCGCGAGATTCTCGGCCGTGGGAGTCAGCGCTCAGACACAGCGGAGAGTCAGACATGATGGGATTAGATACAGCTGCGGATGTGCTCTGCATGCGGGTCGTGCACACTGCAAGGACGGCAGAGCTGGCGCCGCCGCTGCGCTTATCTCCTGGGGAAGTCTCAGACGCAACAAACAGAGGAAGGAAGTGAGAGTGCCAGTGGCGGCGGCGTCACCCCTCCCGTGTCACGGCGTCAGCACTGCTGCCTCCAGAAGGGGAGACGAACTCCTCCGTCACCGCACACCGCAAATCTTTTATTAGAAAGTTAGAAAAAAGGAAAAAAACGGCAAAACTGTAACGATAAGAATTCGGCCCCTCACCCGGCCCTATGACTGGGACTAAATCCGTTCATGTCCGGACTCTCTCCCACCGCCACACACTAGCACAACTAGAACATAAATATACCTAAAGGAACGTAAAGCCAGAGAAACTAGGGCGGGCAGCCGCAGACCCAAGTGTACAACAACCTAACTAACCGAATACTAACTTATAGGGGTCATCCAGGCATAGGCCGCTGGGGTCCACCGGGGACGTGCGGAAGCATTAATATATTGTACAGTACCCCTTCTCCTGTCATATATACTGCGCACTCCCCTTTTTCCTGTTATATATATTATTATACTCTACGGTACCCCTTCTCCTCTCATATTATACTGCACGGTACCCCTTCTCCTGTCCTATATATATGTTATACTGTACAGTACCCCTTCTCCTCTCATATTATACTGCACAGTACCCCTTCTCCTGTCCTATATATATGTTATACTGTACAGTACCCCTTCTCCTGTCCTATATATATTATACTGTACAGTACCCCTTCTCCTGTCCTATATATATGTTATACTGTACAGTACCCCTCCTCCTCATATATATATTATACTGTACAGTACCCCTTCTCCTGTCCTATATATATTATACTGTACAGTACCCCTTCTCCTGTCCAATATATATATTATACTGTACAGTACCCCTTCTCCTGTCCAATATATATATTATACTGTACAGTACCCCTTCTCCTCTCCTATATATATTATACTGTACAGTACCCCTTCTCCTGTCCTATATATATATTATACTGTACAGTACCCCTTCTCCTGTCCTATATATATTATACTGTACAGTACCCCTTCTCCTGTCCTATATATATTATACTGTACAGTACCACTTTTGTCCTATACATATTATACTGGATAGTACCCTTTCTCATATATAATACAGTAACTCTTCTCCTGTCCTATATTATACTGTACAGTACCCCTTCTCCTGTCCTATATATATTATACTGTACAGTACCCCCTTTCCTGTCCTATATATATATTATACTGTACAGTACCCCCTTTCCTGTCCTATATATATATTATACTGTACAGTACCCCTTCTCCTGTCCTATATATATTATATTGCACAGTACCCTTTCTCCTATCCTATATATATTATACTGTACAGTACCCCTTCTCCTATCCTCTATATATATTATACTGTACAGTACCCCTTCTCCTATCCTATATATATTATACTGTACAGTACCCCTTCTCCTATCCGATATATGTTATACTGTACAGTACCCTTTCTCCTCTCCTATATATATTATACTGTACAGTACCCCTTCTCCTCTCCTATATATATTATACTGTACAGTACCCCTTCTCCTGTCCTATATATATTATACTGTACAGTACCCCTTCTCCTCTCCTATATATATTATACTGTACAGTACCCCTTCTCCTCTCCTATATATATTATACTGTACAGTACCCCTTCTCCTCTCCTATATATATTATACTGTACAGTACCCCTTCCCCTCTCCTATATATATTATACTGTACAGTACCCCTTCTCCTGTCCTATATATATTATACTGTACAGTACCCCTTCTCCTGTCCTATATATATGTTATACTGAACAGTACCCCTTCTCCTGTCCTATATATATTATACTGTACAGTACCCCTTCTCCTGTCCTATATATATTATACTGTACAGTACCCCTTCTCCTGTCCTATATATATTATACTGTACAGTACCCCTTCTCCTGTCCTATATATATTATACTGTACAGTACCCCTTCTCCTGTCCTATATATATGTTATACTGAACAGTACCCCTTCTCCTGTCCTATATATATTATACTGTACAGTACCCCTTCTCCTGTCCTATATATATTATACTGTACAGTACCCCTTCTCCTGTCCTATATATATGTTATACTGTACAGTACCACTTTTCCTGTGCTATATATATATGCTGCAGGGAGGGGAGCGCCAGAGGAAACTCTGTGTCTCTGTGCAGCAGACTGCTAGACGCGAGGGCAGCAGGACACTGATGGTAAGACCCTACACTATCTCCTCTGACTACATAACGTCTGTGCACCCTGAAATACTCACCCATGTACCCCAAAAACTATACTGCTGCATACACCAATATCTGCATCTTCTGCTAAAATATATATTATATGTATATAAAATGGGCAGCAATCTTTTTCATGACCTTTCTGCATATAAACACAGTATAGTACCCCTTCTCATGTCATATATATATGTTATACTGTACAGTACCCCTTCTCATGTCATATATATATGTTATACTGTACAGTACCCCTTCTCATGTCATATATATATGTTATACTGTACAGTACCCCTTCTCATGTCATATATATATATGTTATACTGTACAGTACCCCTTCTCCTGTCCTATATTATACTGTACAGTACCCCTTCTCCTGTCCTATATATATTATACTGTATAGTACCCCTTCTCCTGTCCTATATATATTATACTGTACAGTACCCCTTCTCATGTCATATATATATATATTATACTGTGCAGTACCCCTTCTCCTGTCCTATATATATTATACTGTACAGTACCCCTTCTCATGTCATATATATATATATTATACTGTACAGTACCCCTTCTCATGTCATATATATATATATTATACTGTACAGTACCCCTTCTCATGTCATATATATATTATACTGTATAGTACCCCTTCTCCTGTCCTATATATATATTATACTGTATGGTACCCCTTCTCCTGTCCTATATTATACTGTACAGTACCCCTTCTCCTGTCCTATATTATACTGTACAGTACCCCTTCTCCTATCCTATATATTATACTGTACAGTACCCCTTCTCCTGTCCTATATATATTATACTGTACAGTACCCCTTCTCCTGTCCTATATATGTTATACTGTACAGTACCCCTCCCCTCTCCTATATATATGTTATACTGTACAGTACCTCTTCTCCTATCCTCTATATATATTATACTGTACAGTACCCCTTCTCCTGTCCTATATATATTATACTGTACAGTACCCCTTCTCCTGTCCTATATATATATGTTATACTGTACAGTACCCCTTCTCCTATCCTATATATTATACTGTACAGTACCCCTTCTCCTGTCCTATATATATTATACTGTACAGTACCCCTTCTCCTGTCCTATATTATACTGTACAGTACCCCTTCTCCTGTCCTATATATATATTATACTGTACAGTACCCCTTCTCCTGTCCTATATATATATTATACTGTACAGTACCCCTTCTCCTGTCCTATATATATTATACTGTATAGTACCCCTTCTCCTGTCCTATATATATTATACTGTACAGTACCCCTTCTCATGTCATATATATATATTATACTGTGCAGTACCCCTTCTCCTGTCCTATATATATTATACTGTACAGTACCCCTTCTCATGTCATATATATATATACTGTGCAGTACCTCTTCTCCTGTCCTTTATATATTATACAGTATAGTACCCCTTCTCCTGTCTTACATATATTATACTGTGCAGTTCCCCTTGTCCTGCCTAATATATATATATATATATTTATATATTATACTGTATAGTACTCCTCCTGTCCCATATGTACTGTATATATCATACTGTACAGTACCCCTTCTCATGTCATATATATATATTATATTGTACAGTACCCCTTCTCCTGTCCTGTATATATTATACTGTACAGTACCCCTTCTCCTGTCCTATATATATTATACTGTACAGTACCCCTTCTCATGTCATATATATATATTATACTGTACAGTACCCCTTCTCCTGTCCTGTATATATTATACTGTACAGTACCCCTTCTCCTGTCCTATATATATTATACTGCACAGTATCTCTTCTCCTGTCCTATATATATATTACTGTACAGTACCCCTTCTCATGTCATATATATATATTATACTGTACAGTACCCCTTCTCCTATTCTATATATATTATATTGTACAGTACCCCTTATCCTGTCCTATATATATGTTATACTGTACACTACCCCTTCTCCTGTCCTATATTATACTGTACAGTACCCCTTCTCCTGTCCTATATTATATTGTACAGTACCCCTTCTCCTGTCCTATATATATTATACTGTACAGTACCCCTTCTCCTGTCCTATATATATTATACTGTACAGTACCCCTTCTCCTGTCCTATATATATTATACTGTACAGTACCCCTTCTCCTGTCTTATATATGTATATATTATACTGTACAGTACCCCTTCTCCTGTCCTATATATATGTTATACTGTACAGTACCCCTTCTCCTGTCCTATATATATGTTATACTGTACAGTACCCCTTCTCCTGTCCTATATATGTATATATTATAGTGTACAGTACCCCTTCTCCTGTCCTATATATGTTATACTGTACAGTACCCCCTTTCCTGTCCTATATATATATTATACTGTACAGTACCCCTTCTCCTGTCCTATATATATTATACTGTACAGTACCCATCTCCTACCCTATATATATTATACTGTACAGTACCCCTTCTCCTGTCTTATATATGTATATATTATACTGTACAGTACCCCTTCTCCTGTTCTATATATATGTTATACTGCACAGTACCCCTTCTCCTATCCTATATATTATACTGTACAGTACCCCTTCTCCTATCCTATATATATTATACTGTACAGTACCCCTTCTCCTATCCTATATATGTTATACTGTACAGTACCCCTTCTCCTACCCTATATATATTATACTGTATAGTACCCCTTCTCCTATCCTATATATGTTATACTGTACAGTACCCCTTCTCCTATCCTATATATATTATACTGTACAGTACCCCTTCTCCTACCCTATATATATTATACTGTACAGTACCCCTTCTCCTGTTCTATATATATGTTATACTGTACAGTACCCATCTCCTATCCTATATATTATACTGTACAGTACCCCTTCTCCTATCCTATATATATTATACTGTACAGTACCCCTTCTCCTGTCCTATATTTGTATATATTATACTGTACAGTATCTCTTCTCCTGTCCTATATTTGTATATATTATACTGTACAGTACCCCTTCTCCTACCCTATATATATGTTATACTGTACAGTACCCCTTCTCCTACCCTATATATATATATTATACTGTACAGTACCCTTTCTCCTGTCCTATATATGTTATACTGTACAGTACCCCTTCTCCTGTTCTATATATATATTATACTGTACAGTACCCCTTCTCCTACCCTATATATATGTTATACTGTACAGTACCCCTTCTCCTACCCTATATATATGTTATACTGTACAGTACCCCTTCTCCTGTTCTATATATATGTTATACTGTACAGTACCCCTTCTCCTGTCCTATATTATACTGTACAGTACCCCTTCTCCTGTCCTATATTATACTGTACAGTACCCCTTCTCCTGTCCTATATTATACTGTACAGTACCCCTTCTCCTGTCCTATATATGTTATACTGTACAGTATCCTTTTCCTTGTCCTATATATGCATGTATTATACTGTATAGTATCCCTTCTCCTGTCCTACATATTATACTGTGCAGTACCTCTTCTTGTATAAATATAAATAATTTTATATATATATATACTATTACTGTACGGTACCCCTTCTCATATGTGTATATATATATATATATATATATATATATATATATATATATATATATATTACAGTACCCCTTCTCCTGTCCTATATATATTATACTGTACAGTACCCCTTCTCCTGTCCTACATATTATACTGTACCTATTCTCCTGTCCTATATATATATTATTCTGTACAGTACCCATTCTCCTATTCTATATATATTATATTGTACAGTACCCTTTCTCCTGTCCTGTATGCTATACTGTACAGTAACCCTTCTTCTGTCCTATATATTATACTGTACAGTACCCCTTCTCCTGTCCAATATATATATTATACTGTACAGTACCCCTTCTCCTGTCCCAGCGGCCACCTAGACATGAAGCCCCCTTCTCCTGTCTTATATACAGTATGTATATATTATACTGAAGAGTACCCCTTCTCCTATCCTATATATGTTATATTGTACAATAGCCCTTCTCCTGTCCTATATATATTTTATGCTATACAGTACCACTTCTCCTGTCATATATATATATATGTTATACTGTACGGTACCCCCTCTCCTGTCGTATATATAATATACTGTACAGTGCAGCGTCCCAGCGGTCACCTAGACATGAAGCCCACGCTAAGGAACTGGGAGGGTTGAGTTGGCACTTGGCACGGTGGCTCTTACCAGACTCCTCCCCGGAGAGACGCACACAACCTCGGCCCAAGTACCGCTAGGTCTCTTCCAGGCAACGCTGGGACAGTGATCTCCGGTATATGTGTGGTGAACTGTAGAGTTGTCACGCGTGATGCCAACATTCCTTGCTCACCGGAATGATCTTCGGCGGAGAAAGGAAGTCCACATACACAGTAACTTTTAGTGCCTCAGTCCCTAGGATTTGTCGGGGCCTGGCAAAACTTTACTTGTAACTTGACAGGTTACAGCCATATTACGCACTGATGCAGGCAAGGCAGTAGACTTGAGGTCAGGTAGGAAAACTCAGTATGACATCATTCCTGCAATCCACGTTATCTGTCAGGTACCGCTCCTGGAAAGGGAAACACTCCGGAGGAGGATGGGATAGGAACACTACACAGACACTCACTTGATTCAGACGTTGACGCACTGCACAGCGGACTCCACTCTTTTCGCTCAGTTTAGCGTTCCTGGAATAGGAGCATCAGGATACCTTTCTTTCTCTTCCATCACTCTTCACCACATGAGGGTTGAAGGTACCCCCATGTGGCCGGCACTCCACTTCACTCTCATCCATTGAAGATAATGAACCCCACCTTGCTCTCCAACACTCATATTTATAGTCTCTAGCATTCCACATGACAGGACATAAATTGGTACTTTTTCAGAGATATCCCAGCCATTTTCAGACATTAACCTCTTGCATGCTGCAGCTGTGCAATACACATAACAAGAGACTAGACAGTTCGCACAGTGCATCTGCACAGAAGACATGACATGTATGACAATGGAGGAGCCAGGAATACATGTTTTGGGCCACAACAACAGTACCTCTTCTCCTGTCCCCTATATATTATACTGCACAGTACCCCTTCTCCTGTCCTATATATATATATTATACTGTACAGTACCCCTTCTCCTGTCCTATATATATATATATTACACTGTACAGTACCCTTTCTCCAATTGCAGCGACCGAGACACGAAGCTCAACACTGAGGAGATGGCGGGGGTTGAGATAGCACTTATCAAGGTGGCTCTACCAAATTCCCCCCCTGAGTGACGAGCGTAACCTCAGCCAAGGCAGCACTAGGCCTTTTTGTATAGTAGTGTACTGGACTTGTTTGCCACGCATTACGCCACCGTTCCTTCACTCTGCGGGATGTCCGATGGGTAAATAATTGAGTCCACACACAATTAGATTTGAAAACCTCATTCACTCGGAGCGGGCAGTGACTCAAACATTTACTTCTCACTTGAAATTTTGCACACCAGGAATAGCAGTTCAGAAAGATCAGGGAGGAGAAAACAAGATGACACTGGGCCCACAGTCCGAGTTATCGGTATTCCTCTGCTCCTGGACATACACTCCGGGACACGGAATGACACATAGTCTTTGTTACGATCGTGTGGGCAACTAAGCATGGGGCCACATGATTGTGACCAAGACGGATCCACATGGGTTTCAGACAACTAGCCCTGTGCTACAGGGAGGATGGCATGGCCCTACCTGAGCGGGGACATTGCCCTGATAAAGGGCAGCCCAGCGGTCTTCGGATCTGGGCCCTAGCTGCTCCTGGGAACCACGCCATCAGAACAGGTGACATACACATGCCACATGACGGGGACAACTGGACAGAACAAAAAGACACACAAAGCCAGAAAACACAGCATACAACAGACAAAATGCAAACACTAATAGCAGATGGTAAAGCTGAATATAAATACCAGGTATTAGCTGACATTTTGATCAAAACATGGTAGCTAGCGGGCCACGTCACGGCTCCTGGCTATACCGCTAGTCCCTACACTATCCAGGAGTCCAGCGGCACCGGACACAGTTCACACCGCAAGCTGCAACAGCACAGACAATAGGACACAAGTCCCACTGCAAGCTGTACAAGACAAGCTTTCTTGCAGCCACCACACATAGAACCTGTTCCCACCACAAACAGAGACAGAATGTGCACAGAACAGGACTGCTCACACCAGACTACAACAGGTAGTGCATACAACACAGACTCCACCCAGCGCTCACATGCACACAGATGAAACTCCAAAGCAAGTCTAAGTGTCCTCATACCAGGGGGATAGACAGTCAGCCACCGAGCTGACATAGGGAACTGTGTCAGGGATCCACCAACTGACACATAGACAAGACGTAAGACGTCTGGAGGCCGCACCTGTTAGGGGAAGGGAAGAGGGGGTCTGCATATGATACAGACAAGGTCTACACGTGTCCAAACCTTCTTTAGGGAAGCAGAGAGACACAACAGACCTCCATGAAAACACAGCACTGAGCGGGCACAAACCAGATATATCCCAACAGTGGAAAGACCAGCATCACTACTGTGAGATGCTGGCTTTTATATGCTGCAGACTAAAGCGGATTGGCTGCTGGAGAACATCACACCCAGCCAGCTCAATGAACCCCAACCTGTGGAGCTGTGCTGCTAGGAACCTTAGTACTTCAGATCCCAGCAGCACACCCTAACAGTCTTAAGGCCCATTTAGACACAACAATTATCGCTCAAAATTCACTCAAAAGCCATCTTTTGAGCGATAATACTTGTGTCTAAACAGGCGGCCATCTTGCACTGTTCGTGCACTATTCGTTCATCGTTGATGTTTAGCAAACTAAAAGTCAGCAATGAGCCTTATCAGTGCCACGCGCTGAGTTCTCAGCGGGATACCAGCTGATAGCATTCTTTCAGCTGGTATCCCGCACTGCACTATCAGCTCAGTGGGACACCAGCTGACAACTCCGAGAACAAAGCAGCTGTTTGCATATACAAAGCAGCTGCTGTTCTCGTGAGTTATCAGCGGTGTCCCGCTCCACCTGCATTTCACTCTTAAGTAGCTGATTAGCTACTTAGAATTTTATGCAAAGATGATCCCTCAAAACTGTCACTCAAACTGTCGTTTGAGCAATCATCTTTTAGTGTAAATGGGCCTTGAGTTATCTGTATGACACCGCTCCTGTACATACATTACTTATCCTGTACTGATCCTGAGTTACATCCTGTATTATACTCAAGAGCTGCACTCACTATTCTGCTGCTGGTGGAGTCACTGTGTAAATACATTACTTATCGTGTACTGATCCTGAGTTACATCCTGTATTATACTCCAGAGCTGCACTCACTATTCTGCTGGTGGAGTCACTGTGTACACACATTACTTATCCTGTACTGATCCTGAGTTACATCCTGTATTATACTCCAGAGCTGCACTCACTATTCTGCTGCTGGAGTCACTGTGTACACACATTACTTATCCTGTACTGATCCTGGGTTACATCCTGTATTATACTCCAGAGCAGCACTCACTATTCTGTGCACCACGCAAGGTTTCGTATCCGAGTAGTTTTTGCAGGAGAGCACCCCCTGGTGACTATATGATTATGAAGAATATCTTGTGCTTGGTCTTAGCTCGCTCTTCATTAACCATTGTCTCTTTTGTGCAGTACGATGGCAGATCTTCACCCTCCGATCAGCTGACTGAGCCGGTGAGTTTCCAGAACCTCCAGGATGGTTGAGGTTTGAGGCACAATTCCCACTGATACTGGTTTCTCTCATTTCCAGCAGATTCTCCCGGCCTGTGTTTGGCACGTGGATGCTGCCGGGTGATCGGCTCCATCTTATGTTCCGTTCTCGGCGCTCTCTCATAGTGAGGCAGCTTTGGAAGCGGCGCTACACAGCTCCTGGCAGCCGGGGTCAGGGGGACGGCACACCCTCCAGCACTGCGGACCTCCATAATGTGCTGCGGCCGGCGGTCTATCAGCTCTTTAAGAAGTTAAAGGATGAGCAGCTGTGGCAGTTGTTGGAGGCGTTGGACAGCCGGGGATACTGGGACTGCGGCTGCATCTTGCTGCCCTGGGAAGTACATGGCAGTAAACAGGTGCTGCCGCCTCAGGTTCTGCTCTGCCGGTTGTACCGATGGCCAGACATCCACAGCACCTCCGAGCTGAAGAGCCTAACCCAGTGTGAGAACTTCTGGAGGCGCAGCGGAGAGGGCAGCCATGTCTGCTGCAACCCACACCATGTCTGCCGGGTGGCAGCACCAGGTATCATGGGGGACTGTAAGGGAGGGAGGCACTGGGGAATACTGGGGAGGGATGGAATACTGGGGGACAGTAGATTACTTGAGGGGGGGGGGGGGGGGGACACAGAAAATACTGGTAGGGGACAGAAAACGCTGGGAAGGAGGGGACGGAAAATACTGAGGGGAGGGGGAGAAAATACTGGGGTTGGGCAGAGAATATTGGAATTCGAACAGAATACTGGCGTCATGTTCTGGCACTAGATTGGAGTCTTGGGTCACAGCCAGCCAGGACGGGCAAGATGGTCAGGCAAGCCAGGGGTTGGTATATAGAGATAGTGATGCAGTACATAGGATTTAAGCAGAGACATAGTCAGGAAGCAAGCCAGTGGTCATTAGACAGAAAGCAATCTTCTTACCGGGAGCAGGTATGTGGAGGAGCTGGTTAAAAGGCTAAGGGGTTCAATAAACGCACAAGGAAGGAGGGACAGAACCAGGTTTATATGGGGTGTGCAATCAAGGGACAGGGTGGAGCCACAGGGAAATGGGAGCACGAATTAGGATAAAGAACAAGGAAAAAGTTTGCAGGGGAACTATCCAGCAGGCTGAATAGCTCAGTCAGCAGAAACACCACCTGGAGCACAGGAGCTTCCAGATTCGAGTCCTAACAATAGTCCCATTCAGGCCAACAGACATCCCAGGGTGCCTCCAGTGGAACTCCCTCATCAGCCTAGGGGCATTAACATTGGATGTTGGCTCCCAGGTATTCTCTGCGTCATATCCCTTCCATTAGACCAAGTACTGTAGTTTTCTTCTAAAATTCCTAAAGTCCAAAATCCTTTCTATCTCATACTCCTCCTCACCTCTGACATCCACCGATGGAGCAGTGCCTCAGTCCTTTCCGGAAAGGAACTTTCTTTAAATTGTTTGAGGAGTGACACATGGAGAACTGGGTGGATCCTCAGGCTGTCATGAAGATCCAGATTGAACACCACCTTGGCCTCTCTTCGCCGTGATCAGGCATGGCCCAATAATCTTTTGCCAAAGCTTGGGAGAGGGTATGGGGGTCTTAGGGTTTTTGGTAGATAACCATACTTTATCTCCTACCTGGAAGATAGGAGAAGCTTTGTGGTGTCTGCTTGCTTGTAATTCCCCTGGGCCTCTTGTAGTACCTCTTTTAACCTTTTCTGTGTTTCTTGTAACACTGTCAGTCTGTGGGTGACAGTTGGAACAGGAGTATTGACAGGGAGGCCCGGAATAAAGACGGGATGGATACCGTAATTTAAAGATCAATCGTCCTGGAGGTGGGAAATAAAGCAACGAAGATATTGCTCTAGAGTCTGATTAGTTCTCTCGGTCTGACCATTGGACTGGGGGTGGAAAGCAAAAGACAGGTTAACTGTTATCCCTAGGGCTGTACAGAAGTTCTTCCAGAATCTTGATGTGAAGTGAACCCTTCTGTCCGAGACCACGTCATAAGGAATCCCATGTAACCTAAATAATCACCAATTCTGCAGTGTGTTCAGCTGTGAGAATTTCTACGATGGCGATAATATGTATCATTTTTGTAAATCGGTCCACTACAACCAGGATGGCAATCATTTCTTCAGAAGGGGGAAAATCCACAATAAAGTCCATAGATATAGATCCCAAGGCCTGAATGGGACTGAAAGTGGTTGCAGGAAGCCCAAAGGACGAACTCATGGGGTTTTGTTTTGTGCACATGGGTCATAAGAGGCGACATATTTTTCACATCGCCCTTGCAATTAGGCCACCAGAAGGAATGAAGCAGGAGTTCCAAGGTTTTTGTGATTCTGAGATGGCCAGCAAGTTTAGAATCATGGATTAGTCTAAGGGCTCATGTCCACGGGCAAAATGTGATTTAAAATCCGCAGCGGATCTCCCGCGCGCGGATCCGCACCCCATAGGGATGCATTGACCACCCGCGGGTAGATAAATACCCGCGGATCGTCAATAAAAGGCATTTAAAAAAAAATGGAGCATGAAAAAATCTGGACCATGCTCCATTTTCGTGCGGGTCTCCCGCGGGGTCGGCTCCCGCGGGCTTCTATTGAAGCCTATGGAAGCCGTCCGGATCCGCGGGAGACCTAAAATAGGAATTTAAAGCATTTACTCACCCGCAGCGGACCGCGAAGCTCTTCTCTTCCTCACGGCCGCATCTCCCTTGCTTCGGCTCGGCGGATGTGCCCGGCGCATGCGCGCGGCACGTCGACGACGTGCCGGCGATGTGCCGCCGGCGTAAGGAATTCATCCGCCGGCCGAAAAAGAAGATCCGGCCGTGAGGAAGAGCAAAGCTTCGCCGACCGCTACGGATAGGTAAATGCTTTTAAATTCTTATTTTTAGCGCTCATGTCCGCGGGGCAGGAGGGACCCGCTGCAGATTCTACATGTAGAATCCGTAGCGGGCCCGATTTTCCCCGTGGACATGAGGCCTAAGGGTTTTGAGTCACAGTCCAAAGTTTGTCAACAGCAGCCCTTTAGGGATAATACAAACCCCCTGATGTCTCCAAAAAGCGTATATAACAGGCAAGGAGGGAAATTGCAAGACTCACCAAAGAATCCCAAATAGCATATAAGCCAGGCAGCATCAGATGTATCCAAACAATGTTTAATCCTCCATAAAAAACTGGCGACGTTTCGACCCGTGCAAGGGTCTTTATCAAGCTCAGTTAGTACAGACAACATAAACACACACACACATTATATATATATATATATATATATATATATATATATATATATATATACACAAACTATAAAATGACAAACACATTACAGGTGTGTAGGTGCAAATTTGTTTCACATTAATTGTTTAACCAATACATGGCCAATTGCTTATTCCATATCTGGGGAAAGACCTGGATAACACCATGGTGGTGCCGCTTGCCGGTCTCCTGGAAAGGGTTAAGATGGTCTGTCATGCTGCCCCAAACGCTAATAAGCAACACAGGTCAGCGTCCCATACTTAATGATATTACAGGGCACATGCGCGGGAACACAAAGTCACCGCGATATCTCATGCGGCTACGCAACTTCCACCAGTCAATCCAATGGTAACGCGCATGCGCGGCTTCCTCCAACAACCGCGATATGACGAATAGCCATATCACACCCGCATGGGCTGTATCTTGGAACCTTCGCGAGATCTCGTATAGCGCGGCATCACAAAATTACTGTGATATCTCGTACGGCTGGTGAACACCCGCCAATCAGTCCAATGGAACAGCGCATGCGCAGTTTACTCCAATGACCGCTGTATCAAAGCTGGTCAAATCAAACTCATCACATACCATAGCGCATGCGCGGTATCTTTAGAACCACCGCAAGATCTCATGTAGCTGAGTGATATCAGTCAATCTACTTAGTAAACCTGCGCAAGCGCAGTGTCTCCAATCACCATGGTGCCACAGATTAAAGCGACACCTTCATAACTTAGTCTAAAAGGACTGCACACACATCCATCCTGACCAGTGTAGTTTTTAATATCCCCAAAAGGTCACGTTATCATTAAACCATATATTCCAGACCCTATGTTTTATTAATCACTATATATCATTCAAGACCTGTTGGATGTCAATATCAGAGATCTGATTTAAATAAGGGAAGAAGATCTCTTAACCCATTTATTGTAGCGACTCGCCACCTGTAAATCGCTAGATCAGTCACCACCGATACATCAGGATCAAGAGCAAGACCAAATATGCCTATACAGTAAATCCGATGATTATAAAAGCAATTACCAGAATCACTTCTATCAAAAAGTCTCCATCTAAAAAGATAGATACTGACACGCCATCGATGCAAGAATTATTTTATTATATAATCAGTCACATAGAGAATCACATACATTAGAGCAACCTCTCAGTGTCATTGTTACGTGTGCTGCTGAGACATGTTGTACTATTGTGATTCCAGCAGCACAGCACTCTCAGGGTTAATGATTGAGCTGGCTGGGTGTGGTACTGTCTGCTAGCCAATCCCCTGGATCTGTGCTCACATATAAACCCAGCTCCTGGTCAGTCACTGCATGGCCCCTCAGGTGAGTAGTCATGAATGCTTGTCTGGTGAGGGTTGCAGTGTGACTTGGTTCATGTCTGTTTGTACGTTTATATTCTGTCAGTTTTGTGTTAGTTTGCTGTGTGACCTGCAATCTGTGTTGTGTCCTGTTGCAGCGTGAGGTGTGAACGCTGTCCGGTTCTGCTGGACTCCTGGTTAGTGTAGGGACTAGCCGTATAACCAGGAGCCGTGAAGTGGCCTGCTAGCTTTCAACATCTTGTACAACATGTCAACTAATACCTGGTATTTATATTCAGCTTCCTATCTGTTACTAGTGGTTGCATGTTGTATGCGGTGTATTCTGGGTCTGTCATGTGGCATGTGAATGCATCCTGTTCTGGTGTGTGGCTCCTAGGATCAGCTAGGGCCCAGATCCGAAGACCGCTGGGCTGCCCTTATTGGGGCAATGTCCCCGCTCAGGTAGGGCCACTCTCATTCCTCCTTGTAGCACAGGGTCAGTTGCCTGAAACCGGTGTGAGTCCAGCGTGACCCTGGTGATACCCGTGTGCGTCCCCTTTGGTCAAGATCGTGTGGGTCCCGTGCTTTGCCTGCCCACACGATCGTAACAGTCATATCATCAAAAATCAATGATCAACTAATTTCAACAGGGATCCAAAAAGTAAAAGGCAGTGGCAACATCATGCAGCATTTTCAATTACGGACTCACAAGTGTATCACGCAGATTACGTGCTCGTCTATACGCCATTACCAGAACATTACGAAAATCAGGGATATCCTTACAGGTCCTGGTCAATAATGACCAAAGTCTATATAAAATATTCCTGATATGGCCACTATCACCATTGAAAGTGGACACAAAGGGAATCCTTTTTGATTTTTCTAGTTTTGGTCTCGGTATCAATAGTTCAGCCCTCGTTTTAGACATGGCCTTCCTCATCATATTTTGTGTAAGGGTCACCGGGTAAACCCCTATCTTCAAACTTGTGACACATCTCTTCCATCCTCCTTGCCACAAATCTCTCATCAGTGTTCCTCCTAACCCTCAAGAACTGACTAAGGCCTCATGTCCACGGGCAAAAGAAGAATTAAAATCCGCAGCGGATCCGCACCCCATAGGGATGCATTGACCACCCGCGGGTAGATAAATATCAGCGGATGGTCAATAAAAGTGATTTTTTTTTTTAAAAATGGAGCATGAAAAAATCTGGACCATGCTCCATTTTCGTGCGGAGACAGAATACTGGGGGGGACAGTAGAATAATGTGGAGGAGAATAATGGGGGGATGATGGAGGGGGAAAAAGAATACTGGGGAGGTGACAGAATACTGAGGACGGGACTGAGAATAATAGGAAAGGGGAGAAGACAGAGAATAATAGGAAAGGGGTGGAGACAGAGTATTGAGGGAGAGGACTTTGAATAATGGAGGAAGGGACAGAGAATAATGGGAGAGAGGACAGAATATCAGATGGATAGTAGAATACTCGGGACAGAGAATAATGGGGAAGGGACAGAAAAGAATGGGGAAACTATAGAGAATACTGGGGTGACGGAATAATAGGGGGAATGATGGTGGGGGTGTAATAATATTGATGGAAACAGAAGAATAATGGGGAGCAGACAGAGTACTTGGAAGGGGACAGATTATTGTGGGTGAGTGGAATACTGAGTGGGACAGAGAATAATAGGAGAGGAGATAGAGTGTGTTGAGGAAGGAAGGGAGAGAGAATAATGGGAGGGGACAGAGTAATAGGAAGGAGACAGATAATACAGGGGGAGGGGACAGAGAATTATGGGGAGGGGAAAAATACTGGGGGGACATTAGAATACTAGGGAGGGGATAGAAAATACTGGGAAGGTGACAGAATACTGGGGGGGACAGAAAATATTGAGGTGTGAACAAAAAAACTGGGGGGAGGCAGTAGGATATTTGGGAGATGGAGAGTATTGAAGGTAGGGATGTTGAAAAATGGGGGAGTAGGCAGAAGAATCCTTGGGAAGGGATAGAGAAAAATAAGGGAGGAGACAAAATACAGGGGGGAGGAGAGGGAGAGTGTTGAGGGAGAGCATGGAGAATAATACGGGAGGGGAAAGAGAATAATGGGGAGATGGAGAGTATTGGGGAAGGGGTTGAAAGATAAAGGGGGGGGATGGAGAGTCATGGGAGAGGAGATAATGGAGGGGGGGGGGGCGAGAGTCATGGCGCTACTTTAACACATTTCTTTTTCCATGAGCAGAAGTCTCCGCCTCTTCCACCTACAAGAGGAGAGAAGCCCCCCGCCCCGCCCATGCAGAGCAGGAGTCTGGCCACTATTATGTGCAAAGATCACATGGTAAGCAGAAAGCACATGTGTTACATGTGTCCCAGCCTCTATTGATGTGCTGTAAGCTGAAGGCTGAGCTGCAGCACTTATACTCTGGTGCTGCATAATGAGGAATGTGTGTGGCCCAGGATGTAGTCTTGGGAGCTTACGCTCTAGCAGCACCATTCTGGGCCAGCATGGGAGCTCTCTGGGTTCTATCCAGTAAAGTAGGTCAGCTCTGCCCACAGAGTTTACAGTCTAGTGAACAGTGTGAGGCTTTTCACACACCAGTGATGAGGGGCTCCTAAGATGTAGGTTTGGGGGTCCAGCACATGCATGATAACATTCTCACATCTTCATCTCACTCTAACATCCTGTTGTTGCAGATACAACTCTGTCCGGGGGCTCCATCAACGATGCTTACTGGTGTAAACTGGCTTACTGGGAGCACCGCACCCGTGTGGGGCGCCTCTACAGCGTCACTGAACCTTCTGTCCATGTCTTCCATGACCTGCCCAAGGCCAGCGGATTCTGCCTGGGGCTCCTAGGCTCTGAGCCCCGAAGCCAGACAGTGAGACGGACCCGGAAAAAGATTGGCCAGGGTCTGGTCCTGAGTCACGAGGATGGGGAGGTGTGGGCATATAACCACAGTGAGCACCCCATCTTCATCAACTCGCCCACCCTCGCTGCTGTCACCTCCTGTGGCCAAGCAGTTCACAAGGTTCTGTCTGGCTATGCCATCAAAGTGTTTGATGCCGAAAAAGTAGCTAAATTATCAGGGTGCTCTAGCCTAGGGGATGGGCCCAGTGACCCCCACAGTGTTCGTATCAGCTTTGCCAAAGGCTGGGGTACTTGCTATTCCCGGCAGTTAATTACCTCCTGCCCCTGCTGGCTGGAGATTCTGCTGAGCACCCCAAAGTGAGTGACCAACTCTAAAGACAAAGTGGGGCTCCCCCAGACATTGTCTGTGCTCCAGTGACGTCCTCCGACTGAGCTCCATCATCAGGTGTAAGGCTCCGGCATCTGTCTGATGGACTGTCATGTCCTAGCGCTATCTGTTGGAGGCCACTTTACAGATCACCTTCAGAATGCCTACCCACTAGCGATATTTTTTTCTAGCAATGCGAGAGCCTCGCAGCGCTGAGAAAACTTTGCGATGTCACTCATTGTTTTCAATAGGGCCAGAGGCAGCAGCGCCAGCCCCATTGAAAACATAGGGAGTACATCACGGACTTCTGCCACACCTGGGACAGAAGTCTGTGATGCTATCCCATTGCTTTCAATGGGATTGGCACTGCTGCAGCCCCATTGCAAGCAGTGGGTTGCAGGCAACCCCAGCAGCGATGATTTTCTCTAGCTGTAAGAAAAAAATAAATTATACTCACCTAGAAGAGCTGTCTGGCTCTTCTTTCCGGCATGGCAGTCCTCTTCTGTGTTCTGGAGGCTGGGGATTGAAAAATCCCCGCCCCCAGAACGCGCTGGTCTCATTGGCTGAGTGCTCAGCTAATCACAGGCAGCACTCAGCTATTCAATGACAGCTGAGCGCTGCCTGTGATTGGTCACAGCACTCAGCCAATCACAGGCAGCGTTCAGCCATTCATGAATTCAATAAATGGCCGAGCACTGCCTGTGATTGGCTAAGCGCTGTGACCAATCACAGGCAGCACTCAGCTGTCATTTAATGTCTGAGCACTGCCTGTGATTGGCTGAGCGCTCAGCCAATCCCCGGCCTCCAGAACACAGAAGAAGACTGCCGTACCGGAGAGAGAAGAGCCGGACGGCTCTTCTAGGTGAGTATAATTTATTTATTTTTTTACTTTTTCTTACAGCTAGGGATGATTTTCAGGGAAAGGCTTAAATTTAAAGCCCTTCCCCAAAAAAATCATCACTGCGGGGGTTGCCTGCAACCCACTGCTTTCAATAGGGCAGCAGCAGTGCCGACCCCATTGAAAGCAATGGAATAGCATCACGGACTTCTGCCACAGTAGAGTTTGGGCCTTGTCATGGTGGCTATACCGTCTCCCACCCAGAAGGTAACTGGTGACACGTCCAAGGAGCCGAGGGCAGGTTATTAAACACGGGAACCCAATGATGGATTACCTTAGTCCTTTATGTCAGGCATGACGCCACCGTTCCATCATCCACGGTGAATCCAGTTGTTGGTAATAAAGTGTCCACACACAGGGAGTTAACTTTCTAAGCCAAACCGGGACGGTCGGGAACAGTCGATGAAGCTCGTTTACTTGGCACGACTTGCAAATACACGCCAGCAGGAAAACACAGTGCAAACTTCAAAGTGGTGTGAAAGGGAGGATTCACAGGTGAACAGGAGAAACCACAGTCCTTGTTATCTGTGGGTCCTGGTCCCGGCAGATTTATAGGTGAACAGGAGAAACCATAGTCCTTGTTATCTGTGGGTCCTGGTCCCGGCAACACTCTCTCTTCTCTTACACTCTGTACCGGTCAACACTCACGTTTGGGGAAAAATGGGGTGTGCTGCATGGCGGCTCCTCATTCTCTCACTCTCTTAGCATTGAAGGGGTACTTTCACATCTCCTGGGTACAGCAGGCCCAGGACAGGCTGTAGATTCCTTTCACCCTCTTCCATTCTGGGCCACACAGGCTGAAGTTGCCCTGTGCCGTCCTCTTGCAGATCCAGAACCGAACTCCGAATTCTCTCTGGAACAGACTGCCTCTTGCACACACCTTGCAACCACAATATATCAAGCATGCTCAGGTGACCATCAACCCACAACATAAAACAATACATTTCCAGACAGTCATCTCACATACCAGACACTTAACTCTTTCAGTGCTGCAGCTATGCAATACACATCAATCATGCAACACAGAAGACACTGACATTACATAGACAAATGCATGCATAGGGTTATGGAGGGGCCCCATTGTTCTGGAACACTACACCAGCAGAGAGCTCCTCCGCCACGTGGAACATAGAAACCCCATCTTCTGGATAAAGACTATAGTCTATGCAACACCCACAACCTGGAAGTCTTCAGTGCGGAGCATTGCTCTCTCGGGGGGCTTACATGCCTAGTATCATGTCCATTGCCATAGGGGCAAACCATGGACTAGGTTGTGGATTTTGGAGAGAAGCTCTGCCTCCTCCACCCCTAGGTGATTGTGGTTGCTACTTTTGTTAGGTGATCAGCAGCAACTTAACACATTATACCCCCTACTAGTTGGCTACTGTGTGCCAAAATCTTGTTTCAATAATGGCATGCTCTCTTTCCTACAAAGCCAAACCCCTTTGTCTAGCAAGGGCCAGAACATGTCTAAAACACATTAAAAACCATGGTGCGAAGCATGCACACAAGTTCTGGCAAGTTTAGCTTAACAAATTGGTAAATTTGAGGTCTGCTGAGCTGTGTGGACTGTTATGTGGATTGGCCACTAGGCAGAGGTGGGGAATTGTCTGTAGTGTTATGTGGATTGGCCACTAGGGGGAGGTGAGGAGCTGTATATACTGTTATGTAGATTCGCCACTAGGTGGAGGTGTGGAGCTGCATGTATTGTCATGTGCATTGGCCACCAGGTGGAGTTGAGGAGCTGTCTATACTGTTATGTAGATTCGCCACTAGGTGGAGGCATGGAGCTGCATGTACTGTCATGTGGATTGTCCACCAGGTGGAGGGGAGGAGCTGTCTATACTGTTATGTAGATTCGCCACTAGGTAGAGGTGAGGAGCTGTATCTACTGTTATGTGGATTGGCCACTAGGTAGAGGTGAGGAGCTGTATCTACTGTTATGTGGATTGGCCACTAGGTAGAGGTGAGGAGCTGTATCTACTGTTATGTGGATTGGCCACTAGGTAGAGGTGAGGAGCTGTATCTACTGTTATGTGGATTGGCCACTGGGTGGAGGTGTGAAGCTGTATGTATGGTTATGTGGATTAGCGAATAGGTGTCAAGATGTCCATAGTGTTATGTGGATTGGTCACTAGGTGGAGGTGAGGAGTTGTGTGCACTGTTATGTGGATTGTCCACTGGGTGGAGTTGTGAGCTGTGTGCGCTGTTATATGAATTGGCCACTAGGTGGAGTTGTGGAGCTGTATGTACTGTTATGTGGATTGGCCACTAGGTGGAGCTTTGTGATTAGCCACCAGGTGAAGGTGTGAAGCTGTATGTACTGTTATGTGGATTAGCCACTAGGTGTAGTCATGAAGCTGTATGTACTCTTATATAGATTTGCATTGAGTGGAGATATGGAGCTGTATGTACTGTTATGTGGATTGACCACTAGGTGGAGATGAGTAGCTGTGTGCACTGTTATGTGGATTCGACACTAGGTGGAGGTGAGAAGCTGCATGTACTGTTACATGGAGTGACCACTAGATGGAAGTGTGGAGTTGCATGTACTGTTATGTGGATTGTCCACTAGCTGTAGGTGAAGGTGTGAAGCTGTATGTACTATTATGTAGATTTGCCACTGGGTGGAGATATGGAGCTGTATGTAGTGTTATGTAGATTCTCCACTAGGTGGAGTTACGGAGCTGCATGTACTGTTATATGGATTGGCCACTGGGTGGAGGTGAGGAGCTGTGTGTATTGTTATGCGGATTGGCCACCAGGTGGAGGCGTAGAGCTATATGTACTGTCATGTGGATCGGACACTAGTTGCAGATGAGCAGCTGTATGTACTGCTATGTGGATTAGCCACTAGGTGGAGATGTGAAGCTATATGCACTGTTATGTGATTGGCCAACAGGTGGAGTTGTGGAGCTGTATGTGTTGTTATGTGGATTGGCCACCGGGGGGCAGTGTAGAGCTATGTGTACTGTCATGTGGATTGGCCACCAGGTGATGGTGAGGTGCTGTTATAATAACTGATTCTATATATCCCATCTCTTACATATGTGACTTCTCACAATTAGTTATACAGATTGTTTATGGAAGTGAATATATTAGGGTTTATAGTGGGGGGAGGGGTATTACAATATTATATGTTATGTGACACAATTTGCTGTCTGAGAAACGGATTGTAAGCTGCGTTATATGTGAATATAATAAAACATGTCTAATTTCTCTTTCATGCCATATTCCAGTACATTTCTGCTTGAGGATGCTGCAGAATTCTCTCTACTACAATTGTGATGATCATGTGAGAAGCAGTGTGGACAATATGGGGGCATAAAGTGGGCAGTAGACATGAACAGCCGAGTATTTTTCCAAAAATGAGGGTGATGCAAAATAATCCCTTCCAGTCACTATTGGTGAAAATGTATATTACCCACATATCAGCGTCTGACCTGTAGATGTACTGTATATAACACACATCAGTATATGTAGCAGTATCTGACGTATACATATACTGTATATTACTCACATATAATTGTACATAGCAGTAACTGACATGTAGATGTACTGTATATAACACACATCAGTATCTGACCTAAAGAGGTAATGTATATTACACACATCAGTATATGTAGCAGTATCTGACGTATAAATATACTGTATATTACATATAATTGTACATAGCAGTAACTGACATGTAGATGTACTGTATATAACACACATCAGTATCTGAACTACAGATGCAATGTATGTTATACACATATCCGTATATATAGCACTATCTGAGCTGTAGATTTACTGGATATTACATACTTATTAGTACCTGACCTATAGTTGTACCATTTATTATACAAATATCAAATATTATACAAATATCAAAATCTGAACTATAGATGTACTGTATATTACACATATAATATTATACATATCAGTATATGACTAGAGATAAGCGAGCACACTAGTCCGAGCTTGATGCTCGATCGAGTATTAGGCTACTCGAGATGCTCGCTACTCACGTTGAGCACCACGCGGTGTTCGAGGAAAGTTCATTTCCCTTCCCCGCATGTTTAGCGCCATTTTTTAGCCAATAAACATGCGAGGAAGGCTTTACTACTTCCTGCTGTGACGTGCCAGCCCTGTGCACGTCTACATCAGTGAGTGGTTGGCGGGATGAGGTGACCGCCGACTATTAAAGCTGTTGCCGCCAGAGGCTCGCCTCAGACGCATGCTGGCAGAGTTTAGGGATAGAGCTGCTGAGATAGGGAAAGTGTTAGTGTAGGGATTAGGTTGCGGTCAGGCAGGGATCCTGACTACAAGAACCCAACAGTCCTTCTTAATAGGACTACTCTTCTCATTGTGTGCAATAGTTTTTTGGCTGGCTTGGACCAGTAGTGCACCAATTTTTTTTTCAAGCATCCGGGCTGTATTCTGCCCACATGTGTTCGTGTACGCTATATACCCGTGTGTCGGTGCTGTTTTGCAGCGTCCTGGACCTACCAGTGCTATACAGCGGGTTAATTTTTTCTGGCCTGCTCAGAGTTTCTCAAATCTACCAGTCTCTGTGTGCGGTGAATTAGCCCTAGTTCTCAGCGCTATATACTGGTTACATTTTTTTGGCCTTGCATAGAGCCTCTTATATCTACAAGTCTGTGGGCAGTGAATTGGGCTAGGTATCTGTGGTATACAGTGGGTTAATTATTTCTGGCACAGCTCAGAGTGTCTCAAATCTACCTCTAAGCAAGGCCAGAACAAATTTAACCGGTGTATAGCGCTGAGAACTAGGGCTAATTCACCGCACACAGAGACTGGTAGATTTCAGAGACTCTTGAGCTGCGCCAGAAGTAATTAACCCACTGTATACCGCAGATACCTAGCCCTAATTCACCACCCACAGAGACTTGTACATATGAGAGGCTCTATGCAGTCCCAGAAAAAATTAAACCACTGTAAAGTGCTGATACCTAGTGGTTATTTACCGCCCACAGAGACTTGTAGACTTGAGAGACTCTGAGCAAGGCCAGAAAAAATGTAACCACTGTATAGCACTGAGAACTAGGGCTAATTCACGGCACACAGAGACTGGTAGATTTGAGAAACTGGTTAAATTTGTTCTGGTCTTGCTCAGAGTTTCTTAAATCTACAAGTCTCTGTGTCGGTGAATTAGCCCTAGTTCTCAGCGCTATACACTGGTTAAATTTGTTCTGGTCTTACACTGGTTACATTTTTTCTGGCTCTGCATACAGCCTCTCATATGTACAAGTCTCTGTGGGCGGTGAATTAGGGCTAGGTATCTGTGGTATACAGTGGGTTAATTATTTCTGACGCAGCTCAGAGTCTCTGAAATCTACCAGTCTCTGTGTGCGATGAATTATCCCTAGTTCTCAGCTCTATACACTGGTTAAATTTGTTCTGGCCTTGCTCAGAGTTTCTCAAATCTACAAGTTTGTGTGTGCGGTGAATTAGCCCTAGATCTCAGGGCTATACACTGGTTAAATTTTTTTCTGGCCCTACATACAGCCTCTCATATCTACAAGTCTGTGGGCAGTGAATTAGGGCTAGGTATCTGTGGTATACAGTGGGATAATTATTTCTGACGCAGCTCAGAGTGTCTCAAATCTACCTCTAAGCAAGGCCAGAACAAATTTAAGCAGTGTATAGCGCTGAGAACTAGGGCTAATTCACCGCACACAGAGACTGGCAGATTTGAGAAACTGGTAAAAAAAATTTCTGGCCTTGCTCAGAGTTTCTCAAAATCTATAAGTCTCTGTGTGCGGTGAATTAGCCCTAGTTCTCAGCGCTATACACTGGTTCAATTTTTTCTGGCCTTGCTTAGAGTCTCTCAAATCGACCAGTCTCTGTGGGTGGTGATTTAGGCCTAGGTCTCAGCATTATACACTGCTTAAATATTTTCTGGCCCTGCTCTATCCTTTATCCTACATGATGAAGAATAGGGGTA
Organism: Eleutherodactylus coqui; assembly: GCA_035609135.1. Lineage (NCBI taxonomy): Eukaryota > Metazoa > Chordata > Amphibia > Anura > Eleutherodactylidae > Eleutherodactylus > Eleutherodactylus coqui. The sequence goes on along the minus strand of CM069410.1, from coordinate 226,007,347 downwards.
AGGGTTGAGGTCGAGGACGTGGATGCAGGCGTTCGAATGAGGGTGTGGGCAGAGGCTGAGGTCCTGGGCAGGGTGAAACAGTGCCTGCTGCTGAGGGATTGGTAGAGCGCCGCGTATCTCCACTCCCCAGCTTCATGTCACATTTTGCAGGTCCGCGTGGTAGACCATTATTAAAAGCACAGCAGTGTGATCAGGTGCTGACGTGGATAGCGGATAACGCCTCCACTACTTTGTCCAACACCTCTTCCACGCAGTCCCCTCACGCCACCCAAGGGAATGCACCTCTGAATCCTCAGGCTGCTCCTCCTTCCTTCCAGCCTGGTCACTCCAGGAAAAGGAGAGATTATGATGAACAGGCATACACCCAAGAACTCTTCTCGGGTCCCTGCCCTGAGTCTGAAAAAACGGTTCCACAGCCACGTGAGGAATGTGTCGTGACCGATGCCGAAAATGTGGAACTTTCACAGACTCAGGGTGATGAGGGTGGGGACTTCGAATTACTGTCTCAAGAGTTATTTGTGGATGATGAGGATGAGACACAATTATCTGTCAGTGAGGTTGTTGTTAGGGCAGTAAGTCTGAGGAAGGAGCAGACTGAGGAGTCAGAGGAAGAGCCGCTGGACGATGAGGTGACTGACCCCACCTGGCTTGCAAAGCTTACTGAAGACAGGGCTTCAGAAGGGGAGGCAAGTGCTGCAGCAGAACAGGTTGAAAGAGGCAGTGGGGTGACCAGGGGAGAAGCAGGGCCAGAGCAAAGAATCCCCCAACTGTTTCCCACAGCACCCCCTCGTGGCAAGCCTCCGTGCAGAGGCCCAGGTGTTCGAAGGTCTAGAGATTTTTTATTGAGAGCATGGACGACCGACGAACAGTGGTGTGCAACCTGTGCCGCACCAAGATCAGCCGGGAAGCCACCACTACCAGCCTCACCACCACCAGCATGCGCAGGCATATGATGGCTAAGCACCCCACGAGGTGGAATGAAGGCCGTTCACCGCCTGTGGGTCACACCACAGCCTCTTCCCCAGTGTCACAACCTGGCAAAGAGATGCAATCACCCTCCCAGGATGCTGGCACGAGCGCCTTCCAGCCTGCACCCACACCCTCACCTCCACGGTCCTCTACTGCCTCCACTAATGTGTTCCAGCGCAGCGTTCAGCTGTCGCTAACCCAGTCATTCGAACAAACGCAGAAATATGCGGCTACCCATGTGCATGCACAATCTTTAAACGTGCATTTTGCAAAACTACTCAGCCTGGAGATGCTGCTGTACAGGCTTGTGGAAACGGAGGCTTTCCGCAACATGATGGTGGCGGTGGTCCCTCGGTACTCGGTCCCCAGTCGCCACTATTTTTCCCGGTGTGCTGTCCCCGCCCTACACCAGCATGTCTCACGCAACATAAACTGTGCCCTCACCAACGCGGTTACTGGGAAGGTCAACTTAACCATGGACACGTGGATAAGTGTTGGCGGGCAGGGACACTACATTTCCCTGACGGCACATTGGGTGAACTTGGTGGAGGCTGGGACCGAGTCTGACCCTGGGTCCGCTCACGTGCTACTCACACCGAGGATTGTGAGTCCTACCTTGGTGAAGGTTTCTCCATTGTATTATGCCACCTCCTCCAAACACCCCCCCTTCTCCTCCACCACCTCTCAATTACCACGTGTGAGCAAGCCGCCGGCAGTCGTTAGCTTGAGGCGCTACAGCACTGCCCTGGGGAAGCGTCAGCAGGCCATGCTAAAACTACTCAGCTTGGGAGAGAAGAGGCACACCACCCAAGAGCTGTTGTAGGGTTTGACAGAGAAGACCGACCAATGGCTTTCGCTGCTGAACCTTCAACCAGGCATGGTCGTGTGTGATAATGGGCGGACCTGGTGGTGGCTCTGCAGCTTGGCAGACTAATACACGTGCCATGCCAGGCCCATGTATTCAATCTGGTGGTTCAGCACTTTCTGAAAAACTACCCCCATTTGTCTGACCTGCTCAGCAAGGTGCGTCGCGTGTGCACCCATTTCAGGAAGTCCACCACAGATGCTGCCACCCTCAGGACACTGCAACAGCGCTTCCAGCTGCCAGTGCACCGACTGCTGTGCGATGTGCCCACGCGCTGGAATTCTACGTTGCACATGTTGGCCACGTTGTACGAGCAGCGTCGAGCCATTGTAGAATGCCAGCTGAAACATGGCCGGTGGAGTGGTAGTCAGCCCTCACAGTTCTTTACAGAGGAGTGGGCATGGATGGCAGACAGCTGTCAGGTCCTAGGAAACTTTGAGGAGTCTACACAAATGGTGAGCGGTGACGCGGCCATTATCAGCGTAACCATCCTGCTACTTTGCCTGCTGAGAAGTTCGCTGCTAAGCATGAAGGCCGATGCTTTGCGGTTAGAACAGGAGATGGAGGATGACAGTATGTCGCTTGATAGCCAGACCACCCTCACGCCTGTTTCTCAGCGAGTATTGGAGGAGTAAGAGGAGGGGGAAGAGACTGCTGTACCAATGCTACTTCCCTCACATCTGTTCAGCGAGTATGTGCTGAAGATGACGAGGATCATGAAAGTCAGCCTCCTAGTGAGGACAGCAATGTGTTGCGTACTGGGACTCTGGAACACATGGCTGACTTCATGTTAAGCTGCCTTTCCCATGACCCTCGCATTAGACGCCTTCTGGCCAATCAGGATTACTAGGTGTTCACCCTTCTTGACCCACGGTATAAGGAGAACCTTTCGGATGGAACAGTGTAAAAAGATGGTCAGGGATTACATTGCCGACCGTACCAACGACCTCCGTGATCCCTCTGCTCCATACAACTATTGGGTGTCAAAGCTGGACACGTGGCACGAACTAGCGCTGTACGTCTTGCAGGTGCTGGCCTGCCCTGCTGCTAGCATCTTATCAGAGAGGGTGTTTAGTGCTGCTGGGTGGATCATCACCGATAGGCGTACCGGCCTGGCAACTGACAGCGCCAACAGGCTTACACTCATTAAGATGAACAAAGGCTGGATTTCCTCAGACTTCTCTTCTCCACCTGTGGAAAGCAGCGGAACATAAAGATTCTTTCAGTTGGAACAGGAGAACCATGCATCCTCTATCACCCCTAAAAAGGGGAGAAGTTGCTTGGTCTATCCCTCTCTGATCTTCCTCCTCCTAAACCAGCATGTCATCAAGCTGAACAGCCAATTTTTCAGAGGGCCAAAAGGCTCTGTTAAAATTAGGTTTTTCGGAGGGCTGCCTTCGGGCTCTGTTAGCAAATTAAGCAACTACGAGCTCTATCTTTAAAAAATGTTTCTGGGTTTCACCTGCACTGTGAGTAAACCAATTTTTCAGGGGTACACCTGTACTCTTGGTACACACATTTTTCCGCGCTTTGCCTATACTCAGAGCAAACCAATTTTTCCGGGCTTCGTCCAAAGTCATAGCAAGGAAATTTTTTAGGCCTTCGCCTATACTCATAGCACACCAATTTTTCCAGGCTTCGCCTATACTCTTAGTAAATAAATTTTTCAGGTGTTCGCCTGTACTCTCGGTACACCAATTTTTCTGGGGTTCACCTATACTCTTGGTACACCAATTTTTCCGGGAGTCGGCTATACTCTTAGTACACAAATGTTTCCGGCCTTCGCCTATACTCTTTGTACACCAACTTTTCAGGGGTTCACCTATACTCTTGCTACAGAAAGGTTTCAGGGGTTCGCCTATACTCTTGCTACAGCAATGTTTTAGGGGTTTGCCTATACTCTTGCTACAAAAATGTTAGAGGGGTTCGCCTATACTTTTGCTACAGAAAGGTTTCAGGGGTTCGACTATACTCTTGCTACAGAAAGGTTTCAGGGGTTCGCCTATACCCTTGCTACAGAAAGGCTTAAGGGGTTCGCCTATACCCTTGCTACAGAAAGGTTTCAAGGGTTTGCCTATACTCTTGCTACAGAAAGGTTTCAAGGGTTCGCCTATACCCTTGCTACAGAAAGGTTTTAGGGGTTCGCCTATACTCTTGCTACAGAAAGGTTTCAAGGGTTCGCCTATACTCTTGCTACAGAAAGGTTTCAGGGGTTCGCCTATACTCTTGGTACATACATTTTTCTTGGAGTCACCTATACATTTGGTACAGAAATGTTTGAGGGGTTCGCCTATACTATTGGTACAGAAATGTTTCCGGGATCCGCCTATACTCTTGCTACAGAAAGGTTTCAGGGGTCCGCCTATACTCTTGCTACAGCAATGTTTCAGGGTTCCGCCTATACTCTTGCTACGGCAATGTTTGAGGAATTCGCCAATACTCTTGCTACAGAAAGGTCTCAGGGGTTCGCCTATACTGTGGGTACACAAAGGTTTCCCAGCATGGTGTTCAGCTATCTGACACATACACAGAATGAATTATCCTGCTTTGCCCACTTCAATTTCTTCACGGTTCATGCAGTCTTTGGAGTGATCAAAGGAACCGTAACTGATTTAATAAGACTTTCACAGGTTCACTACATACCTGTGGTGGAAAATTTTGTGACACCTCCAGCTTCCAGCCAATCTTTTGTTTTACGATGGGTTGTTGAATTGAGCAGATGGGTAGAAGTACTAGCATCCACCTTATGCTCACGTTTGTGGCTCCTGACAATGTTGTCAAGGAGGTGCCATGGGGTTGCAATTCTGATCAGCACTGTGTAACCAGATAGAACTCATTATCAATGCGTATTTTACGATTAAAGCGGAATAAAAGATTTTATAATTAGAAGTTTTTGTTCATATCGGTGTGGGTAGATTTCGATTTGTATAGCGTTACTTCTGAACTAGCTTTGTCAGGAAGACAAAGCTTGAGATACCCCGGATGCCTCTCCTCTAACAAGGAGAAAGTGGCCGCAGAAAGAAACTTCTCAAAGCCAACGTGGACAACAGGTGCCGGAGGGTTTTCCTAGACACACAGGTGAGTTATATTTCACCTTCCACTCCTATATTTACTTGAAACTGTTTGAGGCGCATTCTGATTTTATTTTTATGTGTAACTGATTTAATAAGACTTTCACAGGGTTACTGTATTGCTGTGGTGACAACTTTGGGAACACCTCCTGCTTAAAAGAAATTTTTCATTTTAGAAAGGGTTGCTGAATTTTGTTGATGCTTGGAAGTACTAGCATCCAAGTCTGCTTTATGCCCACGTTAGTTGAGGGTGTGGGCAGAGGCCAAGGTCCTGGGCGGGGTGCAACTCTGCCATGTTTGGCCACTCACAGTTCTTCATACTTCATTCTGTCAATGGAGCGATCAAAGGAACCGTAACTGATTTAATGAGACTTTCACAGGGTCACTGTATACCTGTGGTGGCAACTTTTGCGACACCTCCAGCTGCAAGCCAATCTTTTGCTTAAGAATGGGTTGTTGAATTGTTCTGATGGTTAGATGTTCTAGCATCCGCTTTATGCCCATGTTTGTGGCCCCTGACAATGTTGTGATGAAGGTGGCACGGGATTGGAATAATTGTAACCCAACAGTCCTTTCTAGGACTACTACTCCTCTCAATGTATGCATCAGCGGTTTGGCTGCCTGAGACCAGTAGTGTACACACACAAGGCATTCACAAGCATTCCGGCTGTATAACAGGACAACTCATTGTACACTGCCTGTTTTTAGATGTCCGCTGACGTATAATGCCCTGAGTGGTAAACAGCCAGATTGGTTTGGGTCTGATAAACGCATGCATCCCTGGGGGTCAGCGCTGGTTGCCATGTATTATCTCTCATGTTACCACAGTTATCTGAGATACTGGATTGGAGCGTTCACAGGAAGCGTGACTGATTTCATGAGACTTTCACAGGGTCACTGTATACCTGCGGTGGCTGCTTTGACGACACCTCCTTCTTCAAACCAATCTTTGGTTTAAGAATGCGTTGCTGTATTGTGGAGATGTGTAGAAGTACTGGCATCTGAGTCCCCTTTATGCCCACATTTGTGGCTCCAGACAATTTTGTGACGGAGGTGGCACAGGATTGGAATTATGATCATACGTTAAATTATCATCAATTCTCATCAGCATTGTCGGCTATCGCCCACACTTTCGAAGGGGGTCGCTGCCAGGCCCTGCCAACCATCTGCAGTGTGTGTCTCCGGTTCTTCCCAATCCAACACGCACTTATAAATAGACATGTGGGTGGTGTGGCTATCAAGCGACCGTGTGGCATGAGGGCAGCTGAACGCTGCGGGAGATTTGACAGCAATGCCAGCATGTAACTGCAGGCGGTGATTGGCCTTGGTTGCACCCAGTGTGGTGCTTAGCCCACAATTTGGCTTAAAAGTGCGACCTGGGAGCCTCAGATGCACCCATGCATGCTGCCCCTGCTGTTTCTGTGGTGTTTCCATCACTTTCTGATGTTTTCAGGTGATTCACACAACCTCCCCTATGTGGAGCATCGGTCACCTTGAAAAATGCTGGAGTCTCCCATTGACTTCAATGGGGTTTGTTACTTGAAACGAGCTCTCGAGCATTATGAAAAGTTCGACTCGAGTAACGAGCACCTGAGCATTTTGGTGCTCGCTCATCTCTATATTTGACCTATAGATGTACACTTCATATAACACACATGGGAGCATGTGACCGGTAGATATACCATATATTACACACATATCCGTATCTGACCTGTAAATGTACAGTATATTACACATATCAGTATCTGACCTATAAATGTACCGTACAGGGGCGTACCTTAGGGCTCAGAGGCCCAGGTGCAAATGTTTAGCTCGGGCCCCCCACCCCGGGCCTCCACCCCACACTCCCCCGTACCCATATCTAGATCGTGCGGCATACATGATCTGCCCCCTTGGCGTAATCTTTCCAAACATGACGCATTTCCTGCACAAGACAATTTGTTTGTAGCCCCACAGGCCACTCTCACACACACCGCTTTTTACCGCTATTAGCGCGGTGTCCAGAGCGCCGTACTAACCGCGGTACAACACTCCCATAGATTTTATTGAGCTTACTCAAACCTGCACTCGAACCCGGTGTCCCTAATGCTGTGATTTTCGAGAGCTGTCTGTTTTATTTTTGCGTTTTCGTGGTTTTTAACACACCTCCTCACCCATCAAAATGATGAGGTGCATTAAAAAGTGCTGTCACACGCTGTATCATGTGTTCAAAAACGCTGCTCGAAATTTTGGTAAAAATGCCATGATTACAAGCTGCGTTTTCTGAACATGTGTGAGAGCGGCCTTAGGGGGGGTCATGTTTTTGTTGTACTTTATTAAGAAAAATACATAAAAAACCTGCATGCAGTATTTAAAGACCGCGTACGTTATTAAGGAGCTGCAGACACTATTAAAAACCTCATGTGGTTTTGATACTTTTTTTAAATTGTGCGTAAAGTGTGAAATTATATACAGTAAATCCAAGGAGATGTATAACTTATACCAGAGATAGATAGATAGATATGAGATAGATAGATAAATAGCAGATAGATATGTGATAGGATATAGATAGATATAAGATGGATAGATATGAGATAGATAATAGATAGATAGCAGATAGATATGAGATAGGATATAGATAGATATAAGATAGATAGAGAGCAGATAGATATGATAGGATAGAGATAGATATGAGATGGATAGATAGATATGAGATAGATAGATGATAGATAGATAGATAGATATGAGATAGGATATAGATAGATAGATAGATAGATGGATAGAATATATGAGATAGGATATAGATAGATAATAGATAGATAGATATGACATAGAGAGATATGACATAGATAAATAGATGGATAGAAGATATGAGATAGGATTTAGATAGATATGACATAGATAGATATGAGATAGGATATAGATAGATATGAGATAGATGAATAGATAGATAGCAGATAGATAAATAGATAGATAGCAGATAGATATGAGATAGGATATAGATAGATATGAGATAGATGGATGGATAGATATGACATAGATAAATAGATGGATAGAAGATATGAGATAGGATATAAATAGATATGAGATAGATATGACATAGATAGAAGATATGAGATAGGATATAGATAGATATGAGATGGTTATAGATATGAGAGAGAGAGATAATGAGATAGCTAAATAGATAATACATAGATAGCAGATAGATATGAGATAGGATATAGATAGATAGATAGATAGAACATAGATAGATAGATGGATAGAAGATATGAGATAGGATTTAGATAGATATGACATAGATAGATATGAGATAGGATATAGATGGATATGAGATGGATATAGATAGATATGACATAGATAGAAGATATTAGATAGGATATAGATAGATATGAGATGGTTATAGATATGAGAGAGATAGATAGATAATGAGATAGATAAATAGATAATACATAGATAGCAGATAGATATGAGATAGGATATAGATAGATAGATATGACATAGATGGATAGAATATATGAGATAGGATATAGATAGATGTGAGATAGATAGATAGATATGATATAGATAGATAATAGATAGCTAGCAGATAGATATGTCATAGATAGAGAGATATGACATAGATAGATGGATAGAAGATATGAGATAGGATTTAGATAGATATGACATAGATAGATATGAGATAGGATATAGATAGATATGAGATGGATAGATAGATATAAGATAGATAGATAGATATGAGATAGATAGATATGAGATAGATAATAGATGGATATGACAGATACATAGAGAGATAGGAGATAGATAATAGATAGATATGGGATAGATAGATATGATATAGATAAACAGATAGATTTGGGATAGATAGATATGACATAGATAGATAGATATGACATAGATAAGAGCTAGAGGAGACAGACCGATGCACACATATATACACCTACCCCGGGGCCTGGACGACTTCTCCATGTCACAGCAGCAGGAGAGGCAGACACTGCAGCTTCCCGTTCAGCAGGAAGCAGGGGGGCAGCACATGATCACAGTGCCCTGCCAGCCCATGTGACTTCCTCCCTCCTCCTTCCCCCCTGCTCTGCCGGGCTTCCACTCAGGCTAGCTGTTCTGCCTGCAGCGTGATGGGAATCTTGCTGCACACAGAACGGCCAGCCATTAATGCACTGAATGTGCATGTAGGTATGTCGGAGGGAGGCCTCGGGCCCCCCTGAGCGCAGGGGCCGGGTCGCCACGGCGACCCCAGCAACCCCTGACGCTACGCCTATGGTACCGTATATAACACACATATCAATATCTGAAGTATAGATGTACTGTTTATTACACACATCTCAGTATACGCAGCAGAACCTGACCTGTAGATGTACTGTATATTATACACATATGAGCATCTGACCTTTTTGTCTAATATATGGTATATCTATATCTGTATCTGACATGTATAGATGTACTGTCTATTTCATACATGTCTGTATCTAACCTGTAATACTGTATTGAAAGCAATGAGATGCCAGCAACCCTTGCAATGATTTTCGGGGAAGGGCTTTAAATATAAGCCCTTCCCTGAAAAATCATCTTCACTGGCTTGTGTAAAAAATATATATACTCACCTCTCCGCCGCTGTTGAGGCTCAGGCGCATCTTGCCTGCTTGGTCCCCGGCACTGTAGTGAAGCTCTTTCAGCAGGCAGGGAAATTCCCACCTCCTGAAAGGTCTGCATCTGATAGGCTGAGCACTAAGCCAATCACAGACAGCGCTCTACAAATCACAGGCAGCGCATTGAATTCAATGAATGGCAGAGCACTGCCTGTGATTGGCTGAACGCTGTGACCAATCACAGGTAGCGCTCAGCAATAGGAGAGCTTCGCGATCCTCTGCCATAGCTGTGGAAGGGGATTCTTTACTCCCTGCAGGGAGTGCCATCATTGCTGAACACTGTGACAGTGCTGTCACAGTGTTCAGCGATGAGGGCACTTCTCGCGGGGAATATTTACGCGCAGCACGGACATTCCCGGTGCACGCATGTCCTATCTTTTGCAGGTGCGCGCTTTTGCACGGCTGTAAAACACGGACATGTGAAGACACCATAAGGAACCAATTGTTCCAATAGCTCATGTGAACGAGGCCTTAGATGTACTGTCTATTAGACATATCAGTATCTTACCTATATATGTTCAGTATATTATACACAAATTAATATCTGACCTTCAGATGTATGATATATTACACACATATCAGTATCTGACCTATAAGATTTGACAAAAGTATCTCATAGTATCCTTATTGAAAAAAAGGCCAAGGGTAGCCTCCTGCAGATGACCGGGTCAGATCCCGCTGCGACAATTCTCGCAGCGGGATGCGCGCCGTGCCCCTGCAGTGACCACTGTGGCTCGTCTCCCCGCTCTGCTATGTGCCGGCTGCCGCCCAGCCGGCGCATGTGCAGAGCGGAGCCGGCGTGTCACTAGTGACGTTTCCGTGCGGGCCTCTGCGAGGCTCGCACAGAAATGGGACATGCTGCGATTTGTTTCATGTGGTCAAATCACAGCTGTCTGCATAGGATTGCATTATCTAATGCAATCCTATGGCAGCGGGCACGGGCGGAAATTCTACGGGAAATCCCACCGCTGAATTTCTGCTCGTGTGCATTTGGCCTATAGGATTGACAAGGCAACTGTTAGGTGAATTCACAACTGGCTGAGTGATCGTACTCAATGAGTGGTCATAAATGGAATCCAAGTGGAAGAATGTATCAAGTGGGGACCACAAGGCTTTGTCCGAGGCACAGTGTTGGTCAACATCTTATAAATGATCTGGAGGAGGGAATTGATGGGAAACTGATCAAATTTTCCAACGACAGAAAGCTAGGAGGGATAGCTAACACTAGGGAAGAGAGAGGGGATTCAAAAAGTTCTGGAAAAGCTTGAACAGTGGGCAGCGACTAACAGAATGGTATTTAACAAGGAGGAATGCAAAGTCCTACATCTGGGCAAAAAAAAAATGAAGAAAGCACATACATGACGCCTGGAGGCCAGAATGCCCTCTTTCTGTACCCTTCCCCAATTCCCCAAAAAGGACAAACACCTTTTATTTGGATAATTTTTGGCCACAGCAGCCTTTATTAACAAAAACTCTACAATAATTACCAAAAATAACGAGGGGGGAGTCCTTAGAGTCACACAATCTGGTGCTACCACAATCAAACTGATACACGCTTCCCCACAGCCGGAGACAGGCTCAGGGGCAACGCAAGCCGCCCTTAGGTGGCTACCACACTTGGGGCTTACAGCCGGCGGAGGGTCTACTGCCCCCCACCACCAGCCAAGTCCCCGCACCAGATACTACACCGATTACAGAGGAGGGAGTCTTAACGGGTGGGACCGTGCCCACCCAACTCCCCCCCTACACAATTTCCACCGACTCCAAGGACCCCCCCACCCGCCACAGCCAGCACGGCTTAAACCTTAGCCTGCGCCGCCCCCAACAAACTCAAAGCCCTTTCGATCCCCTCTTGCACCCCCACAGCCCAAATATCAATGCCCACATCATTCGGGTGTACTCCGTCGTCTGCCCAATACTCTCCACCCCCTTTTCTAACTCTGTGTGTCGCACGCAGACCCCCCCGTTCCGTGCTATAAATGCAGAGATGTGCCTATTAACTTTTACTCTGGCCCTGTTAATGGCTACCAATGATCTGGCAAATCGCCACTGCTTCCGTGGGATAATCTCAGACCAAACGATAATCATGTTTGGGTACAATTTTCTAAGTCGCAGGAAATCATACTGAATGTCCCGCCTTAATTCCTGAGCAGGGCGACTTCCCAGATCATTGCCCCCCACGTGTAATACCAGTATATCCGGACTCCTGTCAACGCGCCCAAACCTCTCCACCTCCTTCAGTACTTGGCACCACTTCATGCCCCTGATTCCCAACCACCGGAGCACTGCTACCTCCCTCCTAAAGCCCAACTGCCTTCCGTTTGGTCGGACCTTGGCACGCTCCGCTGCCCAGTACACATATGAGTGTCCAAGCAGCCAAACCAGAGCCGGTAGCTCCTGACCTGTAAAAGGATAGAAATCACGTATCATTTCCCATTGTAAACCCCCCCCCCGCCCCCACTTTACTTAGTTATATAACATAACATTTTTTTTTAAAATTTACATTAATCACTCAACTAACTCTGGTCGAACGTAAAGCTGGAACCGTCTCGAGTTCCATCTACCTATCTTCTTTACCATGTCAGACCCCAACCCCCTACCTGCCGCCTCCGTTGCAGCTCCAATCCTGAACGAATGGGAAGAATACCTGCCCTCTAAACCCAACTTCAACATGACTTTCTTAAAAACGGCGTTGAACTGAAATTTTGACAAAAAGGACCCATCTGCATGAATAAACAGCGGGCCCGGCTTATCCGTCCTCACCTTTCTATACACCTCGAAACACTGTACTGGACATAACCTGGCCCCCGCCACTCGACCCAAAAGGACTCTTTTTCCTCTCCCAAACTGATCCGTCTTCGACTTCCTGAGCATAATTTCCAGAGCCCCCTCGCCCGAAGACACATCCGCAAACTGCAAACCCCCTCTTACCGCCTTGTTGGGTGACACCATTTCCCCCAACCTAAAAGCTCCATAAAAGACTAGTGTAAAAACGCAACAGAACAAAGCCTCTTCGAAGCCATCCCTACAAATTTTCCTCAAAACTGCCCCCATACTCTCCAAAATTGAAAATGTGACTGGACGCCTCCTATCTTTTACCGAATGACCCTTGCAAAAACCCCGCAGGGCTTGCCGCACCAAAAAACTTTTGGTAATGTCTTTCAACCCCCGAAGCTTCAAACCAAAAACCAAACCAGCGATAAAAAGGTCCACCTTTGACACAGACCAACCCATTTCCATTGCATTCCCTAAAAAGGTCAACAAAGCTTCCACGTTGACACTCTCCGAATCCATTCCTCCCTGCCCGCTTACCCACTGCCGCCATTGTCCCCAGGCCAACTCATACGCCTTCCACGTACCCTGTGCCAACGAACTCTCTATCAGACGATGCGCAGCACGTCTGGCACGTTCCATAATTCCGGAGGACAAATCCGGCCCTCCTCGTCTGCCTCCGGTGCCAACGCCCGAAACCGCTCCCACTGGAAACGAGAAAGTGCATCAGCTAAACCATTATCCGTCCCGGGGACGTGAACAGCCACAATCCACGCGTTCAACGACAAACAAGACAACACCAGATACCGCAGCAAATTCACCACCGGTGGGGATCGAGCTGTTACCCCATTAATCGCTTGTACAACTCCCATGTTGTCACAATGGAAGCGCACCTTCCTGTTCCTGAAGCTTTCTCCCCATATGGAGACTGCGACCACAATAGGGAACAACTCTAACAAAACTAGATTTTTTACTGCTCCACTCTGCCGCCATACCTCGGGCTAAGGAGCGGCGCACCATTGTCCCTTAAAATAGGCTCCAAAACCTGTCGCCCCTGCTGCGTCTGTAAACAGTTCCCAATCAAAATTATCGACCTCCTGGTCAATAAACAAAGACCGGCCGTTGTACTGGTCTAGAAAGGATACCCAAACTGCTAAATCTGCCCGTATCTCAGCGGTAACACGTATAAAGTGATGACCTGCTTTTACCCCCGCAGTTGCTCCCGCCATTTTTCGACAAAAAACCCGACCCATTGGCATGATTCTGCAGGCAAAATTCAACTTTCCCAATAGCGACTGTAAGTCGCGCAGGGTAATCTTCTTTGCCTGACTCGCCTTCCCCAAATCATGGCGCAACGCCATCAACTTGTCCTCGGGCAACCGGCATTCCATTCTGACCGTATCTATAACAATTCCTAAGAAACTCAGACAGGTCACCGGACCTTCAGTCTTCTCCGATGCCAATGGCACCCCAAACTTGTTGGCGACCCATTGCACCGTGGACAACAGTAACGTACAAACTCTGGAACCCGCCGGACCCACACACAAAAAAATCGTCCAGATAGTGCAAAATAGATTGCACTCCGGACACGTCCCGAACGACCCACTCCAAAAATGAACTGAATGCTTCAAAATAAGCGCATGAAATCGAACAGCCCATAGGCAAACATTGGTCAACAAAGTATTCACCTTCCCAAATGCATCCCAACAAATGAATGCTCTCCGGATGAACCGGTAACAATCGGAACGCCGATTCCACGTCCGTCTTGGCTAACAACGCCCCCTGTCCACATCTCTGGACCCACCTAACAGCCGCGTCAAACGACGTGTAAACCACTGAACACAACTCTGGCGCAATTCCATCATTAACCGACTCACCTTTCGGATACGAAAGATGGTGAATCAACCAAAATTTACCCGGTTCCCTTTTTGGGACCACTCCCAACGGGGAAACCACTAAATTAGGAATCGGCGGAGTAGCAAACGGCCCTGCCATGCGCCCCAAAGCAACTTCTTTCAACAACTTCTCCCTTACCACTGATGGGAATTCCCTAGCTGAGCGCAGATTCCTAACGGAAGGGGGGACCCGATGCTCTGGCTCCGGTATCCGAAAACCTTCTGAAAACCCCAGCAATAACAAACGCCCCTTTTCCGTGTCTGGATATCTACTTAGAAAGGGGGCCATCTCGAGAACTCTCACCGGCGTCCTCCCTTTTTCCTTCAGTACCCCCACTCTTTCCCTTACCTCGTCGAAAACACTTTGACGCCCCATGGGACGACCCACTGCAAATGGAGCAATTATGTTTGAAGCGACAACTTGCCCCAAACTTGCACTGGCCTTCATTATATTGCCAGCAAAACCCTGCCTTCCTTTGCCCCAGCGTACTTCCTCCACTAGCTGAGCCGGATGATCCGGCGGCCCCGGGAAAGGACTGCCCGAAACGCGTTGGCGTCATAACCTTCAGCCATAACCCAATATCTTTATGATCCCAACGGATACTGGGACGCACCGCTTTACGCTGCCGAAACTGCTCGTCATACCTCAACCATGCCTGACCCCCATAAGTCCTATACGCCTCCCCGATGGAGTCCAAATAACAAAAAAGCGCAGAACACTTCTCCGGCGCCTTCTCCCCAATCACCCCCGCTAATATTGCAAAGGCTTGTAGCCAATTTGCAAATGTCTGAGGAATAAGCCGCCAACGCTTCTTCTCCTCTTCGTCTTTTTTAGTCGCAGTCCGCTTCCCCTTTTCCAAATTAAATTTCTCCAGAGGCAACAAGGAAAAAATCTCCACATACTCGTCCCTCCATATTTTTTCCCTAACCTCTTTCTTTAGGTGCGCCCCCAAAGGACCTTCAAAACAAACATACACCTCTCCCCGAGCCTTATTGTCGAGACGAATCGCCTCGCCGTCCTTTTCAGTCTGAACCGCTACAGTAACCCCAGTATTCCGCACGCTACCTGAGCCCTCCGTAACCCCAGAGCTGCCCCCGACCCCCACTTCATTTCTAGCGACCTGTGGTACCCACGACGCAACCGGGGACGGGGCCCCAACCCCCGCTCCCATGCCCCCTTCACACCGCTATAACAATTCAGAGGCTGGACAGACATCTGTCTGGGATGATTTAGTGATCCTGCATTGAACAAGGGGTTGGACCCGATGACCCTGGAGGTCCCTTCTAATTCTACCATTCTATAAATGTACCGTATATTACATAGATATCAGAATGTACACACGTCAGTATATGTAGCAGTATATGAGATATAAATGTACTGTTAATTGCACACATCTCATTAAACCTAGTATTAGCGGACCTATAGATATACTCAATTTTACACACTTATCAGTATCTGACCTGTAGTTGTACCATATATTACAGACATATCAGTAAGGGTAGCAGAATCTGACCTGTAGATGTACTGTATATTACACACATCTAAGTATATGTAGCAGTATAGAGGTATCTGATCTATTGATTTACTGTATATTCCACAAAAACAGTAGTTGAGATACAGATGTAGTGTGTATTCCACACATATCAGCATCTGATCTATAGATGTATCATATATTACACACAAATCAGTAGCAGTATCTGACCAGTATATGTACTGCATATTACAAACATATCAGTATCTGACCTGTAGACATATTTTACACGCGAGTATCTCGGTATAGTATATTGCACACATATCAGTATAGGTAGCTGCATCACAAGTGCAGATATACTGTATTTTACATACATGTCAGTATCTCACCCCATGAACTGTATATTACATAGATATAAATATACAAAGCAGTATCTAACCTATAGGTTTCTGTATATTATACACATATCAGTATCTGACCTATAGATATACTGTGTATTGCACACATATCAGTATCTGACCTGTACATTACTGTTTATTATTACATATAAATCAGTATCTGACCTATAGACTACTGTTTATTACGCTCATCAGTATCTGACCTGTAAACATATTGCACACAATTAGTAACTAAGTTAGAGATGTACTGTATATGACATATCATTGTCTGACCTATATTACACACATAGCAGTATGTGACCTATAGAGATACCGAACATTGCACACATATCAGCATCTGACCTACAGATGTACTATTGTGATACCTCATGGCGACCAAGACACGAGGCCCACACTGAGGAGCTGGTGCAGGTAGAGGTGTCACTTGTCACGGTGGCTCTACCAGACTCCTCCCTAGAGGGACACACGCAACCTCTGCCAAGTCACTGCTAGGTCTCTTCCAGGCAACACTGGGACAGCGGTTACCTGTATAAGTGTGGTGAACTTGAAGTTGTCGCGCATGACGCCACCGTTCCTTCACACCGTTGAGACCCTTAATACACACATCAGTATCTGAACTGTAGACATATTATACACATATCAGTATCTGATCTACAGATATAGTGTACATTACACACATCAGTATATGACCTGAAGATGTATCGTATATTGCACAAATATCGGTACCTGACCTGTAGACGCACTGTATATTGCATATATAAGTATCTGATCTATAGATTACTGTGCGTTACACACATCAGTATCTGACCTCTGGACATATTACACAAATATTAGTATCTGACATAGATGTACTGAATATTGCACACATATCAGCAACTGACCAGTTGCACTGTTTATTACACAAAGATCAGTATCTGTCATATTGATGCACTGTATATTACACGTATATCAGTATTTGACCTACAGATGTACTGAATATTGCACACATATCAGTATCTGACCTGTAGATCTACTGTATATTACAAACATCAGTATCTGACCTATAGATTACTGTTAATTACACACAGATTAGTACCTGACATAGAGCTGTACACACATATCAGCGTTTACACACATCAGTATGCTGCCTACTGATGCACTGTATATTACACACATATCAGTATCTGACCTGTAGATGTGCCAAATATTGTACACACATCAGTATCTGACCTATAGATGTACTGAATATTACGCACATATCAAAATCTGACCTACAGATAAACCGTATGTTACACACATATCAGTATTTGAACTGTTGCTGTACTGTATATTGCACACATATCAATATCTGACCTGTAAATGTACTGTATATTACACACATTGCAGTATGTGACCTATAGATGTACTGTGTATTGCACACACATCAGTATATGACTTATACTAGCTGATATACCCGGCTTCGCACAAGTTAATTTGGTACTGGTGTTTATCTGATGTTCACACGGAAAATCTTATGAAGTCGTGGTTACTTTAGAGATACCGGAAAAAAATATGTTCACCATTTTGCATGGTTCTTTGTGTTACCCAGGAAACACCACGTCGAGGTAATCACGTGATGTTTCCTTTATATGAAATGACATCAGGAAGTAAGAGCATTAGATTACGTACATAAAATTTGGACGCTAATTCTTTTGCGCTTAGAATTGAATAATCGAGTTGGGACCCATTAACTTTTCCTATTTATGACATAATTAATGCTCGTGTCAAGTTTCTATGACATCGGGTAGCGAGAGAATTAGATTCTGTACGTAAAATTTGGACGCTAATTCTTTTGCGATTAGAATTAAATAATCGAGTTAGGACCCATTAGCTTTTCCTATTTATGACATAATCAATGCTCGTGCCAAATTTCAAGTTTCTATGACACCGGAAAGTGAGAGAATTAGATTACATACGTAAAATTTGGACGCTAATTCTTTTGCACTTAGAATTGAATAATCGAGTTGGGACCCATTAACTTTTCCTATTTATGACATAATCAATGCTTAGTCCCAAGAGAGGAGCATTCTGAGAGGTAGGAACTAAGCTTTCCCAGGTTGAGATTTACCACCTGGTATTAGGGTTAGGACCCATCTGAGCTTGGTCACCTGGACGATGGTAGATGGGCCAATGTAATTTGATCAAATTATATACCAAGAGCCTTGCATTATTTAATGTGGTTAAAGTATTGATTATAG
Organism: Eleutherodactylus coqui; assembly: GCA_035609135.1. NCBI lineage: Eukaryota > Metazoa > Chordata > Amphibia > Anura > Eleutherodactylidae > Eleutherodactylus > Eleutherodactylus coqui. Next base: position 225,989,049 of record CM069410.1, on the reverse strand, counting down.
GCATGTATACCTCTGATGGGAAATATATTTTGCGCGCTGTTGCCATTTTTGGTTTCTGCTTCTACTGTATGTTGCACCTATACATTTCTATTGTGATATATTTCCATTGGGTAGTGCTGACCCCTCTTTTTTTTTCTTTGTTGATAGGATCATCAGTGTCGATGCAGGACAACCGGAGCACACCTCCAGCAATACTCAACACAGTGCCCTGGTTACTTACAGGACGCTGGAGGGAAACTGGTGGTAGTACGGCAGGGAAAATCACACGAACCCCCAACGTAATACATACAGGAAGCAGGAGGCTAAAGCGGTCGGACATCAGTCAAGTCAGTGCTGGGGGAGTCTCCTGCCCCTTCCCTGCATCAGCCAATCGATTCCTCAGGGCGTCACCTGTCACTAAGCCAGCACAACCCCTGTCTCCACCCCTACAACAGGTGGAGACAAGATACAACACTACCCGTTAGTACTTGATATATAGATTAAGGTTTATTACACACATCAGTATGTGACCTGTAAATATATTACACACATACCGTATCAGTATCTGACCTATAGATGCCCTGTATATTACATACATATCAGCATCTGAACAGTAAATGTACCATATATTGCAAACATATCAGCATCTGACCTGCAGATTACTTTTTATTACACACATCAATATCTGAACTGTTGAAATATTACACAGATATTGGTAACTGATCTATAGTTGTTCTGTATGTTACACACATATTGATATCTGACCTATAGATGTACCTTATATTACACACATATCATATCAGCATCTGACCTGTAGATGTACCATACATTGCACAGATATCAGTATCTGATCTGTAGATTACAGTTTATTACACACATCAGTATCTGACCTGTACACATATTAGCATCTGACCTAGAGATTTACTGTATATTACACACATCAATATGTGATTTATAGATGTACTGTATATTACACATCAGTATCTGAACTGTAGATGTACTATATATTACACACAGCAGTATGTGACCTATAGATTTACAGAATATTGTATACATATCAGCATTTTACTTACTGTATATCACACAAAAATCAGTCTCTGTCCTATAGTTGCACTGTATATTATAAAAATATCTGTATCTGATTTATAGATTACTATTAATTACACCAGATTAGCATCTGACCAAGAGATGTACTGTATATTACACACATTAGTATGTGACCTGTAGATGTACCATATATTACACACATAGCGGTATGTGACCTGTAGATGTACCATATATTATACATATTACAGTATGTGACTTATAGATGTACCGTATATTACACACATTGCAGTATCTGACCTATAGATGTACCGCATATTATACACATATCAGTTTCTGACATAGATATGCTGCATATTACACACAAATCGGTGTGTGACCTATAGATGTTCTGTATATTACAAACATATAAGTATATTATAACACATTATATTACATATATATCAATATCTGATCTGAAGATGTACCATATATTACACTTATATCAATATCTGGCCAGACGATGTAGTGTATATTTCACAGCAATCAATACCTGACCTGTTAATGTACTGTATACTGCATATATATCAGTACCTGACCTATAGATTACTGTTTATTACACACATATTAGTATCTGACCTATATTTCAAACATATCAGTACTTAATATATAGATTACTGTTTATTGCAAACATCAGTATCTGACCTGTTGACATATTGCACACATCTTAGTATCTGACCTATACATGTACTGTATATTACACAGATATCAGCATCTGATCTGTAGATGTACTGTATATTACCCAAATATCACTATTTACAGTAATTACAGTTTTACGCACATCAGTATCCGAACTGTAAATACATTACACACATATTAGTAAGCGGAATACCGCAGCAGAGTCCGTCATGGCGCACCCCCAAAGACCCATACTTACCTCTGGATCTACTGCCCGAAGTCCCACATGACGCTGCAGTGCGCATGCGCAGTACAGCACATGACGCGCCGGCAGTGGCATATGACGCGCCGGCGGTGTCACGTTACCTGCCGGCAGCGTCATATGATACGGCCGGCGGTGGGCAGGGCGCGTATTCGCGCTATACTTCCGCTGTGCTATAGCGGAAGTATAGCGTGACGGGTGGCTTCCATTGACTACAATGGAAGCTGTCCGCACGTATACCTGCAGCAAATAGGACATGCTGCGGGTAATTTCATGCTGCGGAATTCTGCGGTGGACTTCCGCAGCATGTACATTGAGCTATTAGGTGCAATAGAACCTAATAGCTGCAGTGAAACGCTGCAGATTTCCGCCACGTTTTACACGCACACACATCAGTATCTGACTTGTAGATGTACTGTATACTACAAACATATCAGCATCTGACCTACGGATTACTGTTAATTACACACAAAATTACTACCTGACGTAGAGATGTATATTACACACACATCAGTATGTGACCTGTAGATGTACCATGTATTGCACATATATCAGTGTCTGACCTTTAGATGTACTGTATATTACACAAATATTAGCATTCGGCGTATAGATTACTGTGGTATTAGTGTATCATGACGCCACCGGAAGCTAGGGGTTTGACAGGAGTAATGCCCCTCTCACACCCCCAGCTCCTGATTGGCTCAAGGCAGAAAGGTCCTAGCAGCACAGTGGGGATAGATTGTCCCAGTGCTGCAGCCTTAGCCTGGGGGTTACTATCGTTCTTAGGCTTATATGGCCTGGAAATGCTGCCATGTTACCGCTGTAAGATGACAGCATTTACATGTCATAATGTAAGCCAAAGAAGTACAGTAACCCTCAGGCTAAGGCTGCAGCGCTATGCAGCCTCTGCAGCCTCTGTGATCCATCCCAGGCGCCATTTGTGCCATGCCGGCTACGTGCCCGGCCGCTCACCTCTCCGTTCTCTGTGGCACCTCCCTCGCGGCTGGCGACAGTGATCTCCGTTCCGCCGGCCGCATTACAGCTCTGTCACGCCAGTCGCTCTCCTCTCTCTTTTCTGCTGTGCCTCCCTCCCGTCCGGCGGCAGTGATCTCCGTTGAGCGATCACCTTGCGCTCCAAGCAGAGGATGCAGAAGACAAGCGGGCTGTCCCCGCTTGTCTTCTGCATCCAGTTGTTCCCCAATCGCAGTGCTTGGCTGTTGTACATCCGGGTGCTCCGAGCGGCGGATGCAGAAGACAAGCGGGTTGTCCCCGCTTGTCTTCTGCATCCAGCTGTTCCCCGCTCGCAGTGCCCGGCTGTTATACAGCCGAGTGCTCCGAGCGGAGGATGCAGAAGACAAGCTGGTTGTCCCCGCTTGTCTTCTGCATCCAGCTGTTTCCCGCTCGCAGTGCCCGGCTGTTATACAGCCGAGTGCTCCGGGCGGAGGATGCAGAAGACAAGCGGAGTGTTCCCGCTTGTCTTCTGCATCCAGCTGTTCCCGCTTGCAGCGCCCAGCTCTTATACAGCAGAGTATGGAGAACAGAGCTGGACCGCTCTGTTCTTCATACCCAGCCTGTCATCAGGGGGCGGGACACAGCTGAAACAATAGTATCAGCTGTATCCTGCTGTGAATTCCTGATCAGCGATCAGCAACGGCGTAATGAAAACTGCATGATATCCGTGCAGTTAGACACAACGATTATCGCTCAAAAGATGGCTTTGAGCGATTTTTGATCGAAGATCGTTGTGTCTAAAAGGGCCTTTACACACAAAGCAGTATCTGACCTATGTTACATACATATCAGTATCTGATCTATAGATCTATGTTACACACGTATCAGTTTGTGACCTATAGATGTACTGTATATAGCATACATATCAGTATCTTACCTATAGATTACTGTGTATCACACCTATATTACATCCCTATCAGTATCTGACCTGCAGATGTACTGTATATTACACACATATCAGTATATGACCTATAAAAGTACTGTTTATTACACACATATCAGTATATGACCTATAGATGATACTAGTGCTGCGGAATATGTAATATTACACACAGCAGTATGTGACCTATAAATGAAGCCACAGCGCGCATACTATGTGACCACCATTCTCAGGATCAGTTCCAGCAGTTTGACCCCAGTGATCAGGTTATCCCCTAAGCTGTGGATATCCCGTGGATGGGATAATTTCGTAACCTGGCACAACCCCTTTAAACCTGATAAAGAGGCCTAAAAAATGGTTATTTGTCATAATTTTTTCTGTTAACCATTAAAAGGTGTCAACATCTGAGGACATTCAACCTATAGATATTAGTATCTGACTTGCGGACATGCATTTTATATGTTTGTGCATATATCTATATATCAAACTACTAACGACCACTTGTCTGTAGTATGTGAGTGAGTGCTTCTCATACTCCACCCCTGGTAACGTTATCGCTCCGCCCCCTGGTAACGCCATCAAAGGTCCTACAATATATATAAAACACAGAGTCTGACCGACAGAAGAACAACACAGTTAGGGCTCTTGGAAGGAGAGAACAAAAATAACAAAATGAGAATACAAAGAAGCTGTTATTAACTCAGACACAACTCAGCGGTCCTGACAGAACATACTGACTTACCCCCACCACAGAGATCCAGTGGGCTAAAGGACCTGTGGTGATGTCACTGCTGTGGGAGAAGCCAAGCTGTGTGTGTGATGTGTGGGGTGTAGTAGAGCTGTGTGTGTGCATGTACCAGAGCTGTGTGGCGCCACCAGAAACACTGGTGCTATAATTTCCTACACAACTCAGCAGTCCTGACAGAACACATTGACCTGCCACCACCACAGAGATCCGGTGGGCTGATGGACCTGTGGTGATGTCACTGCTGTGGGAGGAGCCAAGCTGTCTTTTGTGGTAATCAAGCTACTGTGAGGGTGATGTGCCACCTGAAACACTGGTACTATAATGTCCTAATAATTACTAGTAGAAATATATAATTAGTATCTGACCTGCTCAGTATGTGACCTGTGGCCATGCATTATATATACACATATCAGTATATGCAGTGTACGCATACATATATCACACTACTCTCTGTACTATACCCCCACCCTCTCTTATCTGCCCCCCCCCCCACCCATCTTTGCATCCTGTTGCCCTTGCTCAATCTCAGCCTCTCTCTCCCTGTAATGTGGGGTCTTGTGGTTTCTGCTCTTCACATCACAGGTGCAGTTATATATAGGCTCGTCTGAGGCGGAAGTCGCAGTGACGGAGGTTGTCGTCTCTCCTGTCTGGTGGTCTCGGCGGTGTGTGCATCTGGGTTTCCACAGGGAAGTGGGGTGTCTGTGAAGCTGAGCTCAGAACAGGGCTGTGGTTAGACACCCTGCGAGGGGAGAAGTGGGCGATCTCTAACCCCTGGAGCCTTGTGCTGTCACATCTCTATACATCTCCCAGCCACCACGTGCAGGAAAGATGAGAGATAACTGGAGGAATGTGACATGTGGATGACACGGCTCCATTACTTTATATAATGGGTGCTGCCCCCTAAGCGGGTATAGAAATATAGAGTCCGAGGTGATTACAACATATAGGTGATCGTCCAGTATATCAGTGTGATCACTACATATAGAGAACAAGCAGGTAACCTGATGACACATTGATGTGCACTATGATGACAGAGGTATTCGACACACATAGAAGGTGATGGGATTCATTTCACATTTTCCCACCCGATGGTTACCCTCCGCGGCTGCTTTCCACCAGATTCCCATAGATGTGTTGAGGAATTTGCTTCCATTCCTAGAGGAGAGCCTTAGATAGTGATGTGGGGGAAAATGGGTATGTCGGGCACAAATATGATGTCCTAGTTTGTCCGATGGGATTGAGATCCTGACTTTGGGCGGCCAATTTACACGAAGCGATGATCGTTCAAAAATCGCTCAAAAGCGATCGTTTGAGCTATAATCGTTGCGTCTAAACGCGCGTGCACTGCTAGTTGATCGTTAAATTCAAGCCAGCCTAAAAATCATTGTGCGGTCTTATCAGGACCGCGCGCTGAGTTCTCCGCGGGTAGTGCTGATAGCATTGTTTCAGCTATTTAACCTGTGGGAGAACAAAGGAGCTGAATGCAGATAAGAGCCCTCCGGATATTAACTGCATTCAGCTAAAGGCTTCATTTTCACGCTAATAAGCTATTAAGTAGCTACTTAATAGTTTATGCAAAATGATCGCTCAAAACTGACACTTAAACTGTCGTTTGAACATGTAAATGGGTCTTAAAACTCAACAGAAGACTCAATAAAAGTAATAGTAACGTTCAAGTTTTAGTACCCTGAAGAACTATTAAGAGATTAATTACCCCCAGTTCATAGTTCCTGTTTTACCAAAGACTATCTCCCTCATCGGTTTCTCATGACTTGTTACAGCCAGCACAAGCAACTTGTTATGGACTGCGCACCCCAAGTTGTGCCTGGGGACGATACCCTTAGTTAGTGGTAGCGAGGCGGTCTACCAGGGTTCTTAGAAGGACTGCTTGAACCCTAGTTAGGTTTGTTGTCCCAAATACGTGTAGAGGCCCTATAGCTTTTTTGAAGTAGGTGGCTTTGCCCCTCTTCAAATCCCTTGCTAAATAATTGACTTTAATTTCCCAGACATTTTGTCATATTCTCTAGCCATCCACCTACTCCATCCAACAAAAACGCAGAGGGGAGATGTAGTGGCCTGGAAATAGGCACTACATAGAGCTGTTTAGTTATGGGGACCGGTAATATAATAACCGGCCCTAGGGTTTTTATCCAGCGGTACAAGATAGGAAAATGCCTAGAGACTCAGGTGAGCCAGGTAGGCTAGCAACCAGATAGGCTGTGATTGGCTGCAGACAAACTGGTCAGGTGATGACTTTTTTAATAATATCGTGGTTACAACAATTTAAGCAAAATATCTGGCTTTGAGTATTATTCCACACCCCACCACTCACAACTACAAATTGTGCCCAAGGGCACTGGTGTCCGCACACAACAAATCACAATTAATTGCCAGCCACAAATAATAATAATAAAATTAGCGCTAACCATAGCACTTTGTGGCGTCACGATAGCCATTTGTAGCGTCACAACAGATGGTCTCCATTTCCTAATAACATGGCCAACAGTGGACTCTGGAAGGTCCAAAAGCTGTGATATCCCATACTGATTGGTTGGTGGCATCCCACCACCATTGTCAGCTCTACACCTGGTGACATCTCCCCACCAGACCCTGTTGTTAGCTCTACACCTGGTGACATTCCACCACCAGACCCCATTGTCAGCTCTACAACTGGTGACATCCCCCACCAAACCCCATTGTCAGCTCTACACCTGGTGACATTCCACCACCAAACCCCGTTGCTAGCTCTACACCTGGTGACATATAAGGCGGGAGTAAACCAGACATTCTAATAGTTTGGAGATGAAGGAGAGATTTGATATGGGTCGGTAGTTGGCAGCATCAGTCGAGTCAAGAGTTGGTTTCTTTAGCAGTGGGGATATAATAGCATGTTTGAATGAGGAGGGGAAGATGCCAGAGGATTGAGAGGTTGTCAAAAATGGAGCATTATATTCAATCTCCTGGCTCTGACCCTTGGTTCTGCTCTCGACCACTCTCCAGTCTCCTCCCTTGACCACTCCTGGTTACCCTTAGTTCCATTCCTAACTGCCCTTCAGTTTCTTCCTCTGACCACTTTCCTGGTGAAGACTCTTTATTCTGTTCTTGACTAAGCTTCAGTCTTAACCTCTGACCCCTCTCCTGGTAAGGACTTTTGGTCGTCACCAGGAGACAGAACCACCCTCCCGACTTTAACTCTTGGCTCCATTCTTAACTACACTCTAGTCTCTTCCTCTGGTCACAATCTTCGCGACGATCCTTGGTTCTGTTCTTTACTACCCTACAGTCTCATCCTCTGGCCACTCTCCTGGCTCTGTCCCATAATTCGATTCCTGACTATGCTCCAGTCTCGTTCTCTGGCCACTCTCCTGGTGACAACCCTTGGTTCGATTTCTGACCACACTCCAGTATTATCCTTTTTCCTGGTGATGACCCTTGGTTGCATTCTTGACCACTACCCCTGACCCCTGGCTCCATTTCTGACTATGCTTTAGTCTTGTCCACTGGTCATACTCCTCGTGATGACCCTTGGTTCCATTTCTGACTACACTCAAGTCTCTTCCTCTGACAACTCCCCGGGATCTGACCCTTGATTTGATTCCTGATTATGCCCCAGTCTCGTTCTCTGGCCACTCTCCTGGTCATGACTCTTAGTTCCACTACTCACAAAAGTTCATTCTCATCCTCTGACGACAACTGCTGTGCGTCTGACCCTTGGTTCTGCTTTTGACCACACTCCAGTCTTGTCCTCTGGCCACTCTCCAGGCTCTGATCTTCGCTTCCTTTCCTGACCACTCTGCAGTCTTGTCCTCTGGCCATCTAAAGATGCTGACCGAGTATCTGACGCAGACTTCTTTTGGCAATATACATCTTTAGATTTGTAACCTCAGCGAGTACCGGGGAAAAGGTTCCCATACCTCGAAACGCATATACAAGCTGATTTTAATAATAAACTAACTTATTTTTGGCAAAATACCTAATCTCAAGAATTTATACCATGTCTGAAGGTTGCGCCAAATGCACCCCTCCATAAGAAAGTTTTTCTTTTTCCTCACTTGTTGTTCTATACGTTTTACCCATCAGGTATAGCGCTATTTAGGGTGGGCTACACCTTCCATAAACAAGAAGACTCTTCCACCTCACCACAGCAACTTAGCTCCCTACTTCCGCTCTCATCCTATTTCTTTTTTTCCCTGGGGTTGCTCCACCATTTTACTTCCACTATCGCTCTCCTGGTGATGACCTTTGATTCCTTACTACTCTCCAGGCACATCCTTTGGTCAATCTCCTAGCTCTGACCCTTGGTTCTGTTCCTGACCACACTCCAGTCTTGTCCTCCGACCATTCTCCTGGTGGTGACCCTTGGTTCCATTTCTGACTTTGCTACTACTGTAACACCACTTCCTTCATCAATCTGTGACTACTCTGGGGACCTCAACCTGAGGACTTTGCTGCAGCGAAGTCCATACCTCCTTGTGTGGGATTCAAAGTGAAGAGAATCCCTTAGACTCCCCACCACAGTATACCTCACAGCACATGGATTATAACTGAAAGAACCTACTTCTCCGACACGTGACCCTAACAATGACAATATGGTGTCTTTATAAAATCCTCTCCATACTTATCTAGAACCTTCTATATGAAGCGTTGGAGAGCCCCAGACCTGGAGATATCATACATCTCACCAACATAGAGCAACTTGCAGATAAGATTCCTTTCCCCGATCCCCGCTGCCTGCATCTCACCACTGCACCTCATCTGCTGCATTGGGTGTGTTTACTTCTTCCGCAGCAGGAAGTGACAGATCTGGGAATGTTGTATACTAGACTATACATTGTCGTCCATTCCATCCCGTTTACGTTCGTGCAACTCAGGAGCAGATACTGATGTGTTCACATGTGGTAAAAACTTTGCATTGGGGGGCACTTACTTTTCCACATGTCTGCATACTCTGTGTACAGGTGAGTCTGAGTGCAGGGTCTTGCCCTGTGTTCAGGCTTGTTTGTGTGGCAGAGGGCTGGTACCTGCAGAGTCAGGTGGGTGAGATCAGGTGAGGGTGGAGACAGGACAGGTTGCTGTGCCCAGCGGGTAGATGGGGGAAGGGGAGACTTGTTGGATAGAGGGGATGCTGCAGAACAGGTCTGTCCTGTAATCCCTCCCTGTGTGCTTGTGCGAGAGGAGGATCATTATAAGATGTGTCACAGCCAGGTGCCACCGCAATGTGTTTGTATATCCAGCCTGTGACAGCGGTCTGCCCATGGTAACAAAATGCAAGCTCTGCAGACAAGGCCGAACCTGAGAGCCCCAACTGGGAAACACTTGGGCACTTCCTGCCACACACCTCATGGCTTCTTCATGGTAGTAGATGCTGGGAGCAGGTGCTCAGCAGAGGTGATACGTTCCACAGGGATCAGTCAGCCTGGACGCACAGGGATAGACCCAACCATTATCTCCCATAATCATCTCTATATGTGACATCACAGATCTATGATATTGTCACTGGCACCATCTCTCTCCACCTTTGGCCCTGGTATAAAGTCTTCCTGCACCTCCTTGCACTCTTGACCCCTAAGATCCTGTATACTACCCCCTCGCACTGTGGACCCATCTATATTGAGCCCCTGTGGACTGTGGCCCCTATACATAGACTTTAAACACTGTGTGCACTTCTATATAGTGGCCCCTCATACTGTGGGCCCATGTATATAGAGCCCTCCGGCACTGAAGGCCCAGGTACATAGAGCCTCTCTGCACTGTGGCCCCTGTACACAGAGCCCTCCTTCCCTGTGGGCCACTGTATATAGAGCCCCCTTGCACTATGAGCTCGTTTATAGAGATCCCCCTGCATTGTGGGTCCTGTATATGGAACCCTGCTGCACTGTGGCCCCTGTATATACAGCCCACCTGCACTGTGGCTCCGGCATATAGAGCCCTCATGCACTGCGGGCCACTGTAGGCAGCTTCTCTGCACTGTGGCCCTATAGATAGTGCCTTTCTACATTGTTGCCCCTATATATAGCCCCACTGCACTGCGGTCCCTGTATGCAGTGCATCCTCACACTGTGGGCACCTGTATATGGAGCCTCTCTGCGATGTATATGGAGCCCCTCTGCTCTGTGGCCCCTGTATATGGAGCCCCCTCTTTTCTGTGGTCCCTGTATCTGGAGCCCCTCTGCTCTATGGTCCCTGTATATGGGGCCCCTCTGTCCTGTGGCCCCCTGCATGTGGAGTCTCTGTGCCCTGCGACCCCTGTGCATGGAGCCCCTCTGCCCTGTGGCCGCTGTATATGGAGACTCTCTGCCCTGGTGCCCCTGCGTATGGAACCACTGTGTATGGAGCCCCACTGCCCTGGAGCCCCTATGTTTGAAGCCTCTTTGCACTGTGAGCCCCTGTATATCGAGCCCCATTGCCCTGTGGCCCCTGTATGCGGAGCCCATCTGCCCTGTGGCCCCTGTATATGAAGCCTATCTGCCCTGTTTATAGAGCCTTTGTGCACTGTGGCCCCTGATTATAGAGACTCTCTATATTGTGCAACCCTGTGTAAGCCCCTCTCTGCACTGCAGCCTCTGTATAGAGCCCCTCTGTACCATGGACCCCTATATATGGAGCCCCTGTGTGTACTGTGGCCTTTTTTATATAGTGACCCTCTGTCCTGTGGCCCCTGTATATAGAGCCTATCTGTATATGGAGCCCCTCTGCTCTGTGGCCGCTGCGTATGGAGCCTCTCTGGCCTGTGTATAGAGCCCCTATTCACTGTGACCCTTGTGTATGGAGCCCTTCTGCCCTGTAGTCCCTGTGTACAGAGCCCCACTGCCCTGGGCCCCTGCTCATATAGCCTCCCTGCACTGTAGCCCCCTGTGAAAATTCCCTCTCTGCACTGTGGCCCCTTTTTATAGAGACTCCCTGCATTGTGGCGCTCTGTATATGAAGCCTCTCTGTCCTGTATATGGAGCCCCTCTACTCTGTGGCACCTGTATATAGAACCCCTCTGTCCTGTGGACCCTGGATATGGAGCTCCTCTGTCCTGTGGACCCTGGATATAGAACCCCTCTGTCCTGTGGACCCTTGATATGGAGCTCCTCTGTCCTGTGGACCCTTTATATGGAGCCCCTCTGCCCTGTATATGGAGCCTCTCTGCCTTGTAGCCCCTGTTTATTGAGCCCCTCTTTTCTGTGGCCCCTGTATATGGAGCCCCTCTGTCTTGTGACCCCTGTATATGGAGCCCCTCTGTTCTATGGCACCTGTGTATGGTGCTCCTCTGTCCTGTTGCCCTGTATATGGACGCCTCTGTGCTGTCGCCCCTCTATATGGAGACCCTCTGCCCAGAGGCCCCTGTATATAGAGATCCTCTGTTCGTTGGCCCCTGTATATGGAGCACCTCTACCCTGTGGCACTTGTGTATGGAACCCCTGCGCTTTGTGTCCACTGTATATAAAGCCCCTCTATCCTGCGGCCCCAGTTTATGGAGCCGCTCTGTATTGTGGCCCCTGTATATGGAGCCCTTTGCCCTGTAGCTCCTGTATATGAAGCCTTCTGTCCTGTGGCCCCTGTATATGGAACACCTCTGTCCTGTGGCCCCTATATATGGAGCACTTCTGTCCTGTGGCACGTGGATATGGATCCCCTCTGTTTTGTGGCCGCTGTATATGGAACACCCCTATCCTGCGGCCCCTGTATATGGAGCCCCTCGGTCCTGTGGCCCCTGTGTACGGAGCCCCTCTGCCCTGTGGCCCCTGTATATGGAACACCTCTGTCCTGTGGCCCCTATATACGGAGCACCTCTGTCCTGTGGCCCCTATATACGGAGCACCTCTGTCCTGTGGCACTTGTATATAGAGCCCCTCTGTCCTGTGGCCCCTGTATATGGAACACCTTTGTCCTGTGGCCCCTATATACGGAGCACTTCTGTCCTGTGGCCCCTATATACAGAGCACCTCTGTCCTGTGGCACTTGTATATAGAGCCCTTTTGTTCTGCGGTCCCTGTATATGGAGCCTCTCTGTCCTGTGGCCCCTGTATACGGAGCCCCTCTGTCTTGTGGCCCCTGTATATAGAGCCCCTGACCTGTGGCCCATATATACGGAGCTCCTCTGTCCTGTGGCCCCTATATACGGAGCACCTCTGTCCTGTGGCACTTGTATATAGAGCCCCTCTGTCCTGTGGCCCCTGTATATGGAGCCCCTGTATATAGAGCCCCTGACCTGTGGCCCATATATATAGAGCTCCTCTGTCCTGCAGCCTCCGTATATGGAGTACCTCTACCCTGTGGCCCCTGTATATAAAGCCCCTCGGTCCTGCGGCCACTGTATATGTAGTCCCTGTACCCTAGTGCACCTGTATATGGAGCCCCTCTGTTCTATGGCACCTGTGTATGGAGCCCCTCTCTCCTGTGGCCACTGTATATGGACGCCTCTGTGCTGTCGCCCCTGTATATGGAGATCCTCTGTTCGTTGGCCCCTGTATATGGAGCACCTATACCTCGTGTCACTTGTGTATGGAACCCCTGTGCTTTGTGTCCACTGTATATAGAGCCCCTCTATCCTGCGGCCCCAGTTTATGGAGCCGCTCTGTATTGTGGCCCCTGTATTTGGAGCCCTTTGCCCTGTAGCTCCTGTATATGAAGCCCTCTGTCCTGGGGCTCCTGTATATGGAGCCCTCTGTCCTGGGGCCCCTGTATACGAAGCCTTCTGTCCTGTGGCCCCTGTATATGTAACCTTTCTGTCCTGTGGCCCCTGTATATGGAACCCCTATGTCCTGTGGCGCCTGTATATGGAGCCCTTTGCCCTTTATAAAGATCTTCCCAGTCCAGTGCCCCTGTATATGCAGCCAGTCTGTCCTGTGGCCCCTGTATATGGAGCCCTTCTGTTCTGCGGTCCCTGTATATGGAGCCTCTCTGTCCTGTGGCCCCTGCATATGGAGCCCCTCTGTCTTGTGGCCCCTGTATATAGAGCCCCTGACCTGTGACCCATATATATGGAGCTCCTCTGTCCTGTAGCCTCTGTATATGGAGTCCCTCTACCCTGTGGCCCCTGTATATAAAGCCCCTTTGTCCTGCGGCCCCTGTATGTGGAGCCCCTCGGTCCTGCGGACACTGTATATGGACGCCTCTGTGCTGTCGCCCCTGTATATGGAGCCCCTCTGCCCAGAGGCCCCTGTATATGGAGCCCCTCTGCCCAGAGGCCCCTGTATATGGTGCACCTCTGTCCTATGTCACCTGTATATGGAAACGTTCTGTCCTGCTGCCCCTGTATATGGAGCCCCTCTGCCCTGTGGCCCCTGTAAATGGAGCCCCTTTGTCCTCTGGCCCCTGAATATGGAGCCCCTCTGTCCTGTGGCCCCTGTATATGGAGCCCCTCTGTCTTGTGGTCCTCCATATGGAGCCCTCAGCCCTGTATATGGAACCCCTCTGTCTTGTGGCTCCTTTATAAGGAGCCCCTCTGTCCTATAGCCCCCGTACATGAAGCCCCTCTGTTTTGTGGTCTCTCTATATGGAGCCCCCTGCCCTGTGTCCCTTGCATATTGAGCCCCTCTGTCTTTTGGTCCCTATATATGAAGACCCTCTGTCTTTTGACCCCTGTATATAGAGCTCTTCTGTTCTGTGGCCCCTGTATATGGAGCCCCTCTGTCCTGTGGCCCTTGTATACGAAGCCCCTCAATACTGTGGCCCCTGTATTTGGAGGCCCTCTATCCTGTGCCCCCTGTATATGGAGCCCGTCTGTTCTGTAGTCCCTCTATATGGAGCCACACTGCTCTTTGGCCCCTGTATAGGGAGCCCCCCTGTCCTGCGGCCTCTGTATATGGAGTTCTTTTACACTGTGGCCCCTGTATATGAAGCCCCTCTGTCCTGCGGCCCCTGTATGTTGAGCTATTCTGTTCTGCGGCCCTTATATATGGAGCCTCTCTGTCCTGTGGTCCTTGTATAGGGAGCCCCTCTGTCCTGTGGCCCCTGTATATGGAGCCCTCTGCCCTGTGGCCCACTGTCTTGTGGCCCCTGTATATGGATTCCCTCTACCCTGTGGCATCTGTATATGGAGCCCCTCTGTCCTGTGGCCCATGTATATGGAGCACCTTTGCCTTGTATTTGGAGCCCCACTGTCCTGTGGCCCTTGTATATGAAGCCCCTCAATCCTGTGGCCCCTGTATTTGGAGGCCCTCTATCCTGTGCCCCCTGTATATGGAGCACCTCTGTCCTGTAGTCCCTCTATATGGAGCCCCACTGCTCTTTGGCCCCTGTATATGGAGCCCCCCTGTCCTGCGGCCTCTGTATATGGCACATGTATCAAACACAAGGCCCGCAGGCCGAATCCGGCCTGCCGCCTCATGTCATGTAACCCGCGGCGTGCCGACGCCGCTCACCACTGCAGCGATTAGCAGCTGGGGTGCCGCTGCTCCCCGCTGGTAATCGCGCTATTACCGCTGTTCCCGGCTCACACTGACGTCAGTGTGCAGCCAGGATCCTCCTCCCCGAGTCCCCTGCTCTTCAGTTCCACAGGAGAGGACTCGGGGAGGAAGCATGCCGAGCGCACACACTGTTATCAGAGTGTAGCTGGGATCAGCGCGAGCAGAAGGAGAGCGGCGCTGACTGCAGGGAGCAGGTAAGTATAAGGGTTGGGAGAGGGTTAATGTCACTGCTGCAGGGGGGGGGGGGGGGGGGGGGGGGTTAATATTGGTGCTGGAAGGGTTTAATATTACTACTGCTGCTGGGGGGGTTAATTAATATTACTGCTGCTGAGGGGGGTTTGATTAATATTACTATTGCTGAGGGGGGTTAATTAATATTACTGCTGCTGGGGGGGGGGTTAATTAATATTACTGCTGCTGGGGGGGTTAAATAATACTACTGCTAAGGGGGGTTAAATAATATTACTGCTGCTAAGGGGGGTTAATTAATATTACTGCTGCTGAGGGGGGTTAAATAATATTACTACTGCTAAGGGGGGTTAATTAATATTACTGCTGCTGCTGGGGGGGGGGGTTAATTGATATTACTGCTGCTGGGGGGGATAATTAATATCACTGCTGCTGGGAGGGGTTAATTAATATCACTGCTGCTGGGGGGAGGTTAATTAATATTACTGCTGCTGGGGGGGGGGCGGTTAATTATTACTGCTGCTGAGGGGGGTTTAATTAATATTACTGCTGCTGGGGGGGATAATTAATTTCACTGCTGCTGGGAGGGGTTAATTAATATCACTGCTGCTGGGGGGAGGTTAATTAATATTACTGCTGCTGGGGGTGGGGGTGTTAATTAATATTACTGCTGCTGAGCGGGGTTACTTAATATTACTACTGCTGAGGGGGGTTAATTAACATTACTGCTGCTTGGGGGGATAATTAATATAACTGCTGCTGGAGGGGGGGGGGGGTAATTAATATCACTGCTGCTGGGGGGGGGGCTAATATTACTGCTGCTGGGGGGGGGTTAATATTACTGGTGCTGGGGCGGGTTAATAGTGCTGCTGGGGATGATGTTGCTGAGGGGTTTTTACTAGTGAGGGGGTATATATTACAGTGGGGGTTACTATTACTACTGGAGCCACTGTGGGGTACCCTGTTACTACTGGGGCCACTGTGGGGCTCGCTATTACTAATGGGGCCACTGTGGAGGTCAATATTGCTACTGGGGCCACTATGAGAGTCACTATGACTACTGCGACCACTATAGGGGTCACTATTTGGGTTCGTTCACATGGGGGCGTAATCGTATTTCGGTCGCACAAATACGCTGCGTATTTGTGAAATCGAAAATCGCTTATGCCTGCATATTTGGGCACGCAAAAAAGAACGCAGATGGGCCCCTGAGATGGTGCGCAAATGTATAGTGAATACACAGGTTCCTGCGCATTCACCACGTATTTGCGCGGCCCGTTCACTTCAGTGGGCTATTGGGGTGCGTAGGACACAACAAAATAGGTCCTGCTGTGTGACTATACATCATGTGAAGGAACTCACTGACATCAATGGCGTCTATTCACTGCATATTATGTACGCAAATACACTTGTGTGAACGAGCCCTTACTATACTGTCTTACAATCGGCCCTTTGAAGGTCATCATAAGCCCGATGTGGCCCTCGGTAAAAATGAGTTTGACACCCCTGGTATATGGAATTCCTTTACCCTGTGGCCCCTGTATATGAAGCCCCTCTGTCCTGCGGCCCCTGTATGTGGAGCCATTCTGTTCTTCGGCCCTTATATATGGAGCCTCTCTGTCTTGTGGCCCTTGTATATGGAGCCCCTCTGCCCTGCGACCCCTGTATATGGAGCCACTGTGTCCTGTGGCCCCTGTATATGGAGCCCCTCTGTCCTGCGGCCCCTGTATATGGAGTCCCTCCACCCTGTGGCACCTGTCTATCGAGCCCCTTTGCCCTATGGCCCCTGTGTATAGAGCCACTCTGTCCTCTGGCCCCAGTATATGGAGACTTCTGTATATAGAGCCTTTTCGTCCTGTGGCCCCTGTATATGGAGCCAACGTGTCCTGTGGCCCCTGTATATGGAGCCTCTCTGTCCTGCAGGCCCCTGTATATTGAGTCCCTCCACCCTGTGGCACCTGTCTATTGAGCCCCTTTGCCATATGGCCCCTGTGTATAGAGCCACTCTGTCCTCTGGCCCCAGTATATGGAGACCTCTGTATATAGACCCACTTTGTCCTGTGGCCACAGTATATGGAGCCCCTCTGCTCTGCGGCCCCTGTATATGGAGCCCCACTGTCCTGTGGCCCCGTTTATATGGAGTCTCTCTGCCCTGTGGCCTCTGTATATGGAGCTCCTCTGTCCTGCAGCCACTGTATATGGAGCCCCTCTACCCTAGTGCACCTATATATGGAGCCCCTTTGTCCTATGGCCCCTGTAAATGGAGCCTGTCTGTTCTGCCATCCCTGGGTATGGAGCCCCTATGTTCTGTGGTCCCTCTATATGGAGCCCCTCTGTCCTGTGGCCCCTGTATATGGAACCCCTCTGCTCTGTGGTCCCTCTATATGGAGCCCTCTGTATATAGAGCCTCTTTGTCCTGTGGGCCCTGTATATGTAGCCTCTCTGTCCTGCGGTCCCTCTATTTGGAGCCCCTCTGTCCTGTGGCCCCTGTATATGGAGCCCCTCTTTCCTGTGGCCCCTGTATATGGAGCCCCTCTTTCCTGTGGCCCTTGTATATGGAGTCCTCTGTATATAGAGCCTCTTTGTCCTGTGGCCGCTGTATATGGAGCCCCACTGCCCTGTGGCCCCTGTATATGGATCCCCTCTGCCCTGTGGCTCCTGTGTATGGAGCCCTTCTGCCCTGCGGCCCCTGTATATGGAGCCCTACTGTCCTGGAGCCCCTTTTTTATGGAGTCCCTCTGTCCTGTAGCCCCTGTATATGGAGTCCCTCTGTCCTGCGGCCCCTGTATATGGAGTACCTCTACCTTGTGGCACCTGTCTATTGACCCCTCTGCCCTATGACCCCTGTATATGGAGCTCCTCTGTCCTGTGGTCCCTGGGTATGGAGCCCTTCTGCCCCTGTATATGGAGCCGTTCTGTTCTGCGGTCTCTCTATATGAAGCCCCTCTGTCCTGTGGCCCCTTTATATGGAATCCCTTTGTCCTGTGGTCCCTGTATATGGAGCCCTCTGTATATTGAGCCTTTTTGTCCTGTGGCCCCTTTATATGGAGTCCCTCTGTTCTGGGGCCTCTGTATAGAGAGCTCATCTGCCCTGGGGCCCCTGTATAGGGAGCTCATCTGCCCTGGGGCCCCTGTATAGGGAGCTCATCTGCCCTGGGGCCCCTACATATGGAGCCTCTTTGCCCTGCAGCTCCTGTATATGAGAGCCATTGGTTCCTGTGGCCTCTTTATATGGAGCCCCTCTGTCCTGCGGCCCTTCTATATGGAGCCCCTCTGTCCCGAGGCCCCTGTATATGGAGCCCCTCTGTCCCGAGGCCCCAGTATATGGAGCCCCTCTGCCCTGCGGCCCCTATATAGGGAGGCCCTCTGTCCTGTGGCCCCTGTATATGGAGCTCTCTGCTCTGTGGCCCCTGCATATGGAGCCTTTTTGTCCTGCGACCCCTGTATATAGAGTCCCTCCACCCTGTGGCACCAGTATATGGAGCTTCTCTGCCGTATGTCACCTGTGTATAGAGCCCCTCTGTCCTGCGGCTCCTGTATATGGAGCCCCTCTGTCCTGTGGTCCCTGTATATTGAGCCCTCTGTATATAGGTCCTGTTTGTCCTGTGGCCCCTGTATATGGCGCCTCTCTGTCCTGCGGTCTCTCTATATGGAGCCCCTCTGCCCTGCGTCATTGTATATGGAGTCTCTCTACGTTGTGGTCCCTGTATATGGAACACCTATGTCTTTTGGCCCCTGTATATAGAGCCTCTCTGTGTAGTTGCC
This sequence comes from Eleutherodactylus coqui, assembly GCA_035609135.1. Classification (NCBI taxonomy): domain Eukaryota; kingdom Metazoa; phylum Chordata; class Amphibia; order Anura; family Eleutherodactylidae; genus Eleutherodactylus; species Eleutherodactylus coqui. The sequence continues at coordinate 225,970,117 of CM069410.1, read as the reverse complement.
CCTATATAGGGAGCCTCTCTGTCTTGTAGCTTTTCTATATGGAGCCCCTCTGTCCTATGGCCCCTGTATATGCAGTGCCTCTACCCTATGGCCCCTGTGTATAGAGCCCCTCTGTCCTGCGGCCCCTGAATATGGAGCACCTCTGTCCTGTGGCCCCTGTATATGGAGCCCCTCTGCCCTGTGGCCCCTGTATATGGAGCCCCTCTGCCCTGCGGCCCCTGTATATGGAGCCCCTCTGCCCTGCGGCCCCTCTATATGGAGACCCTCTGTCCTGTTGCCCTGTATATGGAGCTCTCTGCCTTGTGGCCCCTGCATATGGAGCCTCTTTGTCCTGCGTCTCCTGTATGTGGAGCCACTGTGTCCTGTGGCCCCTGTATATAGAGCCCCTCTGTCCTGCGGCCCCTGTATATGGTGCTCCTCTGTCCTGCGGTCCCTGTATATGGAGTCGCTCTACCCTGTGGCACCTGTGTATAGAGCCCCTCTGCCCTATGGCCCCTGTGTATAGAACCCCTCTGTCCTGCGGCCATTGTATATGGACCCCCTCTGTCCCGTGGCCCCTGTATATGGAGTCCCTCTGTCCTGTGGTCCTTGTATATTGAGCCCTCTGTATATAGGTCCTCTTTGTCCTGTGGCCCCTGTATATGGCGCCTCTCTGCTCTGGTGCTCCTGCGTATGGAGCCACTGTGTATGGAGCCCTACTGTACTGGGGCACCTATGTTTTAAGCCTCTCTGCCCTGTGGCCCCTGTATATTGAGCCCCTCTGCCCTGTGGCCCCTGTATATGGAGCCTCTCTGCCCTGTGGCCCCTGTATATGTAGCCCCTCTGCCCTGTGACCCCTATATATGGAGCCTATCTGCCCTGTCTATAGAGCCTCTCTGCACTGTAGCCCCTGTATAGAGCCCTTCTGTATCGTGGACCCTGGAAATATGGAGCCACTGTATGTACTGTGGCTCTTTTTATATAGAGACCCTCTGTTCCGTGGCCCCTGCATATAGAGCCTATCTGTACATGGAGCCCCTCTGCACCGTGGCCCCTGTTTATAGAGCCTGCCTGCACTCTGGCCCCCTGTATACAGCCCCTCTCTGCACTGTGGCCCTCTTGTGTACAGCCCTTATCTGCACTGTGGGCCCCTCTATATGTAGCTCCTCTGCCCCCTATATATGGAGCCTCTCTGCACTGTGGCACCTGTATATAGAAGCACTCTGTACTGTGGCACCTGCATATACTGCCCCCTCTGTCCAGCGGCCCCTGTTTATGGAGTTCCTAAGTCCTGTGGCTCTGTGTATATAAAGCCCCTCTGCACTGTGGCCCCTGTATATAGAGCCTCTCTGCCCTGCACCCCCTGTATAAGGAGCCCCTCTGCCCTAAAGCACCTGTATATGAGCCACTGTATATAGAGCCCCTCTGCCCCTGTATTTTGAGCCCCTCAACTCTGTGGCCCCTGTGTATTGAGCCTCTCTGTCCTGTGGCCCCTGTATATGGAGCCCCTCTACTCTGTGGCCCCTGTGTATAGAGCCCTTTTGTCCTGTGGACCCCTTTGTATGGGGACCCTCTTCCCTGTGTATGGTTCCCCTTTGCACTGTGGCCCCTGCATATGGAGCCCCTTTGCTCTGCGGACCCTCTATATGGAGCCCTTCTGTGGACCCTCTATCTGGAGCTCCTCTGCTCTGTGGCCCCTGTTTATGGAGCCACTCTGCTCTGTGGCTCCTGCGTATGGAGCCCCTCTAGCCTGTGTATAGAGCCCCTATGCTCTGTGGCCCCTGTGTATGGAGCCCCTCCGCCCTGTGTACAGAGCCCCTCTGCCCTGGGCCCCTGCGTATATAGACTTCCTGCACTGTAGCCCCGTGTACATTCCTACTCTGCACCGTGGCCCCTTTTTATACAGACTCCCTGCATTGTAGCCCTCTGTATATGTAGCCCCTCTGTCCTGAAGCCTCTGTATATGGAGCCTCTCTGCGATGTATATGGAGCCCCTCTGCTCTGTGGCGCCTGTATATGGAGCCCCTCTGCTCTATGGTCCCTGTATATGGGGCCCCTCTGTCCTGTGGCCCCCTGCATGTGGAGTCTCTGTGCCCTGCGACCCCTGTGCATGGAGCCCTTCTGCCCTGTGGCCCCTGTATATGGAGACTCTCTGCCCTGGTGCCCCTGCGTATGGAACCACTGTGTATGGAGCCCCACTGCCCTGGGGCCCCTATGTTTGAAGCCTCTTTGCACTGTGAGCCCCTGTATATTGAGCCCCATTGCCCTGTGGCCCCTGTAGACGGAGCCCATCTACCCTGTGGCCCCTGTATATGAAGCCTATCTGCCCTGTTTATAGAGCCTTTCTGCACTGTGGCCCCTGATTATAGAGACTCTCTATATTGTGCAACCCTATGTAAGCCCCTCTCTGCACTGCAGCCTCTGTATAGAGCCCCTCTGTACCATGGACCCCTATATATGGAGCCCCTGTGTGTACTGTGGCCTTTTTTATATAGTGACCCTCTGTCCTGTGGCCCCTGTATATAGAGCCTATCTGTATATGGAGCCCCTCTGCTCTGTGGCCGCTGCGTATGGAGCCCCTCTAGCTTGTGTATAGAGCCCCTATTCACTGTGACCCCTGTGTATGGAGCCCTTCTGCCCTGTAGCCCCTGTGTACAGAGCCCCTCTGCCCGGGGCCCCTGCTCATATAGCCTCCCTGCACTGTAGCCCCCTGTGAAAATTTCAACTCTGCACTGTGGCCCCTTTTTATAGAGACTCCCTGCATTGTGGCGCTCTGTATATGAAGCCTCTCTGTCCTGTGGACCCTTTATATGGAGCCCCACTGCCCTGTATATGTAATCTCTCTGCCTTGTAGCCCCTGTTTATGGAGCCCCTCTGTTCTGTGGCCCCTGTATATGGAGCCCCTCTGTCTTGTGGCCCCTGTATATGGAGCCCCTCTGTCTTGTGACCCCTGTACATGGAGCCTCTCTGTCTTGTGACTCCTGTATATGGAGCCCTCCACCCTGTGGCCCCTGTATATAGAGCCGTCTGTTCTGTGGTATTTTTGTATGGAGCCCCTGTGTTCTGTGGCCCCTGTGCATGGAGCACTTCTGCCTTCTGTATGGAGCCCCTTTGTCCCGTGGCTCCTGTATATGTGGCCACTATGACCTGTGGCCCCTGTGTATGAAGCTCTTTTGCCCTGTGTATGGAGCTCCTCTGTCAGGTGGCACCTGTGTATTGGAGCCCCTGCGCCCTGTGGCCCCTGTATATGGAGCCATCTATCCTGTGGCCCTTGTATATGAAACACCTCTGTCCTGTGGCCCCTATATACGGAGCACCTCTGTCCTGTGGCACTTGTATATGGCGTCCCTCTGTCCTGTGGCCCCTGTGTATGAAGCCCCCCTGCCCTGTGGCCCCTGTATATGGAGCCCTTCTGTCCTGTGGCCCCTGTATATGGAGCCTTTCTGTTCTGCGGTCCCTGTATATGGTTCCCCTGTGTCCTGTAGACCCTGTATATGGAGCCCCTCTGTCTTGTGGCCCCTGGAAATAGAGCCCCTGACCTGTGGCCCATATATATGGAACTCCTCTGTCCTGCAGCCTCTGTATATGGAGTCCTTCTTCCCTGTTACCCCTGTATATGAAGCCCCTGTATGTGGAGCCCCTCGGTCCTGCAGCCACTGTATATGGAGCCCCTCTGTCCTGTTGCCCTGTATATGGACGCCTCTGTGCTGTCGCCCCTGTATATGGAGCCCCTCTGCCCAAAGGCTCCTGTATTTGGAGATCCTCTGTCCCTTGGCCCCTGTATATGGAGCACCTATACCCTGTGGCACTTGTGTATGGAACCCCTGCGCTCTGTGTCCACTGTATATAGAGCCCCTCTATCCTGCGGCCCCAGTTTATTGAGCCGCTTTGTATTGTGGCCCCTGTATATGGGGCCCTTTGCCCTGTAGCTCCTGTATATGAAGCCCTCTGTCCCGGGGCCCCTGTATATGAACCCCTATGTCCAGTGGCACCTGTATATGGAGCCCTTTGCCCTTTATAAAGATCCTCTCAGTCCAGTGCCCCTGTATATAGAGCCTCTTTGTCTTGCGGCCCCTGTATAAGGAGACCCTGTGTCCTGTAGACCCTGTATATGGAGCCTCTCTGTACTGTGGCCCCTGTATATGGAGCCCTCTGTCATGTGGCCTCTGTATATGTAGCCTCTCTGTTCTGCGGCCCCTGTATATGGAACCCCTATGTCCTGTGGCCCCTGTATATGGAGCCCTTTGCCGTTTATAAGGATCGTTTCTGTCCAGTGCCCCTGTATATGGAGCCCCTGTGTTCTGTGCCCCCTATATAGGGAACATCTCTGTGTTGTGGCCTTTCTACATGGACCCCTCTGTCCTGCCCCAGTGACCCCTGCATATGGTACCCCAGTGCCCCCTGTATATGAAGCCCCTTTGTCCTGTGTTCTCTGTATATGGAGCCCCTCTGCCCTGTGGCCCCTGTAAATAGAGCTCCTCTGTCCTGTGGCCCCCTGTATATGGGGCCCCTCTGTCTTGTGACTGCTGTATATGGAGCCCTCTGTCCTGTGGCACGTGTATATGGAGCCCTCTGTCCTGTGGCCCCTGTGTATAGGGTCTCTTTGTTCCGTGGTCCTTTTGTATGGAACCCCTGTGTCCTGTGGCTGATGTGTATGGAGCCGCGCTGTCCTATGACACCTGTATATAGAGCCCCCCTGTCCTGTGGCCCCTGTTGTTGGAGGCTCCTGTAGATGAAGCCCTTCTGACCTATGGACCCTGTATATGGTGCACCTCTGCTCTGTGTATGGAGCCCCTCTGTTCTATGTCACCTGTATATGGAAACGTTCTGTCCTGCTGCCCCTGTATATGGAGCCCCTCTGTCCTGTGGCCCCTGTATATGGAGCCCCTCTGTCCTGTGGCCCCTGTATATGGAGCCCCTCTGTCTTGTGGTCCTCCATATGGAGCCCTCTACCCTGTATATGGAACCCCTCTGTCTTGTGGCTCCTTTATATGGAGCCCCTCTGTCCTATAGCCCCCGTATATGGAGCCCCTCTGTTTTGTGGTCTCTCTATATGGAGCCCCCTGCCCTGTGTCTCCTGGATATTAAGCCCCTCTGTCTTTTGGTCCCTATATATGGAGACTCTCTGTCTTTTGGCCCCTGTATACAGAGCCCCTCTGTTCTGTGGCCCCTGTATATGGAGCCCCTTTGCCATGTATTTGGAGCCCCACTGCCCTGTGGCCCTTGTATATGAAGCCCCTCAATCCTGTGGCCCCTGTATTTGGAGACCCTCTATCCTGTGGCCCCTGTATATGGAGCCCCTCTGTCCTGTAGTCCCTCTATATGGAGCCCCACTGCTTTCTGGCCCCTGTATATGGAGCCCCCCTGTCATGCGGCCTCTGTATATGGAGTTCCTTTACCCTCTGGCCCCTGTATATGAAGCCCCTCTGTCCTGCGGCCCCTGTATGTGGAGCCATTCTGTTCTGCGGCCCTTTTATATGCAGCCTCTCTGTCCTGTGGCCCCTGTATATGGATTCCTCTGCCGTGTGGCCCCTGTATATGGAGCCCCACTATCTTGCGGCCCCTGTATATGGATTCCCTCTACCCTGTGGCACCTGTATATGGAGCCCCTCTGCCCTGTGGCTCCTGTGTATGGAGCCCTTCTGCCATGTATATGGAGCCCCACTGTCCTGGATCCCCTTGTATATGGAGTCCCTCTACCCTGTGGCCACTGTATATGGAGCCCCCTGTCCTGCGGCCCCTGTATATGGAGTCCCTCTGTCCTGCAGCCCCTGTATATGGAGTACCTCTACTCTGTGGCACCTCTCTATTGAGCCCCTCTGCCCTATGGTCCCTGGGTATGGAGCCCTTCTGCCCCTGTATATGGAGCCCCTCTGTTCTGTGGCCCCTTTATATGGAACCCCTTTGTCCTGTGGTCCCTGTATATAGAACCCTCTGTATATTGAGCCCCTTTGTCCTGTGGCCACTGTATATGGAGCCCCTCTGCCCTGCGGCCCCTGTATATGGAACCCCTCTGCCCTGCGGCCCCTGTATATGGAGCCCCTGTGTCCTGTTGCCCTGTAAATGGAGCTCTCTGCCATGTGGCCCCTGCATATGGAGCCTCTTTGTCCTGCGGCCCCTGTATGTGGTGCCACTGTGTCTTGTGGCCCCTGTATATAGAGCCCTTCTGTCCTGTGGCCCCTGTATATGGAGTTCCTCTGTCCTGTGGCCCCTGTATATGGAGTTCCTCTACTCTGTGGCACCTCTCTATTGAGCCCCTCTGCCCTATGGTCCCTGGGTATGGAGCCCCTCTGTCCTGCGGGCCCTGTATATGGAGTCCCTCTGTCCTGCGGTCCCTGTATATGGAGTCCCTCTACCCTGTGGCCCCTGTATATAGAGCCCCTCTGTCCTGCGGGCCCTGTATATGGAGCCCCTCTGTCCAATGGTCCCTGTATATGTAGCCCCTCTGTTCCGCGGTCCCTGTATATGGAGCCCCTCTGTTCCGCGGTCCCTGTATATGGAGCCCTCTGTATATAGAGCCCCTTTGTCTTGCGGCCCCTGTATATGGATTCCCTCTACCCTGTGTATGAAGCCCTACTGTCCTGTAGTCCTGGTATATGGATCCCCTCTGCCCTGGGACCCCTGTATATGGAACCCCTCTTCCCTGGGACCCCTGTATATGGAACCCCTCTGCCTCGGGTCCCCTGTATATGGAGCCCTCTGTCCTGGGGCCCCTGTATATGGAACACCTATGTCTTTTGGCCCCTGTATAAGGAGCCTCTCTGTGCAGTGGCCCCTATATAGGGAGCCTTTCTATATGGAGCGCCTGTATATAGAGTCTCTCTGTCCTGTGTTTCCTGTAAATGGAGCCCATCTGCCCTGTGGCCCCTGTATATGGGGCCCCTCTGTCCTGTATATGGAGCCCCTTAGTCCTGTGGCCCCTGTATATGAAGAAACTCTGTCCTGTGGCCCCTATATATGGAGCAACTCTGTCCTATGGCCTCTGTATACGGGGCCCTTTCGTCTTGTGACCTCTGTATATGGAGCCCCTCTGTCTTGTGGCCCCTGTGCATGAAGCCCCTCTGCCCTGTATTTGGAGCCTCTCTATCCTGTGGCCCTTGTGTATGGAGTCCCTCTGTCCTGCGGTCCTGGTATATGGAGCCCCTATGTCCTGTAGACCCCCTATATATGGAGCCGTCTGCCCTGCGGTCCCTGTGTATGCAGCCCTTTGCCCGGCCCTTCTCTGGTCAGTGCTGTGTCACACTCCCGCCTCCCGTCCTGTCAGCTCTTCCTGTTGCCGCTTTAAGGCAGCGTTGAAGGCTTCTCGTCATCCTCCCTGCTACCCGCCCTACCCACAACAGTCAGTTGGTGTGACCAATCCCAGTGCGTTTTCTCTCCTGTCCGTCCTTCGTCTCGTCCAATCGGTGCGCTACAGGCTGAAGAGCACTTCCTGGTTGTCAGTTAAGGTGGCCCCATGAGGATGGCAGCTGGGCAGAGTTTAAAGGTGGCAGGGAGGAGTCAGTGACAACCTGTGGCAGGTAGGAGGGGGTGGGGGCTGCTGAGGGCCAGGTGGAGGGGGCCCCGGGCTGCAGGATCCCGGAAGTGGCAGCTGGGTGGAGCTGTATCCAGGGACAGGTGAGGCTGGGAGGGGACAGGACAGGTGTGACAGGAGAGAGGGGAGAGCAGGAGCAGCATAGCCCACCCAGCCAGCAGGAGCAGAGGACGAGAGGGCACCCTGCCGGACCCCCTAATCTGCCACTGCCCAGCAGGTGAGTGCCCACAGCCCTTCGCTACTGTCCCCTCTTCACTGGGTGACATCTGTCACCGGCATCCATTAACCCTTCACAGGACAGCAGCAGGCAGCTTCCTATTAGTATATACCCCGCAGTTAGGGGAGCCTCGTCCTATTGGTATATACCCCGCAGTTAGGGGAGCCTCGTCCTATTGGTATATACCCCGCAGTTAGGGGAGCCTCGTCCTATTGGTATATACCCCGCAGTTAGGGGAGCCTCGTCCTATTAGTATATACCCCGCAGTTAGGGGAGCCTCGTCCTATTGGTATATACCCCGCAGTTAGGGGAGCCTCGTCCTATTGGTATATACCCCGCAGTTAGGGGAGCCTCGTCCTATTGGTATATACCCCGCAGTTAGGGCAGCCTCGTCCTATTGGTATATACCCCGCAGTTAGGGCAGCCTCGTCCTATTGGTATATACCCCGCAGTTAGGGCAGCCTCGTCCTATTGGTATATACCCCGCAGTTAGGGGAGCCTCGTCCTATTGGTATATACCCCGCAGTTAGGGGAGCCTCGTCCTATTGGTATATACCCCGCAGTTAGGGGAGCCTCGTCCTATTAGTATATACCCCGCAGTTAGGGCAGCCTCGTCCTATTGGTATATACCCCGCAGTTAGGGGAGCCTCGTCCTATTGGTATATACCCCGCAGTTAGGGCAGCCTCGTCCTATTAGTATATACCCCGCAGTTAGGGGAGCCTCGTCCTATCCGTGCACACCCCGGCCGTTTGGGGAGCCTCGTCCTATCCGTGCACACCCCGGCCGTTTGGGGAGCCTCGTCCTATCCGTGCACACCCCGGCCGTTTGGGGAGCCTCGTCCTATCCGTGAACACCCCGGCCGTTTGGGGAGCCTCGTCCTATCCGTGAACACCCCGGCCGTTTGGGGAGCCTCGTCCTATCCGTGAACACCCCGGCCGTTTGGGGAGCCTCGTCCTATCCGTGAACACCCCGGCCGTTTGGGGAGCCTCGTCCTATCCGTGCACACCCCGGCCGTTTGGGGAGCCTCGTCCTATCCCTGCACCCCCCGGCCGTTTGGGGAGCCTCGTCCTATCCGTGCACCCCCCGGCCGTTTGGGGAGCCTCGTCCTATCCGTGCACACCCCGGCCGTTTGGGGAGCTTCGTCCTATCCCTGCACACCCCGGCCGTTTGGGGGAGCCTCGTCCTATCCGTGCACACCCCGGCCGTTTGGGGAGCTTCGTCCTATCCCTGCACACCCCGGCCGTTTGGGGGAGCCTCGTCCTATCCGTGCACACCCCGGCCGTTTGGGGGAGCTTCGTCCTATCCGTGCACACCCCGGCCGTTTGGGGGAGCTTCGTCCTATCCGTGCACACCCCGGCCGTTTGGGGGAGCTTCGTCCTATCCGTGCACACCCCGGCCGTTTGGGGAGCTTCGTCCTATCCGTGCACACCCCGGCCCTTTGGGGAGCCTCGTCCTATCCGTGCACACCCCGGCCCTTTGGGGAGCCTCGTCCTATCCGTGCACACCCCGGCCCTTTGGGGAGCCTCGTCCTATCCGTGCACACCCCGGCCGTTTGGGGAGCCTCGTCCTATCCGTGCACACCCCGGCCGTTTGGGGAGCCTCGTCCTATCCGTGCACACCCCGGCCGTTTGGGGAGCCTCGTCCTATCCGTGCACACCCCGGCCGTTTGGGGAGCCTCGTCCTATCCGTGCACACCCCGGCCGTTTGGGGAGCCTCGTCCTATCCGTGCACACCCCGGCCGTTTGGGGAGCCTCGTCCTATCCGTGCACACCCCGGCCGTTTGGGGAGCCTCGTCCTATCCGTGCACACCCCGGCCGTTTGGGGAGCCTCGTCCTATCCGTGCACACCCCGGCCGTTTGGGGAGCCTCGTCCTATCCGTGCACACCCCGGCCGTTTGGGGAGCCTCGTCCTATCCGTGCACACCCCGGCCGTTTGGGGAGCCTCGTCCTATCCGTGCATACCCCGGCCGTTTGGGGAGCCTCATCCTATGGGTATAGATGCCGTCTATAGGTGAGCCCCCTGTCCTATCCATGTATACACAGTCCTCAGGGGCCCCCCATTCTGTCAACATCATCTGCTGCCAGGAACCTGGTCTCTGGTCCTTCTCCCCATCTTGCCTCTCTCCCTGGGGGTTCCCCCTGCCTGGGCTTGTTTTCAGACCTCCCCCCACACATTGTCCCCCTTCTGGGGTTCACCCTGTCCCCCCTTTTTTTGGCAGTTTTTCCTGTGGTCCCCCCCCATCTTGCTTTGTCCTTGCCTCCTGGGGATCCCCCCCATCTTCTCCTCCTAGGGTTCCCCCCTTACCAGTCTTTGCCTCCTGGGGGGTCCCCCTTAAGCCATTTCATTTGATGTACGGTGTTTGTGGGGTGTCTCGCCCGCAGAGCTAACCCTCTTTTGTATTGAACTTTTGCTCTGTATTCTTATAACTTGGCAGTTAACCCTTAACTTGCTGGTGTGTAGAAGGCCCAGAAAGGTGGCAGGTGAGCGCCACAGAAAGAGTTAATAACGTGTCTCCCCCCCCCACCCCCTCACCTTTAAATGGCTGCCCCTCCCTGCGCAGTTAAACCTGCTCACACTAATCCCGGCTTTCCTTGCTGATGACAGCCTGTGAGGGTCTGTACTTACGGAGGTCGCTGTGGATTTAGGGGGGAGGACACAGACAATGTGTGACACCGCACAGCCCTGACTGATTGCAAGCTCCTTGTACCGCTGTTATGTGATAGCTGCCGCTTTATAATTAGTGCCTGGACTAGCGGGGTTAAATGTCCATTACCGATGTTGGGGGTCCTTGAGTATCAGTCTGTCTGTTGATGTGGTGTGTGTGCACAAGAGGGACTTTAGATGAGTATAGACAGGAACAAGTACATGCGTGTACAGGGCACAGTGTAGACGTGAACAAGTGCGTGCGGGCCGAGCGCGTGTACAGGACACGGCGTAGAAGTGAACAAGTGCGCGCGGGCCGAGCGCGTGCACAGGACACGGCGTAGAAGTGAACAAGTGCGCGGGGGCCGAGCGCGTGCACAGGACACGGCGTAGAAGTGAACAAGTGCGCGCGGGCCGAGCGCGTGCACAGGACACGGCGTAGAAGTGAACAAGTGCGCGCGGGCCGAGCGCGTGCACAGGACACGGCGTAGAAGTGAACAAGTGCGCGCGGGCCGAGCGCGTGTACAGTGAACAGCATAGGTGTGAACAAGTGCGCATAGGTCAAGCTGGTGTAGATGTGAACAAGTGCGTGCGGGCCGAGTGCATGTACAGGACACAGTGTAAAAGTGAACAAATGCGTGCGGGCCGAACGCGTGTACAGGACACAGTGTAGAAGTGAACAAGTGCGTGCAGGCGAGCGTGTGCACAGTGAACAGCGTAGATGTGAACAAGTGCGCACAGGTCAAGCTCGTGTAGATGTGAACCAGTGCGTGCGGGCCGAGCACATGTACAGGACACAGTGTAGAAGTGAACAAGTACGTGCGGGCCGAGCACATGTACAGGACACAGTGTAGAAGTGAACAAGTGCGTGCTGGCCAAGCGCACATACAGGACACAACATAGAAGTGAACAAGTGCGTACGGGCCGAGCGCGCGTACAGGACACAACGTAGAAGTGAACAAGTGCGTACGGGCCGAGCGCACATACAGGACACAACATAGAAGTGAACAAGTGCGTACGGGCCGAGCGCGCGTACAGGACACAACGTAGAAGGGAACAAGTGTGTGCGGGCCGAGCGCGCGTACAGGACACAACGTAGAAGGGAACAAGTGCGTGCGGGCCGAGCGTGTGTACAGTGAAAAGCGTAGATGTGAACAAGTGCGCAAAAGTCAAGCTCGTGTAGAAGTGAACAAGTGCGTGCGGGCCGAGCACGTGTACAGGACATAGTTTAGAAGTGAACAAGTGCGTGCGGGCCGAGCACGTGTACAGGACATAGTAGGGAGCAGTGGGGCCGCGCGCGCCTGTAGAGGGGGCAGTGGGGCCGCGAGTGCGCGCGCGGGCGGGCCGCGCTCCTGTAGAGGGAGCAGTGGAGCCGCGCGCCTGTAGAGGGGGCAGTGGAGCCGTGAGCGAGTGCGCGCGGGCCGCGCGCCTGTAGAGGGGGCAGTGGAGCCGCGAGCGAGTGCGCAGAGGAGCCGCGAGCAACTGCGCAGAGGAGCCGCGAGCCTGTAGAGGGGGGCAGTGGAGCCGCGCGCCTGTAGAGGGGGGCAGTGGAGCCGCGCGCCTGTAGAGGGGGGCAGTGGAGCCGCGCGCCTGTAGAGGGGGGCAGTGGAGCCGCGCGCCTGTAGAGGGGGGCAGTGGAGCCGCGCGCCTGTAGAGGGGGGCAGTGGAGCCGCGCGCCTGTAGAGGGGGGCAGTGGAGCCGCGAGTGAGTGCGCGCGGGCCGCGCGCCTGTAGAGGGGGCAGTGGAGCCGCGAGTGAGTGCGCGCGGGCCGCGCGCCTGTAGAGGGGGCAGTGGAGCCGCGAGTGAGTGCGCGCGGGCCGCGCGCCTGTAGAGGGGGCAGTGGAGCCGCGGGCCTGTAGAGGGGGCAGTGGAGCCGCGGGCCGCGCGCCTGTAGAGGGGGCAGTGGGGCCGCGCGCCTGTAGAGGGGGCAGTGGAGCCGCGGGCCTGTAGAGGGGGCAGTGGAGCAGTGGAGCCGCGGGCCGCGCGCCTGTAGAGGGGGCAGTGGAGCCGCGAGCGAGTGCGCAGTGGAGCCGCGAGCGAGTGCGCGCGCGCGCCTGTAGAGGGAGCAGTGTAGAGCGTGTATATGGTGCAGTGTAAACGTAAACAAGTGCGTACGGGCCTAGCGCGTGTACATGGAGCAGTGTGGACGTGAACAAGCGTGTACGGGCCGAGCGCGTGTACATGGAGCAGTGTGGACGTGAACAAGCGCGTACGGGCCGAGCGCGTGTACATGGAGCAGTGTGGACGTGAACAAGCGCGTACGGGCCGAGCGCGTGTACATGGCGCAGTGTGGATGTGAACAAGCGCGTGTACATGGAGCAGTGTGGATGTGAACAAGCGCGTACGGGCCGAGCGCGTGTACATGGAGCAGTGTGGACGTGAACAAGCGCGTACGGGCCGAGCGCGTGTACATGGAGCAGTGTGGACGTGAACAAGCGTGTACATGGAGCAGTGTGGACGTGAACAAGTGCGTACGGGCCTAGCGCGTGTACATGGAGCAGTGTGGACGTGAACAAGCGCGTACGGGCCTAGCGCGTGTACATGGAGCAGTGTGGACGTGAACAAGCGCGTACGGGCCTAGCGCGTGTACATGGAGCAGTGTAGACCTGAACAAGCGCGTATGGGCCTAGCTCGTCTACATGGAGCAGTGTGGACGTGAACAAGCGCGTACGGGCCTAGCGCGCGTACATGGAGCAGTGTGGACGTGAACAAGCGCGTACGGGCCTAGCGCGCGTACATGGAGCAGTGTGGACGTGAACAAGCGCGTACGGGCATAGCGCGTGTATATGGACCAGTGTGGACGTGAATAAGTGTGCGCAGGCTTATTGTGTATATAGGGAGCAGTGTAGACGTGAACACGTACGCGCAAATGAAGACGTGAACAACTGCACGGGCTGAGGTCATACGTGGAGGAGCGTAAACGTGCAGAAGTGCGCACGAACTGAGCCTATGTGTGGAGCAGTGAAGAAGTGTATGTGCAGGAATTCGGATGGGTGTAGATGGTAACTAGTGAAAGTGTGTGGCCTAAGTGTGCAAAGGAGTTGTGTGTATGGATGAGCGTAAGCGTGAACAAGTAAAAATGTGTGTGCTCATGTGCGTGGACATGTATATACATGTGATAAGTGTATATACTGTACATTTGTACACTAGCCTTGTATGCACATGTGAGACATACGCCGCCTCTGTATGTGCACATGAGATATATGTACACTATATACTCCAGCCTTGTATGTACATGTGAGATATTACATACGTGCACTGTATACTCCGGCTCAGCGGGTCCCTCACACCCTACAGCCCACAGATAAGGAAGTTCCCAACTGACAGACTTCTTAAAGGCATAGCAGTATCTTGCGTGGTGCTCGGTGGGGCAGGACCCTCAGGATACTCTGGCCGGACCCCCGTAAGGGCGCAGTGAGCGGGCTGCGTACAGATAACAAGCAGCTGATAATTAAGGGCAGGACAACTTCTCCTGCACCATTTCCTTACACACTATCGGCGACTGCTCCACCTGCTGACTCATCTTGTTGTGCGGGTAAAGTGTCAGCTCTGTGGCCCGGGATGCCCCTGTGCAGCGGACGTCTGAAGCCTGGGGCTGCAATGAGTACACGGACTGGACGGGTCACATTCTGATGCTGCACATTCCAGGTGACTTCGTGTTTAGATTTGCATATCGTGTAATTAATTGTGTTTTTCTCTTTTACGGGATAGGGCGGAGGGTGTGCGGTGATAATGAGAGAAGAATCAGCGCTCAACAATGTATATATGTATCCTCCGCTCAGGGGTGGGAGGACTGGCATCACAGACAATTGCTGCCAGTACACTGCTCTCCTGTGTGTCAGTGCTCACTGTATTCCTGGCATTCTATTTAAGAACTAGGAGGCTGAGGATCTATGGAGCTTGGTGCCCATACAGTGCCTCCTGGGCCTGGGGGCCACTCATCAGTGATATTGGGGTCCCTGGTTTGGTTGGACATGGTCTAGGGCACTGCCATGGTTATATCCTGTTTGGGGTGAGTAGCTGTAGCCCCTGTGGGGGTATTCGGGCAGAAGGTCGTTGTGTAGAAGCTATAGAGCATTTGCGGGCGGCCTTGGCCAGTTTTGATGGCCTCGGGGTGCTCGTGAGTGGACCCTGGGACCTGGTCGGATGTGATGGGGGTCCCTGGGGGAAGGCAGATTACAGATGATGAAACGGGAGAGAAATCGCTGAACAGCGGGAGATGCTCTCATCATACTGGGGCCTGGGGACCGCCAGCTGCTGCCGACACCTGCAGCGTGCAACACACTCAGAAGTTGCATGAGAAGCTCGGGAGCACACTGCCAGGGTTCCAACTATTGGTGCCATCTTTTCTCACCTACTGCAGGAGCTACCCTATTTGGTATAGTCCCAGAAATGTGACATGTCAGATGTATGCCAAATATGGCGACCCCCAGTAACTGTAGGACCTTCCTGTATGTGATGACCCCCCCACTAGTTCTTGGACCTTCCTATAGGACATAACCCCAGATTGCTGTACCGACTTTGTGTGGTGACCCCCTCACTAGTTGTAGGACCCTCCTAAAGAAGATGACCGTTGATGGCTGTAGGACCTTCCTGAATGAGATGACTATTGAGGGCTGTAGGACCTTCCTGAAGGAGATGACCGTTGATGCCTGTAGGACCTTCCTATAGGAGGAGAGGACTATCGATGGATGCAAGACCTTCCTGTAGGAGGAGATGACCGATGATGGCTGCAAGACCTTCCTGTAGGAGAAGATGACCGACGATGGCTGCAGGACGTTCCTGTAGGAGGAGATGACCGACGATGGCTGCAGGACGTTCCTGTAGGAGGAGATAACCGACGATGGCTGCAGGACGTTCCTGTAGGAGGAGATAACCGACGATGGCTGCAGGACCTGCCTGTAGGAGGAGATGACCGACGATGGCTGCAGGACGTTCCTGTAGGAGGAGGTGACCGACCATGGCTGCAGGACCTGCCTGTAGGAGGAGGTGACCGACCATGGCTGCAGGACCTGCCTGTAGGAGGAGGTGACCGACCATGGCTGCAGGACCTGCCTGTAGGAGGAGGTGACCGACGATGGCTGCAGGACCTGCCTGTAGGAGGAGGTGACCGACGATGGCTGCAGGACCTGCCTGTAGGAGGAGGTGACCGACGATGGCTGCAGGACCTGCCTGTAGGAGGAGGTGACCGACGATGGCTGCAGGACCTGCCTGTAGGAGGAGGTGACCGACGATGGCTGCAGGACCTGCCTGTAGGAGGAGGTGACCGACGATGGCTGCAGGACCTGCCTGTAGGAGGAGGGGACTCCCGGTAGCTATAGGACCTCCCCTATGTTGTGGACGTGATGATATTTTTGGTCCTTTTTCTAACCTGACTTTTGAATGTTTACTTGGTAGCGTTGTGGTAGGTGGCATGTAATAGGCGGGGCTATGTATGGCTCTGATATTGGTCTGTGTGGGGATGCCTCGGCTCTGTCTCAACCTGATCAGCATGTATAGAGCATATAATTCCTGACCTGGGCGCTAGAACGTCAGAACGCGTCTAATCCAGAGAACGAAGTGCGCTCGCCATCTGCATATTTCATGAGCTTCCTGCATTACTGAGACGACCTCCCCCCCACATCATTTATATATGAAATATTCATTGCCCTTACACAATATATATGGGGGAGTGATGGCGGACAGGTACATTATAGAATATGGGGAATAGTGGCGGTCGGGTATATTATAGAATATGGGTGGCGCTATTTACATTATAGAATATGGGGAATAGTGGCGGTCGGGTATATTATAGAATATTGAGGTGGGGGCTGGGTACATTATAGAATATGGGGGAGTGGTGGTGGCTGGGTACATTATAAAATGATGGGGGGGGTAGCGGCTGAGCACATTATAGTATATGGGGGGTGGCGGCTGGGTACATTATAGAATATGGGGGAGTGATGACTGCTGCGAACATTACAGAATATGGGGGGTGACGGCTGGGTACATTATAGAATATGGGGGGCTGGCAGCTGGGTACATCATAGAATATGGGGAAGTGGTGGCGGCTGGGTACATTATAGAATGGGGGGGTGGCGCCTGGGTACATTATAAAATATCGGGGGGTGGTAGCGGCTGGGTACATTTTAGAATATGGGGCTGTGGTGGCTGGCTACTTTATAGAATAGGGGTGGCGGCCAGGTACTTTATAGAATATGGGTGGCAGGTGGCGACTGGGAACATTATAGAATATGGGGGGGGGGGGCGATTTGAGTACATTATAGAATATGGGGGAGTGGCTGGGTACATTATAGAATATGGGTGGCAAGTGGCAGCTGAGTACATTATAGAATATGGGGGGCGCTATTTACATTATAGAATGTGTGTGGCAGGTGGCGGCTGGGTACATTATAGACAAAAGGGGGGATTGTGGCTGGGTACATTATAGAATATGGGGGGGGTGGCTGTTTGCATTATAGAATATGAAGGGTTGGCAGTTGGGTACATTATGGAATATGGGTGGCAGGTGGCGGCTGGATACAATATAGAATATGGGGGGTGGCGGCTCGATACAATATAGAATATGGGGGGTGGCTGTTTACATTATAGAATATGGGGGGGTACATTATGGTATATGGGTGGCAAGTGGTGGCTGGGTACACTATAGAATATGGGGGGCTGTTTACATTATAGAATATGGGTGGCAGGTGACGGCTGGGTAGATTATAGACTATGGGGGGATGATGGCTGGGTACATTCTAGAATATGGGGGGTGGCTGTTTGCATTATAAAATATGGGGGGGGGTAGTGGCTGGGTACATTATCGAATAAGGGTGGCAGGTGGCAATTGGGTACAATATAGATTAGGGGGGTTGCGGCTGGGTACATTATAGAATATGGGGTGGTAACTGTTTACATTATAGAATATGGGGGGGGGGGGGTGGCTGGGTACATTATGGAATATGGGTGGAAAATGGTCGCTGGGTACACTATAGAATATGGAGGGGGTGGGTGTTTACATTGTACAATATAGGGGTGGGGGTGGCGACTGGGTACAATATAGAATATGGGGGAACAGAAGTGCGTTCAGGCTTCTTGTCAGTAATCCAGCGTCTTTCCCCACACAAGGGGCATTCTGGGAGGTGGTGGAACTGTAGGTGCCCGGCACTTATGAGGACGCTGTTTGCGTTTTCCTGCAAACAGGGTGTGGAGGGGGAGGAGGGGTGTGTGCCCACCTGTCCTACTTACCAGGGCGGCCCTGTGGGATTGTCAGGACGATGACAGGGAACCAGTCTGATTAGTGGAGCGGGTGCGGCCCAGGTGTAGGCGGAGGATGACCCACGCTGCCAGCCTCACCTGAGTAACCCTTTCCCTGCACAGCTGCTCCGACTCAGGATGGGGGGGACATGGTTATTACCATCCTCTCAGCTTCCCGTGTGTCACATGTATTACTGTCCTCATGTGCCACGTGTATTACCGTCCCCTCATGTGCTACGTCGATTACTGCTCCCTCATATCCTTGTGTCACATACTGTGACCTCACGTGTGCCGTGTGTCTTACCGTCCCCTCACACCCTAGTTTGCCACCTTTATTACTGTCCCTCAAGTCCTAATCTGTTACCCCATGTGCCACATGTATTACGGTCCCCTCACCTCCTCGTGTCACATACTGTTCCCTCATGTCCTCCTGTGCCACGTGTATTATTGTCCCCTCACCCCTTCGTGTCACATACTGTTCCCTCATGTCCTCCTGTGCCACGTGTATTATTGTCCCCTCACCCCTTCGTGTCATATACTGTTCCCTCATGTCCTTGTGTGCTACCTGTATTACCGTCCCCTCACCCCCTCGTGTCACATACTATTCGCTCGTGTCCTTGTGTGCCACGTATATTACCGTCCCCTCACCCCCTCGTGTCACATACTATTCGCTCGTGTCCTTGTGTGCCACATGTATTGCTGTCCCCTCGTGTGCCACGTATATTACCGTCCCCTCACCTCCTCATGTCACATACTATTCTCGCGTGTCCCTGTGTGCCACATCGTCCCCTCACCGCCTCGTGTCACATACTGTTCCCTCATGTCCTTGTGTGCCACATGTATTATCGTCCCCTCACCTCCTTGTGTCACGTGCTATTCCCTCGTGTCCTTGTGTGCCACATATATTGCTGTCCCCTTGTGTGCCACGTATATTACCGTCCCCACACCACCTCATGTCACCTACTGTTCCCTCATGTCCTTGTGTGCCACATGTATTACGGTCCCCTCACCTCCTCGTGTCACATACTGTTCCCTCATGTCCTCCTGTGCCACATGTATTACCGTCCCCTCACCTCCTTGTGTCACGTGCTATTCCCTTGTGTCCTTGTGTGCCACATATATTGCTGTCCCCTTGTGTGCCACGTATATTACCGTCCCCACACCACCTCATGTCACCTACTGTTCCCTCATGTCCTTGTGTGCCACATGTATTACCGTCCCCACACCTCCTCGTGTCACCTACTGTTCCCTCATGTCCTTTTGTGCCACCTGTATTACCATCCTCTTGTGTCCTTGTGTGCCACATGTATTACCATCCCCTCACGTCTGTTACTGTCCCCTCATGTCCTCATCTGTCACATATTGTTCCCCTGTGTGTCACCTCTCACTGTCTTTTCGCCCCCCGGGTGGCATGGTCTCTGAATGCCACATTTCTCTGTCTGTCGCAGGGAGACGTCCGCCATCATCTGTCCCGTCCATCACTATTGGATCAGTTCTGCTGTTTCACTACGAGGCCGAGGGGATGAACGTATAGAACCCCGGCCTACACGAATCCTTGTTGCCCGCGGCAACCCATCACATTGCAGATTTCATCCTTTAGTCACACTGTTTACTATATGAAAACTACACTATGATTGGTTGCCATGCATGTGCTGGGCCCGGTGCCTTATCTCTGCAGGGAGCTGGCAGTGCCACGCGGAGCGGGAAGGTGGTCTCATCTAGCGGTCTGCTTGTTTCGTGTCTCATTATGATTGGTTTCCAGTGACCTCCCAGACAGAGCATCGCGTCTCCACGGCCGCTCAGAGACCCAGTTTGTGACTCGTGCAGCATGTCCTCCTTTTTAAACATCCCCTCTGTGTGGGGGGGGGTTTGTCTTGTGATTCTCGGGGTCTGACTCAGCTTCTTTCTATGGTCTGCACCTACCCGCAGTCTTACTTCCCCCATAGCACCCGCACGTGGTGCCCCCCTTCACCCGGCTGCAGAGCTTGCAATCCAGCAGCACTCAGGCTGTGACATTTCCCTTTTCTGTGCCTGGTGACGTGGCGGTACGGGGGTTGTCAGGCTGTGGTCGCGGGTGGTGTCAGGCCTCCGCCCCCCTTCACCTCTTTGTCTCTTGTGGGTAAACATAAGCTTTCTTGTGGATGGGTGCCAGCGTGAGGGAGGTAGAGGGAGGGGGGCTGCCCTGCCAGTATCCTGGTACCCTGTGCCAACAGGGCGTTGTGTTTACTTAGTCTACCTGCGCCCCTCACCTTGTCCTGGCGGGAGGGGGAGGCTGCAGGAGTCTCCCGATGCCATCTGGGGGTGACCGATCACCCTGCCTGCTGTAATGGGGACTCATGTCTGAGTATGGGGGATACCGTATCACTCTGCCCGTAGTATTGGCAGGATATAGTGGAGCAGCCTATGACCATACCCGCTGTAAGAGGGTCTCATGTCGGGGAGGGGGGGTAATCTATTGCTCTGCCCGTTAACACCTGTCCCCCTCTCTCGGGTGACGCTTGGTGGTCGTGTCCCCTCAGGTGTGTGATTATTATACAGTTATTACGACCCTACAGTACATGACCCTGCGCAGTGCCAGCTGAGGGTGGGGAGGCAGGCGCAATGCCGTTGCATGCCTTGTTCAGGGGGTTGTTACAAGCCCCTGGATGGGAGCGGCAGGACAATCTGACCAAAGTCCTTCAAGCTGCCACCATAAAAGAGGGTGCTCCGCCCAGCTGGAGGTGGGTGAAAGGGAGGGGGTCCGAGTACACCTGGGCACACAGCTATCACCTTCCTCCCCTGCCAGGTGCTGGTGCCCCACAGTAGTGGCCGAGAGAAGTGAGGTTTCATTAACCCTTCAGCCTGGACACCCCAATGTCACGCAGCGAGCGACAGAGCTTACACTCTACAATCCTGCATAAGGATGACCCTGGGCTGATGAGCTGACACTCTAGGCGGTGGCGTTCCCCTTGGGTATCAGGGTATTAGTGAGTGCCTGTCGCACCTAGTCTGCCATCCCCTCTGTGTTGCCACTGGTGTCATGTGATTTAGGTTTGGTAGTGAAGTGGTTAAGCAGAGTTACGCAGCACCTGAGAGCTGTGCCTGGGCGCCTGCCATCTGGCACCTCCCCAAGACCAGTTTAATACCCCTCTGCCTGCTTGGCATTTTTCACAGCTTTGAATGGAAGGCGTGCCCCGGATCTGCTGGCCCCATTCTCGCCCTGCGGTGCCCCCTCCCGGCCCCCTCCTATAATTACAGGGCTGTCGCTGGTCATTAAGATTCCTGCCCGGTGACTCCGGGACGGAGAGCGCTGCCCGCCGCTCGTCACACGTTTAGCAGGAGCCTCCCTGCCCCAGATACTCCCTAGGAACGCCCTCCTGTGTCATGCAAATGGCACCCAGGCCACGGTCACGTGACACAACGCCAGCGGTTCTTGGGGGGATTGTACAGACAGTGGCGCGTTGGGTATGAATCGCGTGTAAAGTGCAGGGCGGAGCTATAATCCGCGAGCCTGTTACCAGCTATCTGCCATGTTGTCTGCCCCAGAGTGGACGTGGATCAGTGGCGCTGGCTGGGATGAGGCACAGTGTTCTTAGCTCCTCATACTAATCTACTGTGTGAAGACGAGGCACACGCAGGGCCCTCCCCTCCTTCCATTCTCCTTCCCCTCCACCCCCACTCACCCCAACTTCAAAGGGGGAGCAGCGCTGTCTTCCCTTCACACTTCTGGGAAGTCTGTACGTGGGCGACACTTTTCACCAGTCTGTGTGTCGGTGATTTTTGGGGTGACGTGTGTCTCTTGTCTCGTTGACAGTGATCGGGGAGGTGCGGCGCTCGAGGCTGCTGGGACGTGCGGACAAGGCTCACCCCGCAGGTACGAGGCGGAGTTCTTCCTGTCTTACATGTGTCAGGACGCCATGTTGTAGCCGTTCTCTGCGTACTGGGACCACCGCCTCTTCAGGCGTTTGGTATGGTCAGCGTGTTGCGGGAGTGAGAGGTCAGGACTCTGCGACAGTTGGTATGTTGTTGTGGTGTTGGTATGGTGTGCAAATACTTATTACACGCTGTATACATGGTATGGTGCAATAACTCTGGTTGTTACATGGTGAGTATACGGTATGGTGTGATTATCCTGGTTGTTACAAGGTGTGTATATAATGTATAGTATGATGATCCTGTTCATTACATGATATATACACAGTATAGTGTGATATTCCTGGTTATTACACGCTGTATATTCAGTATGGTGTGATAATCCTGGTTGTGATGTGGTGTGTGTATGGTATAGTGTAATAATTCTGGTTATTACACACTGTATACAATGGTATGGTGTGATAATCCTGTTTATTACATGGTATGGTGTGATAATCCTGGTTGTTACATGGTGTGTGTATAGTATAGTGTAATTATCCTGGTTATTACACGCTGTATGCAATGGTATGGTGTGGTGATCTTGGTTATTACATGGTATGGTGTGATAATCTTGGTTATTACATGGTATGGTGTGATAATCTTGGTTATTACATGGTATGGTGTGATAATCTTGGTTATTACATGGTATGGTGTGATAATCTTGGTTATTACATGGTATGGTGTGATAATCCTGGTTACTACACGCTATATACTTAGTATAGTGTGATAGTCCTGGATATTACACACTGTATATTCAGTATGGTGTGATTAATCCTGGTTGTGATATGGTGTGTGTATGGTATAGTGTAATAATTCTGGTTATTACACGCTGTATACAATGATATGGTGTGATAATCTTGGTTATTACATGGTATATATTTAGTATGGTGTGATAATCCTGGTTGTTACATGGTGTGTGTAAAGTATAGTGTAATTATCCTGGTTATTACACGCTGTATGCAATAGTATAGTATGATAATCCTGGTTGTTACATGGTATTTATAATGTATTGTGTGATATTCCTGTTTATTACATGATATATACACAGGATAATGTGATAATCCCGGTTGTTACACGCTATATACTTAGTATAGTGTGATAGTCCTGGATATTACACGCTATATACTCAGTATAGTGTTATAATCCTGGTTGTTACACACTATATACTTAGTATGGTGCGATAATCCTGGTTATTACATAGTATGGTGTGAAAATCCTGCTTTTTACATGGTGTGTGTATACAGTATGGTGTGATAATCCTGGTTAGTACATGGTCTGTATTCAGTATGGTGTGATAATCCTGGTTGGTACATGGTGTATACATAGTGTGATAATCCTGGTTATTACAAGCTATATACAGGCTGTGGTGTGATAATCCTGATTATTAAATGTTTTACGCAGTATTGTGTGATAATTCTGGTTATTACATTGTATATCACACCATGTAATAACTAGAATTATCACATCATACTCTGTATAATCCATTTAATAACCAAAATTATCACACCATACCATGTATATCCCATTTAATAACCAGGATTATAAATGGTGTAGTGTGATAATCATGATTATTACATGATGCTTACACGGTGTGGTGTGTTTACCCTGTTTTTTACATGTTGTATACATAGTGGGTAGTGATGATCCTGATTATTACATGCTGTGGTGTGCTATTCCTGTTTATTTCACGTGTATACATAGTATGTGATAATCCTGGTTATCACGCGGTGTATACACTGTGTGATAATCATGGTTATTACATAGAGTATCGCACCACAGTGTACACACCAAGTAATAACCAGAATTATCACACTATACTACTAAACTGAGTATCTAACATGTAATAACTAGGATTATCCCACCACACTGTTTATAATCCTAAATATTGGATGGTGTATTCGCGGTAGGTGTGATAATCTTGGTTATTACATGGTATATACTCTGTGTATGTGGTACAGTATAATAATCTCATTCAGAAGATGGATGCTTGTACATGGATGCTTGTTAACCCTTAGTCTGCTGTATCCGCTCTCCCCGCACCCAGAGTTTGCAGACATTGACAGGAAGTCGTCTCTTATCTGGTTAGAGGTGAATTTCCAGCATGAGATCAGATAGAGCGATTGTTGTATAACGTAGGAGGCGCCGCAGAGCTGGGGGTACACTATCCACATCTGTACTGTCCGGTACACCACCACATGTGATAATACATGGCAGTTACACGGGTGGCAACAGGGTGGGTGAGGGGTGCTCTGTCCTAGGCCACTGACCACTGCTTTGTTTTCCTGGGCAGGTGGTGATGGCAAGCTCTGAAGACGACCTCATCGGGATCCCATTCCCGGAACACAGCAGCGACCTCCTGAGCAACCTGAATGAGCAGCGCCACCGCGGAGTATTGTGCGACATCACCATTAAGACGCAGGGGCTTGAGTACCGCACACACCGCGCCGTGCTGGCCGCCTGCAGCCACTACTTCCGCAAGCTATTTACGGGGACGCGGAGCTCTGGTAAGGCTTCCCGGGAGGTGTGCCAGCTGGACTTCCTAAAGCCGGATGCTCTGGGGGCTCTGCTGGACTTTGCCTACACCGCCACGCTCACAATCAGTAATGCAAACATGCGTGACGTGCTGCGCGCCGCCCGGCTGCTGGAGATCCCGTGTGTGGTGGAAGCCTGCGTGGAGATCCTGCGCTGTAATGGCGGGAGCTGGGAGGAGCTGGGTGGAGATGCTGAGGATTTGGAATGCTTCATACGCGCTCGCCAGTATCTAGAATGCTATAGTGCCCAGGAGAACGGTGAGGACGCCATTCTTCCTCCGGAAGCAGACAGCCCACCACCACCTGTACACGCCATGCCGCTACCACAAAAGCCGGTGCAGCTCATCCCGCGCAGGCACAGGAGGAAGTTTCTACAGGTAAACCCCAGTAAGAGGGCCCAGAATGGGGTCCCCTACCCAGTGGAGGACGAGTCCATGGAGCGAGCAGACAGCCCGGCGGAGGCGCCATCACCCGCTGACTTACCTCCAAGTGACGGCAGCTATGAGCGTTTTACCCCTGAGCACGGGTTGGTAGCACAGAACATATTTGTGCCACCGTCGCCCCCTGAAGACATATTATCTGATGAGGAGCCTACTGAAATGATGTACGCCACCGCTCTGGATGCTGAGAACCCAGAATCGGTGTCTGCTTCCCCTGATGGTGCTGACAAGCTGGTGAGGAAACGGCGCTCACAGATGCCCCAGGAATGCCCAGTATGCCACAAAATAATCCATGGAGCTGGGAAGCTGCCCCGCCACATGCGCACTCACACCGGGGAGAAGCCTTTTGTGTGTCAGGTCTGCGGTGTCAGATTTACCAGGTATGTGCAATGTGTGCTCCTGGGTATGCAGCACCACCTAGAGGCTGAATGCAGAGGATCTGCACTCTGTCTGTATGACTGTACTGTAGCGCCCCCTGTATGTGTGGATGTAGCGCTGTAGGGCTGTAGTGTGGCACCACCTAGAGAACACACATTAAATGCTGGGCTCGTGGCCCAAATCTTGCCCGCCACCTCACTTTATGTGGCTCGCCGACTAGGCAGAATGCCTACACCCAGCCTGTATCAGTGTCTGTGACCGCTGACGTATTCCCCCCATCCCCCCCACGTCTGCTGGTGCTGTCCTGTACGCAGTGCAGACGCCGAAGTGAGGGGTCCATGGTCACAGACTCAGTGGCGGCTGTTGTCAGACCACAGCTACAGGCTGGGTGAGTTAAGGGTGCTACCCAGCCAAAGGTCAATAAGGGGGGAGACACTTATTCCTACTGGAGCCACTATGGGGGGTCACTACTATTACTGGGGCCACTATGGGGGTCGTCGTTATTACTGGGGCCACTATGGGGGTCGTCGTTATTACTGGGGCCACTATGGGGGTCGTCGTTATTACTGGGGCCACTATGGGGGTCGTCGTTATTACTGGGGCCACTATGGGGGTCGTCGTTATTACTGGGGCCACTATGGGGGTTGCTATTACTACTGGGGGCCACTATGGGGGTCTCTACTATTCCTGGGGCCACTATGGGGGTCTCTACTATTCCTGGGGCCACTATGGGATTCGCTATTATTCCTGGGGCCACTATGGGATTCGCTATTATTCCTGGGGCCACTACGGGGGTCTCTACTATTACTGGGGCCACTATGGGGGTCTCTACTATTACTGGGGCCACTATGGGGGTCTCTACTATTAATGGGGCCACTATAGGGATGGCTATTACTACTGGGGCCACTATGGGGATGGCTATTACTACTGGGGCCACTATGGGGATGGCTATTACTACTGGGGCCACTATGGGGATGGCTATTACTACTGGGGCCACTATGGGGATGGCTATTACTACTGGGGCCACTATGGGGATGGCTATTACTACTGGGGCCACTATGGGGATGGCTATTACTACTGGGGCCACTATAGGGGTCGCTATTACTACTAGGGCCACTATAGGGGTCGCTATTACTACTGGGGCCACTATAGGGGTCTCTACTATTACTGGGGCCACTATGGGATTCGCTATTATTACTGTGGCCAACATAGGGGTCTTTACTATTACTGGGGCCACTATGGGGATGGCTATTACTACTGGGGCCACTATGGGATTCACTATTATTACTGGGGCCACTATGGGGGTCGCTATTATTACTGGGGCCACTATGGGGGTACCGACTATTACTGGGGCCACTATGGGGGTACCGACTATTACTGGGGCCACTATGGGGGTACCGACTATTACTGGGGCCACTATGGGGGTACCGACTATTACTGGGGCCACTATGGAGGTACCGACTATTACTGGGGCCACTATGGAGGTACCGACTATTACTGGGGCCACTATGGAGGTACCGACTATTACTGGGGCCACTATGGGGGTCTCTACTATTACTGGGGGCCACTATGGGGGTCTCTACTACTACTGGGGCCACTATGGGGGTCGCTATTATTACTGGGGCCACTATGGAGGTATCGACTATTACTGGGGCCACTATGGGATTCGCTATTATTACTGTGGCCACTATGGGGGTCGCTATTATTACTAGGGCCACTATAGGGGTCGCTATTACTACTGGGGCCACTATGGGGGTCGCTATTATTACTGGGGCCACTATGGGATTCGATATTATTACTGTGGCCACTATAGGTGTCGTTCTTATTACTGGGCCCACTATGGTGGTCTCTACTATTACTGGGCCCACTATGGTGGTCTCTACTATTACTGGGCCCACTATGGTGGTCTCTACTATTACTGGGGCCACTATGGGGGTCTCTACTATTACTGGGGCCACTATGGGGGTCTCTACTATTACTGGGCCACTATTTGGGATAGCTATTACTACTGGGGCCACTATGGGGGACGCTACCGTGTTTCTCCGAAAATAAGACTCTGTCATATTAATTTTTGCACCAAAAGAGGCACAGGGTCTTCTTTTCGGGGGATGTCTTATACTTACATAGCAGGCACCGCCTGGTTCCCTTCCGATGGTCTCTGCAGGCCGCCTCCAGCAAGCGATTGCTGTGATTGTTTCTCGAGTGCCACAGCTCAGCCATTCAAAGCGATGGCTGTGATTGGTTCATTGAGCGCCGCAGTGATTGCTTCTCGAGTCCAGCAGCTCAGCCAATCACTGCGGCGCTTGATGAACCAATCACAGCCATCACATTGAATGGCTGAGCTGCAGCACTCGAAAACCAATCGGAGCAATTGCTTGCTGGAGGCGCGGTTTACAAACATCATTATCGGCAAGTGATCTTCTGTCGGCGCTGCAAGGAAGCCTGCTGGAACTGCGGAGACCAGCGGGAGGAACCCGGAGAGTGCCTGCTAAGTGAGTATTGCTTTTTTTTCATGTAGTGTAGCTTGGGCTAAATTTTGGGGAAACGCGGTATTACTACTGGGGCTACTGTAGGAGTATTCTCACTATACGATCTTACACTTAAACTCCCTTTGAAGGCAACCATAAGGCTAATGTGGCCCTCGGTGAAAATGTATTTGACACCCCTGACCTTGAGCCTGAATGCAGCAGATCTACCCCATCTTGTAGGACTGTACTGTAGCGC
This sequence comes from Eleutherodactylus coqui, assembly GCA_035609135.1. Lineage (NCBI taxonomy): Eukaryota > Metazoa > Chordata > Amphibia > Anura > Eleutherodactylidae > Eleutherodactylus > Eleutherodactylus coqui. Next base: position 225,942,543 of record CM069410.1, on the reverse strand, counting down.
CCCCTGTATGTGTGTTTGTAGGAAAGAATTGTGTTGCCACCTAGAGGCTGAATGCAGCAAATCTGCACCCTGTATATAGGGCTGTGCTGTAGCGCCACCTAGAGGCTGAATGCAGTGGATGTGCCCCCTGCATGTAGGATTTATCTCACTTCTCTTTCTTCTCCCCAGGAACGACAAGCTGAAGATCCACATGCGTAAGCACACGGGGGAGCGTCCGTACTGCTGCGAGCACTGCAGCGCCCGCTTCCTGCACAGCTATGACCTGAAGAACCACATGCATCTTCACACCGGCGATCGCCCCTACGAATGCTCCCTGTGCCACAAGGCCTTTGCTAAGGAAGACCACCTCCAACGCCACATGAAAGGGCAGAACTGCTTGGAGGTACGCACCCGCAGACGACGCAAGGAAGACCCGCCAGTGCCGCGTATCGTCCCCACCCCTGGCCTGGATCTGACCAATGGTAAAATGGATGACCTGCGCCTGTCCATGCTACGATACTGGCCACTCCCACGTGCTCATTCAGGAGGGGGCAGCCCGGAGGGGCCCTTGGTCATAGACAATTCCTAGCATCTTTTCCACAGTGAATCCCCCCCCCGTCCCTGCAGAAGAGATTGGGGCTCCTAGAGGTTGTAGCCCACCGCAGCACTTCAGCTCATCCCTACTGCACCCCCATAATGGTGGGGTACCTCTTCTTCTCAGCTGTCCCCATCACCCCCCCCAATGTCCTACCCTGAACTGTCCTCAAGTCTGGCTACAGCAGAGCAGACTCTAAATCCGTGGGAGGGGTGAGAGACCTTGCAGGAGACAATAGGGGGCGCTGCTCTAAAGCCTCAGGGATCATTAAGGCCGGCCTCTCCCAGACGAGGCTCGTGTTTTGGGACTGTGATGACGGCGATATTTTGTATTGTGTGAAATCTATAATATATACTGTCTGTATATAGAGAGACGATGCTTCTAGAAGGAGATGTATATTACGGAAATATATATATAAATATATATATGTAGAGAGAGAGAGAGATCGACCACCCAGAGAAGCAATAATGCGTGTGGGGGGGCTCTGCAATACCGGGGTGTAGACAGAACGCTATAGACCCCACTTCTTTGCTCGCTTTATGGTGCTGTGCCTTCTGAGAATGTATGAGTGTCTTGTCAGCCCCTCCCCCTCCTGTGTGTGTGGACCCCTGGGCCCCAAGGTGGTCACCATCTTTCATCCATCTCCCAAGACGTTGTTACCGCTATAAGCTCCCCTACCCCCCCCAGAGGTCATGCTTTTCTGGCCAAGCTTGTAGTCGCCTGCGTTTTCAGTGCTAATGGCGCCTTTCCAGTATTGGTGACAAATTACGGCCGCGTCCTCGGTGACCGCTTGCGCTGCTTTCTGCATTAATGCTCTATCTAGAGGCTAAGTGGGGGCGGGGAAGGGATGGGGGTGTGGGGGCCCCGGTGCCGGACACAGGAGCTGAGTTTTCTGTTTGTATATTCTATTTATTATTATCCAGTGATTGCGCTTCATTCTGCTCTGCGGGGGAGGTCCGGGGCGCACGGTGCCTCCACCCTCACTGTCTGTTCGTGACGAAGATTGTAAGGGGCACCTGCGGCCATCCGTGTACTTTCAGGGGTGCTCATCTGCTATTTCCTTTATAAAAACACTTGCAAACAGTGATGGCGGCCAGGAGGGGCAGTGCCTGTCATTCCATGTCAGTCGTCAATAGTTGGGACCAATATTCCACCGGAATAGATTGTCAGTGTAGGATGACTGTTTACAGTGGTGCAGCTGCTCCCCTGATGGCGCTGAGATATAAGTCTGGGAGTTCTCGTTGCCCCCTGTGAATATTCCACGTGTACATTTAGCCATTGTCTCCTGGCACACCTCCTCCGTAACTGCAGCCATCCTGGAAGCATTCCAGCCAGTGTAAAATAGTGCCAGCTTCCATTCCCTCTGGTGTCCTTGCGTCATATCTGGTACGTCTATCCTCACCCTAAGTGTCCCCTTCTTTTCCACCTGGGCAGGTTAGAGTGGAGGACACTGGTGCTCGGGGGTGGAGCAGAGTGTGCTGGTGCTTGGGGGCGGAGCGGAGGGCATCAGTGCTCAGGGGTGGAGCAGAGGGCTCTAGGAGTGGAGGACACTGGTAAGCAGGGGTGTAGCAGAGGGTGCTAGTGCTTAGGGGAAGGAGTGGAAGGCACTCGTGCATGGGTGTGGAGCGGAGGGTGCTGATGCTCGGGACGGAGTGTAGGGTGCTGGCGCTTGGGGGAGGAGTGGAGGACACTGGTGCTCAGGGGTGGAGTGGAGGACGCTGGTGCTCAGGGGTGGAGTGGAGGGTGCTAGTGCTTAGGGATGGAGTGGAGGATACTGGTACTCGGGGGTGGAGCAGAGGGTGCTGGTGCTTGGGGGAGGAGTGGAAGGCACGCGGGCGTGGAGCGGAGGACACTGGCGCTTAGGTTGGAGGGGAGGGAGTGTAGGGTGCTGGCGCTTAGGGGAGGAGTGGAGGGCACTGATGCTTGGGTGCGGAGCGGAGAGTGCTAGTGCTTGGGGGGGGGAGGCAGAGTGGAGGGTGCTGGTGCTCAGGGGCGCAGTAGAGGGCGCTGCACTCTGTACATAGGTGCGTGTGTTGTTGTGTTTGCTTGCAGGTTTTTGTGTCTGAATTAAATTAACTGCAAATTCCAAAGCCATAACCGCAGTGACTGCGAGCTGTCTGCTCCCTTGTGTCGATGGAAGTGCGATTTCCCACACTGCAGCTGGCTGCACGTATGACGATAAGCGGTTCCACTGTACACCATGTTCTCCCCTCCCCCGAGAGGCTGGGTGCAGAGTCGGGCCCCTCCTGTTGCGTCATTGTGACCCTATGATTGGACTCTGTGTATTAGGTCTGCAGATTCTGCACAGTGAGGCCCCTCCGCAGGCTCGTACCAAGGCCTCTGCACTCTTCTGCTTTTGGGGCCCCTAATACACAGATCCTCTGCAGGTGGGGCCACAGTTTACATCTAGCGGAGTGTTCTGTGGATGATGGATGTCTCAGCAGCGGGATCGGTGCGATGCCCCCTCCTCCAGCTCCCACCTCGGCCAGCCAGGGGGGCACAGCCCACATTCCAGGGGGAGTTGTGTTTCTGTCCTTGCACTAATCAGATGACCCCCTGCAGCGGGCTGGTAGTGGGGGACGGAGGGTGGGGAGCAGGGAGCGTGCCTTCCCTCGGTGACAACACTTTTACTTGAACTCGTACACTGGTGTGAAGGGAAATCCCATTATTTAATTTTCTTTTTTGCTTTTTTAATGAAGGCTAATGGAGAAATAAAATAAAGTGAACCTGAGTCTTGTCTTATTACTTGGGGCGTAACCACAGAGAGCACTTGTGGGATCGGCCACAGGTACCTAGAACTGGATCCTCTATGCCACTGCTGCCCACTGACAAGTCACTGGATCCTCTATGCCACGGCTGCCCACTGACAAGTCACTGGATCCTCTATGCCACGGCTGCCCACTGACAAGTCACTGGATCCTCTATGCCACGGCTGCCCCCTGACAAGTCACTGGATCCTCTATGCCACTGCTGCCCACTGACCAGTCACTGGATCTATTGTATTTGTTGATCACTGCTACGCCGTTGGAGCCTCTGTTACGCTACGCTGACACTAGAAACATTACTGGATCCTCTCTAATTTTATGCTTGTGTTCCGAAAATGCTGTAGACTTTCTGCAGCAAAAAAATCTGCGCAAGTTTTGCTTTTCTACAACCAAAACAAAGTCAAAACCATGAGAGCGGCACCCCCCACACAGCCGACTCCAGAAGATGCAGCGCTCCTTTCATCTCCGCTGTCTTTGGGCTCTCAATGCTTACTTCATTGGCGGCCTCTAGTAAGGGCAGCGCTGGGCACCTCCGAATCATCTGACCAGCGATGCTGCGCCCCATAGAGGCAGCCAGTGAAGGAGGCGCTGAAAACATTACATTCTACTGACCACCGAGCAGTTACTGGATCCCCTATTACACTGTGCTGACTACTGACAAGTTACAGGAGCCCCATTACACTGCTGACCACTGAGAATCTACTGGATCCCAATTACACTGTGCTGACCACTGAGAAGTTACAGGACACATACCCACCAATTATATTTTAGTGACCACTAAAAATCTACATTCCCTGTTACACTGTGCTGGCCACTGATGATCTACTACATCCCCTATTACACTCTGCTGACCACTGAAAAGTTAAAGGACACCCCTCGCCCCCAATGATATACTGACCACTGAAAAACTACTACATCCCTTATTACACTTATTTCACCACTGAGAATGTACTGCATCCCTATTACACTGTGCTGACTACTGAGAATCTACTTGATCAGTGGACACCCACCCACCCCCCAATTATATAGTACTGACCACTGAGAATCTACTACATCCCTATTACACTGTCCTGACTACATCCCCTCTTACACTGTGCTGACTACTGACAATATACTACATCCCCTATTACACTGTGCAGACAACTGAGATGTTACAGGACACGCACCTACCAATTATATTGTACTGACTACTGAAAATCTATTCCACTGAGAATATACTACATCTATAACCCTGTGCTAACCACTTAGAATCTACTACATCCCCTATTACACTGTGCTGACCACTTAGAATCTACTACATCCCTCATTATGCTGTGCTGAGCACTGAGAATCTACTACATCCCTATTACTCTATGCTATTCACTGAGAATTTACAGGACACCTCCCACCCACCAATTACATTGTACTGACCACAGGGAATCTACTACATCCCCCATTACACTGTGCTGACCACTGAGTATCCAGTGCATCCCCTATTACACTGCTGATCACTGAGAATCTACTACATCCCCTATTGCACTGTGCTAACCACTAAGAGGTTAGAGGACAACCACCCACGCCCCAATTATATTGTACTGACCAATAAAAATCTACTACATCCCCTATTACACAGTGCTGACCACTGAGAATCTACTACATTCGCTATTACACTGTGCTGACCACTGAAAATCTACTGGACTCCCTATTACACTGCTGACTATTGAGAAACTACTGGATCCCCTCTTATACTGTGCTGACTACATCCCCTATTACACTATGCTGACCACTGAGAATCTACTACATCACCTATTATGCTATACTGACCACTGAGAATCTACTAGATCACCTATTATGCTATACTGACCACTGAGAATCTACTAGACCCCTTATTACACTGAGTTGACCACTGAGAATCTACTACATTCCCTTTTACACTGTGCTGACCACTGAGAATCTACCACATCCCCTATTATGCAATACTGACCACTGCGAATCTACTGGATCCCTATTACACTGTGCTGACTACTGAGAATCTACTGGATCCCTATTACACTGTGCTGACTACTGAGAATCTACTGGATCCCTATTACACTGTGCTGACCACTGAGAATCTACTACATCCCCTATATTACACTGTGCTGACCACTGAGAATCTACCACATCCCCTATTATGCAATATCTACTGGATCCCTATTACACTGTGCTGACTACTGAGAATCTACTGGATCCCTATTACACTGTGCTGACTACTGAGAATCTACTGGATCCCTATTACACTGTGCTGACCACTGAGAATCTCCTACATCACCTATTACACTGTGCTGACTACTGAGAATCTACTGGATCCCTATTACACCGTGCTGACCACTGAGAATCTACTACATCACCTATTATGCTATACTGACTACTGAGAATCTACTGGATCCCTATTACACTGCTGACTATTGAGAAACTACTGGATCCCCTCTTATACTGTGCTGACTACATCCCCTATTACACTATGCTGACCACTGAGAATCTACTACATCACCTATTATGCTATACTGACCACTGAGAATCTACTAGATCACCTATTATGCTATACTGACCACTGAGAATCTACTAGACCCCTTATTACACTGAGTTGACCACTGAGAATCTACTACATTCCCTTTTACACTGTGCTGACCACTGAGAATCTACCACATCCCCTATTATGCAATACTGACCACTGCGAATCTACTGGATCCCTATTACACTGTGCTGACTACTGAGAATCTACTGGATCCCTATTACACTGCTGACTACTGAGAATCTACTGGATCCCTATTACACTGTGCTGACCACTGAGAATCTACTACATCCCCTATATTACACTGTGCTGACCACTGAGAATCTACCGCATCCCCTATTATGCAATATCTACTGGATCCCTATTACACTGTGCTGACTACTGAGAATCTACTGGATCCCTATTACACTGTGCTGACTACTGAGAATCTACTGGATCCCTATTACACTGTGCTGACCACTGAGAATCTCCTACATCACCTATTACACTGTGCTGACTACTGAGAATCTACTGGATCCCTATTACACCGTGCTGACCACTGAGAATCTACTACATCACCTATTATGCTATACTGACTACTGAGAATCTACTGGATCCCTATTACACTGTTGACTATTGAGAAACTACTGGATCCCCTCTTATACTGTGCTGACTACATCCCCTATTACACTATGCTGACCACTGAGAATCTACTAGATCACCTATTATGCTATACTGACCACTGAGAATCTACTAGACCCCTTATTACACTGAGTTGACCACTGAGAATCTACTACATTCCCTTTTACACTGTGCTGACCACTGAGAATCTACCACATCCCCTATTATGCAATACTGACCACTGCGAATCTACTGGATCCCTATTACACTGTGCTGACTACTGAGAATCTACTGGATCCCTATTACACTGTGCTGACTACTGAGAATCTACTGGATCCCTATTACACTGTGCTGACCACTGAGAATCTACTACATCCCCTATATTACACTGTGCTGACCACTGAGAATCTACCACATCCCCTATTATGCAATATCTACTGGATCCCTATTACACTGTGCTGACTACTAAGAATCTACTGGATCCCTATTACACTGTGCTGACTACTGAGAATCTACTGGATCCCTATTACACTGTGCTGACCACTGAGAATCTCCTACATCACCTATTACACTGTGCTGACTACTGAGAATCTACTGGATCCCTATTACACCGTGCTGACCACTGAGAATCTACTACATCACCTATTATGCTATACTGACCACTGAGAATCTACTGGATCCCTATTACACTGTGCTGACTACTGAGAATCTACTACATCCCCTTTTACACTGTGCTGACTACACACAATATACTACATTTCCTATTACACTATGCTGACCACTGAGAATCTACTGGACCCCCTTTTACACTGTGCTGACTACTGAGAATCTACTGGATCCCTATTACACTGGATCCCTATTACACTGTGCTGACCACTGAGAATAAACTACATTTCCTCTTATACTGTGTTGACCACTGAGAATCTACTACATCCCCTCTTACACTGTGCTGACTACTGACAATATACTACATCTCCTATTACACGGTGCTGACCACTGAGAATCTACTACATCACCTATTATGCTATACTGACCACTGAGAATCTACTAGACCCCTTATTACACTGTGCTGACTACTGAGAATCTACTGGATCCCTATTACACTGTGCTGACCACTGAGAATAAACTACATCCCCTCTTACACTGTGCTGACCACTGAGAATCTACTACATCCCCTATTATGCTATACTGACCACTGAGAATTTACAGGACACCCCCTCACCCACCAATTATATTCTACTGACCACTGAAAATCTACTACATCCCCTATTACACCGTGCTGATCACTGAGAATCTACTACATCCCTTATTACACCGTGCTGATCACTAAGAATCTACTGCATCCCCTATTGCACTGTGCTAACCACTAAGAGGTCAGAGGACACCCACCCCCCAATTCTATTGTACTGACCACTGAAAATCTACTACATCCGCTATTACACTGTGCTGACTATTGACAATATACTACATCTCCTATTACAATATGCTGACCCCTGTGAATCTACTTCATCACCTATTATGCTATACTGACCACTGAGAATCTACTGGATCCCTATTACACTCTGCTGACCACTGAGAATCTACTACATTTCCTATTACACTGTGTTGATCAATTAAAATTTACTACATCCCCTAATACACTGTGCTAACCACTTAGAATCTACTACATCTCCTAATACACTGTGCTGAACACTGAGAAGTTACAGGACACCCACCCACCCCCCAATTATACTGTACTGACCACTGAAAATCTACTACATCCCCTATTACACTGTGCTGAGCACTAAGAATCTACTACATTCGCTATTACACTTTGCTGACCATTGAGAATCTACTGCATCCCCTATTACATTGTGTTGCCTACTGAGAATCTGCTGGATCCATATTACATTGTGCTGACCACTGAGAATCTACTACATCCCCTATTACACTTTGCTGACCACTGAGAATCTACTGGATCCCTATTACACTGTGCTGATCACTGAGAATCTACTACATCCCCTATTACACTCTGCTGGCCACTGATAATCTACTACATCCCCTATTACACTCTGCTGGCCACTGAGAATCTACTACATCCCCTATTACACTCTGCTGGCCACTGATAATCTACTACATCCCCTATTACACTGTGCTGGCCACTGAGAATCTACTACATCCCCTATTACACTCTGCTGGCCACTGATAATCTACTACATCCCCTATTACACTGTGCTGGCCACTGAGAATCTACTGGATCCCCTATTACACTGTGCTGACCACTGAGAATCTACTACATCCCCTATTACACAGTGCGAACCACTAAAAATCTACTACATCCCCTATTACACTGTGCTGACCACTAATCTACTACATCCCCTATTACACTGTGCTGACCACTAATCTACTACATCCCCTATTACACTGTGCTGACCACTAAAAATCTACTACATCCCCTATTACACTGTGTTGACCACTGAGAATCTACTGGATCCCCTTATAGACTGTGCTGACTACTGAAAATGTACAGGATCCTTACTACACTGTGCTGACCATTAAGAATCTACTACATGCAATACAACTCTTTGCTGATCACTGAGAATCTACAACATCTCCTATTGCACTTTGCTGACCATTGAGAATCTACTGCATCCCCTAATACACTGTGTTGACCACTGAGAACCTACTGGATCCCCTATTACTCTGTGCTGACCACTGAGAATCTACTACACCCCCTATTACACTGTGCTGAACACTGAGAAGTTACAGGACACCCACCCACGCCCCAATAATATTGTACTGACCACTGAGAACATACTACATCTCCTATGTGTTGATCTCTTGGAATCTACTACAACACCTACTTCACTGTTGCTAACCACTGAGAATCTACTACATCCCCTGTTACATTGTGTTAACCACTGAGAATCTACTGGATCCCCTATTACACTGTGCTGACTATTGAGAATGTACTGGATCCCTATTACACTGTGCTGCCTCCCCTATAAGAGCTTTTATCGACTAGCAGGATTTTTTTTTGCTGCGAATGCGCTGCATTCTTTTTTTCCCAAATATCAACGGGACTTTCTAATGTTAAAATCGCATCACACAAAAAACAACACGTTTGCGTTTTTTAGTGCGCTGCAATTTTAACATTAGAAAGTCCCGTTGACATTTGGAGAAAAAAAACTTAGCGATATCGCAGCAAAAAAAACGCTAGTGGGTAAAATCCCCTACACTGTGCTAACTACTTAGAATCTACTACATCCCCTATTCCACTGTACTGACCACTGAGAAGTTACAGGACACGCACCCACCCTCCAATTATATTGTACTGACCACTAAAAATCTACTACATCCCCTATTGTGCTGTGAAGACGACTGAGAATCTACTACATCCCCTATTCCACTGTACTGACCACTGAGAAGTTACAGGACACCCACCCACCCTCCAATTATATTGTACTGACCACTGAAAATCTACTACATCCCCTATTCCACTGTACTGACCACTGAGAAGTTACAGGACACCCACCCTCCAATTATATTGTACTGACCACTGAAAATCTACTACATCCCCTATTGTGCTGTGAAGACGACTGAGAATCTACTACATCCCCTCTTACACTGTGCTGACCAGTGAAAATCTACTACATCCCCTATTACACTTTGCTGACCATTGAGAATCAACTGCATCCCCTAATACACTGTGTTGACCACTGAGAATCTACTGGATCCCACATTACACTGTGCTGACTACTGAAAATCTGCTGGATCCCTATTACATTATGCTGACCATTGAGAATCTACTACATCCCCCTTTACACTGTGCTGACCATTAAGAATCTACTATATCCCCTATTGCACTGTACTAACCACTGAGATGTTACAGAACAACCACCCACCCCCCAGTAATTATGTGGTGACCACAGAGAATCCACTACATCACCTATTACACACTGCTGACCACTGAGAATCTACTACATCCCGTAATACACTCTGTTGACCATTGAGAATCTACTGGATCCCCTATTCCACTGTGCTGACCACTGAGAATCTGATAAATCACCTATTAAGCTGTGCTGACCACTGTGAAGTTTCCGTACACCCACCCACCCCCAGTTATATTGTACTGACAACTGAAAATCTACTACATCCCCTATTACACAGTGCGGACCACTGATAATCTACTACATCCCCTATTACACAGTACGGACCACTGAGAATCTACTACATCCCCTATTACACTGTGCTGACCACTAAAAATCTACTACATCCCCCATTACACAGTGCGGACCACTAAAAATCTACTACATCCCCTATTACACTGTGCTGACCACTGAGAATCTACTACATCCCCTATTACACTGTGCTGACCACTAAAAATCTACTACATCCCCCATTACACAGTGCGGACCACTAAAAATCTACTACATCCCCTATTACACTGTGCTGACCACTGAGAATCTACTACATCCCCTATTACACTGTGCTGATTACTAAGAAACTATTACATCCCCTATTGGACTGTGTTGACCACTGAGAATCTACTGGATCCTCCTATAGACTGTGCTGACTACTGAAAATGTACAGGATCCTTACTACACTGTGCTGACCATTAACTCTTTGCTGATCACTGAGAATCTACAACATCTCCTAAGGCACTTTGCTTACCATTGAGAATCTACTGCATCCCATAATACACTGTGTTGACCACTGAGAACCTCCTGGATCCCCTATTACTCTGTGCTGATCACTGAGAGTCTACTACATCCCCTGTTACACTGTGCTGAACACTGAAAAGTTACAGGACCCCCACCCACGCCCCAATAATATTGTACTGACCACTGAGAACATACTACATCTCCTATTACAATGTGTTGACATCTTGGAATGTACTACAACACCTACTACACTGTGCTAACCACTCAGAATCTACTACATCTCCTATTACACTGTGCTGACCACTGATAATCTACTACATCCCCTATTGCATTGTGCTGACCACTGAGAATCTACTACATCTCCTGTTACATTGTGTTAACCACTGAGAATCTACTAGATCCCCTATTACACTGTGCTGACTATTGATAATCTACTGGATCCCTATTACACTGTGCTGACTACTGAGAATCTACTACATCTCATGTTGCATAGTGTTAACCACTGAGAATCTACTAGATCCCCTATTACACTGTGCTGACTATTGATAATCTACTGGATCCCTATTACACTGTGCTGACTACTGAGAATCTACTACATCTCATGTTGCATAGTGTTAACCACTGAGAATCTACTAGATCCCCTATTACACTGTGCTGACTATTGATAATCTACTGGATCCCTATTACACTGTGGTAACCACTGAGAATCTACTACATCCCCTATTACACTGTGCTGACCACTGAGAATCTACTACATCCCACACTACACTGGGGCTGGCAGCTGTCCCTGGATTCTGCAGCAAGTACCGCTAATGGGCTTCTATAGAGAACCGCTGCTTCCTGCACACGAGCAGAAATTTCCACTCGTGGCAGGAAAAACGCAGCCTGCTCCATTCTGTGTGGTTTTCCTTCCCGTGGCCCTTTCTGCAGTGAGCACTGCTGAAGGGTCGCGGGCTTTCTCTGCACTGCGCATGTGTGCCAGCATTCCCGCAGTACAGAGAAAGAAGAACCTGAACAGTGTAAGCTGGGTCACCACCTGGGCAAAGGGTTGGATCCCTCATGCCGGATCCAACCCTGTCGTGTGCAGGAGGCCTAGGTCCACATATACATGCCCTCCCCCAGCTCTACTACTTACGCATGCCTCCCCAAACACGACTCTGCTACATGCACGACAAACACGGCTCTGTTACATATGCTAGTTGTCCCCCAAACACAGAGCTCTGCTACAAGCACGCCACACACACACAGAGCTCTGCTACAAGCATGCCACACATACACACACACAGAGCTCTGCTACATATGTACACCACACACACCCAGATCTGCTACAAGCACAACATACTCACACGCGGCTCTGCTGCATGCACCATACTCGTGCGCGGCTCTGCTACATATGCATGCCCCTCCCCCCACAGCTCTGCTACATATCCACGCCCCTCTCCCCACAGATCTGCTACATATGCACACCCCTACCCCCACAGCTTTGCTACATATGCACGCCCCTCCTCCCACAGCTCTGCTACATATGCACGCCCTTTCCCCCACATCTCTGCTACATATGCACGCCCCTGCCCCCCTACAGCTTTGCTACATATGCATGTCCCTCCCCCCACAGCTTTGCTACATATGCGCACGCCACACACACCCAGCTCTGCTACATGCACACGGCACAGACACACAGCTTTGCTATATGCACGACACACACGCGCACATAGCTTTTCTATACGCACAACACACACAGTTGTTCTATACGCATGCCACACGCACAGAGCTGTTCTACATGCAAGCCACACCCAACGCTCAGTGACATGCACGCCACACACAGCTTTCTGTGACATGCACGTCACACACATGCAGCTCTGGTACATACACGTCACACACACAATGCTCGGGTACATGCACGCCCCACACACACAGCTCTGGTACATGCATGACACACACGCGCAGAGCTCTGCTACTTGCACGATACACACAGCACTGCTACATACGCACACCAAAAACACACACAGCTCTGCGACATGCACAAAACACACATACACCACTCTGCTACATGATTGACACACAAAGCTCTGATACAGGCATGACACACACACGCTGCTCTGCTACAGGCATGACACACACACACAGGTGTGCTACATGCACGACACATATACAGATCTCTTGTATGCATGACAAACACACACTCACACACACAGCTCTGCTTCATGCACAACACACATACACAGCTCTGCTACATGCACACCACACACAGCTCTGCTACATGTAAGAAACACACAGCTCTACTACATGCACGCCACACACACAGCTCTGCTACAAGCAGTAAACACAAAGAGCTCTGCTACATGCACACCACACACACATCTTTGCTACATGCACGCCACACACACAATTCTGCTACATGCACGACACATACACAAAGCTCTGATACATACATCACACACAACTCTGCTACATGCACGCTGCACACACAATTCTGATACAAGCACGATACACACACAGCTCTGCTACATGCATGCAACACAGATACAGCTCTGCTACATGTATGACACACACACAGCTCTGCTACATGCACGCCACACACACAGCTCTGCTACATGCACAAAACACACAGCTCTGCTACATGCACGACACACACATACACACAGCCCTGCTATATGCACAACACACACAGCCCTGCTATATGCACGACACACACATACACACAGCCCTGCTATATGCACAACACACACAGCCCTGCTATATGCACAACACACACAAACAGGTCTGCTACATGCACGACGCACACAGCTGTGCTTCATATGTGCACCACACAGAGCTCTGCTTTATATGAACGACACATGCAGCTTTACTAAATACACAACAAACACATCTCTACTACATGCACGACACATACACACACACAGAGCTCTGCTATATGCACAACACACACAGCTCAACTAAATGCATGGCACACACAGCTCTGCTAGATACGCATGCCACACACACACACACAGAGCTCTGCTACTTGCACGGCACACACACATATAGCTCTGCTACTTGCACGACACACACACAGCTCAGCGACATGCACGACACACACAAAACTCTGATACAAGCATGACACACACACACACAACTCTGCTACATGCTCAACACATACACACACAGCTCTGCTACAAGCACTCCATACACATACAGCTCTGCTACATGTACGACACACACAGCTCTGGTACTAGCACGTCACACACACAGAGCTCTGCTACATGCACAACAAATTCAGCACTGCTACATATGCATGCCAGACACAAACACACCTCTGCTACATGCATGCCACACATACAGCTCTGCTACATGCACGCACACACACAGCTCTACTACATGCACGACACACAGCTCTGCTACATGCATGACACACACAGCTCTGCTACATGCAAGACACACACAGTCCTGCTATATGCACGAGAAACACAGCCCTGCTATATGCAGGACACACACAAAGAGGTCTGCTACATGCATGACACACACAGCTGTGCTTCATACGTCCACCACACACAGCTCTGCTTTATATACACGACACACATGCAGCTCTACTACATACACAACAAACACATCTCTGCTACATGCACGACACATACACACACAAACATACACACAGCCCTGCTATATGCACGACACACACAGCCCTGCTATATGCACGACACACATAAACAGGTCTGCTACATGCATGACACACACAGCTGTGCTTCATACGTGCACCACACACAGCTCTGCTTTATATGCACGACACACATGCAGCTTTACTACATTCACAACAAACACATCTCTACTACATGCAAGACACAAACACACAGAGCTCTACTGTATGCACAACACACACAGCTCGACTAAATGCATGGCACACACAGTTCTGCTACATACGCATGCCACACACACACAGCTATGCTAAATGCACGACACACACACAGGTCTGCTACTTGCGCGGCACACACACACAGCTCAGCGACATGCACGACACACACACAACTCTGATACAAGCATGACACACACACACAACTCTGCTACATGCTTGACACATACACACACAGCTCTGCTACAAGCACTCCACACACATACAGCTCTGCTACATGTACGACACACACAGCTCTGGTACTAGCACGTCACACACACAGAGCTCTGCTACATGCATAACAAATACAGCACTGCTACATACGCACGCCAGACACAAACACACCTCTTTTACATGCATGCCACACATACAGCTCTGCTACATGCACGCACACACACAGCTCTACTACATGCACGACACACACATCTCTGCTACATGCACGACACAAACACACACAAGCATACACACAGCCCTGCTATATGCACGACACACACAGCCCTGCTATATGCACAACACACATAAACAGGTCTGCTACATGCATGGCACACACAGCTGTACTTCATACGTGCACCACACACAGCTCTGCTTTATATGCACGACACACATGCAGCTTTACTACATACACAACAAACACATCTCTACAACATGCACGACACATACACACACAGAGCTCTGCTGTATGCACAACACACACAGCTCGACTAAATGCATGGCACACACAGCTCAACTATATATGCATGCCACACACACACAGCAATGCTAAATGCCCGACACACACACACACAGGTCTGCTACTTGCGCGGCACACACACACATAGCTCTGCTACTTGCACGCCACACACACACAGCTCAGCGACATGTACGACACACACACAACTCTGATACAAGCATGACACAGACACACAACTCTGCTACATGCTTGACACGTACACACAGCTCTGCTACAAGCACGCCACACACATACAGCTCTGCTACATGTATGACACACACAGCTCTGGTACTAGCACGTCACACACACAGAGCTCTGCTACATGCACAACAAATACAGTACTGCTACATACGCATGCCAGACACAAACACACCTCTGCTACATGCACGACACACATACAGCTCTGCTACATGCATGCACACACAGCTCTGCTACATGCACGACACACACAGCTCTGCTACATGCAAGACACACACACACAGTCCTGCTATATGCACGACACACACAAACAGGTCTGCTACATGCACGACACACACAGCTGTGCTTCATACGTCCAACACACACAGCTCTGCTTTATATACACGACACACATGCAGCTCTACTACATACACAACAAACACATCTCTACTACATGCACGACACATACACACACAAACATACACACAGCCCTGCTATATGCACGACACACACAGCCCTGCTACATGCATGACACACACAGCTGTGCTTCATACGTGCACCACTCACAGCTCTGCTTTATATGCATGACACACATGCAGCTTTACTACATACACAACAAACACATCTCTACTACATGCAAGACACATAAACACACAGAGCTCTGCTGTATGCACAACACACACAGCTCGACTAAATGCATGGCACACACAGCTCTGCTACATACGCATGCCACACACACACAGCTATGCTAAATGCACGACACACACACACAGGTCTGCTACTTGCACGACACACACACACAGCTCAGTGACATGCACGACACACACAACTCTGATACAAGCATGACACACACACAACTCTGCTACATGCTTGACACATACATACACAGCTCTGCTACAAGCACGCCACACACATACAGCTCTGCTACATGTACGACACACACAGCTCTGGTATTGGCACGACACACACACAGAGCTCTGCTACATGCACAACTAATATAGCACTGCTACATACGCACGCCAGACACAAGCACACCTCTGCTACATACATGCCACACACACAACTCTGCTACATGCATGCACACACACAGCTCTATTACATGCACGACACACACAGCTCTACTACATGCACGACACACAGCTCTGCTACATGCATGACACACACAAACAGGTCTGCTACATGCATGACACACACAGCTGTGCTTCATACGTCCACCACACACAGCTCTGCTTTATATACACGACACACATGCAGCTCTACTACATACACAACAAACACATCTCTATTACATGCACAACACATACACACACAGAGCTCTGCTAAATGCACAACACACACAGCTCGACTAAATGCATGGTGCACACAGCTCTGCTACATATGCACGCCACACACACACACACAGCTCTGCTACATGCACACACACACAGCTCTGCTAATTCTACGACACACACACACATAGCTCTGCTACTTGCACGAGACACACACACACACACACAACTCTGATAAAAGCATGAGACACACAGAACTCTGATACAAGCATGACACACACAAAACTCTGCTACATGCTTGACACATACAGCTCTGCTACATGTACGACACACACAGCTCTGGTACTGGCACGACACACAGAGCTCTGCTACATGCAAGATACACACAGCTCTGCTACATGCACCACACATGCAGCACTGCTACATACGCACGCCAGACACAAACACACCTCTGCTACATACATGCCACACACACAACTCTGCTACATGCATGCCACACACACAGTTCTACTACATGCATGACACACACACACACAGCTCTGGTACAACCACGCCACACACATACAGCTCTGCTACATGTATGACATACACCGCTCTGGTACTGGCACGACACACTCACAGCTCAGCTACATACACAACACACATACAGAGCTCTGCTACATGCACGACACATACAGCCCTGCTACATGCACAACACACACAGCCCTGCTACATGCACAACAGACAGCTCTGCTACTGACGCACGCCAGACACACACACACACTCAGCTTTGCTACTTACGCACGCCAGACACACACAAAGCTCTGCTACATGCACGGCACACACATACACAGCTCTGCTTCATGCATGACACAGGTACACACCTTTACTATATATACACAACACACACACAGCTCTGCTACATGCACAACACACAGCTCTGCTACTGCCGCACACCAGACACACA
The DNA here is from genome assembly GCA_035609135.1 of Eleutherodactylus coqui. Taxonomy (NCBI): domain Eukaryota; kingdom Metazoa; phylum Chordata; class Amphibia; order Anura; family Eleutherodactylidae; genus Eleutherodactylus; species Eleutherodactylus coqui. Next base: position 225,924,466 of record CM069410.1, on the reverse strand, counting down.
CAGCTCTGCTACTTACGCACGCCCGACACACACAGCTCTGCTACATGTACGACACAGGTACACAGCTTTACTATATATACAACACACACAGCTCTGCTACATGCAGAACACACACACAACTCTGATACAAGCATGATACACACATACAACTCTGCTACATGCTCGACACGTACCCACACAGCTCTGCTACATACACAACACACACACAACTCTGATACATGCATGATACACACACACAACTCGTGTGCTACATGCTCGACACATACACACACAGCTCTGCTACAAGCATGCCACACACATACAGCTCTGCTACATGAACGACAAACACAGCTCACCTACATGCACAGCACACACACAGAGCTCTGCTACATGCACAACACATACAGCACTACTACATACGCACTTCAGACACAAACACACCTCTGCTACATGAACGACACACACACAGCTCTACTACATGCATGACATACTCGTACAGCTCAGCGACATGCACGTCACACACACAGCTCAGTGACATGCACGACACACACACAGTTCAGCAACATGCACAGCACACACATACAGCTCTGCTACCTGCACGACACACACAGCTCTGGTACTGGCACGACACACACACAGCTCAGCTACATGCACAACACACACACAGAGCTCTGCGACATGCATGACACATACAGCGCTGCTACATATGCATGCGACACAAACACACCTCTGCCACATGAACGAAACACACACAGCTCTGCTACATGCATGACACACACCCGTACAGCTCAGCGACATGCACGACACACACACAACTCTGCGACATGCACAACACACACATACAGCTCTGCTACTTGTATGACACACAAGGCTCTGGTACTGGCATGACACACACACAGCTCAGCTACATGCACAAAACACACACAGAGCTCTGCTACATACACGACACATACAGCACTGCTACATATGCACGCCAGACACAAACACACCTCTGCTACATGCACGACACACACCCCTGTGAATCTAATGGATTCCCAATTATGCTGTACTCACCCCTGTGCATCTACTGGATTCCCCATTGCACTGTTCTGACCACTGACAAGTTACTGGATGTCCATTACACTGTACTGACCCCTGTGAGTCTACTGGATTCCCCATTTCACTATACTAACCACTGACAAGTTACTGGATCCCCATTAGACTGTACTGACCACTGTGAATCTACTGTCTCCCCCATTACACTGTACTAACCACTGACAGGTTACTGGACCCCATGACACTGTGCTGAACACTGGCACGTTAGCAGACCCCCCTCTCCCCCCCATTACACTGTACTGAGCATTGAGAATCGACCAGATTCCCTGCTACACTACACTGACCCGAATTCAGCCAGAATATGGCACATTTAGCTTATCGCTTTAGTCGCTGCAAAACCTGTACTACTCTACCATTCAGACCATGCTAGGTGAGTGCTACTCTACCCATCAGTTGCATCTAGCTATATACTGCTTTGCTTTACCCATCCTCTGCAGCCAGGTGGTTACTACTCTAGCCATCCTTTGTAGCCAGGTGCTTACTACTCTATCCTCTGTAGCCAGGTGCTCACTGCTCTACCCATCCTCTGTAGCTAGGTGGTTACTGCTCTACCCATCAGTTGGATCTAGCTGTATACTGCTTTGCTTTACCCATCCTCTGTAGCCAGGTGGTTACTGCTCTACCCATCCTCTGTAGCCAGGTGGTTACTGCTCTACCCATCCTCTGTAGCCAGGTGGTTACTGCTCTACCCATCCTCTGTAGCCAGGTGGTTACTGCTCTACCCATCCTCTGTAGCCAGGTGGTTACTGCTCTACCCATCCTCTGTAGCCAGGTGGTTCTACTCTATCCATCCTCTGTAGCCAGGTGGTTACTACTCTACCCATCCTCTGTAGCCAGGTGGTTACTGCTCTACCCATCCTCTGTAGCCAGGTGGGTACTGCTCTACCCATCCTCTGTAGCCAGGTGGTTACTACTCTACCCATCCTCTGTAGCCAGGTTGTTACTACTCTACCCATCCTCTGTAGTCAAGTGGTTACTGCTCTACCCATCCTCTATAGCCAGGTGGTTACTGCTCTACCCATCTTCTGCAGCCAGGTGGTTACTACTCTATCCATCCTCTGTAGCCAGGTGGTTACAACTCTATCCATCCTCTGTAGCCAGGTGGATACTGCTCTACCCATCCTCTGTAGCCAGGTGGTTACTGCTCTACCCATCCTCTGTAGCCAGGTGGTTACTACTCTACCCATCCTCTGTAGCCAGGTGGTTACTACTCTACCCATCCTCTGTAGTCAGGTGGTTACTGCTCTACCCATCCTCTGTAGCCAGGTGGTTACTGCTCTACCCATCCTCTGTAGCCAGGTGGTTACTGCTCTACCCATCAGTTGGATCTAGCTGTATACTGCTTTGCTTTACCCATCCTCTGTAGCCAGGTGGTTACTGCTCTACCCATCCTCTGTAGCCAGGTGGTTACTGCTCTACCCATCCTCTGTAGCCAGGTGGGTACTACTCTACCCATCTTCTGCAGCCAGGTGGGCACTACTCTACCCATCATCTGCAGCCAGGTGGTTACTGCTCTACCCATCCTCTGTAGCCAGGTGGTTACTGCTCTACCCATCCTCTGTAGCCAGGTGGTTACTGCTCTACCCATCTTCTGCAGCCAGGTGGTTACAACTCTATCCATCCTCTGTAGCCAGGTGGTTACAACTCTATCCATCCTCTGTAGCCAGGTGGTTACTGCTCTACCCATCCTCTGTAGCCAGGTGGTTACTGCTCTACCCATCCTCTGTAGCCAGGTGGTTACTACTCTACCCATCCTCTGTAGCCAGGTTGTTACTACTCTACCCATCCTCTGTAGTCAAGTGGTTACTGCTCTACCCATCCTCTATAGCCAGGTGGTTACTGCTCTACCCATCTTCTGCAGCCAGGTGGTTACTACTCTATCCATCCTCTGTAGCCAGGTGGATACTACTCTACCCATCCTCTGTAGCCAGGTGGTTACTGCTCTACCCATCCTCTGTAGCCAGGTGGTTACTGCTCTACCCATCCTCTGTAGCCAGGTGGTTACAACTCTATCCATCCTCTGTAGCCAGGTGGTTACAACTCTATCCATCCTTTGTAGCCAGGTGGTTACAACTCTATCCATCCTCTGTAGCCAGGTGGTTACAACTCTATCCATCCTCTGTAGCCAGGTGGTTACTGCTCTACCCATCCTCTGTAGCCAGGTGGTTACTACTCTACCCATCCTCTGTAGCCAGGTGGTTACTACTCTACCCATCCTCTGTAGTCAGGTGGTTACTGCTCTACCCATCCTCTGTAGCCAGGTGGTTACTGCTCTACCCATCAGTTGTATCTAGCTGTATACTGCTTTGCTTTACCCATCCTCTGTAGCCAGGTGGTTACTGCTCTACCCATCCTCTGTAGCCAGGTGGTTACTGCTCTACCCATCCTCTGTAGCCAGGTGGTTACTGCTCCACCCATCTTCTGCAGCCAGGTGGGTACTACTCTACCCATCCTCTGTAGCCAGGTGGTTACTGCTCTACCCATCCTCTGTAGCCAGGTGGTTACAACTCTATCCATCCTCTGTAGCCAGGTGGTTACAACTCTATCCATCCTCTGTAGCCAGGTGGTTACTGCTCTACCCATCCTCTGTAGCCAGGTGGTTACTGCTCTACCCATCCTCTGTAGCCAGGTGGTTACTGCTCTACCCATCTTCTGCAGCCAGGTGGTTACAACTCTATCCATCCTCTGCAGCCAGGTAGTTACAACTCTATCCATCCTCTGTAGCCAGGTGGTTACAACTCTATCCATCCTCTGTAGCCAGGTGGTTACTGCTCTACCCATCTTCTGCAGCCAGGTGGTTACAACTCTATCCATCCTCTGCAGCCAGGTAGTTACAACTCTATCCATCCTCTGCAGCCAGGTAGTTACAACTCTATCCATCCTCTGTAGCCAGGTGGTTACTGCTCTACCCATCCTCTGTAGCCAGGTGGTTACTACTCTACCCATCTTCTGCAGCCAGGTGGGTACTACTCTACCCATCATCTGCAGCCAGGTGGTTACTGCTCTACCCATCCTCTGTAGCCAGGTGGTTACTGCTCTACCCATCAGTTGTATCTAGCTGTATACTGCTTTGCTTTACCCATCCTCTGTAGCCAGGTGGTTACTGCTCTACCCATCCTCTGTAGCCAGGTGGTTACTGCTCTACCCATCCTCTGTAGCCAGGTGGTTACTGCTCTACCCATCTTCTGCAGCCAGGTGGGTACTACTCTACCCATCATCTGCAGCCAGGTGGTTACTGCTCTACCCATCCTCTGTAGCCAGGTGGTTACTGCTCTACCCATCTTCTGCAGCCAGGTGGTTACAACTCTATCCATCCTCTGTAGCCAGGTGCTTACTGCTCTACCCATCCTCTGTAGCCAGGTGGTTACTACTCTACCCATCCTCTGTAGCCAGGTGGTTACTACTCTACCCATCCTCTGTAGCCAGGTGGTTACTGCTCTACCCATCCTCTGTAGCCAGGTGGTTACTACTCTACCCATCCTCTGTAGTCAGGTGGTTACTGCTCTACCCATCCTCTGTAGCCAGGTGGTTACTGCTCTACCCATCAGTTGTATCTAGCTGTATACTGCTTTGCTTTACCCATCCTCTGTAGCCAGGTGGTTACTGCTCTACCCATCCTCTGTAGCCAGGTGGTTACTACTCTACCCATCCTCTGTAGCCAGGTGGTTACTGCTCTACCCATTCTCTGTAGCCAGGTGGTTACTGCTCTACCCATCCTCTGTAGCCAGGTGGTTACTACTCTACCCATCCTCTGTAGCCAGGTGGTTACTACTCTACCCATCATCTGTAGCCAGGTGGTTACTGCTCTACCCATCTTCTGCAGCCAGGTGGTTACTGCTCTACCCATCCTCTGTAGCCAGGTGGTTACTACTCTACCCATCCTCTGTAGCCAGGTGGTTACTGCTCTACCCATCCTCTGTAGCCAGGTGGTTACTGCTCTACCCATCCTCTGTAGCCAGGTGGTTACTGCTCTACCCATCTTCTGCAGCCAGGTGGTTACTACTCTACCCATCCTCTGTAGCCAGGTGGTTACTGCTCTACCCATCCTCTGTAGCCAGGTGGTTACTGCTCTACCCATCAGTTGGATCTAGCTGTATACTGCTTTGCTTTACCCATCCTCTGTAGCCAGGTGGTTACTGCTCTACCCATCCTCTGTAGCCAGGTGGTTACTGCTCTACCCATCTTCTGCAGCCAGGTGGTTACTACTCTATCCCTTGTAGCCAGGTGGGTACTACTCTACCCATCATCTGCAGCCAAGGAAATTATTGAGACCGGGGTTGTAACACTGGATTGGCGTATTGCCAATGTGATTACAATATACAAAAAGGGGTCAAGAAGAGAGCCTGGTAACTACAGGCCGATAAGAGCTCCTGCACATGGTCGTACTTGATTTGCGCAATCTGCGGTTGGCGGCTGTCCCTGGATTCCGCAGCAAATACCGCTAATGGGCTTCTATAGAGAACCACTGCTTCCTGCACACAAGCGGAAATGTCCACTCGTGGCAGTGAGCACTGCTGAAGGTTCGGGGGATCCGCATCATCGTCAGGTGATGACGCGGCTTTCTCTGCACTGCGCATGTGCGCCAGCATTCCCGCAGTACAGAGAAAGAAGAACCTGGACAGTGTAAGCTGGGCCACCAGCTGGGCAAAGGGTTGGATCCCGCATGCCGAATCCAACCCTGTCATGTGCAGGAGGCCTAGGTCTACATATACATGCCCCCCCAGCCCTACTACTTACGTATGCCTCCCCAAACACAACTCTACTACATGCACGACAAACACGGCTCTGTTACATATGCTAGTTGTCCCCCAAACACAGCTCTGCTACATGCACGCCACACACACACAGAGCTCTGCTACAAGCATGCCACACATACACACACACAGAGCTCTGCTACATATGTACGCCCCACACACCCAGATCTGCTACGAGCACAACATACTCACACGCGGCTCTGCTGCATGCACCATACTCGCGCGCGTTGCTCTGCTGCATGCACCATATTCGCGCGCGGTTCGGCTGCATATGCCCGCCCTTCCCCCCACAGCTCTGCTACATATGCACGCCCCTCTCCCCACAGCTCTGCTACATATGCACGCCCCTCTCCCCACAGCTCTGCTACATATGCACGCCCCTCTCCCCACAGCTCTGCTACATATGCACGCCCCTCTCCCCACAGCTCTGCCACATATGCACGCCCCTCTCCCCACAGCTCTGCCACATATGCACGCCCCTCTCCCCACAGCTCTGCTACATATGCACGCCCCTCTCCCCACAGCTCTGCCACATATGCACGCCCCTCTCCCCACAGCTCTGCCACATATGCACGCCCCTCTCCCCACAGCTCTGCTACATATGCACACCCCTCCCCCCCTCAACTCTGCTACATATGCACGCCCCTCCACCCACATCTCAGCTACATATGTAAAAATAGACTGATAGAATTTGTGTATATTTATCAAAAGCATCAAAATTGGAAAAATTTTGAAAAAAAATCGTCATTTTTTCACATTTCCAACTGCAATATCTCATCTATCAGAGTGATAGCTACCCCCACAAATGAACCCATTTTAAAACCTACACCCCTTAATGTATTCACTGAGGGGGGTCAGGAGTATTTTCACCCCACAGTTTCTTTTTAGGAATTAATGCAACTTAGAGGAGAAAAAAATAAAATTTCATATTTTTGCAAATATGTAATTTTAAAGACAGGATTTTTTCTATAGTGCACATGAAAAGGAGGATGTGCACCCCAAAATGGATACCCCTGTTTGTCCTTTGTTCAGAAACATACCCATTTTGGCCCTAATATTATGTCCGTATGCACAACGGGGTCCAAACAGAAAGGAGCGGCTGATGGCTTTCAGAACAGACATTTTGTTTGAAGGCGTTTTAGGCCCCATTGCACAGAGGACCCCAACAAATGGCACCATTTTGGAGAATAGACCCCTTAACGAATTCATCTCGGGGTGTACTGCATAGTTTGACCCCACAGTTTTTGAATGAATCTAAGCAAAGCAGAAGTAAAAAATTATGATTTTTATTTTTTTAGCAATTGTCATTTTAAAAAGGTTTATTTTTGTACAGCACACATATAAATGAAGACTTGTACCCCAAAATGGATCCCCCCGTTTGTCCCGTGTTCAGAGACATACCCATTGTGGCCCTAATCTTCTGTCTGGATGCAGAACGGGGCCCAAACTAAACGGCACATCAAACTTTAACTGTCTTTTAACTTTTACGTGATCGTCATTATCCATTGGCTACCGGCGTCCACGTGAGCGGGGACCACTCACTGCGGCCCACGGTTACTGCTCTAAGCTCTCAGCTACATTTAGTAGCCAGGAGCAAGGAGATTTTAAATTTCCCATGCCCTCCTCAGCTTCTGCGATGGCGTCTGCCATTTTGGCGATGGGCGCATTAGCCAAAGCTGGGGAAAGGTCCACAAATAAGGATCTCGTCAGGGGACATCACCGGAGGCCTTAGTTAAGTAATTTCACCTACCCTCACAGTTCTGATCCATGACAGGAGGTGAAACTTTAGCCTTTTTTTACTTTTACATGATCGCCGTTATCCTTTGGATAACGGCGATCACATGAGATCTCCAGGCTCTCGGCTACATTTGGTAGCTAGGTGCGGGGAGATTTTAAATTACCCCGGCAATCTGTGGCTTTTGCGCATGCGTCTGCAATTTTGGCGACGTACGCACACGCAGAAGCTGGCATAAGGTCTGCGGATAAATCTGGGGGCCTTAGGTACCCAATTCTATCTCCCATCAAGGATATGATCTATGAGGGGAGTTGAAACAAACTTTTTTGCACTTTTTTTCAACTTTTTAAAACTTTTGCATGATCGCTGTTATCCGTTGGATAGCAGGGATCATGTGAACAGGAACCGCATACAGAAGCTCCCAGTGACAGCTCCTTGCTCTTGGCTACTCATTCTAGCCGGGAGCAGGGAGTTTTTAAGTTACCCGGCCCTCTGCGTGTGACGTAATGCCATCTGGCGCGCATATGCAGACCCCGGTGTCAGGTCCTGCAGGACCGGAACGACGGGGGACATCGCGGAGGACGGTAGTGAGTATTCTCAGCTCCCCTTACGGCGATCGTGCGACCGGGGAAGGGGTCCCGCAGCCTGGGATGACAGCTCCAGGCTGTCGCCTACCTCCAGTAACCGACAGCCTGGAGCTGTCACATTCAGAGCCTGCAGGGCTTTAATCCCCAGAGGAAGCATGATTTTACGTCCTCAGGGATTAAAGCCCAGCAGGCCAGGTTGTAAAAAGGTAAAGGGCTGGTAACTAAGGGGTTAAATTAGGTATAGGGGTGAGGGACGAGAACATTATACTTCCAATATATAAGGCACTTGTCAGGCCTCACATGGAATACTGCGCACAGTTCTGGTCACCGGTGCTCAGGAAAGATGTCACATTACTGGAGGGGGTTCAAAGAAGGGCAACTAAACTACATGGAATGACGGCACTGGAATACCCAGAGAGGCTATCCAAATTGGGATTATTCATCCTGGAAAAAAGACGGCTAAGGGGCGATCAAATAACTATGTATAAATACATTGGGGACAATACAAGGATCTCTCCCATTATCTGTTTATACCCAGGACTGCGACTGTAACAAGAGGGCATCCGCTACGTCTAGAAGAAAGCAGGTACCATCACCAACACAGAAGGGGGTTCTCTACTGTTAGAGCAGTGAGACTGTGGAACTCTCTGCCTGAGGACGTGGTGATGGCAAAATCCATAGAGGAGTTTAGGAGGGACTAGATGCCTTTCTAGAGCGCTATGATATTACAGGATATAGATATTAAATAACCAGCGGGGTTGTTGATCCGGGTCTTGGAGTCAGGAAGGAACTATCAAACGTTGATCCAGCGAGTATTCTGGCTGCCATTATGGAGTTGGGAGGGATTTTTTCCCCATCAAATAAGGTAAATTGGCTTCTGTCATTGTTTGTAACAAGGCATTGGGGGTGGGGGGGGGGGGGGGGGGGACATGCTGAACTAGACAGACATTGTCTCTGCCTAACAAACTATGTTACTATGGTATATACTACTCAACCCATCCTCTGCACCCAAGTGTGGAATACTTTTCACATCCTCTGCACCCAAGTGGGAACTACTCTACCCATCAGCTCCGCACCCAGGTGGGCACTACTTTACCCATCCTCTGCACCCAGAAGGACACTACCCTACTCATCAGCTCTGCACCCAGGTGGGTATTACTCGACCCATCCTCTGCAGCCAGGTGGGTACTACTTTACCCATCCTCTGCAGCCAGGTGGAAACTACTTTACCCATCCTCTGCAGCCAGGTGGGTACTACTCTACCCATCCTCTGCACCCAAGTGGGTCCTACACTACCAATCAGCTCTTCACCTAGGTGGGTCCTACTCTATCAATCTGCTCTGCAGCCAGGTGAGTACTACTCTACCCATCAGGTCTGTAGAAAGGTGGGTAGTGTTCTACCCATCAGGTCTGGACCCAGGTGGGTCCTACTGTACCCATCAGCTCTGCAGCCAGGTGGGTCCTACTCTACCCATCAGCTCTGCAGCCAGGTGGGTACTACTCTACCCATCAGCTCTGCAGCCAGGTGGGTACTACTCTACCCATCAACTCTGCAGCCAGGTGGGTACTACTCTACCCATCAACTCTGCAGCCAGGTGGGTACTACTCTACCCATCAGCTCTGCAGCCAGATGGGTACTACTCTACCCATCAGCTCTGCAGCCAGGTGGGTCCTACTCTACCCATCAGCTCTGCAGCCAGGTGGGTCCTACTCTACCCATCCTTTGCAGCCAGGTGGGTCCTACTCTACCCATCCTCTGCAGCCAGGTGGGTACTACTTTACCCATTCTCTGCAGCAAGGTGGGTACTACTCTACCAATCAGCTCAGCACCCAGGTGGGTCCTACGCTACCGATCAGCTCTGCACCCAGGTAGGTACTACTATACAAATCAGCTCTGCAGCCAAGTGGGTCCTACTTTACCCATCAGCTCTGCAGCGAGGTGGGTACTACTTAACCCATCAGCTCAGCAGCCAGGTGGGTCCTACTCTACCCATCAGGTCTGTAGAAAGGTGGGTACTACTCTACCCATCAGGTCTTTAGAAAGGTGGGTACTACTTTACCTGTCAGCTCTTCAGCCAGGTGGGTACTACTCTACCCATCAGCTCTGTAGCCAGGTGGGTCCTACTCTACCAATCCTCTGCAGCCAGGTGGGTCCTACTCTACAAATTAGCTCTGCTCCCAGGTGGGTACTACTCTACCCATCAGCTCTGCAGCCAGGTGGGTCCTACATTACCCATCAGATCTGCAGCCAGGTGGGTACTACTCTACCCATCAGCTCTGCAGCCAGGTGGGTGCTATTCTACCCATCAGCTCTGCAGCCAGGTGGGTCCTACTCTACCCATCAGCTCTGCAGCCAGGTGGGTCCTACTCTACCCATCAGCTCTGCAGCCAGGTGGGTACTACTCTTCCCATATTTTGCAGCCAGGTGGGTACTACTCTACAAATTAGCTCTGCTCCCAGGTGGGTCCTACTCTACTCATCAGCTCTGCAGCCAGGTGGGTCCTACTCTACCCATCAGATCTGCAGCCAGGTGGGTCCTACTCTACCCACCAGCTCTGCAGCCAGGTGGGTCCTACTCTACCCATCAGCTCTGCAGCCAGGTGGGTCCTACTCTACCAATTAACTCTGCTCCCAGGTGGGTACTACTCTACCCATCAGCTCTGCAGCCAGGTGAGTACTACTCTACCCATCAGGTCTGTAGACAGATGGATACTACTCTAACCATCACGTCTGTAGAAAGGTGAGTACTACTCAACCCATCAGCTCTGCAGCCAGGTGGGTACAACTCTAACCATCAGGTCTGCAACCATGTAAGTACTACTCTACCCGTCAGCTCTGCACCCAGGTGAGTACTACTCTACTTATCCTCTGCAGCCAGGTGGGTCCTACTCTACCCATCGTCTGCAGTTGGGTGGGTCCTACTCTACCCATCAGCTCTGCAGCCAGGTGGGTCCTACTCTACCCATCAGCTCTGCAGCGAGGTGGGTCCTACTCTACCCATCAGCTCTGCAGCCAGGTGGGTCCTACTCTACCCATCAGCTCTGCAGCCAGGTGGGTCCTACTCTACCCATCAGCTCTGCAGCCAGGTGGGTCCTACTCTACCCATCAGCTCTGCAGCCAGGTGGGTACTACTCTACCCATCCTCTGCAGCCAGGTGGGTACTACTCTACCCATCAGGTCTGTAGACAGGTGGGTCCTACTCTACCCATCAGGTCTGTAGACAGGTGGGTCCTACTCTACCCATCCTCTGCAGCCAGGTGGGTCCGACTCTACCCATCAGCTCTGCAGCCAGGTGGGTCCTACTCTACCCATCAGCTCTGCAGCGAGGTGGGTCCTACTCTACCCATCAGCTCTGCAGCCAGGTGGGTCCTACTCTACCCATCAGCTCTGCAGCCAGGTGGGTCCTACTCTACCCATCAGCTCTGCAGCCAGGTGGGTCCTACTCTACCCATCAGCTCTGCAGCCAGGTGGGTCCTACTCTACCCATCAGCTCTGCAGCCAGGTGGGTCCTACTCTACCCATCAGCTCTGCAGCCAGGTGGGTCCTACTCTACCCATCAGCTCTGCAGCCAGGTGGGTACTACTCTACCCATCCTCTGCAGCCAGGTGGGTACTACTCTACCCATCCTCTGCAGCCAGGTGGGTACTACTCTACCCATCCTCTGCAGCCAGGTGGGTACTACTCTACCCATCAGCTCTGCTCCCAGGTGGGTACTACTCTACTCATCAGCTCTGCAGCCAGGTGGGTCCTACTCTGCCCATCAGCTCTGCAGCCAGGTGGGTCGTGCTCTACCCATCAGCTCTGCAGCCAGGTGGGTCCTACTCTCCCCATCAGCTCTGCATCCAGGTGGGCACTACCCTACCCATACTCTGCAGCCAGGTGGGTACTACTCTACCAATTAGCTCTGCTCCTAGGTGGGTACTACTCTACTCATCAGCTCTGCACCCAGGTGGGTCCTACTCTACCCATCAGCTCTGCAGCCAGGTGAGTACTACTTTACAAATCAGGTCTGTAGACAGGTGGGTACTACACTACCCATCAGGTCTGCACCCAGGTGGGTTCTACTCTACCCATCAGGTCTGTAGACAGGTGGGTCCTACTCTACCCATCAGCTCTGCAGCCAGGTGAATACTACTCTACCCATCAGGTCTGTAGAAAGGTGGGTACTACTCTACCCATCAGGTCTTTAGAAAGGTGGGTACTACTTTACCTGTCAGCTCTGCAGCCAGGTGGTTCCTACTCTACCCATCAGCTCTGCAGCCAGGTGGTTCCTACTCTACCCATCAGCTCTGCAGCCAGGTGGGTCCTACTTTACCCATCAGCTCTGCAGCCAGGTGGGTCCTACTCTACCCATCAGCTCTGCAGCCAGGTGGGTCCTACTCTACCCATCAGCTCTGCAGCCAGGTGGGTCCTACTCTACCCATCAGCTCTGCAGCCAGGTGGGTCCTACTCTACCCATCAGCTCTGCAGCCAGGTGGGTCCTACTCTACCCATCAGCTCTGCAGCCAGGTGGGTCCTACTCTACCCATCAGCTCTGCAGCCAGGTGGGTCCTACTCTACCCATCAGCTCTGCAGCCAGGTGGGTCCTACTCTACCCATCAGCTCTGCAGCCAGGTGGGTACTACTCTACCCATCAGCTCTGCAGCCTGGTGGGTACTACTCTACCCATCAGCTCTGCAGCCAGGTGGGTACTACTCTACCCATCAGCTCTGCAGCCAGGTGGGTCCTACTCTACCCATCCTCTGCAGCCAGGTGGGTACTACTCTGCCCATTCTCTGCAGCAAGGTGGGTACTACTCTACCAATCAGCTCTGCAGCCAGGTGGGTCCTACTTTACCCATCAGCTCTGCAGCCAGGTGGGACCTATTCTACCCGTCAGCTCTGCACCCAGGTGGGTCCTACGCTACCCATCAGCTCTGCACCCAGGTGGGTCCTACGCTACCCATCAGCTCTGCAAGCAGGTGCGTACTACTCTTCCCATCAGCTCTGCAGACAGGTGGGTCCTACTCTACCCATCAGCTCTGCAGGCAGGTGCGTCTTACTCTACCCATCAGCTCTGCAGGCAGTTGGGTACTACTCTACCCATCAGCTCTGCACCCAGGTGGGTACTACTCTACCCATCAGCTCTGCACCCAGGTGGGTACTACTCTACCCATCAGCTCTGCACCCAGGTGGGTACTATTCTACCCGTCAGCTCTGCACCCAGGTGGGACCTATTCTACCCGTCAGCTCTGCACCCAGGTGGGTCCTACGCTACCCATCAGCTCTGCAAGCAGGTGCGTACTACTCTTCCCATCAGCTCTGCAGACAGGTGCGTCCTTCTCTACCCATCAGCTCTGCAGCCAGGTGGGTACTACTCTACCCATCAGCTGTGCAGCCAGGTGGGTCCTACTCAACCCATATTCTGCAGCCAGGTGGGTCCTACTCAACCCATACTCTGCAGCCAGGTGAGTACTACTCTACCAATTAGCTCTGCTCCCAGGTGGGTTCTACTCTGCCTATCAGCTCTGCAGACAGGTGGGTCCTACTCTACCCAGCAGCTCTGCAGCCAGGTGGGTACTACTCTACCCATCAGCTCTGCACCCAGGTGGGTACTACTCTACCCATCAGCTCTGCACCCAGGTGGGTACTACTCTACCCATCAGCTCTGCACCCAGGTGGGTACTACTCTACCCATAGGCTGTGCAGCCAGGTGGGTCCTACTCTACCCATCAGCTGTGCAGCCAGGTGGGTCCTACTCAACCCATATTCTGCAGCCAGGTGGGTACTACTCTACCAATTAGCTCTACTCCCAGGTGGGTTCTACTCTACCCAGCAGCTCTGCAGCCAGGTGGGTACTACTCTACCTGTCCTCCGCAGCCACGTGAGTACTACTCTACCCATCAAGTTGTAGACAACTGGGTACTTGTCTACTCATCAGCTCTGCATCCAGGTGGATATACTACTCTACCCATCCTCTGCAGCCGGCGGCCAGTACTCTACGGATCAGCTCTGCACTGCTCTCTCTTCCCTCCTGTCGCTCCGGGATTCCCCGTGACTCCTCCCCCACAGAGGCGGTCCCTTATCCAAGGTGGCAAGCAGACGGAGGCCACGCCCAGTCACATGACCTCTGTAAGGTGCTGCGGCATGCCGGACGTCCGTGTGCTGGTGGTGCTGGCGTGCTTGTCCGCGGCTCTGGGTGAGGGGGCGGCTCTGTGGGACGGGTCCCGGGGAAGGGGGGAGGTAACGGCTCTGGGTGAGGGGGTTCTGGCCGGCGGGGAAGAGGCCCGGGCGGTTGGGGAGGTGCCTGCGAGGGAGGGGCCTGGCGGGGGAGGGGTCTGGCGAGGGTGGGAGGGGCCCGGCGGGGGAGGTGCCTGGCGAGGGAGGGGCCCGGCGGGGGAGGGGTCGGCTGTGGTAGAGGGGTCGTGAATGGAGTCTGATGAGGGTCTCTTTCAGGTTGGCGCCCGTGTGTGCCGCAGGGCTTCGGGCACAGCTCGGTGGTCTGCAGATGTAATGCCACCTACTGCGACAATGTGGAGCCGGAGGCGCTGCCGGCCCCGGGGGGCTTCACCGTCTACGAGAGCAGCAGGACCGGGAAGCGGCTGAAGAGGAGTGAGGGCCCCGTCGTCAAGAAGCAGGGGCCACCTGGTAACCCTTATGAGTACAGAGCTTCCACTGTGGGGCCCCCTATCATTACCAGGGCTTACACTACAGGGGGCCCTATTACGGAGGGCACTGTGGGGGTCACTGACTGCTGGGGTCACTGACTATTGAGCCACTGGCAAACCTATGTTGTGATAAGCCACGCCCCCGTGTTTCGGTGCCCGCTGATAGGCGCCTCTCCCTGCAGGTTTGACCCTCACCCTGGATGACCGGAAGCGGTTTCAGGTCATGAAGGGGTTTGGCGGCGCGGTGACGGACTCCGCAGCCATGAACATCCTGGCTGTGAGCGCGGGGTGCCGGGACAACCTCCTGCGCTCGTACTTCTCCGAGGAAGGTGATACCGCTCGTGCGTTGGCGCAGCGCCACTATAATGTGGGGGCACCCTGTAACTGCTGTTGTCCCGCAGGTATCGGGTACAGCGTCCTCCGTGTCCCCATGGCCAGCTGTGACTTCTCCACACGCATCTACACCTACCTCGATGAGGACGGCGACTTTGAGTTGAAGACATTTAGTATCCAAGAGGAAGACCTGAAGCTGAAGGTGAGAGCAGTGGGCAGGGGCGCCGCTCGTCATCCTCATATGTACAACGCTTTTGTCCTTGAAGATCCCCGTCATCCAGAGAGCCAAGGCCTTGTCCAGTCAGCCCCTAGCCCTGTTTGCTAGTCCCTGGACAGCGCCACCGTGGATGAAGACTAATGGGAAGATCACCGGTAAAGGCACCCTGAAAGGATCTCCCGGAGGCAAGTACTACAAGACCTGGGCACAGTACTTCATCAGGTCCGTGGCGCCACCTGCTCCCTGTCTTCATTGGCCAGTCGCCTGTACGAATCTGATTATTTCCTGTCTTCAGGTTTTTGGATGAGTACGCCAAACATAACCTGACCTTCTGGGCGGTGACTGTGGAGAATGAGCCAACGGCCGGGTTGCTGACCGACTACCCCTTCCAGAGTTTGGGCTTCACCCCAGAACTCATGAGAGACTTCATCGCCTTGGATTTAGGTCCCGCGTTCGCTAACAGCTCGCACAAGAACGTTCAAATCATGATAGTGGACGATAACCGGATCCTGCTTCCTTACTGGGCCAAAGTGGTGAGTGCCTCCACCCATCCTGTACTGCTCCCGAGTTACATCCAGTATTATACTCCAGAGCTGCACTCATTCTGCCGGTGGAGTCACTGTGTACATTACATTTCTTATCCTGTACTGATCCTGAGTTACATCCTGTATTATACTCCAGAGCTGCACTCACTATTCTGCTGGTGGAGTCACTGTGTACATACATTACTTATCCTGTACTGATGCTGTGTTACATCCTGTATTATACACCAGAGCTGCACTCACTACTCTGCTGGTGGAGTCACTGTGTACATACATTACTCATCCTGTACTGACCCTGAGTTACATCCTGTATTATACTCCAGAGCTGCACTCACTATTCTCCTGGTGGAGTCACTGTGTACATACATTACTCATCCTGTACTGACCCTGAGTTACATCCTGTATTATACTCCAGAGCTGCACTCACTATTCTCCTGGTGGAGTCACTGTGTACATACATTACTCATCCTGTACTGATCATGAGTTACATCCTGTATTATACTCCAGAGCTGCACTCACTATTCTGCTGGCGGAGTCACTGTGTACATACATTACTTATCCTGTACTGATCCTGAGTTACATCCTGTATTATACCCCAGAGCTGCACTCACTATTCTGCTGGCGGAGTCACTGTGTACATACATTACTTATCCTGTACTGATCCTGAGTTACATCCTGTATTATACCCCAGAGCTGCACTCACTATTCTGCTGGTGGAGTCACTGTGTACATACCTGACTTATCCTGTACTGATCCTGAGTTACATCCTGTAGATCTTTTATTATAAAAGTAAAAAACACAACAAAGACAAACTGTAACAATAAGAATAACCATATAAAGCAATATAAGGCCCTTCCCCCACAGTCCGTGATCCATAAACAAAGTAAATGTCCATATCCGGGCTTCCCCCCGCCGTACACACCCACACACATACACACTCAACATATAACACAGTATACAAGTATATACCTAAAATATAAAACTAAGGAAACTATAATTCCAGGTCCAGCCGTACCGCACTGTACCCACACAACACAAATGTAAGCAATAACATAAATAGCAAGATAAATAACCAAATATAAACAGAAAGACCGAGCCGAACTGGCATAAAAGAACTAACTACAAATATATGTAATTTTTTTTTTTTTTTTTTTTGGGTCCACAGTGCAGCTTGGGGGCCAAGCCTGCTCCATCAGTCCATGCCCAGAGTTCTTAGTTCAGGACGTGCCCAGCCACACCAGGGTTTTTTTTTTTTTTTAAATAAATAGTACCACACTGTGCCCGCCGCAGCCTGGGGGCCATGCCCGCTCCACCAGTCCGTGCCCAGAGTTCAATGTTCGGGACGTGCCAGGCTACGGCTGAAGGCGTGAATCCCACTCCCCCCAACTCCCCACCCAACCTACCTACCACCCAAAATGTGAATATATACAATATACAAACCATAGTACACTCCAACCAACATACATAATATATACTATACACCTAACCCGAAAGCCTAAGGTCGGCTCACCTGCAGCCCTACTTCATTCCATTTTGCCCAAATCAAAACAAAAAGCTTCATGGTGCACTCACAGCCCAGCACCGGGATTGGAGGTGATAAGCCGGGCACAGACATCAAAATGTACTATCCCTTGAATTTAAAAAGGTTTCCCTATTCTCTCCCTAATTTGCCCTAGATTGTCCTTAGTCTGCCCCTCAGTCTGACCCTTCATGGAAAACTGTCCCTGCCCTATCCCTCCTCTCTCCCTATCCTGTCCCTATTCTCTCCCTACTCTGCCCCTAGAAGATTAAGAAAAGACTGTCCCTAACGAAAAACAAGCCCTCTCCATAGGAGAGAAGCCTTGGTTGTGCCCAGCCTCTCATACTCCAAAGAACGTACCTTCACCAGGTCACCCAGGATGTTCCTACATACCGTATCCACGGGGAGGACTTTCAGTTCCGTCGAGATCAGGCACCGTGCACTCCAGATGTGGAACCTGACCACTAGGCTAACTAGAAATAAAGTGCAGCGGTCCCTGCCACCAAGGCCTCTGAAGGCTCCATAAGCCCACTCCGCGTAGGAGAGGTGTGCCAGCTGATGCCAGCCTATGGAGACCCCTACCCGTTGGTATACCTCTGTATTAAAGGGGCACTGAAGCAGGAAATGCTCCATGCTTTCCAGCACGTCGCTGCACTCCTGACGGGGGCAACCCCTGTCAATCAGAGGCCTGCTCTTCAAGTTACCCCTTACATACAGTCTCCCGTGAAAGCAGCGCCAAGCCAAGTCCCAAAACTTCAAGGGGACCCGGGTTGAATTCAGTAAACGTAACCCTCCCTCCAGGTCCCGACTTGGGCAGTCCTTGAGCGCCAGGGGCTTCTGGAAATGGGTCAACAGGACTCTTTTGTCGAGGAGCCTCCTCGTCAGAGTCCTGATCTCCCACATCCCCAGACCCGACCGGCGTATCACCTTCAGAACCAAGGTAGCATAAGCCGGGAGATGTCCGTGCTGCGTGCGAAGGTCCTTCACTCGCCCTCCTGTCTCCCATTCCTGGAAGAAGGGCCGAAACCATCCCCTGCAGGAGTAGACCCACGGAGGAGCCCTCTCCTGCCAGAGGTTGCCTATGTTGATCTTAAAAAAGGTGTCTACAAGAAACACCACAGGGTTGACCATAGACAACCCCCCTAGTCTCCTCGTGCGGTATGTAACATCTCTCCTGATCAGGTTCAACCTGTTCCCCCACAACATTAGGAAGAACAGGTTGTAGACCCGGGTCCAGAGAGGCTCTGGCAAAATGCATACGCTGCCCAGGTAGATGAATAAAGGGAGCAGGTATGTTTTGATCAGGTTAACTCTTTCCCGAAGGGTCAAAGACCAACCCTTCCACTGATTTACCTTCTGAGTGGCACCATCCAGCCTGTCTACCCAATTTTGCATGGGGTAATCCCCCTGGCCAAATTTGATGCCAAGAACTTTTGCTGAAGTCTGGGGCACTGGAAGAGTGTCCGGGAGATCAAACACAGGATCCCCCCTTCCTAACCAGAGACTTTCGCACTTATCCCAGTTGACTCTGGACCCGGATGCCTCCGAGTAGCCATCCACCTCTGATACCACAAACTCTGCCTCCTCCCTTGAGGATACGAAGAGCGTGACATCATCAGCGTATGCCACTGCCCTCAGGGTAGCCTCCGGCACCGCCCGGTCCATCCCGACCCCTGCTATAGGTCCACGATCAACCCTCCTAAGGAAGGGATCTATCGCAAACACATACAACAGGGGACTTAGAGGACAGCCCTGACGGACGCCAGACCCCACCTCAAAAGGGCGGCCAAGCCAGCCGTTCACCAGCGGGAAAGTCTCAGCCCCTGCATACAATGTTCGCAGCCAATCAACAAACCCCACTGGCAGGCCGTATCTCAGAAGGACCGACCAGAGGTACTCATGATTAACCCGATCAAACGCTTTGGCCTGATCCAAGGACAGCAAGTACCCCTCCCAGTGACCAGCTCTACCCTGCTCCACTGCCTCCCGGACACCGAGAACAGCACTAAAGATGCTACGGCCTGGAACAGAGCAATGCTGGGCCCCCGAGAGGAGCCGGGGTGCAAACTTGACCAACCGATTAAACAGCACTTTTGCCAGAACCTTCCTGTCCGTATTGAGAAGCGCTATGGGACGCCAGTTCTCAATACGGCTCGAGTCTTTACCCTTTGACAGAAGGATCAAAGCTGACCTCCTCATTGACTTTGGCAGAGTGCCCGAGGAAAGACACTCATTTAATACCTCCGTCAAGAGGGGACTCAAGAGGTCCTTGAAGGTCTTGTAATACTCGGATGTTAGTCCGTCCGGTCCTGGCGACTTTTTGAGCCGGAGCCCATCAATCGCCAGTTTAACTTCCTCTATTTTGATCTCTTTTGTCAAAACATCAAGAGAGGTGTCTACCCCCGGCTCAGGGACAGTTTCAGCCAGGAAAGCCGACATCACTTCCGAATCTAGATCCCTCTTTCCCAAGAGTTGCGAGTAGTAGGATCTGACGACCTCCAGAATCCCTGATCTGGATCGATTCAGGGATCCTGTACTGTCAATCAGTCCAGTGACCACTTTACTATTCACTGACATCCTACAGTTTCTGTAAGGGTCGGGCGAGCGGTACTTCCCGAAATCCCTCTCAAAAACCAAGGATGCGTGTCTATCGTACTGGCACTTCTTGAGCAAAGATTTCACTCTGGAGATCTCCTCGCGGCTACCTCCAGTCGAAACGAGATGTTCGAGTTTCCTCCTCAGGCCGTTGTACAGGCGGTACCTGTCCAGGCATCTGAGGTTGGAGAGCTCTCGGAAGAACCTCGCCGCCCTCCTCTTGAACATCTCCCACCACTCTGACTTACTGCTACAAAGATCCAGTAATGGTACCTGGCTCTGCAGAAAATCCTCAAAGGACTGTCTTATCTCCGCTTCCTCCAGGAGTGATGAATTCAGTCTCCAAAAACCTCTGCCCATCCGGGGGGTCTCTGCAACATTCAGAGAAAACAAAATTAGACAGTGGTCGGAGAATTCCACCTCAACAACGGACACTGGTGAAGAGATGGCTTCCTCCTTCAAATAAAACCTGTCTATTCTAGACCTGCTCTGACCCCTATAAAAGGTGAACCCCTCGTGGCCTGGGGTGTGCCGGATGTGGACATCCACCAGGCGAGCTTCGCTAGCTATGCTATTAAGTGCGACGCTGTCAAAAGTCAACCGCCCGTCTCCAGAGCCTCCCCTATCGCGGGCTCTCGTGACTGCATTAAAGTCACCTCCAAAGACAACTTGGCGGCTGGTAAAAAGGTAGGGCTTGATCCTCATAAAGAGACACTTCCTGTCCTTTTTTGACTGGGGACCGTAGATGTTGACAAGTCTTAATTCTTGTCCCTTCATGAGGACATCTAAGATCAGGCACCTTCCCATTTCTAATTCAATAACTCGTCGGCATTCAACCGCTGCGGTAAAAAGTACCGCCACTCCACTATACGGCTCGGCCGCAAGAGACCAGTAGGAAGGGCCTGACCTCCACTCCCTTTTTGCCTTATGTATGGCTGCCAAATCGGACAGCCTGGTCTCCTGCAAAAATAAAATGTCGGCTTCAACGCGGCCGAGAAAATCAAAGGCCGCAAATCTAGCCGTATCAGACTTAATGCTGGCAACGTTAATTGATGCCAGAGTCAGCGGAGTGGGTGCCGCCATCATGAGTGATTAAATTAGACGGCTTTCTTCCTCACACCCGCTTCCTCGGGGTCAGAGGAAATCCCCTTGCCTCTTTTTTTGGACACAGATGTGTCCATAGCAAGGGATCCCCCGACCCCGTCGTCCTTGTTTCCAGGCTCCAGAGTAGCCTCCACCCCGGAAGGAACTATGCCTTCACGAGGTGGAGACTCAGCGCCCCCTGTTGACCCTTTCTTTGCCCTAGGAACCTTGCCCTCTGCCTCCCCCTCAGAAGAGGAGGAAGAGATGTCTCGGAGGGCTCGGAACCTATTGGAGAGTCCAACTGGAGGTGAGCAGGCTTTTCCTTCCAGTACTTGGCCCGGGGTGGGAGAAGATCTTGAATCCCCCCTTCGTTTCCTCCTCGTGGCACCTAGCTTACGCCGTTTCTCTAGCCATCTCTTGCCTTCCCCATCCACACTTTCACAGTGGGAGGAATCTGCAGAGTTGGTCTCCTCCCTCTGGATCCTCCTGTCCTCCTCATCTAAATCGCTGTCCCTCAAAGCCTCAGCCGCGAGATTTGCTTCTGGAACAGGGGCCACCATCGACCCACCTGCTGTGGGTGCTCCTGTCAGCTCCCTGCTCCGTCTGCGTTTCTCCTGACGCCTCTGCTCTGCAGGCGTCTTTTGCCGGTTCTTCCCTGGCTCCTGAGCTCCTCCACCTCTGCTGGTCCCCTCACCCCTGGAGGCCACATCATGACCCCCATCCGTAGGTGCTGAGACCGCATTGGCAAAGGAGCGCGGACAGCGACTAAATGGGTGACCGAGGTCACCACACAGGTTACACCTAATCTCTGCACAGGAGGCGGCTAGATGACCAAGACCCCCACAAAGAGCGCACTTCAAGGTCTTACAAGCGGCGCTCAAGTGTGAGGGGTCGCCGCACCTGTGGCAGAGCTTCGGCTGCCCCTGGTAAAAGGCCAAGATACGATCCCTGCCGAGGAAGGCTGCAGATGGTATGTGTGCCACTGAGTTACCTGAACGCTTCAGCTTGACCATGAACGTCCAGGCCCCAGACCATATGCCGTGCTCATCCCTGTTCTTTTGGGGCATCTCCGTCACCTCTCCGTACCTACTGAGCCACGTCATGATGTCAAAGCAAGAAAGTGACTCATTACGAGTCAAAACGGTCACCTTCTTGATACCGTTCTGGCGAGACACCACCTGGATGGCAAAGTCTCGCCAACCGGGCTCGTTTTTCACCAGCTCGTAATTCCCCCAGAAGATTTCTAGGCCCTCTGGGTGAACGAAACTGATGTCAAACTCAGACGTGCCGTAGGGATGGATCAGGGCAAAGATGTCAACCGCCCTGAAGCCCATCTTCAGCAGAAGCTCCACTACCCTTGCCCTCGGGGGGCATGCATCATTGCCTCTCCAACGAAGACGGACCACATTCCTACGACCTGCGTCCTGCCCGGGTGTCGGTAGGGACCATACGGTCTCCCCCCTTTGCTCTCGGAAGGCACCCAAGCCATGTCTCTCTTTCCAGAGAGATAGATCCACCTCTCTTCCTCCAACTGTGATTGTACTCTCCCCCTTCCGTAAAGCCTCCAGGAGACGCTGTTGCAAAACGCCCTCCCTAGAGCCTGGAGACAAGGAGGACCCCTCCCCTCCAGCGGCGACACTGGCATAACTCCTACCAGGTGTTGTCGCCGCCGGAGGGGCGACTGGACCCCATGACCCCTCTGGCCTAACTACCTTATCCCCTGGGCCTCCAGATTCCTGGCCGCCAGGGGTACCCGAGGTGCCTGGAGGCCCAGCAACTGCAGAGGAACGTGTACCCTCGGCCTTGTCCCTTACATCTGCCGCACGCTCTCGCACATTCATCCCCGGATCTACCACTTTTTTCCTTGGATCATGTGGTCCATGGGTCCTGGCCTCTCCAGAGGTAGATGGTAAAACCTCCGGATTTTTGCTTGTGTTTTTACTTTTTCTTTTTTTCTTTTTTGCCTCCGCATCACTGGAGGTGCGGGATCCGGCCTGACTTGCTCCCAAATTATGGGAGACCCCAGATTTTAGGTCCACAGCCCCCTCCGCATCACAGGCAGCACTTGCTGTATTAGTGGCACCGCTGCCACCCTCCTTGCCGGTACCGCGACCTGCATCTGTACTGGCCTTTACTGCACCTTTCTTACTGATCTCCTTGCCCTTGTTACCAACTAGCACAGGGACAGGGGGTCTGACCAGCTGGGCCCTTTTCTCCCCAACTTCCCGCTCCAGGCCCACCACAGAGCCCGAGCCAGGGGGGTTTTTGGGGTCAGAACTCTGATCCGACTTTGCAGCCAGACCAGAGCTCCCAGGAACGAACACAAGCTTTTCCTGCAGCTTCTCCGGTTTCTTTTTATCTTTGTGTCCTGCTCTGGCAACTCGTCGCCAAACATGAAGCCCTCCATATGTACAGAGGCTTCCGGCTGCGGGGTCTTCTGTAGCTGCAATCTCCCTGTTCTTTCCTCCACCTCAGATTCCCCTGAGGTGGAAGGCAGCGCAATCTCTTCAGGTAGCTTGCCTCTGGGACTTGTAGTGCCTCTGGGCGTTGGTGCCAAGTCTTGAGAGCACACAGGCTGCTCCAGGGTCTCCTGCACATCCTCAAACTCTTCATCTGAGGCTTCACCATCACTTGACTCATGGTCACTGCACCTTGCCGCCATCTTAGCAAACCGGTCGTCGTTCAGAATTTTTTCTTTAAAGGGCCCGCTCTCCTCCAGGATCTTTGCCCTCACCGCTTCCCACATCTTTATGCAGTCTTTGCACTTTTTTATCGCTGACCTGGCTTCTGCCTGTTTGTCTTTAGAAGCTTTTTGCTCCAGTAACATTTTGGCGTCACGGAGCTTCCCTTTTTGTATCACCAACATTTTCCCTGCAAAGTTGTAGTCGGTGATGTTTTTAGCCAGCCGGGAGGCCAGCTCAATCACAGATTCCTCCTTCTTTTTGTCACTCCACATTCCCGTGCTTACCGGTATCTGCGGCTCACCTGCTCTCCTGCGGGTCTGGCTGCGCGTAACCATCTCACTCCCGGTGCTGTCAGAAGCTGCCGTGCTAACAAACGGAGCCACGCTGCTGCAGCCACGGCCCGGACCCAGTCTCTTCTTACCTCCAGCAGCTCCTGTCTTCTTGCGGACTGCTGGCTTTTCTGGCACCCGTGGCAAAGTTTTTTCGGAAGACTCTGATGCCGCCATTGCCATCACTTCCCTCCCTCCCCCCAAGTGGCCCCGGGGGAAGGAGGTGCGGTACTCCATGTCCAACAAAGCCCAGAAAAGTGCACCTTCTCTGGGATCCAAACTCAGCAAAACCTCCTTCTCTGACCACACCCTGGAAGTTGCAGAGCTTCACCAGCACACACCCAACTCCAGAAGCTGCACTCACTATTCTGCTGGTGGAGTCACTGTGTACATACATTACTTATCCTGTACTGATCCTGAGTTACATCCTGTAGATCTTTTTTATTATAAAATTAAAAAACATAACAGCAACAAAACAGACCGGCCTCACGGCTCACAGAGACAATAACCAAATACAAATTGTTAATACGAAATACAAAAGTCCGGCTCTCGGTCAACGAAACTTGTCCTTAAATTATAACTAAACGGTCCTTCTGGTCAGGCTAAAAATACCGCACACACACTGCACACCATCCAAACCATAACAACCTATAGAATCTGCAACTGAAGAAAACATGAAAAAACGGGATACTAAACTAAGGGTTTGGGGGAGGAGACAAAATAAAGCTATATTTAACAACCTAACTCGAGGGATCCAGTCTGACCTAATCCAGACCTGCTTCGGTCCAAATTATAATAAGCTAAGAACAAACCAAAATAAACAGCACATAAATGAGGGGGGGAAAAACACATAATAAATCTTATCAATATAACTGCTTTTTTTTTTTTTTTTAAACTTAAACCATCATTCTGTATAATTTTTTTTTTTTTTTTTTTTTTTTTTTTTTTTTATAATTTTTTTTTAATTTTTTTTTTTTTTTTAAATATATAAATGCACACAAAACTAAAATTAATTCAATTATCCCAACTATCCTTAGCTAATTCCCCGCCACCACACACCCAGCACTCCACCCATACAGTGCAGCCTGGGGGCCACGCCTGCATCCCAAGTCCGTGCCCAATGTTTCTGTCCAGGACGGGCCAAGCTGCACCGCATTACACGCCTTGCCCGCCGCAGCCTGAGGGCCACGCCCGCACCAACAGTCCGTGCCCAATGTTCATTGTCCGGGACGTGTCAAGCTACGGCTGAGGCATAAATCCCCCCCCCCCCAATAAGCCCCCACCCAACCTATCTATAACCCCTAACCCTATATACAAAACAAAACATATCTTATATTACATACCTACAAACCAACACTACATATTAATACCCGAAAGCCTAAGGTTCAGTTACCTGCAGCCGTACATACTTCATCTTTGACCGAAAACAAAAACTCTACTAGTGGCACACTCAGCCCTCCACAAGGACAGGATATGATAAGCCGGGCACCGACCAGGTAGAGAAAAAAACTATCCCTATAGTTAATCTGTCCCTACAATGTCCCTACTCCTTCCCTAAAACTTACCCTCAGAGAAACTGTCCCTACCTCTCCCTATTCTGTCCCTACAAAGACCCTAACAATAAGAAGACTGTCCCTAACGAAATACAAACCCTCTCCATAGGAGAGAGGCCTTAGTCGTGCCCAACCTCTCATAATCCAAAGAGCGCACCTTCACCAGGTCACCCAGGATGTTCCTATTCACCTCATCCACGGGGAGGATTTTCTCTTCCGTCGAGACTAAACACCGTGCATTCCAAATGTGAAACCTGACCACTAGGCTGACTAAGAATAAAGTGCACCGGTCCCTGCCACCAAGGTCCCCGAATGCCCCATAGACCCATTCCGCATACGAGAGGCGTGCCAACCTGGGCCAACCAATGGAGGCTCCCACCCGATTGTACACCTCTGTATTAAAGGGACACTGAAGCAGGAAATGCTCCATGCTTTCCAGCACATCGCTGCACTCCTGGCGGGGACAACCCCTATCCACCAGCGGCCTGCTCTTCAAGTTGCCCCTTACATACAGTCTCCCGTGGAAACAGCGCCAAGTCAAGTCCCAAAACTTCAAGGGGATCCTGTCAGAATTCAATAAACGTAACCCTCCCTCCAGGTCCCGACTTGGGCAGTCCTTGAGCGCCAGGGGCTTCTGGAAATGGGTCAACAGAACCCTCTTATCGAGGAGTTTCCTCGACAGAGTTCTGATCTCGCACATCCCCAGACCCCACCGACGTATCATCTTCAGAACCACGGTAGCGTAAGCCGGAAGATGCCCGTGCGGCGTGCGAAGATCCTTCACTCGCCCTCCAGTCTCCCATTCCTGGAAGAAAGGCCGAAGCCATCCCCAACAGGAGAATACCCACGGAGGAGCCCTCTCTTGCCAGAGGTTGCCTATATTGATCTTAACAAACGTGTTTACGAGAAACACCACGGGGTTGACCATAGATAACCCCCCTAATCTCCTCGTGCGGTACGTGACATCTCTCCTAATTAGGTTCAACCTGTTCCCCCACAACATTAGGAAGAACAGGTTGTAGACCCGGGTCCAGAGAGGTTCTGGCAAAATGCATACGCTGCCCAGGTAGATGAATAAAGGGAGCAGGTATGTTTTGATCAGGTTAACCCTTTCCCGAAGGGTCAAAGACCAACCCTTCCACTGGGCCACCTTCTGAGTGGCACCATCGAGCCTGACCACCCAATTTTGCATGGGGTAATCTCCCCGGCCAAATTTGATGCCGAGAACTTTAGCCGAGTCCTGGGGCACTGGAAGGGTGTCCGGGAGACCAAATGTAGGATCTCCCCTTCCTAACCAGAGACTTTCGCACTTATCCCAATTGATGCCGGACCCGGATGCTTCCGAGTAGCGATCCACCTCTGACATCACGTACTCTGCCTCCCCCCTCGAGGACACAAAGACGGTGACGTCATCAGCGTACGCTGCCACCCTGAGGGTGGCTTCCGGCACCGTCCGATCCATCCCGACCCCCGCCATAGGCCCACCATCAATCCTCCTAAGGAAGGGATCAATGGCAAACACGTACAGCAAGGGGCTCAGAGGACAACCCTGACGGACGCCAGACCCAACCTCAAATGGGTGACCGACCCAACCGTTCACTAGCGGGAAAGTCTCAGCCCCCGCGTACAATGTCCTGAGCCAATTGACAAACCCCACTGGCAGGCCATATCTCAGAAGAACAGACCAGAGGTACTCGTGATTAACCCGATCAAACGCTTTGGCCTGATCCAAGGACAGCAGGTACCCCTCCCAGTGACCAGCCCTACCCTGCTCCACTGCCTCCCTGACACCTAGAACAGCACTAAAGGTGCTACGGCCTGGAACAGAGCAATGCTGGGCGCCCGAGAGGAGCCGGGGCGCAAACTTGACCAGCCGATTAAACAGCACTTTTGCCAGAACCTTCCTGTCCGTATTGAGAAGCGCTATGGGACGCCAGTTCTCAATACGGCTCGAGTCTTTACCCTTTGACAGAAGGATCAAAGCCGACCTCCTCATTGACTTTGGGAGAGTGTCCGAGGAGAGACACTCATTAAAAACCTCAGTCAAGAGGGGACTCAAGAGGTCCTTAAAGGTTTTATAATACTCGGATGTTAAGCCATCCGGTCCTGGCGATTTTTTGAGCGCAAGCCCATCAATCGCCAGTTTAACTTCCTCTATGTTGATCTCCTCTGTCAAAACATTAAGGGAGATGTCATCCCCTGGCTCAGGAACAGCTTCAGCCAGGAAAGCCGACATCACATCTCGATCTAGATCCCTCTTTCTCAAAAGGTGCGAGTAGAAGGATCTGATGACTTCCAGAATCCCTGATCTGGACCTGTTCAGAGATCCCGTACCGTCGATCAGTCCAGTGACAACTTTACGATTCACTGACATCTTGCAGTTTCTGTAAGGGTCGGGCGAGTGGTACTTCCCGAAGTCCCTCTCAAAAACCAAAGATGCGTGCCTATTATACTGACACCCTTTGAGCAAAGACTTCACTCTGGAGATCTCCTCGCGGCTACCTCCAGTCGAGACGAGATGCTCGAGTTTCCTCCTCAGGCCCTGATAAAGACGGTACTTACTCAGGCTCCTGAGGCTAGAGAGCTGGCGGAAGAACCTCGCAGCCCTGATCTTGAACATCTCCCACCACTCTGACTTACTGCTACAAAGATCCAGTAATGGTACCTGGGTCTGCAGAAAATCCTCAAAGGACTGTCTTATCTCCGCTTCCTCCAGGAGTGATGAATTCAGCCTCCATAAGCCTCTACCCATCCGGGGGGTCTCTGCAACATTCAGGGAAAACAAAATCAGACAGTGGTCGGAGAATTCCACCTCAACAACGGACACTGGTGAAGAGATGGCTTCCTCCTTCAAATAAAACCTATCTATTCTAGACCTGCACTCGCCTCTATAATAGGTGAAACCCGCGTGGCCTGGGGTGTGCCGGATGTGGACATCCACCAGGCGAGCTTCGCTAGCTATGCTATTAAGCGCGACGCTATCATAAGTCAGCTTGCCTAGGGAGCCTCCCCTGTCACGGGTCCTCGTGACTGCGTTAAAGTCACCCCCAAAGATCACCTGCCGACTGGTAAAAAGGTACGGCTTGATCCTCATAAAGAGATCTTTGCGGTCCCGCTTGGTTTGGGGACCGTAGATGTTGATTAGCCGAAGCTCTTGTCCCTTCATGAGAACATCCAGGATCAGGCACCTCCCTATTTCTAACTCAATAACCCGTCGGCATTCAACCGCTGCGGTAAAAAGTACCGCCACTCCGCTATATGGCTCGGCCGCAAGAGACCAGTAGGAAGGGCCTGACCTCCACTCCCTCTTTGCTTTATGTATGGCTGCTAAATTTGGCAGCCTGGTCTCTTGCAAAAACAAAATGTCGGCTTCAACACGGCCGAGAAAATCAAAGGCCGCAAATCTCGCCATATCTGACTTAATGCTGGCAACGTTAATTGATGCCAGAGTCAACGGAGTGGGTGCCGCCATCTTTGATGATTGAGTTAAATGGCTTTCTTCTTCCCACCCCTTTTCACTTCAGGGTCTGAGGAAGACCCCTTGCCACGTTTTTTTGACACCGAAAGGTCCATGGCAAGGGGCTCCTCAACCTCGTCGTCCTTGTCACCGGGCCCCGGGCCAGCCCTCCCCTTGGAGGTTACTGTACGCTCACAAGAAGAAGACTCGGCGCCCCCTGTAGGCCGCACACTTGCCCCAGGATCCTCACCCTCCACCTCCTCCTCTGAAGAGGAGAGAGCTTGGAACCTGTTGGAGAGCTCAACAAGAGGCGAGTTTGGTTTACCTTCCTGCACCTGGGCCAGTATAGGGGAAGTTCTTTTTTCCCGCATGGTTTTCTTTTTTTCCCTGGTGCCCTGCTTTCGCTTTTTCTGTCGCCACTCCTTGCCATCCTCATCCACACTTTCATAGTGGGAGGAATCTGAAGAATTGGCAGCCTCCTCCCTCTGGATCCTTCTGACCTCCTCATCCAACTCGCCCTCCCCTGGAGCCTCAGCCACACGAGTCGCATCCAGAACAGGTGCTAGCATTGACCCACCTGCCACCTGGGTCTCCACCAGTTCTCTGCTCTTTCTGCGTTTCTCTTGGCGCCTTAGTGCAGCAGCCCCAACATGTTTGTTCTTCACAGGCTCCTGGACTCCTCCGCCTCTGCTGGTCCCTTCCCCTGCAGAGGCAACCTCATGGCTCTCCTCCGTTGGGGCCATGACCGCATTGGCGAAAGAGCGTGGACAGCGGCTGAATGGGTGACCGAGGTCACCACACAGGTGACACCTAATCTCCGCACAAGATGCCGCAAGATGACCTACCTCGCCACACAGAGCGCACTTGATGACATTACAGGCGGCACTCAAATGTGTGGGGTCGCCGCACTTGTGACAGAGCTTCGGTTGCCCCTGGTAGAAGGCCAGAATGCGATCCCTACCGAGGAAAGCCGCAGATGGTATGTGGGCCACCGAGTTCCCTGAACGCTTTAGTTTTACCATGAATGTCCAGGCTCCGGACCAGATGCCGTGCTCATCTCTGTTTTTTTGCGGCATATCCACTACCTCACCGTAGCGACTGAGCCAAGTCATGATGTCATAACAAGAGAGTGACTCATTACGGGTCAAAACGGTCACTCTCTTCACTCCAGTCTGGCGGGTTACCACTTGCGCAGTAAAACCACGCCAGCCGGGCTCGTCCTTCATCAGCTCATAGTTCCCCCAGAAGAGCTCGAGGCCCTCTGGGCGAGCAAAGCTGATGTCGAACTCAGACGAGCCGTAGGGGTGGATAAGGGCATAGATGTCCTGCGCCCTAAAACTCATCCTCAGCAGAAGCTCAACCACTTTGCCCCTCGATGGGCATGCATCACTGCCTCTCCACTGAAGACGAGCCACGTTCCTACGGCCAACGTCCTGCCCGATTGTCGGCAGGGACCATACGGTCTCCCCCCTTTGCTCTCGGAAGGCTCCAAGTCCATGTCTCTCTACCCAAAGAGACAAGTCCACAACTCTACCTCCTACAGTCATTGAGCTCTCCCCTCTCCTCAAAGCCTCCAGGAGACGCCGCTGTAAGACACCGTCCCCGGAGCCCAAAGACAAGGAGGACGCCTCTCCCCTCCCCCCAGCGGCGACACTGGCATAACTTCTGCCAGATGTTGTCGCCGCTGGAGGGCCAACTGGATCCTGTCCCACCCCCCGACCATCTACTGAAACTGTACCTGCTTGTTCAGCAGGCGGTAAACCTGGGGGTTTGGGGACATTTGGGGGTATAGAAACAACAGCAGCAACAGGGGTACTCACATTCACACTCTTTACACCCTTCTCCTGACCAGGACCTGTCTTCTGCTTACTTAGCTTTTTGCCAGAGGGCAAGTCCCCGACCTCACCAGCCGACTGAGGCTGCAAACCCGTGTCCGCTGTGCGTAATTTAGATGGATTTTTTGTTGCTGAAGCTCCGCCCACACCAGCGACACTGGGATCTGCAGCGGGACATCCGGGATGGGTGGGAGGATTGACCGACCCGACCACCACCCACTGCTTCCCCTCAGCGCCCGACAGACACTTCAGGGACACAGGGGGGACAGCCAAGCCGTCATCTTTTTTGATGGTACCTGGCGCCGAATCGCCTCCCCCTCCCACTGGGTTGCGACCAACAGCGCCAGCGCCTCCGGTCTGGCCACGACCCTTCATTTTAACCTTTTCTGCCTCCTTAACTCCTCCAGTCCCACTACTGGCACAAGCGGGCTTGGAGTTTTGGGTCGCATTAACCCTCTCTTCCCTGGTCCCCTGCACCGGACTCACAACAGAGGCCGGGTCTAGGAGCCCAGGGCTAGCTCCCTGGCCTGACTTTGCAGCCAGGCCAGGCTGCTTGGTTACGTAAACGAACCTCTCCTGGATGTAAGCTTGATTCTTCTTTTTCTTGGTCTTTTTTCCCCCCGCTGCTGTTTCTGGTGGTAGTTCATCACCGAAGTGCATTGCCTGCATTCTTGCAGGGGACTCCTGCAGCATGATCTGCTGCAGCAACAGCGCCCCTTGTCCGCTGCTGCTGCTCTCATAGTCACTGCCATCTGGATCACTGCCATCTGATGATGAGGGCAGGCAAACCTGCTCCGCCGGGATGCTGGTGCCCGTTCCCGGTTGCAGCGAGGACTGCTGCTCAGCAGAACATGCCGCCTGCCCCCCCAAAGCTTCTGATTCCTCTGAGCTGCTGTGCTGGTATTTCCCCCCAGTTTTCCTGCTGCCAGGGCTCCTGGCTGCCATCTGGGAGAACCGCCTGTCATTAAGCAACTTTTCACGGAAGGGACCGCTGGTCCTCAGGATTCTCTCCCTTTCCTCCTCGTACATTTCTATTGCTTCTTCACAAGCTTTAATTTTCTGGCTTATTGGCACTTTCTTGCCACGGGGGGCTCGCTCCATGTCACAGCGGGCAGCCTGGAGCTCTCTACGCTGTTTTACAAGCTCCCTCCCGGCCTCTTCATAGTCCCGCATGTGGGTGGCAATGCGGGATGCCAGCTCCTCCACAGACTCTCCCTTTTGGCATTCGCCCCAACTCACAGGCTCCCTTTTGGCACTGACCTGCTTTTCTTTAGCCTGGCTTCTGGTCCTCCTGGACTCCGTATCCACCCGGGGTGTCGGGGTGACATTGCTGCTGCCCCGACTGGCTTTCTTCCCCTCCTGGGATTCAGCCCTCCCTCCCCCCGACCGAAGCCGGAGAGAGGAGGTCAGGGGCTCCATTGCTCCTGGAAGCCCCAGAAACTGCACGCCTTGCTGGGCCAAAACTCTGGAGCTGTGCCTTAGGCGACCACACCCTCTGGATCTCAGCAGAGCTCACCAGCACACACCCTTCTCCAGAGATGCACTCACTATTCTGCTGGTGGAGTCACTGTGTACATACATTACTTATCCTGTACTGATCCTGAGTTACATCCTGTATTATACCCCAGAGCTGCACTTACTATTCTGCTGGTGGAGTCACTGTGTACATACATTACTTATCCTGTACTGATCCTGAGTTACATCCTGTTGATCTTTTTTTATTCTAAAATTAAAAAACATAACAGCAACAAGTCAGAACAGACCGACGGCTCACATAGCGACAATAACCAGATACAAAGTAATACCAATACTAAATACATAAAAATGTGTCTGAAACGTCCGGCTCTCGGTCAACGAAACTTGTCCTAAATCAGGCTAAAATTAAAACTAAACAGTCCTTGTGGTCAGGCTAATATACAACACACACACTACACACCATCCAAACCATCACGTCCTATACATCCTGTAACTGAAGTGCAGCGGTCCCTACCACCAAGGTCCCTGAATGCTCCTTAAGCCCATTCCGCATAAGAAAGACCTGCCAGCCTAGGCCAACCAATGGAGGCTCCCTCCTGATTGTACACCTTTGTACTAAGGGGGCACTGAAGCAGGAAATGCTCCATGCTTTCCACATCGCAGCACTCTGCTCGGGGACAATCCCTATCACACAGAGTCCTGCGCTTCAAGTTGCCCCTTACACACAGTCTTCCGTAAAACAGCGATAAGTCCCAAAACTTCAAGGGGATCCTGTCAGAATTCAACAAATGTAGCCCCACCACCAGGTCCCGACTTGGGCTGTCTTTGAGTGCCAGAGGCTTCTGAAAATGGGTCAACAGGACCCTCTTGTCAAGGAGCTTCCTCAACAGAGTCCTGATCTCCCACATTCCCAGACCCCACCGGCGGATCACCTGCAGAGCCAAGGCAGCGTAAGCCGGAAGATGCCCATGCAGCGTGCGAAGGTCCTTCACTCGCCCTCCTGTCTCCCAGTCCTGTAAGAAAGGCCAAAGCCATCCCCGACAGGAGAATACCCACGGAGGAGCCCTCTCTTGCCAGAGGTTGCCTATGTTGATCTTAACAAAGGTGTTTACAAGAAACACCATGGGGTTGGCCATAAATAACCCCCCTAGTCTCCTCATGCGATATGTAACATCTCTCCTGATTAGGTTCAACCTATTCCCCCTCAACATTAGGAAGAACAGGTTGTAGATTCGAGTCCAGAGAGGCTCTGGCAAAATGCATACGCTGCCCAAGTAGATGAATAATGGGAGCAGGTATATTTTGATCAGATTTACCCTTTCCCGAAGGGTCAAAGACCAACCCTTCCACTGTACCACCCTCTGAGTGGCAACATGAAGCCTAGCCACCCAATTTTGCTTGGGGTAATCTCCCCGGCCAAATTTGATGCCAAGAACTTTAGCTGAATCCTGGGGCATTGGAAGGGTGTCCGGGAGACTGAAAGTTGAATCTCTCCTTCCTAGCCAGAGACTTTTGCACTCATCCCAGTTGATGTCAGATCTGGATGCTTCCGAATAGTGTTCCACCTCTGCCATAACGTACTCTGCATCCCCTCTCAAGGACACAAAGACAGTTACGTCATCAGCGTATGCCACCACCCTCAGAGTGGCTTCCAGCACCACCTGATCCATCCCGACCTCTGCCACGGGTCCACCATCAAGCCTCCTAAGGAAAGGGTCAATGGCAAACACAGCAAGGGGCTCAGAGGACAGCCCTGACGGACACCAGACCCTACCTCAAAACGGCGGCCGACCCAACCATTCACCAGTGGGAAAGTCTCAGCCCCTGCGTATAATGTGCGAAGCCAATCGACAAACCCCACTGGTAGGCCATATCTCAGAAGGAGAGACCAGAGGTACTCGTGGTTAACCCGATCACATGCTTTGGCCTGATCCAGGGACAGCAGGTACCCCTCCCAGTGACCAGCCCTACTCTGCTCCACTGCCTCCCGGACACCGAGAACAGCACTAAATGTGCTACGGCCTGGAACAAAGCAGTACTGAGGAGCCGAGGTGCAAATTTCACCAACCGATTAAACAGCACTTTTGCCAGAACCGTCCTGTCCGTACTGAGAAGCGTTATGGGCACCAGTTCTCAATACGGCTCGAATCTCTAGCCTTTGACAGAGTGATCAAGTCTGACCTCCTCATTGACTTTGGCAGAGTGCCCGAGGAAAGATACTTACTGAATGCCTCCGTCAAGATAGGACTAAAGGGGTCCTTGAAGGTCTTACAATACTCGGATGTTAATCCATCCGGACCTGGCGACTTTTTGAGCCGAAGCCCATCAATCGCCAATCTAACTTCCTCTACTCTGATCTCTTCTGTCAAAACTTTAAAAGAGATGTCATCACCTGGCTCAGGGACAGCCTCAGCCATAAAAGCCGACATCACATCCCGATTAAGATCCCTCCTGCCCAAAAGATGCGAGTAAAAGAATCTGATGACCTCCAGAATCCCTGATCTGGACCTGTTCAGGGACCCTGTACTGTCAATCAGTCCTGTGAGAACCTTATGATTCGCTGACATCTTGCAGTTCCTGTAGGGGTCGGGCGAGTGGTACTTCCCGAAATCCCTCTCAAAAACTAAAGATGCATGCCTATTATACTGGCACCGTTTAAGCAAAGACTTCACTCAAGAGATCTCTTCGCGGCTACCTCCAGTCGAGACGAGATGTTCGAGTTTCCTCTTCCGGCCCTGATACAGGCGGTACCTGCTCAGACTCCTGAGGCTAAAGAGCTGGCGGAAGAATCTCGCCGCTCTCTTCTTGAACATCTCCCACCACTCTGACTTACTGCTACAAAGATCCAGTAACGGCACCTGGCTCTGCAGAAAATCCTCAAAAGACTGTCTTATCTCTGCTTCCTCCAGGAGTGACGAATTCAGCCTCCATAAGCCTCTACCCATCCGGGGGGTCTCTGCAACATTCAGAGAAAATATTAAACAGTGATCGGAGAACTCCACCTCAACAACGGATACTGGTGAAGAGATGGCTTCCTCCTTCAAATAAAACCTGTCTATTCTAGACCTGCTCTCACCTCTATAATAGGTGAACTTGCCGTGACACGGGGTGTGCCGGATATGGACATCCACCAGGCGAGATTCCCTAGCTATGCTATTAAGTGTGACGCTATCGTAAACCAGCCGATCTAGGGAGCCTCCTCTGTCACACGTCCTCGTGACGGTATTAAAGTCACCCCCAAAGATCACCTGATGGCTGGTAAAAAGGTACGGCTTAATCCTCATAAAGAGATCCTTGCGGTCCCGTAGGTTTTGGGGACCATAGATGTTGATTAGCCGAAGCTCTTGTCCCTTCATGGAGACGTCTAAGATTAAGCACCTCCTTATTTCTATCTCAATTACCCGTCAGCATTCAACCGCTGCTGTAAAAAAAAAAAACACCACTCCGCTATATGGCTCGGCCGCAAGAGACCAGTAGGATGGCCCAGACCTCCGCTCCCTCTTTGCTTTATGTATAGCTGCTAAGTTTGGCAGCCTGGTCTCTTGCAAAAACAAAATGTCGGCTTCAACACAGCCAAGAAAATCAAAGGCCGCAAATCTTGCCATGGCTGACTTAATGCTGGCAACGTTAATTGATGCCAGCGTCAACGGAGCGGGTGCCGCCATCTTTGATGATTGAGTTGGATGGCTTTCTTCTTCCCACCCCTTTCCACTTAAGGGTCTGAAGAAGACCCCATGCCACGTTTTTTTTTACACTGAAAGGTCCATGGCAAGGGGCTCCTCAACCTCATCGCCCTTGTCACCGGGCCCCGGGCCAGCCCTCCCCTTGGAGGTCACTGTACCCTCACAAGATGAAGACTCGGCACCCCCTGTAGGCCGCATACTTGCCCCAGGATCCACACCCTCCACCACCTCCTCCTCTGAAGAGAGAGCTTGGGACCTGTTGGAGAGCTCAACAGGAGGCGAATTTGGTTTACCTTCCTGCACCTGGGCCAGTATAGGGGAAGATCTTCTTACCCTCATTTTTTTTCTTTTTTTCCCCAGTGCCCTGTTCTCGCTTTTTTTGTCGCCATCCTCATCTACACTTTCATAGTGGGAGGAATCTGAAGAAGTAGCAGCCTCCTCCCTCTGGATCCTTCTGACCTGCTCATCCAACTCGCCATCCCCTGAAGCCTCAGCCACATGAGACACATCTGGAACAGGTGCCAGCATTGATCCACCTGCCACATGCGTCTCCACCAGTTCTCTGCTCCTTCTGCGCTTATCTTGGCGCCTCAGCGCAGCAGCCCCCAACATGTTTGTTCCTCACTGGCTCCTGGACTCCTCCGCCTCTGCTGGTCCCTTCCCCCGCAGAGGCAACCTCATGCCTCTCCCCTTGGGGCCACGACCACATTGGCGAAAGAGCGCGGACAGCGGCTGAATGGGTGACCGAGGTCACCACACAGGTGACATCCAAATCTCCGTTACATCCAGTATTATACTCCAGAGCTGCACTCACTATTCTGCTTGTGGAGTCACTTTTTATATACATTACTTATCCTGTACTGATCCTGAGTTACATCCTATAGATCTTTTATTATAAAATTAAAAACCTATCAATGACATGAGCACAAATATCATTCAGAAAACATAAACAGAACAAAACAAAAACAAGACCCGCCTTAACCCCTTGAGTGGCACGCCCGGAAAGTTTCCGGGACGAGCTCCACTACTCATAGCGATACAGCCCGGAAGATTTCCGGGCTATGTATCACTATGGGAGCTGCACAGCACAATGCCACAAGCTGTGACATTGTGCTCTGCCTGCACAGACCCACACAGAGCAGTGCAAGGGCTTTGAAAAACCAGCAGAAGATATTACAGATATGTCGGCAATCTCCTGCACTGCTTTGTTTACAGGTTGCCATAGAGACCATCGGCTTGTCAGAAGCAAGCCGATGGTCTCTGTGGCAGGGAGAGCTGATTGTTAGCTGTCAGAGGACAGCTAGGTACTAGCTCTTACAGCAGAGATCAGAGAAAACCTCCGATCTCTGCTGTGTTAACCCCTTACATGCTGCAGTCTATGTGACTGCAGCATATAAAGGGCTGTCACTGCAGCATGTAAAGGGCTGTCACCATCGGACCCCCGGAATGTGATCAGGGGTCCTGATGGGTCCCTGTGGAAGTCCCCTAAAGGGACAAAAAAAAAAATTAAAAAAAAAATAAAAACACTTGTCTCCCTTTACTTTGTAAAAAATCAAAAATACAATCACACATGTGGTATCCATGCGTCGTAATGACCCAGAGAAGGAAGTTAATACATTATTTAACCCCTTAA
Organism: Eleutherodactylus coqui; assembly: GCA_035609135.1. Lineage (NCBI taxonomy): Eukaryota > Metazoa > Chordata > Amphibia > Anura > Eleutherodactylidae > Eleutherodactylus > Eleutherodactylus coqui. The sequence goes on along the minus strand of CM069410.1, from coordinate 225,886,731 downwards.
TGACATGGCCCCTTTTTTTCTTTTTTCCCCATTTCTTTTTTTCCTCCCCCCTGTTTAAAAAATCACAACTTGTCCCGCAAAAAACAAGCCCTTATATGGCCATGTCAATGGAAAAATGAAAAAGTTATGGCTCTTGAGACGCAACTGCAAAATTAGTTGAAATTCAATGATTAGACCATTTTAAAAAACCTGCCCTGGTGGGCACGACAGGGTGGTAGGAAACCCGCCACTCAAGGGGTTAATTCAGGGAAAACTAAAAGGTCCATCTGGTCTAAACTAATCCACACACCACACATAGACCGCACTCACTCACCCTTACCGATACACATAATATAACACCCCATGACAGGAATAATATATACAGAACCATAAACACAACCCACAGGATCCAGTCAGAAATGAAACAAGGACCTAAAAAAACAACAAATTCCAAAAACAATTACCTAACAATAATAATAAACCATCAATTTTGTTTGTTGTTTAGTTACATACAAACCACCACACCCCCCACCCCTGGTGCAGCCTGGGAGCCATGCCTGCATCCCAAGTCCGTGCTCCATGTCTCTGTCATGGCCAAGCTGCACCGCATACCCACACCCTGCCCACCGCAGCCTGAGGGCCACATCTGCACCAACAGTCTGTGCCCAGTGTTCATTGTCTGGGACGTGTCAAACTACGGCTGAGGCATAAATCCCCCCCTCCCCAACAAGCCCCCAACCAACCTATCTATAACCTCTCATACAATACCGTACCTTACAACAAGAACGAAGCAAAATATCACGCAATATTACCCGAAAGCCTAAAGTTCAGTTAACTGCAGCCATACTTCGTGCTACTTCATCTTAAACTGAAAACAAAAACTCTACTAGTGTCACACAGCCCTCCACAAGGACTGGATATGATAAGCCGGGCACCGATAAATAAAGACATTTATTCCTATGGTTAATCTATCCCTAAAATTGTCCTACTTCTTCCCTTAAACTTGCCCTCAGAAAAACAGTCCCTAGCTCTCCTTATTCTGCCCCTAAAATGACCCTAACGAAAGACAAACCCTCTCCATAGGAGAGAGGCCTTATCCGTGCCGAACCTCTCATAATCCAGAGAGCGCACCTTCATCAGGTCACCCAAGATGTTTCTATTCACCTCATCCACGGGGAGGATTTTCTCTTCCGTCGACACTAAACGCCGTGCATTCCAAATGTGAAACCTGACCATTAAGCTGACTAGGAATAAAGTGCATCGGTCCCTACCACCAAGGTCGCTGAATACCCCATAGACCGATTCCACATAGGAAAGGCGTGCCAGCCTAGGCCAACCAATGGAGGCTCCCACCCGATTGTACTGTACTGTACCTGTATTGAAGGGACACTGAAGCAGGAAATGCTCCATGCATTCCAGTACATTGCTGCACTCCTGACAGGGGCAACCCCTGTCAATCAGAGGCCTGCTCTTTAAGTTACCCCTTACATACAGTCTCCCGTGGAAACAGCGCCAAGTCAAGTCCCAAAACTTCAAGGGGATCCTGTCAGAATGTAATAAATGCAACCCTACCACCAGGTCCCGACTTGGGCAATGCTTGAGCGCCAGGGGCTTCTGGAAATGGGTCAACAGAACCCTCTTGTCGAGGAACTTCCTTGACAGCCCCCTGGAAAGCCCACATCACATCCCTGATCAAGATCCCTCTTTCTAAAAAGATGCGAGTAAAAGGATCTGACAACTTCCAGAATCCCTGATCTGGACCTGTTAAGGGATTCAGTACCGTCAATCAGTCCAATGACAACTTTTCGATTCACTGACCTCTTACAGTTTCTGTGTGTGTTTCGAGTGGTACTTCCTGAAATCCCTCTCAAAAACTAAAGATGCATGCCTTTTATACTGGCACCGTCTGAGCAAAGATTTCACTCTCAAGATCTCCTCGCGGCTACCTCCAGTAAAGACAAAATACTCAAGTTTCCTCCTAGGGCTAGAGAGCTGGTAGAAGAATCTTGCCGCCCTCCTCTTGAACATCTCCCACCACTCTGACTTACTGCTACAAAGATCCAGTAACTGCACCTGGCCCTGCAGAAAATCCTTAAAGGACTGTCTTATCTGTGCTTTCTCCAGGAGTGACGAATTCAGCCTTCATAAGCCTCTGCCCATCTGGGGGGGGGGGCTCTCTGCAACATTCAGAGAAAACAGCATCCAACAGTGCTTGGAGAATTCCACCTCAACAACAGAAACTGAAGAGATGGCCTACTCCTTCAAATAAAATCTGTCTATTCTAGACCTGCTCTGGCCTCTATAGTAGGTGAACCCCTCATGGCCTGGTGTGTGCTGGATATGGACATCCACCAGGCGAGCTTCACTAGCTATGCTATTAAGCACGACTCTATCATAGGCCAGCTTAACTTGGGAGCTTCCCCTGTGACGGGTCTTCGTGACTACGTTAAAGTCACCCCCCAAAATCACCTGCCGACTGGTAAAAAGGTACGGCTTGATCCTCATAACGAGATCCTTGCGGTCCCGCTTGGTTTGTGGACCGTAGATGTTGATAAGCCGAAGCTCTTGTCCCTTCATGAGGACATCCATGATCAGGCACCTCCCTATTTCTAACTCAATAACCCGTCAGCATTCAACCGCAGCATTAACCCCTTCCCGCTCCTGGACGTACCTGGTACGTCATGGCAGCCTGGTACTTCCCGCAACATGACGTACCTGGTACGTCCTGGAGATAGCACGGGATCACATAAGATCCCGCGCTATTCCGCAGCGGGAGCCGGCTGTCAGTCACAGCCGGCGTCCCGCTCCAACAGCGGGGGGACATCGGAGATGCGCCCGCCGCTGTTAACCCCTTCCCTGCCGCGATCTAAGTAGATCGCGGCAGGGAAAGAGTTCACAGAGGGATCGCGATCCCTGTGTGTCTCCGGCCGGAACTCGCGATGTTATCGCGAGAGCCCGGCCTGTCACCATGGCAACAGGACGCCAGACACTGGCGTCCTGTATTGCCTGTGCCTATAATCGCTGTACAAGCGATAAGGCATGGCAGAGCAGTAGCTTTGCCATGCCTTATGACAGCGATCATAGGCACAGTGATGTAAGTCCCTCAGAGGGACTCAAATAGTATAAAGAAAAGAAAAGTGTAAAAAAAAGAAAAATGTAAAAAAAAAAATGTAAAAAACCCCTTTTTTATGCTTTTTCTAATATTAGCATAAAAAAAGGGAAAAAAAACTAAAACCCCACATATTGGATATTGACGCGTCCGTAACGACGTGTACAAAAAGTTGAACACGCTTTTTATTTTGTACGACAAAAAGCGTAAAAAAAACCGCTAAAAAACAGAGGCAAAATGCTAATTTTTAGCATTTTGCCTCACAAAAAATGCAATAAAAGTGATCAAAAAAGCCGTACATTTCCCAAAATGGTACCAACAAAAACTACAGCTCGTCTCGCAAAAAATAAGCCCTTATAGAGCTCCGTACAAAGAAAAATAAAAAAGTTACATGACTTTGAATGCAGCTATAGAGAAAAAAAAAAGATTTCCAAAAAAAGGGGGTTTTATTGCAAAAAAGTGTAAAAACCTAAAAAAAATATAACAATTTTGGTATCGTTGTTATCATACCGACCCGCAGAAAAAATTTAGTGTGTCATTTATGCTGCATGATTAACGCTGTAAAAAAAAATGTGTTTTGGATTTTGAAAGCTCCATAGTGAGAGGCTCCTCGACACTGTCCTCCTTATTGCCGGGCTCCAGGCCAGCCCTCCCATTGGAGGTCACTGAACCCTCACAAGAGGAAGACTTAGCGCCCCCTGTAGGCCTCACCTTTGTCCTAGGTACCTCACCCCTGCCTCCTCAGGAGAGTACAGGAGAGAGTTTAAAACTGTTGGAGAGTTCAACAAGAGGAGAGTTGGGATTACCTTCCTGCATCTGGCCTTGTGTAGGAAAAGATCTCTTTTCCCTCATTTTTCCTTTCCCAGTGCCCTGCTTGCGTTTTTTTTCTTTCACCACTCCTTGTCATCCTCACCCACACTTTTTTATAGTGGGAGGAATCTGAAGAAGTAGCATCCTCCTCCCTTTGGATCCTCCAGACCTCCTCATCCAATTCTCCGTCCCCTGGAGCCTCAGCCACATGATTTACATCTGAAACAGGGACTAGCATTGACCCACCTGCCACATGATCCTCCATCAGGTCCTTGCTCCTTTTGCGCCTTCCTTGGCGCCTCAGCTTGGCATCTTCAGCATGCTTGTTCTTCCTTTGCTTCTGGGCTTCATCGCCCACTACTGGTCCCTTCCCTGCAGAAGTAACCTCACGGCTCTCCTCCGCTGGGGCCACGACCACATTGGCGAAAGAGCGTGAACAGCGACTGAATGGGTGACCGAGGTCACCACACAGGTAACATCTAATCACCGCACAAGTTGCCGCAAGATCACCGACCTTGCCACTCAGAGCGCACTTGATAGCATTACAGGCGGCACTCAAATGTGTGTGGTCGCCACACTTGTGACAAAGCTTTGGTTGCCCCTGGTAGAAGGCCAAGATACGATCCCTACCGAGGAAGGCCACAGATGGTATGTGGGCCACCGAGTTCCCTGAACGCTTTAGTTTCACCATAAAAGTCCAGGCTCCTGACCAAATGCCGTGCTCATCCTGGTTCTTATTGGACATGTCTACCACCTCACCATAACGTCTTAGTCAAATCATAATATCATAGCAAGAGAGTGACTCATTGCAAGTCCAATTGGTCACTCTCTTGACCCCAGTTTGGTGGGTTACCACTTGTGCAGCGAAACCTCGCCAGCCGGGCTCATCCGTCACCAACTCGTAGTTCCCCTAAAAGAGTTCTAGACCCTCCGGTCGAACAAAGCTGATGTTGATGGATCAGGGCATAGATGTCATTTGCCCTGAACCCCATCTTCAGCAGAAGCTCTACCCCACCTTACTCCTTGAGGGGCAGGCATCTTTGCCTCTCCACTGAAGACAGGCCACATTCCTACGGCCAGTGTCCTGCCCGGTTGTTGGCAGGGACCATACGGTCTCCCCCCTTTGCTCTCAGAAGGCACCGAGTCCGTGTCTCTCTATCCATAGAGACAAACCCACTACTCTACCCCCTATGTTCATTGAGCTCTCCCCTTTCCTCAAAGCCTCCCGGAGGCCTTGCTGTAAAACGCCATCACCAGAGCCTAAAGGCAAAGAACACCGCACCCCTCCCTCTAGCGGCAACACTAGCATAACTTCTATCAGATGTTGCAGCCGCTGGACAGGCAACTGGATCCTGACCCACCCCCTGACTACCTTCTGATGCTCCACCCACCTGTACACAAGATGGCGTACTAACCGGGGACACTGGAGTTCCCAAGGTTCCTACAACAGGGGCAGCAGGGGTACCAACAGCCACATCCATTACCTCACTCACCTCTCCATTAGCTGCTGGACCAGAACCCATATTACCTTTACCCTTATTTTTCCCTTTATGCCCAGAGAGCAAGTCCATGGCACCTCCAGTGGGCGGCTGGAGGAGATGCACACCAGCAGCTTCATTGTCTAGTCCTTCAACATTTTTCTTGGCTTTGGTGCCCGTAGCTTCGCCCACCTTAACCACTCTGGGAGTTGTAGTTCCTCCAACCTTCCTTTTGGCAACAGATGCTCACCATGGGTGGGAGGATTGGCAGACTTGGCCACTACCCACTGCACCCTCTCTGCTCCTGAAAGGTGTTTTTGGGTCATAGGAGGGAAAGCAAAGCCACCACAGGTGGGACCTGGTGCCAGATCACCCCCTCTCACTGGGACGTGACCAACGGCGTCAGCACCTCTGGATTGGCTGCGACCTTTCACTTTCCCAGCGCCCTTCTTTACCTCCTTTACTTCTCCATTTCCACTACTGGCACAAGCGGGCATGGAGTTTTGGGCCGCATTAACCCTCTCTTCCCCAGTACCCTGCACCTGAACCATCACAGAGCCTGGGACTAGGAGCTCAGGGTTAGTACCTGGGTCTGACTTTGCAGCCAAACCGAATGCTTGGTGACATAAATTTTTCCTGAATATGATTTTTTTTTCCTTCTCCTCTTGCTAGATGTTTCCGGGGGTGAATCTTTTCCAAAGTGGAAGGACCGCAGCCTATCTGGGGACCCTTGCAGCCGAATCTGCCACATTACTAGTGCCCCCTCTCCACTGCTGGTGCAGCTGTCATCAGCATCCTCCAAGTCAGATTTGCCCGATGTAGGCGGCAGGCCAACCTGTTCAGCTGGAACGCTGGACCCAGTATTCCCACCTGGCGGAGACTATTGCTGCTCACCCGAACACCCAGCTTGCCCATCCTAACCACATTCAGATTCTGCTGAGCTGCTGCTTGAGTGCCTGGCAGAGCGCTCTTTAACCCCTTCAGTGGCGGGTTTCCCACCACCCTGTCAGACCTACCAGGGCAGGTTTTTAAAATGGGCCAATCATTTAATTTCGACTAATTTTCCAGTCGCGTTCCAAGAGCCATAACTTTTTCATTATTCCATTCACACAGCCATATGAGGGCTTGCTTTTTGTGGGACAAGTTGTATTTTTTTGATGACATCATTTTTGGGTATATATAATGTATTGCATAACTTTTGTAAAAAAAATTTGTAGGGAGATTGGGGAAAAAAAAGAAATTCTGCCATTTTTTTTTTTTTTTTTTTTTTTTCATTTTTACGGCGTTCAGCGTGCAGAATGTGATAACATTATTCTCGGAGTCAGCACGATCCCGGCGATACCAAGTTTATAACCTTTCAAATGCTGCTCTCAATTCTGACAGCGGTATTTAAATTCCCCGAACGATGTTCAGGGGTCCCGCATGGCTGCCCCGCATGAGATCGCAGGGAGCTGTACAGGTGTCATGGCAGCTGGGGTCCTTCTGAAAGGCCCCAGAGCTGCCTTAGCAGACTGCCTATCAAGCCCTCCCTGGGGGGGTGGCTTGATAGACTGCCTGTCAAATCGCAGTAGGGCATAATGCTACAGCACTATGTCATACTGCAGGAGTGATCAAAGCATCGCTAGTTGTGGTTCTCCGGGGAAAAGCTGGGGTGAGGCTTTAAAAAAAGAGAAAAAATAAGATCAATAAAGTTTTATTAATTGTAAAAATAAAAAAAGTGGTAAAAGTTTAAATCACCACCCATTTGTCATATCTATGATTTAAAAAAATCTAAATCCTAAAAGAAAAATACATATTTGGTATCGCCGCGTCTGTAATAGTCCGATCTATCAAAGTAGCACATTATTTACCCCGCATGGTGAACGTCGTCCGAAAAAAAAAAAACGCCAGAAATGCACTGTCAGTCACCCTGTCTCCCAGAAAAAATGCAATAAAAAGCGATCAAAAAGTCGTTTTGTATTCTGAATTAGTAATAACGGAAACTACAGGACATGCTGCAAAAAATGAGCCATTGCTAAACTACGTTGACGGAAAAATAAAAACGTTATTGCGCGCAAAAGATGGCGGCAGAAAATAATTTTTTTTTTTAATTAAATGTCTTTGAAAAAAAGTGAAAGTTTGGTATCGTAGTAATCGTACGGACCCATAGAATAAAGTTATCATGTCACTTTTGTTGCAGTTTGTGCTCCGTAGAAACAAGACGGACTGAAAGATGGAGGAATGTCTTTTTTTTTTTCATTTTACTCCACTTATAATTTTTTTTAAAGTTTTTCAGTACATTATATGGTACAGTAAATAGCACCGTTGAAAACTACAACTCGTCCCGCAAAAAACAAGCCTTCATACAGCGACGTAGATGGATAAATAAAGGAGTTAAGGTTTTTTAAAAGGGGGGAGGAGGAAAAAACGAAAATGGAAAAAGAAAAAGGGGCTGCGTCATTAAGGGGTTAAATAATGTATTAACTTCCTTCTCTGAGCCTTTACGAACGCAGGGATACCACATTGATAATTTTGTTTTTTAATTTTTTACAAACAGAGAAAGGTTGGGTTTTGGCTCTTTTTTTTTTTTTTAACTTTTTTCAATTTTTGTCCCTTATCGGACTTGCATAATACATTTTTTTTAAATTCGTCTAATACTCTGCAGGGTATTAGATAGGCTATGACGCTTTTAAAAGTCCTGCATTGTTCTCTGTGGGACTGTGCAGGCAGAGCACACTGTCACAGCTTGTGGCATTGTGTTCTGCACGGTCCCATAGTGAAACATAGCCCGGAAATCTTCCAGGCTATATCACTATGGGCAGTGGAGCTTGTCCCGGAAAATTTCCGGACGTGCCACTAAAGGAGTTAATGCTGCCGCTGCTCAAGTGCCATTTTGCTGAAATTCTCACTTGTTTTCCAGAATCCTTTCCCTCTCTTCCTCATAGAAGTCAATGGCCTCACCGGCTTTAATCTGCCGTGATATGGTTAATTTCCTGGTACGGGATTTGGCCCGCTCCGCATCATAACGGGCAGCACGCAGCTTCTGCCTATATTTATTCAGCTGCCTCCCAACCTGCCCATAATCTTTCATATATTTGGCAATACGGGTTGCCACATCCGTCGCCGACTTGCCCTCGTTGTTGTTTTGCTGCATGGTCCTCCACTTTCTTCCTCTGGCTGCGAGTCATCTTGGGCTTTTCCAGGGGAGTCAGGGTGACATTGCTGCCACCCTGACCAGATCTTCTTTCCCCCTGGGGTGCAGTCCTCCCTTCCCCCAACCGAAGCCGGAGGGAGGAGGTCCGGGACTCCATGGCTGAAGCAAGCCCAGCACCTGTAGCCTTTGCTGGGTAAGTTTTCCTCTCGCTGGTTACCACACCATGGATCTTGCAGAGCTCTCAAACACACACCCTACTCCAGAGCTGCATTCACTATTCTGCTGGTGGAGTCACTGTGTACATACATTACTTATCTTGTACTGATCCTGAGTTACATCCAGTATTATACTCCAGAGCTGCACTCACCATTCTGCTGGTGGAGTAACTGTGTACGTACATTACTTATCCTGTACAGATCCTGAGTTATAGCCTGTATTATACTGCAGAGCTGCACTCACTATTCTGCTGGTAGAGTCACTGTTTACACACATTACTTATCCTGTACTGATCCTGGGTTACATCCAGTATTATAACCCAGAGCTGCACTCACTATTCTGGCGGTGGAGTCACTGTGTATATGCATTACTTATCCTGTACTGATCCTGAGTACTATCCTGTATTATACTGCAGAGCTGCACTCACTATTCTGCTGGTGGAGTCACTGTGTACATACATTACTTATCCTGTACTGATCCTGAGTTACATTTAGTATTCTACTCCAGAGCTGCACTCACTATTCTGCTGGTGGAGTCACTGTGTGCATACATTACTTATCCTGTACTGCTCCTGAGTTACATTTAGTATACTACTCCAGAGCTGCACTCACTATTCTGCTGGAGGAGTCACTGGGTACATACATTACTTATCCTGTACTGATCCTGAGTTACATCCAGTATTATATCCCAGAGCTGCACTCACTATTCTGCGGGTGGAGTCACTGTGTACATACATTACTTATCCTGTACTGATGCTGAGTTACATCCAGTATTATACCCCAGAGCTGCACTCACTATTCTGCCGGTGGGGTCACTGTGTACATACATTACTTATCCTGTACTGATCCTGAGTTACATCCTGTATTATACTCCAGAGCTGCACTCATTCTGCCGGTGGAGTCACTGTGTACATACATTACTTATCCTGTACTGATCCCGAGTTACATCCTATATTATACCCCAGAGCTGCACTCACTATTCTGCTTGTGGAGTCACTGTGTACATACATTACTTATCCTGTACTGATCCTAAATTACACCCTGTATTATACTCCAGAGCTGCACTCACTATTGTTCTCGTGGAGTCACTGTGTACATACATTACTTATCCTGTACTGATCCTGAGTTACATCCTGTATTATACTCCAGAGCTGCACTCACTATTCTGCTGGTGGAGTCACTGTGTACATACATTACTTATCCTGTACTGATCCTGTGTTACATCCTGTATTATACTCCAGAGCTGCACTCGCTATTTTGCTGGTGGAGTCACTGTGTACATACATTACTTATCCTGTACTGATCCTGAGTTACATTTAGTATTCTACTCCAGAGCTGCACTCACTATTCTGCTTGTGGAGTCACTGTGTGCATACATTACTTATCCTGTACTGATCCTGAGTTAAATTTAGTATTCTACTCCAGAGCTGCACTCACTATTCTGCTGGTGGAGTCACTGTGTGCATACATTACTTATCCTTTACTGCTCCTGAGTTACATTTAGTATACTACTCCAGAGCTGCACTCACTATTCTGCTGGAGGAGTCACTGGGTACATACATTACTTATCCTGTACTGATCCTGAGTTACATCCAGTATTATACCCCAGAGCTGCACTCACTATTCTGCGGGTGGAGTCACTGTGTACATACATTACTTATCCTGTACTGATGCTGAGTTACATCCAGTATTATACCCCAGAGCTGCACTCACTATTCTGCTGGTGGAGTCACTGTGTACATACATTACTTATCCTGTACTGATCCTGAGTTACATCCTGTATTATACTCCAGAGCTGCACTCATTCTGCCGGTGGAGTCACTGTGTATATACATTACTTATCCTGTACTGATCCTGAGTTACATCCTGTATTATACCCCAGAGCTGCACTCACTATTCTGCTTGTGGAGTCACTGTGTACATACATTACTTATCCTGTACTGATCCTAAATTACACCCTGTATTATACTCCAGAGCTGCACTCACTATTGTTCTCGTGGAGTCACTGTGTACATACATTACTTATCCTGTACTGACCCTGAGTTACATCCTGTATTATACTTTAGAGCTGCACTCACTATTGTGCTGGTGGAGTCACTGTGTACATACATCACTTATCCTGTACTGACCCTGAGTTACACCCTGTATTATACTCCAGAGCTGCACTCACTATTCTGGTGGTTCTTAATAGCAGCAGTAAGCTTGTGGTCCCTCTTTATAGCGTCATACCGATGCAGCATGTGGCACCCCCAGTGGTGCTCTTCTTCCTTACACATCACTACTCTTGTCTTGCAGATCCTCTCTGACCTACGGGCCGCCCGCCATGTGCATGGCATCGCTGTACACTGGTACCTGGATGCCTGGATCCCAGCAGACATCAGTCTCGGCAGCACCCACCGCCTCTACCCCGAATACTACCTGTTTGCCACGGAGGCATGTTCCGGCTTCTCTCCCTTGGATAAGGGGGTGTGCCTGGGATGCTGGGAAAGGGGGAACGAGTACAGCCAGCGGATCCTGGAGGTGAGTGCCGAGGAATGACCTTACCCTCCACAGTGACCCCCAGCGGCAGCTGCGTCTGTTGTGTATGGAGGGCACAGCGATGTACATAGTGGGTACCACTTCTGCCCTCCTCCTCTGGCAGGAAGTGGTACACCCCCTGTAGACCAGACAATGTGATGGCTAGCTGTCTGGATTCTTTAACCCCTTCCCAACCCAGGGTGTAAATGTACGTCTTGGCTGGGAAGGGGTTCCCATTAATGGATGTACAGTTATGAATAGCCCGATCTTAGGAGATGAGTGCCTCACCGCCAGCCTCCTGCTGCAACAGCGGGGATTGATGAGAAGACCGATCCCTGCTGTTAACCCCTTACATGCTATGATCAGTGTAAAGTGTTCACAGAGGGCGGTGCTCGCTCTGCAATTACATGGCACAGGGCTGTCACAGAGGGCCAATGAGTTGCCATGGATTGTGATTGCTATAAGAAGCAATAATACATTGCAGTACAGAAGTACTACAGTGTGTTATCAGAGTGATCGTAGATTCACAGGTTCAAGTCCCTACAGGGACATAAAAAAATGCCATACAATTACACTAAAGCCCCTCTTTGTCCGTACAGCAAGCACTATGAAAGAAGAAGCAGAAAGGAGCCAAAATACCACCACTATGGCTTTTGAAAACTGGAGATTAAATCCCCCCAAAAATCATCACGTCTTAGACCCAAAATAGGGCGCGTCACTAAGGGGTTAAAGTGTCACCTCTCCCCCCTCCGACGAGGGTATTTGTCATCCGCAGGATCTTAATCACCATGTGACTGGCTGGACGGACTGGAACTTGGCCTTGGATGTGAGTGGTGGTCCCACATGGGTGGGTAACAATGTGGACAGCCCCATCATTGTGGACGTGGAAAGCGATGTCTTCTATAAGCAGCCCACCTTCTACCACATGGCACACTTCAGGTGAGATGCCCCCTTGTGCCCGTAGATGTGTGTGTTGCCCTTGCTGCATGGCTGACCTCTGCTGTCTGCTGCTTACAGTAAGTTTATCCCAGTGGGGGCTCAACGTGTTGGATTGGATGCCAACCAGAAGTCATGCCTGGAGTGGGTGGCGTTCCTCCGCCCAGATGGCTCGGCCGCAGTCGTTGTCCTTAACAGGTAAGTGAGCGTGCTGCTGTACGGGGCATGGCGGCTCGGGTAGATGTTGCTCATATTTCTATTCTCGCTGCAGGTATTCTCAAGACATCCACTTCTCCATTTCTGATCCTTCTCTGGGGCTGATAGAAGCCGTTTCACCCGCAAACTCCATCCAGACGTACCTGTGGAGGCGCCACTGAGCCCTCCGCCTCCAGCACTGATCACGTGTTCTGCAACCTCCACCAGGGGCTGCCAACCAGAACCTTACTGTGCCCTGCTGAGGGGCAAGAACCCCAGCACAGCTGTCTACCCATGGTTACCTCTTCTTTCTGGAGAAGGCTGTGCCTTCAGCTTGTACCCTTAACCCCTTAAGGGGGTGGCCCTTTTTTTTGTTTTGTTTTTTCCTCTGCAATTTCAAAAAGGAAGATGGGAATGAAGTCATTGAAAAGCATGGGTTTCATAATTCTGCATTTTCTCGCATTGCGCAAAATCCCGGTCTGAAGGCAGCCTTATTCTGTGGGGCGGTACAATTATGGCACCAAACTTAGTGATTTTTCTCTCTGTACTACTATTAAAGATTTAAATTATTTTTTGCCGCCATTTTCTTACCACCTTAACTTTTGCATTTCTCCGTTGACACGGTTGTGCGAGGGCTCGGTTTTTCGCGGGACGTCCTGTCGTTTCTATCGGTACCATAATGGAGTTCGTGTGACTCATCGCTTTTTCTCAAAAATTCTCTTGGAGACGGGGCAACCAAAAAAGTGCCCTGCTGGCGGTGTGTATGTATGTTCTGACGCCGTTCACCAGGCGGGGTACACACGTTACTTTGGTTGGATTTTTTTAGCTGCGGTGATACCAAATATGGTTGTTTTTAAAAAAAAAAAAAAAAAAGTTCTAATTCATAAAACTGTATTTTTCCTTTTACTCATTTTTTTATAGTCCCGTCGGAGGCCCGAACCTGTGAGTGTTTGGGATTATGTTAGATAGGCAGTATATTAAGACGTGTCACAGGCAATCAGTCATGTGAGCCCTAGGGGCCTGTAGAAGGCCTCTGGGTGCCATGACACCCAACAGCCCCTTATGGGCTGTTTAGGACCCCTGAACACGGATCAGGGCATGTAGACGTTGCAGTCAGGATTACCGCTAACATGTAAAGGGCTAACGGCTGTTGTTGGGGGTGTCAGACAGCCGGCACCCGCCGTGTATGGACTGAGATCGGCTCCCACCTCATACAATCCCCAACGCCTTCTTTAGGGTTCATGTTATAAGGCTGGGCAGAAGGTCATACATTGACTTATAAGGCAGCTGTCCTCCATGAGGTGGCACTGTGGAGGCATTCTACCATACATGAACCCTTCATCCATCCCAGTAAATGTGGGATTGGGGCCAGCAGGTGGCGCTCTCGCCCTGGCAGTTGTGGAGTACTGGACACATGTCTACCTCTGGCCTGTTGAATATTTCCTGGCAGCTATGGAGCGTTCCTCGTCTACAGCTGCACTCATCGTTCTAGACGCCCATAGTGCCAGAAGCTTCACGACAACGGCTCCACCCTGCACTTCCTGGCAGCCGGCAGCATTGCTGGGCAGTGACGTAACTTTATAGAGTAGGGGTCCAGCCTCAGTCACAGGCTTTCGGCTTGGAAAGCGCTATGGAGAATGTGTTAACTCCTTACTGCCTGTCAGCTACATCTGTGTCATCCTTGTGTGCAGGGACTCTCCCCCAAGAATCGTGCTTCTGCCCTGCTAGTAATTACCGCACCACTGCTCGTTCACGTCAGTACGTGATGGCGGATGTCACTCGGACACGCCTGCTATCGATGACTTGTATTCCCACTCAGCCGCGCAGATGCCAGGCATTCCATGACATTGGCTAATGTTTCAGCTGCACTTGCAGCACCCCCCAGGGGTGACTCTGGTCAGTGACCTACACATCGGTGCTGATGACCCCAAAGGCGCTGAACTGGATGGTAACCAGGACTCTGGGTCACAAGCCGCGTTCTTCACCCCCGATGTCCAGTCTGCATGTTTTGGGTCATTGTCCTGCTGTAGTGTGAAACGACAACCAACAAGATGGGGGCCAGAAGGGCCGGCGCCCCAGGATCTTGCGGTAGAGCCTGGAATCCACCATTCCTTAGATTTTTAGTAAGTCGCCAACTGCACCTCCCTGACCGTAATGGAGCCTCCTCCGCGCTCGCCCATCACGCAGCGAATGACCTTTTACCTCTAGGGCCCAAACTACAATCCGTCTGAGTCCCTTCTACTACTGACTGGGGGTCCCGAGCACCTCCCTTCAATCCTCCGGCTAAGAGGCGCGGCTGGCGGTTGCACTTGCCACGCTTTCCGGTTTCATGGGAGCAGCAGCTCGGACGACTGTTTCTATCTGTCCTGGGTGGAAGACGGTGTGATAAATGTGTCCTCCTATCTGGTGGTCTCAGGCGCTCCATCGTACTTGTAGGGTCTCTGCGCACCCCCAAGAGAAGAAGTCTCCAGGCGAGCTGTGCGCGCAAATAGAGCCGCCATTTCTTCAAGGTAGTATTACGGGGTGCTCCGGTTGTCACAGCAGAGGCCACGGCAACCAATCACTTCACATCTGTCCCTGTTGCCCACAGCAACCAATCACAGCGCAACTTTCTCTTCATGGTCTGCCCCGGTACAGTGAAAGCTGCGCTGTGATTGGTTGCCGTGGGTTACATAGATTCCATCACGGCTTCTCCAAAAGTGCAGTTGACCGTCTTTAGAACACGAAGGGAGACATTTCTGTGTGACACACAAGGGGGCGCTGACGGGGCTCTGGCTGTAGCAGTGTAAATACATTACCTAGTCCGTGCCCAGAACTAGAGTGAGGTAGAACACACAGCAGCGGAGCAGCTACAAACCCCGGGGGGCAGTGAGACGGCTGCACAGGGTACTGACTGACCCCCGGGGGTGGATACTTACAGTGAAGTGCTCTGTAACGACTGTTTAGTTACATACGGTGCCCCTTCAGCGCAGCCGCTGTTTGGTGTAACGCCACGCTGTAAACACCCCAAAAATCCATATCAACCCCAGCTTGTAATGCAACAAAACAGGAACACAGCGAGGGGGGTGAACAGTTTTGCAAAGCCCTGAAAGTAGCCCCGTGTCATACAGACTGCTGTGTGTATACAACCCCAATGCCAGACAGCCGCCCTGCAACATGTAAAGACAACGCGCTCTCGTTAGTATTACTCTTCCAGCTTTGTGTGAGATGTGTTACTGCCATCAATTTCCAAATGGAGAAGATCGCCACCCAATGCTGCCCCCTGCCAAAGACCACATGGCCACCCAATGCTGCCCCCTGCCAAAGACCACCTGGCGACCCAATGCTGCCCCCTGCCAAAGACCACCTGGCGACCCAATGCTGCCCCCTGCCAAAGACCACATGGCCACCCAATGCTGCCCCCTGCCAAAGACCACATGGCCACCCAATGCTGCCCCCTATGGCTCACTATACATAGAACATAAAGACCACATGGCCACCCAATGCTGCCCCCTGCCAAAGACCACATGGCCACCCAATGCTGCCCACTATGGCTCACTGCATAGACCATAAAGACCGCCACCCCGTGCTGCCCCCTGCCAAGGACAACATGGCCACCCAATGCTGCCCCCTGCCAAAGACCACATGGCCACCCAATGCTGCCCCCTATGGCTCACTATACATAGAACATAAAGACCACATGGCCACCCAATGCTGCCCCCTGCCAAATACCACATGGCCACCCAATGCTGCCCACTATGGCTCACTGCATAGAACATAAAGACCGCCACCCCGAGCTGCCCCCTGCCAAGGACAACATGGCCACCCAATGCTGCCTCCTATGGCTCACTGTGCATAGAACATAAAAACCACCACCCCATGCTGCCCATGGCTCACTGCATATAGAAAATAAAGACCACTACCCAATGTTGCCCCTTGTCAATGACAACATGGCCACCCTGGGCTGCCCCTATGGTTCACTGTACATAGAACATAATGACTGTCCCCCACCCTGTGCTGCCCCCTGCAGGTTACCATGTGCACAGCACATAAGTGCAGCCTAGTGTAGGTAAGCAGCCCACCCCACCCTGTGCAGCCCCCCCCTCATGCCAGTAAGCAGCATTGTCTGGCACCCGCTCTCCCTCTCGGGACCTGCAGTGCCGGCTCTGCTCTCTGTAAACATGTAGAACTGACGCATCGCTTCTTCCCTCCCAAGTTCACGTGCCGCTAGCCGAAGTGCCGAAGAGCTTCCTGTGGGCACAGCAAAGTTAGGGTGCCTACCCACTAGCAATATTTTTTCTAGCAATGCGAGAGCCTCGCAGCACAGAGGAAACTCAGCTATATCAAGCATTGTTTTCAATGGGGCCGGGGAGAAGAGCCGGATGGCTCTTCTAGGGGAGTATAATTTTTTTTTTTTTTACAGCTAGGGATGACTTTCAGGGAAGGGCTTATATTTCAAGCCCTTCCCTGAAAATCATCGCTTTGGTGGTTGCCTGCAATCCACCGCTTTCAATGGGGCCGCAGCATTGTACTCCCTATGCCTTCAATGGGGCTGGTGATGCTGCTGCCGCCGGCCCCATTGAGAACACTGAGTGATATCGCTGATTTTTTCTCTGTTCTGCGAAGCTTGAGAGTAAAAAAAAAAAAAATCGCAAATTAGTATGAAACTATTGAAAATCATTGGTTTCATAATCATTGCTCTTGCATCGCAAGAAAAAATATCGCTAGTAGGTAGGCATCCTTAGGGCAAAGAGTGCGCCATCAGTGGTTTAGGATCCCGCTCTTCTTCCATTTTATGCAGGGGTTCCATTCCTTAGGATGTTGTTACGGCCACCGTGGCAGGGACTGCGAGGCCTTAGGGGGCCGGAAGGCTAGAAAACCCAGCAGTCGTTTCAACCCAGACCCTTATTCTACACGTGTGCAAGGAGGTGTAAGAGCGGCACCTCCATAATGGAGGCCAATGGAGTGTTGGTTACCCCTCCAACCTTAAGCGAGGACAGCTCATCACCGACTACATGGTGTCATCCTGCTTTATTACACAGTAAGAAGTTGGAGTCAGCAGGCCACAGGCCAACCCTCAGGAAGCCACAGGCCATCTAATACAACAGATAAAGGCACTTACAGGGCAGTCCCTGCACCCCTCGGCACATTAGGGGGGCCCTGCAAACACGGGACCCTCAGGCGGTGGCTTCATCAAGAACACGCTGCACGCAGCAGCAGAAATGACAGGAATGGAATGAAAACCAGTCCCGACAGTCAAATGCTCCGCTCCCTGTCAGTCCTCCTCATCCTCCTCCAGGGCGAGACCAAGCTCCACTGCCTTGTCCTCCGAGACGCGCTGTATGGAGACAATGCCACTCAGCAGCGCGTAGCCAACCATGGCCAGCAGCCCCACCGCCACTGACAGGATCTGGTTACGCCTCTTGTTGGGCTCCTCCTCGTAGTCGGAAGACTCGGCTGTCGGGCTCTTTGGGGATAGACGAGGGAAGGTCTCTGCGGGGACGAAAAGCACAAGTTAGCAGCCAAAAAAGCAGGGCCAGGAGCGGCGCGGGGGCCGGCGGTGTATACTCACCTCCATCCCTGGTAAAGTAGATGGTGAGGATGGACGCACAGTACTGGCAAAGGTTGGGCAGAGATCTCAGGTGCTGCTGTAGCCGGCTGCTGGGCAGCTTGACGTTTAAGACCAGGGCCAAGTGGCTGAAGATGTAGGCGTCAAGGGAAGCTGGTCTGCAAGGAGCCAAAGCATCATATCAGAGGACCCCCATCCAGCAAGACCACCTTGCGTTATAATACAAGGTGAGCATTATACTTACGAGTCTCCGAAGAAGAATCTGTGTGTCCCCAGCCGCTGTGAGAGGAGCGTCAAACACTCCAGGGCATCTGTGTAGAGCTGTGGAGGAGACGGTCAGCAATAATGCCCCGACACCACAAAGCACCCCCCCCCCCACACACACATACCGCTCCAAACCTGCTTCTCCAGGGTCTCGTCATCCTCCCGCCAGCTCTCCCCCCGAATCAGTTGGAGACGCTCCAAGTGTCTCTTGTGCATCTGGTTTGGGATGAAGAAGTTGAGTGGGAATGGAATAGTCTCGGCGTACCACTTGCGAGTATGGTCCACGTAGTTTTTTGCATCGACCCAGAAAGTGTGGATCTGGTGGTGCAGATGAAATGGTCAGCCCCTTCAGACTGTGGCATTACCAGTACTACACCGAATGCCAGCCATTACTGGTATAGGTGACGGCAAGACTCACCAGGGCCGGCAGTAACTTCTCCTCCAGCAGGGAGATGAAGGCTAGTGTGTCTGCTGCTTGCTTGGCGGACAGATCGTAATCTGCATTATATTTCTGGAGATACAACATACAGACAAGCTAAACCCCAATATACTCTGCATCACCCAGCACCTGGCATAGAGCCGCCAACACTAGCGCCAAGGAGCCAGAGAGGCGTCACTCCATCCATACACTGCTCAAAAAAAACAAAGGCAACACTTAACCCCTTAATGATGCAACCCTTTTTTTTTCTCCCCATTTTCATCATTCCGCACTCAGTACCCCCTAATGACAAAAAAGTGACAACAGAACGGGAAAACTCTTTGTAAGTTTTTAAACACTCAGCACTTAGGTGAAGCCCCTTTGGCAGTGATTCCAGTCTTCTTGGGGATGATGCCACAAGGTTTGTGGACATTTTCTGTCCTCTGTCAGGTTGGATGGGGGCTGTCTGCGGACAACCATTGTCAGATCTCTCCAGAGATGTCCCATTGGGTTCAGGGCTCTGGCCGGGCCACTCAAGGACATTCACAGAGTTGTCCCCACTTCTGAGTGGTCTTGGCTGGGGTCTCAGGGTCATTGTCTTGTAGGTAGGTGACATTTCTGCCCCGTCTGAGGTCCCTTGTTCTCTGGATCAGGTTGTCATTATCTCTGTACTTCGCTCCATTCAGTTTTCCATCTACCCTGACTGGTCCCCCCTCCCCCAGCACGAGGCTCCACCACCAGGCTTCATCGTAGGGATGGTATTGGGCAGGTGATGAGCGGCGTCTGGTTTCCATTCACCCTGACCGGCCTCCCCTCCCCCAGTATGATGATGCTCCACCACCAGGTGTCACTATAGGGATGGTATTGGGAGGATGATAAGCGGCGCCTAGTTTCCTCCAGACAGAACACTTAGAGGTCAGAAAGTTCCATCTTTGGGTCATCAGAGCAGAACATCTTGTTTCTCACAGTCGGAGGGTCCTTTAGGGTCTTTTTGGTAACTCCAGGGGGGCTTTTATGTGTTTTACTAGGAGGCTTCTTTCTGACCATTCTGTCATAAAGCCCAGATTGGTGGAGGCTGCAGGGATGGTTGACCTTCTGGAAGTTTCTCCCATCTGCACACAAGATCTTTGGAGCTAAGCTAGAGTGACCATTGGGGTCTTGGTCACCTCTCTCACCAAGTCCCTTCTCCTCCTTAGTTTAAGAAGGTGTGTGTGGTCGGCGACTCTAGAAAGAGTCCTGGTTGTTATCCCATGTAAGGATTCTGGAGGCCACTGGGCTCTTGGGAACTTTCAGGGCAGCAGAGATGTTTGTGCAGCTTCCCCAATCTGAGCCTCCACACAATCCTGTCTCTGAACTCTACAGGCAGTTCTGTCCTCCTCATGGCTTGTTTTTGGTTCTGACATGCATTGTGAGCAGTGAGACCTTAAAAGACCCCCGCTGTCTATATATGTCCAAGCGGCTGAATTTACCGCAGGTGGCTCCAATCAGGATGTAGAAACATCTTAAAGCCCTTTTAGACACAACGACTTTTGCTCAAAAATTGCTCAAAGCCGTCTTTTGAGCGATAATCGTTGTCTAAACCAGGCTTTAGAGATGATCAAGAGCTACAAGTGTCTAAGGGAGATGGAATAAATCCTCCACAGCGCCACCTATTGAAAGGCAGCATTCCTTCAAGCCAAAGTCAGACTTTTTATGCAAGCCTTGTAACAATGACCAGGTATTAAAAGCAAAGTCAGACTCCATGTACAGACAGCTGTTTCAGGGTTTTTGCCCTTCATCAGTGTACAGTAGGTGTCTGTCTTTGCTAGTGAGAGGCCTGGGACGGGGGTCAGAAACGCTCTTTTCTCCTTAGGGAGAGCAACTATACCTATAAACTAAGTGAGGAGACTCAAATGGTCACGCACGCTCCTCTGGGTAATATGCAAATAAGGGAGATGGAATAAATCCTGCGATACAAAACATGTTTTTGCTTTTTTCTTGCTTTGTTTTTATTATACATATGGAAAAAGGGTGTTTTATGCTTAAATTTTTATTTTTCTGCTGCTGGAGGGCATTTTGTAGGTTCCTGGCAGCGACCAGCGCTGGGAGTCTGACCAATAACGTAGATGAACTGGAAGTATCTGGAAGTGGAATAAGGTCTGAGAAAAACTACAACTCAGTGGAAATAACAGAGACCTGGTTGGATGAAAGCTGCTACTGAGCGGTGAACCTACAAGGTTACAGTCTGTTCAGAAGGGATTATAATAAACAGCAAAAAGAAAAGCATTTAAACTACAAGGCAGCAGCGGATAAGCACTAAACACCTGCAAAAAGGAAAAAAATCGTTCTGTAAAAAGCAGCAAAGATGAAGCCAGAGAGACTTATTGCCAAGGAGAGTAAAACTAACCCGAAACTGTTCTTCAACTATGTAAATAGTAAAAAGATTAATACTGAGAGTATTGGCTCTTTAATAAATAATGTAGGAGAAATTGTAGAGGGTGATGAGGAGAAAGCAAATCTGTATTTTTTTTCTCCAGTGTATTCATAGAGGAAAATGAAATGTCAGATGAGATGTAGAGTGCTAAAGTAAACTCTCCACTAAATGTCACCAGTCTAATGCGTCATTCACATGAGATGAACTGTCAAGAAACGAGGCTCAACACTTGTCACAGTGATGCTAGTTCCTGTGCGGCTACAAAGGAGCGAGTATCGCTGGCGTCGTTCACAGCGCTGCTGGTGGGGAGGCTGAACGGGTCATGGAGCGTTCTTCCCTCGCCGCCACCATTCACAGTAAGCAGACAGTCGTTCAAAGCTAAACAACTGCTTCTCGTTTAGTTGCTACATGCATTTATACAGAACAATTATCCAAATTCCCACAAGAGAGCAGGAAGGATTATCATCCCGTGTTGATGGGCCATAGACCTGGAAGAAGTGCAGAGCAGTCTTAAAAAGATTAAAATAGACAAATCGCCGGGTCCTGAGGGCAGACACCCCCAGAGTCTAAGGGAATTAAGTAATGTGATAGACCCTTATTACTTATATCTAAGAGCTCAGTAGTGACGGGGCCTGTTCCACTGGATTGCCGTGTAGCCAATGTGGTGCTGATATTCAAAAAGGGGTTAAAATGTGATCCTGGAAACTACAGGCTGGTAAGTCTGACTTCTATTGTGGGTAAAATGTTTGAGGGATTTCTAAGAGATGCGATTCTGGAGTACCTCAAGGAAAATAGCTGTAGAACTCTGTATCAGTATGGGTTTATGAGGGGTCACTCCTGTCACACCAACCTGATCAGCTTCTACAAGGAGGTAAGTTCTAGACTGGACCAGGAAGAGTCACTGGATCTTGTGTGATACTGTGCGCATAAAAGGTTGGCATTTAAAATGAGAATACTTGGTCTAGGTGAGAATGTATATAAGTGGGTAACTGGTCAGTGATAGAAAGCAGAGGGGGGTTATTAATGGTACATATTCTGGGTCACCATTGGAGGGACAACATTACTAGTGGGGCAGTATTGGAGGGGTTACTAGTGGGGTACCACTTGGGGTAGTATTGGAGGGGCAATGCTACTAGTGGGGTACCACAGGGGGGAAGTATTGGAGGGGTCACTGTTACCAGTGGAATACAACAGGGGCAATATTGAAGGTATTACCGTTACTAGTGGGATGCCCACAGGGGGCAGTATTGGAGGGGACTACTAGTGGGATACGACAGGGGGGCAGTATTGGAGGGGTCACCGTTACTAGTGGGATACGACAGGGGGGGCAGTATTGGAGGGGTCACCGTTACTAGTGGGGTACCACAAGGGGGCAGTGCTGGAAGGGTCACTGTTACTAGTGGGGTACCACAAGGGGGCAGTGCTGGAAGGGTCACCGTTACTAGTGGGGTACCACAAGGGGGCAGTGCTGGAAGGGTCACCGTTACTAGTGGGGTACCACAAGGGGGCAGTGCTGGAAGGGTCACCGTTACTAGTGGGGTACCACAAGGGGGCAGTGCTGGAAGGGTCACCGTTACCAGTGGGGTACCACAAGGGGGCAGTGCTGGAAGGGTCACCGTTACTAGTGGGGTACCACAAGGGGGCAGTGCTGGAAGGGTCACCGTTACTAGTGGGGTACCACAAGGGGGCAGTGCTGGAAGGGTCACCGTTACTAGTGGGGTACCACAAGGGGGCAGTGCTGGAAGGGTCACCGTTACTAGTGGGGTACCACAAGGGGGCAGTGCTGGAAGGGTCACCGTTACTAGTGGGGTACCACAAGGGGGCAGTACTGGAAGGGTCACCGTTACTAGTGGGGTACCACAAGGGGGCAGTACTGGAAGGGTCACCGTTACTAGTGAGATACAACGGGGGCAGTGCTGGAAGGGTCACCGTTACTAGTGGGGTACCACAAGGGGGCAGTACTGGAAGGGTCACCGTTACTAGTGAGATACAACGGGGGCAGTGCTGGAAGGGTCACCGTTACTAGTGGGGTACCACATGGGGGCAGTGCTGGAAGGGTCACCGTTACTACTGGGGTACGATAGGGGGCAGTATTGGAGGGGATACTAGTGGAATACCACAGGGGGCAGTATTGGAGGAATTACTAGTGGGGTACCACAATGGGGCAGTATTGGAGGGGTTACTAGTGGGGTGCCACAGGGGGCAGTATTGGAGGGGTCACTGTTACTAGTGGGGTACCAGAGGGCGCAGTATTGGAGGGCTTACTAGTGGGGTACCAGAGGGGGCAGTATTGGAGGAGTTACTAGTGGGGTGCCACAGGGATCGATTTTGGGCTCTATACTTTCTATTATATGTATTAACGGCCTTTTACACGGGGCGACTCCTGTTCAGGCTCCCGCGGGACTTTGAGTGATAACAGTCCTGTGTAACTGCATGCAGCGACTGACTGACGAGCCGTTCCGCGTGAACTACGGTCAGGCACTTCTGAAGGACTGTCTGCTTACTGTGACTGGAGGCAGAGGCGGCCGGGATGGTGGGTGGGGGAGACACACACATGCTCCCTGGTCCTCTCCGCCTCCATGCTGGCCGCGCTCTGGTGCAACAGCCAGCACAGAGCACCACTGGGCAATATCAATATCGTTTCCGTATAAACAGGGCGTTCGTATAATAAGACGCGGGGCGCGATCACCCACAGCAAACCGCACCAAACTCAGCTGCATGTGGAAGCACCCTATCCGCAGTAACAGTGCCTCCACTACACAGGTGCACACTGTGCCCCCCTCCCTGCCCACAGTAGTAGTGCCTCCACTACACAGGTGCCCTCTCTGTACCCCCCTCCCTGTCTGCAGAAATAGTGCCTCCACTACACAGGTGCCCTCTCTGTACCCCCCTCCCTGTCTGCAGAAATAGTGCCTCCACTACACAGGTGCCCTCTGTGCCCCCTTCCTGGCTACAGAAATAGTGCCTCCACTACACAGGTGCCCTCTCTGTGCCCCCTTCCTGCTCGCAGTAGTAGTGCCTCCACTACACAGGTGCCCTCTCTGTGTCCCTTCCTGCCCGTAGTAGTAGTGCCTCCACTACACAGGTGCCCTCTCTGTGCCTCCCTTCCTGCCCACAGTAGTAGTGCCTCCACTACACAGATGCCCTCTCTGTGCCCCCCTCCCTGCCCACAGTAGTAGTTCCTCCACTACACAGGTGCCCTCTCTGCCCGCAGTAATAGTGCCTCCACTACACAGGTGCCCTTTCTGTGCCCCCCTCCCTGCCAGCAGTAGTAGTGCCTCCACTACACAGGTGCCCTCTCTGTACCCCCCTCCCTGTCTGCAGAAATAGTGCCTCCACTACACAGGTGCCCTCTGTGCCCCCTTCCTGGCTACAGAAATAGTGCCTCCACTACACAGGTGCCCTCTCTGTGCCCCCTTCCTGCTCGCAGTAGTAGTGCCTCCACTACACAGGTGCCCTCTCTGTGTCCCTTCCTGCCCGTAGTAGTAGTGCCTCCACTACACAGGTGCCCTCTCTGTGCCCCCCTTCCTGCCCACAGTAGTAGTGCCTCCACTACACAGATGCCCTCTCTGTGCCCCCCTCCCTGCCCACAGTAGTAGTTCCTCCACTACACAGGTGCCCTCTCTGCCCGCAGTAATAGTGCCTCCACTACACAGGTGCCCTTTCTGTGCCCCCCTCCCTGCCAGCAGTAGTAGTGCCTCCACTACACAGGTGCCCTCTGTGCCCCTCTCCCTGCCCGCAGTAGTAGTGCCTCCACTACACAGGTGCCCTCTCTGTGCCCCTCTCCCTGCCCGCAGTAGTAGTGCCTCCACTACACAGGTGCCCTCTCTGTGCCCCCCCCCTGCCAGCAGTAGTAGTGCCTCCACTACACAGGTGCCCTCTCTGTGTCCCCCTCCCTTCCCGCAGTAACAGCGCCTCCATATGGTACAACATTATAGGAGATGGGGAGGAGTCAGGTTTTCCTCGGCATCCAGAGTCTCTCGCAGTGCTTATGTGAGTGATGTTCCTGGTGGGTCTATTAGGGCATGTAAGAATGTCTGCCAGACCCTCCATAGCCATTTAGGGTATATCTACACACCGCATGAAATTCCACCACAGAATCTGAAGCATTTCCGCATCACAATCATTAATGGCTATTTGTGACAAGTCGCTAGCTGCAAATTATAGGTGACCATTTTCATTGCCATCTGGAAGCCTGATTGGGCGGACTGACGTCCCTGAAGTGGAAGGGACTTGGGGTTACACCGGGGTGCTAAAAGGGGTTGCGCAGGCTTAGATAATTATGGCCAATTTTCTGCAAACACAGCGCCCCCCTTGTCCACAGGGCTGTGTGTGGTAATGCAGCTCAGCTCTACTGAAGCAGATGAGAGATGAGCTGCAATTCCAGACACAAGCCTCAGACAAGGGGGCGCTGTGTTTGGAGGAATGCTAACCCTGGACAACCCCTGTAAGTGCTCCTGCCAGGAGGAGCCCGCTGGCCCCCGCATGTCGCCTCACCTGCTTCTTGAGATGGGTGATGATCTTACTGGTCTGGAAGATGACCCCGTCCTGGCGAGTCTTCAGGGCAGGAAGCCGACCTGAAAGAAGAGGGCAGGTCAGCAGGCAGATGGGACAGAAATGGGGCATGTGCAGGCGCAGCAGGTACCTGAGGGGCTCCGCCAGGGGTTCCACAGCTTATGGACCTTGAGTGGCGCTCCGGAGAACTTGGCGTAGGTCTGAAAGAACAAGGGAGGGCGAGGGTTACAGAGGAGCAGGTCACCTGGGCCAGCGGTGGGGGAGCCCCTGGGGTCACAGAGGGGCGGTGTCACCCGGTAGACGGCCAGCAGTAGGGGAGCCCCTGATGTCATAGACCGGCTCATGGTGAGGGTTACAGAAGAGCTGGTCACCCGGCAGACGGCCAGCGGTGGGGGAGCCCTGGGGTCACAGAGAAGCGGGGTCACCCGGCAGACGACCAGCGATGGGGGAGCCGCTGGGGGGGGGGGGGGGCACAGAGGTGCGGGGTCACCCGGCAGACAACAGTGGGGGAGCCCCTGGAGTCACAGACCACCTCATGGTGAGGGTTACAGAAGAGCAGGTCACCCGGCAGACGGCCAGTGGTGGGGGAGCCCCTGGGGTCACAGAGGAGCGGGGTCACCTGGCAGACGGCCAGCGGTGGGGGAGCCCCTGGGGTCACAGAGGAGTGGGGTCACCTGGCAGACGACCAGTGGTGGGGGAGCCCCTGGGGTTACAGAAGAGCAGGTCACCCGGCAGACGGCCAGCGGTGGGGGAGCCCCTGGGGTCACAGAGGAGCGGGGTCACCTGGCAGACGGCCAGCGGTGGGGGAGCCCCTGGGGTCACAGAGGAGTGGGGTCACCTGGCAGACGACCAGTGGTGGGGGAGCCCCTGGGGTCACAGAGGAGTGGGGTCACCTGGCAGACGACCAGTGGTGGGGGAGCCCCTGGGGTCACAGAGGAGTGGGGTCACCTGGCAGACGACCAGTGGTGGGGGAGCCCCTGGGGTCACAGAGGAGTGGGGTCACCTGGCAGACGACCAGTGGTGGGGGAGCCCCTGGGGTCACAGAGGAGTGGGGTCACCTGGCAGACGGCCAGTGGTGGGGGTGCCCCTGGGGTCACAGAGGAGTGGGGTCACCTGGCAGACGGCCAGTGGTGGGGGAGCCCCTGGGGTCACAGAGGAGCGGGGTCACCTGGCAGACGGCCAGCGGTGGGGGAGCCCCTGGGGTCACAGAGGAGTGGGGTCACCTGGCAGACGACCAGTGGTTGGGGAGCCCCTGGGGTCATAGAGGGGCAAGGGTCACCCAGCAGACCACCAGTGCTGGGGGAGCCCCTGGGGTCACAGACCACCTCATGGTGAGGGTTACAGAGGAGCGGGGTCACCCTGCAGACAGCCAGCAGTGGGGGAGTCCTGCGGTCACAAAGTAGTGGGGTCACCCTAGACGGCCAGCGGTGGGGGATCCCCTGGGGTCACAGAAGAACAGGGTTGCCCAGTAGACAGCCAGCGCAGAGGGGTTTCCTGCTGTGGAGCCCCTTGTGGTCTCCCGCTTGCTCCGTCCTGAGGCGGAGCGCACAGTCCTGCCAGCAGTTACAGTGTTAATGCCAGCTCGGACCCTGTAATTCAGTAGGTGGGGGCGGGCCAGAAACCGGTCTCCACGCCCCCTGCCCAGGCGACAACCAACGTGGCAGCGGAGAGCTGCCCATGCTCCATTAACCCTTGCCCCCCCAGCATTCCTCGGCTGACCGCGCTCCAGCAGCGTCAGGACTTTCCACTGCGCTCAGTAAACACGGAGGAGCGACGGCGTCCAGCACAACGGCGCCATTCATCCGACCGCAGGGCCTCCCTGGGCAAACACAGAGCACAGCCCGTGCATTAACCCTGCGCAGGCCGCCCGCCGCCGTGAGCGGTTTTGCTGCGTGTGGCGGCGCTCTCAGCGCACAGCGGACACACACGCATCGCAGCCATTTTTACTGTATTTTTTACGAATGCAAGAAAAAAAAACACGAAGGCGGAATATATTTTTTTCACATCGTTTCCTACCAACACCGCGGCACATAACGCGTATCTGCGGGCTTGTATGCGCGTATTTAGTGCATAACACTGTGACAGGCGAGAGCTTCCCCCGGGTGACGAGGACACTGACCACCGGCACGGGGTCGCGCACACGGCTACCCACCAGCACCGTCAGACAGTCCAGGTCCGCACTCGGCAGTCCCCAGTCTCCTCTCCAGCAGTACAGCTCCATGGGCGCCGCCATCTTGCTGTATGGACGCTCCGCCCACCGGCTTGTCACGTGGAGTGCGGCACCTAGGGCTGACGTCCCGGAGTAATAGGCCCCGCCCATAGCAACCAATAAGGTCGCGGCTCTCACATCCGGGAGGCAGGTGTATCATGTGAGCAGCCATGTGATTGGTTGATGTGGACTGCATCTGCAGCCTCTACAAAGTGCGCGGAGACCCTATGACAACACTGCTGTATTCCTTCATCACGGACACCAATAACCATCCTGGGGTCTACCCCTCATATATCTGCCGTATTGACACCCCTGGGGTTTAGATACACGACAGGGAAATCACACATAAAAGGCTTAGATGCACAGAAGATTGCAGATGAGAGGCTTAGATACAGGGCAGAGAGGATCACATACGAGAGGCTTAGATACAGCGCAGAGGGGGTCACATACTAGAGACTTAGGCTAGGGTCACACAGGGCGGATTTGTTGCGGTTTTGCTGCGGTTTTTCCGTTGCGGTTTTGACGCAGAAGAACTGCTTCTGCGGCAAAACCGCTTCAAAGGTTAATTTGGGCTTGCGGATTTTGCTGCGGATTTTCGTGCGGAAAAATCTGCAAGCGTTTTTTTTCCGCAGCGCTTTTTTACATTTGTCGCGTATTTTGGTGCGGTTTTGGCTGCGTCCATAGAGGTCTATGGACAAAAAAGCGCTGCGGAAACGACCAAACAATGAACATGCTGCATCTTTTAAAACCGTGACGCAGTTGCATTTCTGCACTGCGGCTGTGCGGAAAAAATCCGCCCTGTGAGAACAGCTTTTTGGCAAATCTCATTTGTGCTGCATTGCACTGCAAACGCAGCGGTTTTGCCGCAGTGCGGATATGCAACGGCAATCCGCGGCAAATCCGCCCTGTGTGACCCCAGCCTTAGGGTGACTACCCACTACAGTTCGTGATCGGGCAAAACCGCAATTTTAACATTACAACTCCCATAGACCCCTGCAGAAAAAAACACTGCGAATTTCGCAGTGAAAAAGAACTGTAGTGGGTAGTCATCCTTAGATACAGGGCAGAGAGAATCACATACGAGAAGCTTAGATACAGTCCAGACAGGGTCACATATGATAAGCTTAGATACAGCGCAGATAGGATCACATACTAGGGACTTAGATAAAGGGCAGGGAGATTCAGATACCAGAGGCTCAGATACGGGGCAGAGAGGATCACATACTAGAGGATTAAATACAGCTCACAGTGGGTCACATACGAGCGGTTTTGATACACGGAAGTGAGGATTACATTCTAGAGGCTTAGATACAGCACAGAGAAGATCACATACGATAGGCTTAGATACAGCACAGAGAGGATCACATACTATAGGCTTAGATACAGTGCAGAGAGGATCACATTCGTTAGGCTTAGATACAGCACAGAGAAGATCACATACGATAGGCTTAGATACAGCACAGAGAGGATCACATACTATGGATCTAGATACTGGGCAGAGAGGATCACATACTATAGACTTAGATACAGGGAAGAGATTATCACATACGATAGGCTTAGATACAGCACAGAGAGGAACAGATACGAGAGGTTCAGTTACAGGGCGGAGAGAATCACATACTATAGAATTAGATAAAGGGCAGGGATATTCAGATGCGAGAGGCTTAGATACAGTGCAGAGAGGATCACATACGATAGACTTAGATACAGTACAGAGAGGATCACATACTAGAGGCTTAGATACAGTGCAGAGAGGATCACATACGATAGGCTTAGATACAGCACAGAGAGGAACACATTCGATAGGCTTAGATACAGCACAGAGAAGATCACATATGATAGGCTTAGATACAGCACAGAGAAGATCACATACGATAGACTTAGATACAGTACAGAGAGGATCACATACGATAGGCTTAGATACAGCACAGAGAGGAACACATTCGATAGGCTTAGATACAGCACAGAGAAGATCACATATGAGAGGCTTAGGTACAGTGCAAAGAGGATCACACCCTAGAGGCTTAGATTCAGCGCAGAGAGGATGACATACAGGAGGCTTAGATACAGCGCAGAGAGGATCTCATACGAGAGGCTTAGATACAGGTAAGAGAGGACCAGATACGAGAGGCTTAGATACAGGACAGATAGGATCACAAATGATAGGCTTAGATACGGCGCAGAGAGGATCACATACTAGAGGCTTAGATACAGCACACAGAGGATCACATACGATAGGCTTAGATACGGCGCAGAGAGGATCACATACTAGAGGCTTAGATACAGTGCAGAGAGGGTCACATACGAGAGGCTTAGAAACAGCGCAGAGAGGGTCACATACAAGAGGCTTAGATACGGTGCAGAGAGGATCACATACTAGAGGCTTAGATACAGCACACAGAGGATCACATACGATAGGCTTAGATACAGCACAGAGAGGAACACATTCAATAGGCTTAGATACGGCACAGAGAAGATCACATATGAGAGGCTTAGATACAGGGTAGAGAGGATCACATACCAGAGGCTTAGATTCAGCGCAGAGAGGATCTCATACGAGAGGCTTAGATACAGGGCAGCGAGGATCACATATCAGAGGCTTAGATACAGGTAAGAGAGGACCAGATACGAGAGGCTTAGATACAGGACAGATAGGATCACAAATGATAGGCTTAGATACGGCGCAGAGAGGATCACATACTAGAGGCTTAGATACAGCACACAGAGGATCACATACGATAGGCTTAGATACGGCGCAGAGAGGATCACATACTAGAGGCTTAGATACAGTGCAGAGAGGGTCACATACGAGAGGCTTAGAAACAGCGCAGAGAGGGTCACATACAAGAGGCTTAGATACAGTGCAGAGAGGATCACATATCAGAGGCTTAGATACAGGCCAGAGTGGATCACATATCAGAGGCTTAGATACAGGCCAGAGAGGATCACATACAGGAGGCTTAGAAACAGTGCAGAAAGGATCTCTTACGAGAGGCTTAGATACAGCGCAGCGAGGATCACATATCAGAGGCTTAGATACAGGTAAGAGAGGACCAGATACGAGAGGCTTAGATACAGGACAGAGAGGATCACAAATGATAGGCTTAGATACAGCACACAGAGGATCACATACGAAAGGCTTAGATACAGGGTAGAGAGGATCACATGAGAGGCTTAGATACAGTGCAGAGAGGATCACATACTAGAGGCTTAGATACAGCGCAGAGAGGGTCATTTTCGAGAGGCTAAGACACAGGGCAGAGAGGATCACATACTAGAGGCTTAGATACAGCGCAGAGGGGATCTCATACGAGAGGCTTAGATACAGCGCAGAGGGGATCTCATACGAGAGGCTTGGATACAGGGAAGAGAGGATCAGATACGATAGGCTTACACACAGGATAGAGAGGATCACATACGATAGGCTTAGATGTAGGGCAGAGACGATCACATACAGTGGCTTAGATACAGGGAAGAAAGGATCAGATACAATAGGCTTAGATACAGGGCAGAGACGACCACATGCAGGAGGCTTAGCTGCAGGGCAGAGAGGATCAGACACCATCATGGAGTGTCTGGAGTTATACATGAGGACAGTGCTATGTACTTTTTCCTGCATCCTGGAACTCTGTAATGCAGGTGTGGGCGCTCCCACCGCTGCTCTCGGTTGGTCCCCAATGACATTACCTAGTGGTCTCAGATTTCTGCATCCGTCCATTCAGATTATTTCATTCTCCTTGGACTGGTGGCATGGCTCCCAGTGAGAACATGCTGTGCCTCCTCAGTGGCTGACGGGTGACGCCTCCTCCGTGGCTGACGGGTGACGCCTCCTCCGTGGCTGACGGGTGACGCCTCCTCCGTGGCTGACGGGTGACGCCTCCTCCGTGGCTGACGGGTGACGCCTCCTCCGTGGCTGACGGGTGACGCCTCCTCCGTGGCTGACGGGTGACGCCTCCTCCGTGGCTGACGGGTGACGCCTCCTCCGTGGCTGACGGGTGACGCCTTCTACGTGGCTGACAGGTGACGCCTCCTCCGTGGCTGACGGGTGACGCCTCCTCCGTGGCTGACGGGTGACGCCTCCTCCGTGGCTGACGGGTGACGCCTTCTACGTGGCTGACAGGTGACGCCTCCTCCGTGACTGACGGGTGACGCCTCCTCCGTGACTAACCGGTGATGCCTTCTCTGTGTCTCAAGAAAATCATAGAATCAGAGCAGTAACATGGGTGCCATTTTCCTTAAGGATAAGTACTCACATCTCCATTGAAGTATCCTTTATTAGTTAAAATACAGCCACTGCAACTCCTGCGATGTTTTGACGGATCATCTCAGTCTTTCTCAAGCATTTTCCTTGAGAAAAAACGGCACCCATGTTGCTGATCTGATTCTTTGATTTTCTTGGGACATTTCAATCTGTGGATGTAACTGTCCATATTTGGAGCATGCAACTATCTTGCTTGTGTGCCTCTCTCGGTAAGATTATTTGTGATGCTGCTGGAATATAGTTGAGTGAGTTTGCCTTCTCCGTGTCTGACGGGTGACACCCTCTCCGTAGGTGACGGACTACGCCTCCTCCCTGGCTAACCGGTGATGCCTCCTCCGTGACTAATGGTTGTTGCCTCCATGACTGATGGGTGACACTTCCTCCGTAGGTAACGGGTGAGGCCTTCAACGTGAGTGATGGGTGACACCTGCTCCGTGGTTGATGCCTCCTCCATGGGTGACAGGTGAGGCCTTCTTCGCGGGTGACAACCCCTCCGTGGGTGATGCCTCCTCTGTGGGTGATGGGTGACCACTCCTCTGTGGATAACGGGTGATCCGTCTTCTGTGGGTAACAAGTGAGGTTTTCTCTGTGGGTGACAGGTAACATTTCCTCCATGGGTGATGGGTGAGGCTTCCTCTGTGGGTACCAGGTGAGGCCTTCTACATGAGTGAGGAGTGATGCCTCCTCCATGGGTGATGGGGATACCTCCTCTATGGATGACAGGCAACGCCTCCTCCATGGGTGATGTGCGACACCTCCTCTGAGGATGACGGGCCATGCCTCCTCCATCGATGGCGGGTAAGGCATCCACCGTGGGTTGCAGGTGGGGCCTTATCCATGGTTAATGGGTGAGGCCTCCTCCGTAGGTGACACCTTATTCATAGGTGACAGGTCACGCCTCCTTCGTGAATGACAGATTACCGCTCATCCGTGTCTGAGAGGTGACGCCTCCTCTCTGGGTGATGGGCAACGCCTCCTCCCAGGGTGACACCTCCTTCGTGGATGACAGGTGACACCTCCTCCATGGATGATAGATTACCCCTCCTCCGTGGCTGATTGGTGGCACCACCTCATCCGTGGGTGACAGGTGAGGCCTTCTCTGTGGGTGACTGATGAAGCCTTCTACGTGAATAAGGGGTGACACACCTCCGTGGGTGACAGGTGAGGCCTTCTACATGGGTGACTGGTGAGGCCTTCTCCGTTGGTGATGGGTGAGGCATCGACAACATCCGAAAAGAAATCGCCGAAAACTGCACGGCTAGCCCTGATCCCAGTCTCCTCAGCATCCATCACCCATTCACTTGCAATGTTAGAACTAACGACAGAGGAAGAAATCTCCCGGCTGCTTTCCGCTGCTCTCCCCACCACCTGCGCTAGCGACCCTCTCACCTCCTCCGGTCCATTTCCCCAGCTGTTATTACCCACCTCACCACCATCTGCAAACTTTCTCTGACCTCTGGCATCTTCCCTTCCTCATTCAATCACTCCATCGAATCTCCTCTGTTTTTTATGAAACCAACCCTTGACCCGACCGGTGCTGCCAACTACCGACCAATCTCAAACCTCTCCTTCATCTCCAAATTACAAGTACACCTGGTCTACTCCCACCTCACATGCTTTCTATCTGATAACTCTCTCCTCCACCCCCTCCAGTCTGGTTTCCGCCCCATACACTTGACCAAAACTGCCCTCACAAAAGTATCAAATGACCTGATGAGGGTAGAGTCGAGAGGCAACTCCTTCCTACTCATCCTCCTTGATCTCTCCACTGCATTTGACACTGTTGACCATGACCTCCTCACTATGCTCCGCTCTATCGGCCTAAAGGACACTGCTCTCTGGTTCTCCTCCTACCTCTCTTTCAGTGTCTCCTTCACTGACTCTATCTCCTCTCCACTTTCCCTTGCTGTCGGGGTTCCCCAGGGCTCGATCCTCTTCTCCATCTACGCAGCCCCAATTGGACAAACCATTCGCAAATTCAGCCTCCATTACCATCTCTACACTGACGACACCCAACTTTACACCTCTCCCCGTGACATATCTGAACCATTCCTCCAAAACATCACCAACTGTCTGTCTACTGTCTCTAACACCATGTCCTCCCTCTTTCTCAAACTTAACCTCTCTAAAACTCACCTTCACGGCTTTCCGCCTTCCAACCGCCCTCCCCTCAACAACTCCATTCCAGTGTCTGGCACCATCATAACCCCCAGACAACATGCCCGATGCCTTGGGGTTATACTGGACTCTGACCTCTCCTTTATTCCCCATATCCAATCTCCGACCCGAACATGCCACCTGCACCTCAGGAATATTGCTAAAATCCAGCCGTTCCTGACCACGGACACGCTAAAGACACTCGTTGTCGCCCTCATCCACTCCCGACTTGAATACTGCAAGTTGCTATTCATTGGCCACCAGACTTGCTCCACTCCAATTCGTACTAAGCGCGGCAGCTAGACTCATCTTCCTATCCAGCCGCTTCTCAGATGCCTCTGCACTTTACCTGCCCATACACTACAGAACTAAATTTAAACTCCTGACCCACAAAGCTCTCCATAGCACCGCGCCACCGTACATTGCTTCCCTCCTGTTTGTCCATCACCCAGCCCGCACACGCTGATCTGCTAACACTCTCTATCTACTGAACAGCCCTCTAATACAAACCTCACACTCTCACCTACAGGACTTCTCTATAGCAGCACCCATCCTCTGGAACGCTCTACCCCAAGGCATCCGGACAATTCCTGATACACGAAACTTCAGACGCGCCTTAAAAACACACCTCTTCAGCGAGGCATACCAAATCTCCTGACCTAGTCCAACTGTCCCTCCCTATGGCTCCCCACACCTTCCACCCTACTTATCGCCTACGACCCCTACCCCTGCACCTCCTTACCACCCCACCCCGTTTGCTTCATAATAACTGATTTCCACATGTAATTCCCATACTGCCTGTGTTCCTCCAATGCCTCATCCCCCCGCCCCACCCTTGTACCTCCTGTATCACTCCCCACCATGTTTGTTTCCAACTGGTTGCATATCACATGTAATTATTGTATCGCCTGTGTTCTCCCGTGCTTGAAAGCGACATGGAATAAGTTGGCGCTATACAAATAAAGATTATTATTATTTTCTACGTAGGTAATGGGTGATGCTTCTTCCGTGGGTGACGCCTTTTCCGTGGGTGACGGGAGAGGCGATCTCCATGGGTGGCGTGTGACGCCTCCTCCGTGGGTGACGGACAACATCTCCTCCATGGATGACGGGTGACCCCCTCCTCCGTGGGTGATGGGTGAGGCCTCCTCAGTGGGTGACGGGTGAGGCCTCCTCAATGGCTGACGGGTGAAGCCTCATCCGTGGGTGATGGTTGGGGCTATCCCCGTGGGAGAGGCCTTCCGTGTGGGTAACAGGATAGGCCACTGCCGTGTGTGACAGGTGATGCCTTCTCTGTGGGTGACATCTCTGCGTGTCACGTGTGACACTTCCTCCACGTGTGACGGGTGATGCCTCTTCCGCTTTTGATGGGTGATGCCTCATCTAGGTTAAAGGGATGACGCCTCCTGCGCATGTAACGGGTGACGCCTCCTCCGTATGGGATGGGTGATGCCTCCTCCGTATGTGACAGGTGATGCCTCTGTTGTGGCCCGGAACACCATACTGGTCCCCTCCATAAATGTCATACATGTATTGTCTCCTGTGTATGCACTGTGCAAAGTTGTCTTGTCATTTTCTGTATGTGTGTTGCACAACTGCAGTGTCTGAAGGGTTAACTGTAATAAAATCATTGCCTGTCAGCTCTGTCTGCTATTCTCTTGTGTCATGTGTTATAAGTAAGGTTATAAATGAGAGAGATTGAGAGTGGAAAAGGGGTCCATCTTCAGGAGGAGAGAGTGCTAACACAGAGCCGAATGGAAGCATCTTTAGCTTCCATGTAGGTGAAAATGGAGGAAGAGGAGCGACATCCCATAGCGCTTGGAGTGTGGATGTGAGAGGAGTGAGTCCCAGCAACAGAGAGAGAGCGCACAACCACAGTTTTCTGAAAACAGGTACCTGTTCACACTACAAGCTTTTCCTGTTCAGCCGCCGATCATTAGGATCACCGCACAGAGGTACTTGATTGAGACACCCACGCATTTGCTATGCGGGGTGTATATTGGCTAAGCCTTCCTGAATAATTGTTTTAGCCAGAGTGTATACGGAGTGACCCCTACTCTCCTTCCTCCTCCGGAGTGCTCCCAATCCAGGAGCAGTAACATACAGATAACTTGGACTGTAGGGGCCGTATTCATCCTGTGTATCCTCCCTACCTCTGAGCTATAGCCTGTAACTACTTGAAGTGAATTGTACCTGTACTACCTGTTATACAAAGTTATTACCAAGTAAAAGTTATACTGGGCCCTAACCGTTCCTAGGGACCTGAGGTACTATACATAAGTCTCCGTGTTTATTACTCTGCCGCATAGAATAATGGTGTGTGGGAACGGTGGCGTCACGAGTGATACATACTACTACAACCCCCATCCCCTTTATTGGCACTGCCAAAGGAGTGTCGAAACTGGCCTGCGATCCTGCTCTGGCCTTGGCTGCGTGTCCTCCCTCAGGGACCAGAGAGCGCTTATTCCTCCCAGCTCTTCACGTTAGCCCGGTACCCAGGGTCTCCCCTCTGGGGTGTTGCACCTCCTCCGGACGTGACGGGTGACGCCTCCTCCGTGAGTAATGGTTGATGCCTCATTTGGGTTGAAGAGGTGATGCCTCTTCCGTGGCTGACGGGTTACGCCTTCTCTGTAGGTGACGGACGACACCTCCTCCCTGGCTTACTCTGCTCCTGTGGAGCAAGTTCAGAGAAGAGTTACCAAGATGGTAAGCGGTCTACAAATCATATCCTATGAGGATTCTGCGATGTATTAAGAGAAGCATAGAGTCTAGATCACGTGAGGTCATTATCCCCCTCTACTCTTCCTTAGTCAGACCTCATCTGTTATACTGTGTCCAGTTCTGGGCACCCCACTTTAAAAAAGACATAGACAAACTGGAGCAAGTTCAGAGAAGAGTTACCAAGATGGCGAGCGGTCTGCAAATCATGTCCTATGAGGAACGGTTAAAGGATCTGGGAATGTTTAGCTTTCAAAAAAGAAGGCTGAGAGGAGACTTAACCCTTTCCAATCCACTGTCTGACATCTAAGGACATTCTGATTGAAGGCTGTACAGCTCTGATGTCGGAAGACGTCCGGCAGGGTATTATTACTGTACATTACTGGCCGCTCTGTTGTCAGGGGCCTCGCTAGCATGTCCCATACTGCAGTACTGGCTCTAGCCAGCAGATGTATAATGGCAGAAAGAGTAAGGCCTCATGTCCACGGGAAAAATCAGGCCTGCTACGGATTCTCCATGGAGAATCCGTAGCGGGTCCCTCCTGCCCCGTGGACATGAGGCATAAAAATAAGAATAAACTTACCTCTCGCCCGCTCCGGTTCTTCCCTTCGCCGCGGCGTCATCTTCTCTGCGTCGTGGCCGGATCTTCTTTCTTCGGCCCGGCGGATGCGCAGGGCTCGCCGGCCCGAAGAAAAAAGATCCGGCCGCAACGGAGAGAAGATGGAGCCGCGGCGAAGGGAAGAACCGGAGCGGGTGAGTAAATTCTGAATTTTGGCTCCCGCGGATCCAGACTGCTTCCATAGGCTTCAATAGAAGCCCGCGGGAGCCGTCCCCGCGGGAGACCCGCACGAAAATGGAGCATGATCCAGATTTTTTCATGCTCCATTTTTAAAAAAATCACTTTTATTGACCATCCGCGGGTATTTATCTACCCGCGGGTGGTCAATGCATCCCTATGGGATGCGGATCCGCGGGCAGGAGAAGAGTTAAAATCCGCTGCGGATTTTAATTCTTCTTTTGCCCGTGGACATTAGGCCTAAGCCTCCTAGGAAACCCTGAATCCAAAAATGGACTGCAAAGGGTTAATAGCTATCTACAAATCCCTAAAGGGCTGTCACAGTGCAGAGGGATCAGCCCTATTCTCATCTGCACAAGGAAAGACCAGAAGCAATGGGATGAAACTCAAATGCAGGAGATACTAATTAGATATTAGAAAAAACTTTCTGACAATGAGGGTGATCAATGAGTGGAACAAATTGCCACAGGAGATGGTGAGTTCTCCTTCAATGGAAGTGTTCAAACAAAGGCTGGAAAGATATCTGTCTGGGATGATGGAGTGAATCCTGCACTGGGCAGGGGGTTGGACCAGATGATCCTGGAGGTAACTTCAAACTCTACCATTCTATGATTCTAAAGGGTGATGACTCCTGCTGCCTGACGGTTGACACTTCCTTCATAGGTAACGGGTGAGGCCTTCTCTGTGTGCGATGGGTGATGCCTCCTCCATAGGTGATGGGTGACGCCTTCTTCATGGGTGACAGGTGACGCCTCCTTTGTGGATGACAGGTGACACCTCCTCCGTCTATGACAGATTACCCCTCCTCCCTGGCTGACGGGTGACACTTCCTCCGTGGGTGACAGATGAGGCCTTCTCTGTGTGAGACATTTGAGACCTTTTCTGTGGGTGACGGGTGACACTTCCGCTGTGGTTGAAAGGTGAGGCCTTTTCCGTGGGTGATGGATGAAGCCTCCTTCATGGGTGACTGGTGATAACTCCTTCGTGGATGACGGGTAAGTCCTCCTCCATGGGTGACAGCTGACGCTTCCTCCATGGGTGACAGATGAGGCCTTCTATATGAATGAAGGGTGAGCCTCCTCCATGGGAGATGGACGTCGCCTCTACCGTGGGTGACAGGTGAGGCCTTCTCTGTGGGTGACTGATGAGGCCTTCTACGTGAGTGAGGGGTGACACATCCTCTGTGGGTTACACCTCCTCCTTGGATGACTGGTGAGGCCTACCTCATGGGTGACAGGTGAGGCCTCCTCCGTGGGTGACAGGTAAGTCCTTCTCCGTGGGTGACTAGCGACACCTCCTCCGTTGGTGACGGGTAAGGCCTTCTCTGTGGGAGACGTTTGAGGCCTTATCTGTGGGTGACGGGTGACTCCTCCTCCGTGAGTGAAGGGTGAGGCCTTCTCCTGTGTGGTGGGTGACACCTCTCTCATCAGTGACTGGTGACACCTCCTCCGTGGATGACAAGTGAGGCCTTCTCTGTGGGTGACACCTCCTCCATGTGTGACGGGCGAGGCCTTCACCGTGGGTGACAGGTGAGGCCTTCTATGTGAGTGAAGGGTGACGCCTCCTCCGTGGGTGATGGGTAAGGCCTTCTCTGTGGGTGACTGATGAGGTTGTGTGTTGGGTGAGGCCTTCGGTGTGGGTGACGGGTGAGGCTTTCTACGTGCGTGACGGGTGACGCCTCCTTCGTGGGTGAAGGGTGAGGCCTTCTCCATGGGTGATGGGTGCCGCTTCCTCTGTAGGTAATGGGTGACGCCTCCTCCGCGGGTGATGGCTGAGCCCTCTTCCATGGGTGTAGCACCTCCTCTACGTGTAACGAGTGACACTTCTGCATGTGACGGGTCCGCTTGTGATAGGTGATGTCTCCACTGTGAGTGACGGTTGATGCCTCATCTAGGTTGAAGGGATGACGCCTCCTGCGCATGATGCCTCCTTTGTATGTGACGGGTGACGTCTTCTCCGCGTGATGACCCTTCACCCCCTGCTAGGTTAGGGCCAGGCTTCCTTCTCCCTGAAGTGGTGCTACTGTTCAGCATAGCGTGATGTGTGTCTCTTTCCTGCAGTGAGTATGTCTCTGATGCCATGCTGAACTTAGTACTCTTGTGCCACACTGGCTTTACATACTGGTTTTCAAACTCCCGTTCTACAGTGCATATGGATTATCAACTGCAGTGGTTGTGAGCGTCACCCTGCGTCCGTGCTGAGCGCAGTGCTTGTGTGCCACACAAACGTGACATCACTATTACTACTGAGGGCCACTGTGGGGGACACTATTACTACTGAGACCGATATAGGGGACACTATTACTACTGAGGGCCACTGTGGGGGAAACTATTGCTACTGAGGCCACTGTGGGGGACACTATTACTATATGGGGACACTGTGGGGGACACTATTACTACGGAGGCCACTCTGCATGTGACAGCATAAATCAAGCTGACTTAGGGCATGTTTAAATGTGGTGGAAATGCAACTGAATGTCCGTAGGGGAAATTTCCATGGAAAATTCCGCAGCATTTCTGCATCCAAAAAAGCAGTCCAAATCTATGCCATTTCCCATCGTTCACCTCCTGGAAGGTAAAGCAAACATTTATCTCTCAGTAGACCATAGGGTGTTATCTGCACATGAGTTGGTGGTTAACATTGTAACCTGCTGACAGCTACAAGGAGAACAATGCAGTTGTGTGCACAGCTGGGCATGTGATTAATCCCATGCTGGGCTCTGCAAACAGCTCCTGGAGGACCTTTTACATGCAAATGAAAATGATGGCCATTAACACTTTATGCAAATAGATCGCAAAATCTTTCAGTCTTTTGAATGATAACACTGTGCAACAAATTTTCATAACAGAAAGTAATTGATGTTTCTGTAAAACGAAAACCTGCTGATTCCACTGGTAACATTGAATACTAGCAGCACGTCTCACTTTCAAATTACAAACCATTTCCTTTATTTAAGATAACAGTTTGGAT
The DNA here is from genome assembly GCA_035609135.1 of Eleutherodactylus coqui. NCBI lineage: Eukaryota > Metazoa > Chordata > Amphibia > Anura > Eleutherodactylidae > Eleutherodactylus > Eleutherodactylus coqui. The sequence continues at coordinate 225,846,090 of CM069410.1, read as the reverse complement.
GTGCCGTAATATTGCTATTCCTCTGTTTTTGGTGGAAAATGACGCTTGTGTAGTAGCCCGAAGTCTATATTTCTGGCTCCTCCATAATTGTCATACATGTCATGTCTTCAATGTAGATGCACTGTGCAAAGTGTCTTGTCTGCTGATATGCGTATTGCACAGCGGCCGCATATGAGAGGTTAAGTGGCTGGGATATGTCTGGAAAAGTATCAATATCTGTCTAGTCCCACGATGTCTGTACCCTATAAATGTGGGTGATTGGGGTGTAGTGCGAGAGTCCATGATCTTCAACGGTAGTGCGAGGAGTGAGAGTGCTGGCCACATGGGGGTACCTTTAACCCTCATGTTGTGAAGAGAATGGAGGCTGAGGAAAGGTATCCTGATGTCCCTATCCCAGGAACCTTCATTTAAGGCCTCATGTCCACGGGGAAAAGAAGAATTAAAATCCGCAGCGGATTTTAACTCTTCTCCCGCCCGCGGATCCGCACCCCATAGGGATGCATTGACCACCCGCGGGTAGATAAATACCCGCGGATGGTCAATAAAAGTGAATTAAAAAAAATATGGAGCATGAAAAAATCCGGACATGCTCCATTTTTGTGCGGGTCTCCCGCAGGCTTCTATTGGAGCCTATGGAAGCCGTCCGGATCCGCGGGAGACCTAAAATAAGAATAACTTACTCGCAGCGGACCGGGCAGATCTTCTCTTCTTCCCGGCTGGATCTTCTTGCTTCGGCCCGGCGGATGTGCCCGGCGCATGCGCGCAGCACGCCGCCGACGTGCCGAGCACTTCCGCCGGCCGAAGAAAGGAGATCCGGCCGTGAAGAGGAGAAGATCTGCCCGGTCCACTGCGGGTAAGTTATTCTTATTTATTCTTATTTTCAGGGCTCATGTCCGCGGGGCAGGAGGGACCCGCTACGGATTCTCCATGGAGAATCCGTAGCGATCATGATTTTCCCCATGGACATGAGGCCTAAGAGTGAGAGGTAAGTGGTGAGAAGAGTCCGCCGTGCAGTGATCCAAGTTTTGAATCAATTGTGTGTCTGTGGAGTGTTCCTACCCCGTCTTCCTCCAGAGTGTTCCCCTTCCAGTAGCGGTACCTTACAGATAACGTGGACTGTAGGAACGGTGTCATCCTGAGTCTCCTCCCTGACCTCAAGACTACTGTCCTGCCTGCACCGGTGTGTATTAAGCTGTATGCTGTCAAGCTTCAAGTAAGGTTTTTCCAGTCTCTGCCCATTCCCAGGGACTGAGGTACTTAAGTTAACTGTGTGTGTGGACTCTTTTCATTTAACCGCCGGGTACAAGCTATGGTGAGAAGGAACGATGGCGTCACACGTGACAAGTCTACCACACATATACAGGTAACCGCTGTCGGTATTAGTGTATCTTGGTGCCACCGGAAGCTAGGCGTTTGACAGGAGGAACGCTCCTCTTACACCTCTATGGCAGGTCCTGGTAGCTTACATTATGAGCTGTAAATGCTGCCATGTTACCGGTGTAGATGTTACCCTCACCCTAAGGTCCCCCGCTCACAGGTGCTGGCCTCACCGGGAATGCACTACTGCCTTAACTGTAAGGTCCGTGTGGGCCGCTTCCGCACTGACTGCTGTCGTCCTTAGCAGTTTGCCTCCACCGGCGGGACTGTGACATCTGGGCCAGCTGCTCCATCACTGACAGCTGCGGCCGCTGGGAAATCCACATCAGGTGAGCGGTGGAAGGCACCCGGGGTGTGCTCCTGTACTGTGCGGCCGGCGCATTACATTCTCTTTCCCCCGGTCCTGTTGCCTCTCTGCAGCCGCCGGTCTGTTAAACGGACTTTGGGTGGTGGTGGTGAAGCGCTGTTTCCGGGACAGTACTAAGCGCTTCAGCAGAATGTTAACTGACATCGGGTGGGGGTGAAGTGCCGATGCCGGCACAGTACTAAGCGCTTCAGCAGAAAGTTGTCTCTGTGCTACACCTGTCAGGCACTTAGCGCCTTGTGCCTTGGTAGGCAGCCTGCCCGTTTGCACCACGGCCCGCAGGAAGTTTTTTAACACTAATTTTACTGGCCTTCCAGGACCTATTTGGCAGGCTGATGTGCAGCCAATGAGGTTCAGGGGGCGTCAACCCCCTATCAGTCTTGACTTCACCAGGACTTCCTGGTGGCGTCAAGATACACTAATACCACCGCTGTCCCAGCATTGCCTGAAAAAGGCCTAGCGGTACTTGGTCCAAGGTTGTGTTTGTCCCTGCGGGGAGGAGTCTGGTAAGAGCCACTGTGACAAGTGCCAACTCTACCCTCCCAGCACCACACTTGTATCTTGACTTCCTCCTGTAGGAAACATTACCTTCCCTTTGTAAGAACCAGCAATAGTTATCCATCATATTCAGATTGTACTTCCCTTTGTAACGGTCTTCAATGACTGACATGTCTTGTGTGCGAAATACGCAGTGAATAGAACCCATTGATTTCATGTACAATCGCCTGAACAAATACGCAACATGACCTTGGTGGGGCGTATTACACACTGCAGTAAGCCATTATAGTGAATGGGCGGCACAAATACACAGTGTATTGGTGCACTTAAAGACACGCCAGAGCAGGCTGAAGCGATTTTTGGTTGTGCAAATACATATCGTATTTGCACAACTGAAATGCACTTACGTCCATGGGAATGAGCCCCAATAGTGACCCCCACACTGGCCTCAGTAGTAATAGTGTCCCCCAGAGTGGCCATAGTAGTAAGTGATCCCCATAGTGGCCCCAGTAGTAACAGTGGCTCCTACAGTTGCTCCAGTAGTAACAGTGTCCCCTATAGTGGCCCCATTAGTTACAGTGTCCCCTATTGTTGCCTCAGTAGTAACAGTGTCCCCTATATTGGCCCGAGTAGTAATAGTGACCACCGTAGTGGCCCCAGTAGTAACAGTGTCCCCTATATTGGCCCCAATATTAATAGTGACCACCACAGTAGTCCCAGGGATGCTGCCCAGCCACATGCCAATAGCAACCCTCCCATTGGATCAGGAATAGGTAATCTGGTGCCATGAGGCACAGGTTTCATTGCAGAAGGTATATCTGGATACAGAATGTTATCCTTCCGTTTACTGGAGAAACTTTGGTATTTGTCATGCAGAAATACCAGTCAGTATGGTGGTCTCCTTGTTCTCGCCATACCATCGGATTATGTGCGGTGCCACTTCTTAGCTTGGTCACCAAGCTTTATTCTGAAATACTTGTGATGGGCCCACATTACCAAGGATGTTATTTTCCTCCGCTGTGTCTTTGTTGTGAACTGTCTGCAAACATTGCAGAAATTGTCTGGGTTGTTCAGACATATTGTTATTAAATGTCTAAAAATGTCTAAAAACACAGTTCATCAATTACAACTTACCGGTGGATGATCCGCAATGTTTCCGCCACGTGAAAACATACCTTATATGTTACATAAACCTACCCTTAGGTTGGGTTCACACAAGGCTTACTGTATATTGCCAGTCTCTCTGCTGTTAGAGCCTATCCAATGTGTCACCGCATGCATTACTGGCTTTAGCCAGCAGATGGCGCCATTGTATAACGGCAGAAAAAGAGTACGCCCCCTAGGAAAACCAGGATACCAATTCGATTGGAAAGGGTTAATGGCGAGCCGACTGAATTAATTGTATAGACATATTTCCAAAAACTACAATACAACGGCAACTGGATTACATTATTCCCCATAATTGGAAAACCTTACGTGGCAGAAAAAAATGAATACCATGTTTGAATGCAGCGCACTGAAGTTGCTATAAGCCGTCTATCTGCTTATCGGTTACAAAAACTGTGTTGCACAGTGTTATCTTTGCGTGTAAATGGGCCTGAACACTTGCTGCAGTTGGTGCAATACTCTGCTATATACGGAGACAGCAGGCTCTGTGCTAAAAGAGCAGCCTAAACTTTTGTGGCATCTCACAGATGGGTTTGGGTCCACGAAAAGGAAATTTGGCTAAAAAATGATTAAAAGAGGAAGTTAGGGGAATTTTCCATCTTAGAGCTTTTACCCACTAGCGTTTTTTTAACGCTGCGATACCGCTGCGGTTTTTTTTTGGAAACGTCAATGGGACTTTCTAATGTTAAAATCGCATCGCGCAAAAATCGCAGAAGCGCAAACTTGCGATTTTTGTGCGATGCGATTTTAACATTACAAAGTCCCATTGACATTTGCGGTAAAAAAAATGCAGCAATATCGCAGTGTTAAAAAAACGCTAGTGGGTAAAAGCCCTTAGGCGTGTTTTTTGCGCACGAATAGGCGAGCAAAAAGATTGTGTCTATTAGAACTATTGGTTTCCTATGAAGTGTTCACATGTCCATTTTTTAGAGGCGCAAAATACTCGCACCTGCAAAAGAATGGGCATGCGAGTGCCAATGCACCCCTTCACACACATTTTGCAAATCCGTGGAGCACGTTTTTCTTTTGCACACATAGGCACGCAAAAAAACACGCTCATCTGACTGAGGCCTCAAAAGTAAAACCCCTCTGGGACTGAATGAGGATTTCTCCTTCGGTATCTTTATCTAGCGCAGGACATCCCAAATTGATTGGCTTGATAAAGACTGGAGTTTCACCAGTCGAAACGTTGTATTTTACTATGCAAGATGAATTAAAGATGGGATTTTAATACCTATGAAGATTCTCTACTTATCTTACTGACACCCCTGATGCTGCTGGTTTACTATTTATTTGATCCCTACACATCACACACAGCTCCGCTACATCCATCCTGATCCGCAGACATCACACAGACAGCTCCGCTACATCCATTCTGTACCCGAGACATCACACACAGCTCTGCTACATGCATCCTGATCCCCAGACATCACACACAGCTCTACATCATTCATCCTGATCCCAAGACATCACAGACACAGCTCCGCTACATCATTCTGATCCACAGACATCACACACACAGCTCGCCTACATCCACCCTGATCCCCAGACATCACACACAGCTCTGCTACATCCATCCTGACCCCCACAGCTCTACTCCGTCCATCCTGATCCCAAGACATCACAGACACAGCTCCGCTACATCATTCTGATCCACAGACATCACACGCACAGCTCGCCTACATCCACCCTGATCCCCAGACATCACACACAGCTCTGCTACATCCATCCTGACCCCCACAGCTCTACTCCGTCCATCCTGATCCCAAGACATGACACACACAGATCCGCTACATCCATCCTGACCCCCACACATCACACACACAACTCTGCTACATCCATCCTGATCCCCAGACATCACACACACAGCTCTGCTACATCCGTCCTGACCCCCACAGCTCCACTTCATCAATCCTGATCCCCAGACATCACACACACAGCTCCGCTACATCCATCTTGATCCACAGACATCACACACACAACTCCGCTACATCCATCATGATACCTAGACATCACACACACAGCTCCACTACATCCATCCTGACCCCCACACATCACACATACACAGCTCTGCTACATCCATCCTGATCCTCACACATCACACACACAGCTCCGCTACATCCCTCCTGATCCCCACACTTCGCTCACACAGCTCCACTACATCCATCCTGATCCCCACACATCACACACACAGCTCCGCTACATCCATCCTGATCCGCACACATCACACACGCAACTCCGCTACATCCATCCTGATCCCCTGACATCACACACACAGCTCTGCTACATACATCCTGACCCCCACACATCACACACACAGCTCCTCTACATCCTCCTAATCCTCACATATCACACACTCAGCTTCGCTACATCCATCCTGATCCCCACACATCACACACACAGCTCTGCTACATGCATCCCAATCACGACATCACACACACAGCTCCGCTACATCCATCCTGATCCCCAGACATCACACATACAACTCCGCTACATCCATCCTGACCTGCAAACGTCACACATACAGCTCTGCTACATCCATCCTGCTCCCCAGACATCACATACAGCTCTACTCCATCTATCCTGATCCCAAGATATAACACACACAGCTCAGCTACATCATCCTGACCCCAAGACATCACACACACAGCTCCTCTACATCCATCCTGATCCTCAGACATCACACACACAGCTCAGCTACATCCATACTGACACCCACACATCACACAGACAGCTCTGCTACATCCATCCTGATCCTCACACATCACACACACAGCTCCGCTACATCCCTCCTGATCCCCACACTTCGCTCACACAGCTCCACTACATCCATCCTGATCCCCACACATCACACACACAGCTCCGCTACATCCATCCTGATCCGCACACATCACACACGCAACTCCGCTACATCCATCCTGATCCCCTGACATCACACACACAGCTCTGCTACATACATCCTGACCCCCACACATCACACACACAGCTCCTCTACATCCTCCTAATCCTCACATATCACACACTCAGCTTCGCTACATCCATCCTGATCCCCACACATCACACACACAGCTCTGCTACATGCATCCCAATCACGACATCACACACACAGCTCCGCTACATCCATCCTGATCCCCAGACATCACACATACAACTCCGCTACATCCATCCTGACCTGCAAACGTCACACATACAGCTCTGCTACATCCATCCTGCTCCCCAGACATCACATACAGCTCTACTCCATCTATCCTGATCCCAAGATATAACACACACAGCTCAGCTACATCATCCTGACCCCAAGACATCACACACACAGCTCCTCTACATCCATCCTGATCCTCAGACATCACACACACAGCTCAGCTACATCCATACTGACACCCACACATCACACAGACAGCTCTGCTACATCCATCTTGACCCCCACACATCACACACACAGCTCTGCTACATCCATCCTAATCATCCCACACATCACACAAACAGCTCCGCTACATCCATCCTGATCCCCAGACATCACACACGCAGCTCTGCTACATCCATCCTGACCCCCACACATCACACACACAGCTATGCTACATCCATCCTAATCATCCTACACATCACACACACAGCTCCGCTACATCCACCCTGATCCACAGACATCACACACAGCTTCGCTACATCCATCCTGATCCACAGACATCATGCACGCAGCTCTGCTACATCCATACTGATCCCCAGACATCACACATACAACTCCACTACATCCATCCTGCTCCCCAGACATCACACACAGCTATACTCCATCTATTTTGTTCCCCAGACATCACACACACAGCTTCGCTATATCTATCCTGACCCCCAGACGTCACACACACAGCTCTGCTACATCCGTCCTGCTCCCCAGACATCACACACAGTTTTGCTACATCTATCCTGCTCCCCATACATCACACACAGTTCTGCTACATCCATCCTGCTCCCCAGACATTACACAGAGCTCTACTCCATCCATCCTGATTCCTAGACATCACGCACACAGCTCAGCAACATCCATCCTGATTCCTAGACATCACACACAGAGCTCTGCTATATCATCCTGATTCCTAGACATCACACACACAGCTCCGCTACATCCATCCTGATCCCCAGACATCACACATACAGCTCTGCTACATCCATCCTGATCCCCAGACATCAGATACACAGCTCCACTACATCCATCCTGACCCCCACACATCACAAACACAACTCTACTACATCCATCCTGACCCCAAGACCTCACACACAGCTCTACTCACTCACTCCATCCAACCATCCAGGCCCCCCACAGCTCCAACACACACATAACACAGCAGAGTCTTTCATTTACTGATCTCCCCATGGTCATGTTATCCCTGACTCCTCCTACACAGTGTATTACATGAGAGTGACATCACCACAGGTCCTGGAAGCTGCCGGCTCTGCAGGTCTGTCTGTCCACTCATGACAGGGCTGCAGGGGAGGATTAACCGGCACTAGGGGGCAGTGCAGACTTTGTGAGGGGTTTCTGGAAGACTGGGCTGTACGGAGAAGCCCTCTGCACAGTCAGTCACACGTGGCACCAGGCAGAGTGCAGACAGGGCTGATGGCAGGTGCTGGTTCTCCTGCAGCAGCTTCAATAGTAGCTTCTCCACCCGCTGCCACAGCTGACTGGCTGAGCTGTCACTCCCTCGCTGATAGTACCCGGGGCGTCCCGCACCTCCCGCACCCCGCTTGTTACGCCACTGGGGTGACGTCTCCTTCAGATGTGATGAGTGATTTCTCCTCGAAATGTGATCGGCGACACCTTTTCTGGGTGTGATGGGTGATGACTCCTCTATGTATGACTGTGACGTCTCCTCCATGCCTGTTTATGACGGGTGATGAGTCCTGTCGGACATGTGTGAGATTTCCTCTTTGTATGACAGATGACACCTTCCAGGTGTGACCGCTGAATCCTCCTCAAGGTTTGTGACATGATGGCGAGGGAACAGAATGGAGGAGCAGGTGATATGAGGCGTGCCACTAGTCATCAGAATGGATGAAACGGACACACACATTAATATATTACATGGTGAAGAAGAGAGAAAGCAGTGTGCAGCACAGAGGACACAAGGAAGAGGGAAAGCAGTGTGCAACACAGAGGACACAAGGAAGAGGAAAAGCAGTGTGCAGCAGAGAGGACAAGGAAGAGGAAAGGCAATGTGCAACACAGAGGACACAAGGAAGAGGAAAAGCAGTGTGCAGCAGAGAGGACACAGAGGACACAAGGAAGAGGGAAAGCAGTGTGCAGCAGAGAGGACACGGAAGAGGAAAGGCAATGTGCAACACAGAGGACACAAGGAAGAGGGAAAGCAGTGTGCAGCAGAGAGGACACGGAAGAGGAAAGGCAATGTGCAACACAGAGGACACAAGGAAGAGGAAAAGCAGTGTGCAGCAGAGAGGACACAGATGACACTAGGAAGAGGGAAAGCAGTGTGCAGCATAGGGGACACTCATGACACACGGAAGAGTGATGGCTGTGTGTAGTAGGGAGGACATCAATGACACAGGTAAGAGGGAAAGCAGTGTACAGCACAGAGAACATGAATGACATAAGAAAGAGGGAAAGCAGTGTGCAGCACTGACAGGAATGAAACTAGAGGGGGGGGGGTGACAGTATGCTGCAGTGATGACACATATGGCAAAAGGGAAAGCAGATGACAAGAATGACATAAAAGAGGGAAAGCAATGTGCAGGACAGCGGTCATGAATTGCACAAGGAAAGGTAAAGCAGTGTGCAGCATAGAGGACACCGATGACACAAGGAAGAGGGGAAGCAGTGTGCAGCAAAGAGTACACATGACACAGGGAAGAGGGAAAGCAGTGTGCAGCATAGAGGACAGGGATGACAGAAGTAAGAGTGAAAGCAGTGTGCAGCAGAGAGGACACAGATGACACAGGGAAGAGGGGAAGCAGTGTGCAGCAGAGAGGACACAGATGACAAAGGGAAGAGGGGAAGCAGTGTGCAGCAGAGAGGACACAGATGGCACATGGAAGAGGGGAAGCAGTGTTCAGCATTGAGGACACATATGACATTAAGAAGAGAGAAAGCAGAGTGCAGCGCAGAGGATACAAATAACATAAGGAAGAGGGAAAACAGTGTGTCGCAGAGAAGACACAAGGAAAAGCAGTATTCCGTAGAGGGGACATCCATGACACTAGGATGAGGGAGAACAGTGTGCAGCACCAAGGACATACCATAGATGACACAAGGAAGAGTGTGCTATGGATTAGGAGTGTTGACTCACTGGACCAACCAACCAGCCTGGCCTGGCTGACAGCTGACTCTTACAGTAAGAGGGACTGTTACCAGTAAATGAGAGATGAGAGTCTGACCTTTGGCTATAAAGGAAATTAAAAAAACTGCTAACTGCAAGCAAGACGATCGCCCCGATAAGGACGGCCCTGCACTGGAACCTTGGATCTGACTATCCCTGATGGGGTATTGAACGCAGAGGTTGGCAGCAGTCAGACGTACATGCAGATGCAAGAAAGGACAGGAGCAAACCATACAACAGGAAAGGAAACTGACAGAAAACAAACATACACATGGAAAGATATTCAAGAAGCCACACAGAGAGGCTGAAGGAGACCTGCAAGACACAGAGCAGACTATACACACAGAGGTAGGCAACCTAGCTGAGTGTCAGAACCTAACACGCATCAATTTCCAGGCAAAAAGGAAGTGCCAAAACCCAGCTTAAATAGAATAGTAATGCCTATTAACCCCGGAGCTGATCTGAGAACTGGTTAACCCTCTCAGTGCTGGACGAAAACAGACATATAGGGTCCATACATTCAGGAAGAGCACAGCCATGAGTGCGTCTGCCGGAAACCGCAAGAGGGCGGCAGACATGATAGGCGGAACTTACAGATAGAAAGCAGTGTGCAGCAGAAAGGACACCCATGACATGGGGAAGAAGGAAAGCAGTGTGCAGCAGAGAGGACACATATGGCACAAGGGGAAATAGTGTGCAGCAGGAAGGACACTGGTGACACAGGGAAGAGGGAAAGCAGTATGCAGCAAAAAGGACACCCATGACATGGGGAAGAAGGAAAGCAGTGTGCAGCAGAGAGGACACATATGGCACAAGGGGAAATAGTGTGCAGCAGGAAGGACACTGGTGACACAGGGAAGAGGGAAAGCAGTATGCAGCAAAAAGGACACCCATGACACAAGGAAGAGGGAAAGCTGCATGCAGCACTGAAGACACAGGTGACACAAGGCAAAAAGGAAAGCAGTGTGCAGCAGAAAGGACACCCATGACATGGGGAAGAAGGAAAGCAGTGTGCAGCAGAGAGGACACATATGGCACAAGGAAGGGGAAAAGCAGTGTGCAGCACAGAGGACACAGATGACACAAGGAAGAGGGAAAGCAGTGTGCAGCATGGAGGACACGAATAATAATAAACTTTATTTGTATAGCGCCAACATATTCCGCAGCGCTTACATAGACAGGGGATACAGAAAGACAAAAGTACAAACATTACAGAACCACGGTTACATAGTAATCAATTGATGGAAACAGTAGGGGTGAGGGTCCTGCTCCAACGAGCTTACATACTACGAATAGTGGGCTGATACAGAAGGTAAAGGGCTGGAGATGTGCACGGTATGGCGAGGTGGAGAGTGAGGGATGCTATACACATAGACAATGGTCAGACATTTAGCCGTGTGATGGCAGAAACAGTATGACTGCAGGAGCGGTTTATGATGGCTAGCAGGGATTGCAGTCAGTAGGTCAGGGAGCATGTTATCAGGCGGAGTACAGAGGGGTTTGTTTAGGGAATTCGGTATGCCTCCCTGAAGAGGTGCGTTTTTAGAGCACGCCTGAAGTTCTGCGAGTCCTGGATTGCTCGGGTAGCCTTTGGTAGTGCGTTCCAGAGGACCAGTGCTGCTCTGGAGAAGTCTTGGAGGCGGGAATGAGAAGTTCGAATTAAAGGGGCGCTCAATCTGGTTTCGTTAGCAGAGCGGAGAGCCCGGGCTGGGTGATGGATTGAGATGAGGGAGGCGATGTAGGGGGGCACTGCGCTGTGGAGGGCTTTGTGGATGAAGGTAGCGAGTTTAAATTGAATTCTGTATTTAACAGGCAGCCAGTGTAGTGACCGGCACAGGGCAGAGGCGTCCGAGTAACGGCTGGACAGGAAGATGAGCCTGGCTGCCGCATTCAGGATGGATTGGAGAGGGTAGAGTCTGGTGCAGGGGAGGCCGATCAGCAACGAGTTGCAATAATCGAGCCGGGAGTGGATGAGGAAGCGTTTTTAGCGTGTCCACAGTGAGAAAAGAGCAGATTCTTGCGATGTTCTTGAGGTGCAGCTGACATGTTCGAATGACCCAAAGTAGAGGGAAAGCAGTGTGCAGAAAAGAGGACTCTCATGGCACAAGGTAGAGGGAAAGCAGTGTGCAGCGGGGAGAACGCGGATGACACTAGGAAGAAGCATATCATATTTCAGTTAAGCACATTAAAGTTACTATGAGCCAGCTATTTGCTTAGCTGTTACAAAAATTGTGTTGCAGTGTTACATGAGAAAAGCATAAGCAGTGTGCAACACAGAGGACATCCATGACACAAGAGAAAAGGAAAGCAGTGTGCAGCACAGAGGACATCCATGACACAAGAGAAAAGGAAAGCAATCAGGAGTACATTGTCCTCCGACACACAAAAAGGAACTTATTCCTGTAATGTATGGAGCTGTAAGACCTGCTGACATGTGCGGACCGCGGACAGGATACAAAACCCCAACACACAGCAGGACTATAAGATCCCGGGGACATTCGCATGTTCCACGTCTGATGTTGTACCTGATCCTGTGCAGTAAATGTCCTGTTGGGGGGCTTTATATTGGGGAAACAGGACAAAAACTGAAAGCGAAGATGAGATCTCATCGTCACACGATTAGAGAGGGAAAGATGGAATTACCTGTGGCGGACTATTTTTGTGGTCACGGACACAGCATAGAGCAGATGAGAGTTATCATACTGAAGGGCAACTTCAAGTCGCAGCGTCACAGAAGAATTTGAGCGTATACATTTATGGACATTTTGATACCCTCAAGAATGGAATGAACCTCGGAGCCGGGTTCTTGCATCAGTGGAGAATATGAAAGTTCTGAAGGAGGTCAAAAATGTTATCCTCTTCCCAATCATTGTTTTTAAAAGCTTCATAAAAATGTACGCATTGATTTGAAGGAATGCTGCCACCCAACAGGTGGCAATGCAGAGGTATTGTTGCATCTCCTGTATGTGTAGGTCTGAAGAAAAGACACCACACATCATAGTAAGTATTTACGCCTCAGCTTGTCTGGTATTGTTTTAAGTGCAGTCTCAAATTTCTGTGTGTGAACTTTGTATTTAGATCCAGAGGGTTGTCTTCTCTGCATTTGTAAATATATATATATATATACCCTATCCAAATCAGTTTCATTAAGCCTGACGAAGGGTCCATAGAAGATCCAAAAGCTTGCTGTAACATAATGTATTTTTGTTATGCATTAAAAGGTATCACATCTACAAGATTACTTGGTTTATCTTACTGAGAACAATCACAGGGGACACCTATGACACAAGGATGAGGGAAGGCAGTGTGCAGCACTGAGGACATGAATGACACAAGGAAGAGGGAAGGCAGTATAGGTACTGTTGTATCCTGACGCCACCGGAAGCTAGGAGTGTGACAGTCTTGACATGGAGGGATGTCACAACACTAGCTTTCAAGAAACTTTGGGCATCCGCTGTGCTGTAGTGCCGAGAAGAGGCCGTGGAGGGCTACTCCACTCCCCATCTGCCTCTGAGCAGCGGCGGCCATGCCAGCTGCTGAAGGGAGAGGAGGCAGGGGAACGGAGTAGCCATCAGCGGCCGCATCCCGCCTCTGCCGGCGCTGTAGCCTGCCTGCCCTCTGACTCTGATCCCCGCTCCCTTGCCGCACTAGCAGCTGTGCTCACCAGCCTGGTAGCTCTAAAGGCAATCTTCAGCCCACGCTGCTTATGTGCTGCGTCCCTCCATCTCGCCACCGCTGCCCATCGATTGCAGAACTCCTCCGCTGCTCCATTGCCAAAGTTCACTGCTCCTCCGCTGAGCACACTCAGCACCTCCGGCGCTCAGATGGCCTCACAGTATCAATGGCTATACCATGTGCAGTGGTCCGTCGTTGCCAGACAGCGGCACTCCTCTCAGCGGCCTCCGTCCCGCAGTGTGCAGCACATAGACGGAGACACAAGCTCTGTGCGGACAGTCAATCCCACGCTGTGGGCGTCACCAACATGTCATGGCACCTGTATTATGTCACCACCCCTAACTTCCGGTGGCGACATAATACAACAGTACCGGCAGCACTGAAGACACAAGTAATACAATAAAGGGGGAAAGCAGTGCAGCACAAAGGATGAGCATTACACAAGGAAGAGGTAAAACAGCGCAGCAGAGAAGACGCCAATGACACAACGAAGATGGAAAGTACTGTGAAGTACTTAGAACGGAGAGGACACGAATGACACAAGGAAGAGGGAGAGCAGTGTGGAAGCAGAGAGGATACTGATGACATAAGGATGAGGAAAAGCAGTGTGCAGCAGAAAGCACACCCATGACACTAAAAAGAGGCTAACGAGTGTGCAGCAGTGAAGACACCCATGACATAAGGAAGGGGGAAAGTAGTGTGCAGCACAAAGGACACATGAAACCATGTTAGTGAGTAGAGCAAAATGTAATTGTTCCCAGCAAGAGAGACCAAGTAGTCTTGTAGATATGATACCTTTTAATGGGTTAAAAAAATGTGATGTTATAGCAAGCTTTCAAACCTACTCACAGTTCTTCCTTAGACATAATGATATAGTCCAAAGAGGCATATATACACACACATACATATGACAAGGCAAAGACATCTAGTGATTAATTTGCACTTAAAAAATGTTTTTAACAGAAGAGAATGAGTAGAAATCCAAATAAATACTTAAATAGTCCACTGATATAGATGTGAAGGTTTTATGGTCTCTGAATTTGTGTTAGGGGGTCACCAGGCCAGCAGTGTTATCTCTGCTATAGATTGCTCATACTTCCCAGTTTCTAAGATGGTATAAATGTTCCTCTCTGTCCGTTGGGTTGGAGCAGATGGCCTGGCTATAGACAATGGACTTCTTGATGTGTTTAGGATGGAAAATGCCCTATCTGAGGTATGTGGGCTGATCAAGTACAAACTTATAACAACTTTTGACATTTTCAACAGAGGCTAAAATTCTTTAAGAGGATTTATGTGTCACTGGGAAGTATGAGCAATGTATAGCACAGCTAAAACTCTGGCCTGGTGACCCCCTAACACTAATTCAGAGACCATAAAACCTTCACATCTTTATCAGTCGACTATTTTGTTTATTTATTTCTCTTCTCCCCCTTCTCAGTTAAAAAATTGTTAACATTTGTTAAGCGCAAATTCATCACTTCATGTCTGTGCCGTGTCATATGTACCGTATGTGTATATAAATATACATACCTCTTCGGATCTATGCTATTAAGCCTGACAAAATACCCTGAGTAGGTTGGAAAGCTCGCGTTAACATCATGTATTTTTGTCAGCTAATAAAAAGTATCATATCTACAAGATTACATGCTTTCTCTTGCTGAGAAGAATCACATTTTGCACAAAGTACACAGATGACACAAGAACAAGGAAAAGCAGTGCGCAGGAGACAGGACACCAATGAGACAGGGAAGAGGGAAAGCAGTGGGCAGAACAAAGTACACAGATGACACAAGGAAGAGGGGAAGCAGTATACAGTAGAGAGGACACGGATGACACAAGGAAGTAGGAAAGCAGTGTGCAGCACAGAGGACACATGATACAACAGAAAGCAGTGTGCAGTAGAGAGGACACCTATGACACAGGGAAGAGGGAAAGCAATGTGTAGCAGAGAGGATACAGATGATACAAGGAAGAGGGAAAGCAGTGTGCAGCAGAGAGGACAGGGATGACAGAAGTGAGAGGGAAAGCAGTGTGCAGCAGAGAGGACACAGATAACACAAGGAAGAGGGACAGCAGTGTGCAGCAGAGAGGACAGGGATGACAGAAGAAAGAGGGAAAGCAGTGTGCAGCATAGAGGACAGGGATGACAGAAATGAGAGGGAAAGCAGTGTGCAGCACAGAGGGCAGGGATGACAGAAGTAAGAGGGAAAGCAGTGTGCAGCACACAGGACACATGATACAAGGGAAAGCAGTGTGCAGCAGAGAGGACAGGGATGACAGAAGTAAGAGGGAAAGCAGTGTGCAGCACAGAGGACAGGGATGACAGAAGTGAGAGGGAAAGCAGTGTGCAGCAGAGAGGACACAGATAACACAAGGAAGAGGGACAGCAGTGTGCAGCAGAGAGGACAGGGATGACAGAAGTAAGAGGGAAAGCAGTGTGCAGCATAGAGGACAGGGATGACAGAAATGAGAGGGAAAGCAGTGTGCAGCACAGAGGGCGGGGATGACAGAAGTAAGGGAGAAAGCAGTGTGCAGCAGAGAGGACAGAGATGACACAAAGAAGAGGGAAAGCAGTGTGCAGCAGAGAGGACAGGGATGACAGAAGTAAGAGGGAAAGCAGTGTGCAGCAGAGAGGACAGGGATGACAGAAGTAATAGGAAAAGCAGTGTTTAGCAGAGAGGACACAGATGACACGGGGAGGGGGAAAGCAGGGTGCAGCAGAGAGGACAGGGATGACAGAAGACAGAGGGAAAGTAGTGTGCAGCAGAGAGGACACAGATGACTGGGAAGAGGGAATGCAGTGTGCAGCAGAGAGGACAGGGATGACAGAAATGAGAGGGAAAGCAGTGTGCAGAACAGAGGAAAAGAATGACAGACGTAAGAGAGAAAGCAGTGTGCAGCAGAGAGGACAGGGATGACAGAAGTAAGAGAGAAAGCAGTGTGCAGCAGAGAGGACAGGGATGACAGTGAAGTGGGAAAGCAGTGTGCAGCACAGAGAACAGGGATTACAGAAGTGAGAGGGAAAGCAGTGTGCAGCAGAGAGGACAGGGATGACAGAAGTAAGAGAGAAAGCAGTGTGCAGCAGAGAGGACACAGATGACACAAGGAAGAGGGAAAGCAGTGTGCAGCACAGAGGACAGGGATGACAGATGTAAGAGGGAAAGCTGTGTGTAGCAGAGAGGACACAGATGACAGGGAAGAGGGAAAGCAGTGTACAGCAGAGAGGACACAGATTACTGGGAAGAGGAAAATCAGTGTGCAGCAGAAAGGACACATTTTACACAGGGAAGAGAAAAAGCAGTGCGCAGCAGAGAGGACACAGATGAAACAGGGAAGAGGGAAAGCAGTGTGTAGCAGAGGCGACAGGGATGACAGAAGTGAGAGGGAAAGCAGTGTGCAGCAGAGAGGACAGGGATGACACAAGGAAGAGGAAAGCAGTGTGCAGCAAAGAGGACACATGATACGAGGAAAGCAGTGTGCAATAGAGAGGACACCGATGACACAGGGAAGAGGGAAAGCAGTGTGCAGCATAGAGGACAGGGATGACAGAAGTAAGAGGGAAATTAGTATGCAGCACAAAGGACATGAGTAACATAAGTAGGAGGGAAAGCAGTGTGCAGCAGAGAGGACACATATGACACAGGGAAGAGAAAAAGCAGTGTGCAGCAGAGAGGACATGGATGACAAAAGTAAGAGGAAAGAATTCTGCAGCACAGAGGACAGGGATGACACAAGTAAGAGGGAAAGCAGTGTGCAGCACAGAGGACACTAATGACACAGAGGAGAGTGAAAGCAGTGTGCAGCAGAGAGGACAGGGATGACAGAAGTGAGAGGGAAAGCAGTGTGCAGCAGAGAGGACAGGGATGATTAAAGAAATGGGGAAAGCAGTGTGTAGCAGAGAGGACATGGATGACAGAAGTAAGAGGGAAAGTAGTGTGTAGCAGAGAGGACAGGGAAGACAGAAGTGAGAGGGAAAGCAGTGTGCAGCACAGAGGACACAGATAAGACAAAGAAGCAGGAAAGCAGTGTGCAGCACAGAGGACAGGGATGACACAAGTAAGAGGAAAAGCAGTGTTCAGCAAAGAGAAGAGATGACAGAAGTAAGAGGAAAAGCAGTGTGTAGCAGAGAGGACAGGAATGACAGAAGTAAGAGGGAAAGCAGTGTGTAGCAGAGAGGACATGCGTAAAACAAATAATAGGGAAAGCAGTGTGCAGCACAGAGTACATGAGTAACATAAGTAAGAGGGAAAGCATTGTGCAGCTGAGAGGCCACAGATGAAACAGGAAAGAGGGTAAGCAGTGTGTAGCAGAGAGGACAGGGATGACAGAAGTGAGAGGAAAAGCAGTGTGTAGCAGAGAGGACACAGATGACACAAGGAAGAGGGTAAGCAGTGTGCAGCAGAGAGGACAGGGATGATAGAAGTGAGAGGGAAAGCAGTGTGTAGCAGAGAGGACAGGAATGACAGATGTAAGAGAAGGAAGAATGGGACGCATTAAAAGAGACCAGGACGGATGAACACAGAACTTGCACACGTTAAAAACAAAGAAAAATATGTTTATCAAATAGAAAGAGGGGGGAATATCTAAAAAAGAATACAATGGGGTCTGCAGAAACTGTACGACAAGTGTCAGAAAAGCTAAAGCTGATAATGAATTGAGGCTTGTAACAGAGGCCAAAAGCAATAAAAAAGGATTTGGGGGGTATGTCAAAAGCAAAAGAAAGGTCAAAGATGCTATTGGATGCTTACAAGATAAAAATGGTGAATTGGTTAAAATGTTGTCCCTATCTTCAAGAAAGGGAAGAAGGTGGATCCAGGAAACTACAGGCCTGTGAGCCTGACTTCTATACCGGGAAAGATCTCTGAACAAATTGTTAAACAGCATGTATGCAAGTACTTGGATAAAAATGGAGTAATTAACCAGAGCCAGCATGGGTTTGTAACAAACAAGTCATGCCGGACAAATCTAATTTCCTTCTATGACAGGATCACCAACTGGTTTGATCAGGGAAATGCGGTGGATATAGTATTTGCTGACTTTAGTAAAGCATTTGACAAAGTATCTCATACCATGCTTATTGACAAAATGACCAAATATGGGACTGACAAGGCAACTGTTAGGTGGATTCACAACTGGCTGAGTGATGGTACTCAAAGAGTGGTCATAAATGGCTGCACATCCAAGTGGAAGAATGTATCAAGTGGGGTACCACAAGGCTCTGTCCGAGGCCCAGTGCTGTTCAACATCTTTATAAATGATCTGTAGGAGGGAACTGAGGGGAAACTGATCAAATTTGCTGATGACACAAAGCTAGGATGGATAGGTAACACTAGGGCAGAGAGAGAGTATTCAAAAGATCTAGAAAAGCTTGAGCAGTGGTCAGCGACTAACAGAATGGTATTTAACAAGGAGAAATGCAAAGTCCTACATCTGGGCAAGAAAAATGAAGAAAGCACATACAGAATGGGAGGAATTGGGCTAAGCAGCAGCACATGTGAAAAAGACTTGGGTATACTAATAGATCATAGATAGAGATGAGCGAGCGTACTCGGCCACGCCCCCTTTTCACCCAAGCACCGCGATTTTCGAGTACTTCTGTACTCGGGTGAAAAGATTCGGGGGCGCCATGGGTGAGTGGGGGGTTGCAGCGGGGAGTGGGGGGGGGAGGGAGAGAGGGCTCCCCCCTGTTCCCCACTGCTACCCCCCCCCCCCGCATCGCCACGCCTCCCCCCGCCCCCTGAATCTTTTCACCTGAGTACTGAAGTACTCGAAAATCGCGGTGCTCGATCGAGTAAATACTCGAAACAAGTATACTCGCTCATCTCTAATCATAGACTGAACATGAGCCAACAATGTGATGCAGCAGCCAAAAAGGCAAACACAATTCTGGGATGTATTAAGAGAAGCATAGAGTCTAGATCACATGAGGTCATTATCCCCCTCTACTCTTCCTTAGTCAAACCTCATCTGGAATACTGGGTCCAGTTCTGGGTACCTCACTTTAAAAAAGACACAGACAAACTTGAGCAAGTTCAGAGAAGAGTTACCAAGATGGCGAGCGGTCTGCAAGTCATGTCCTATGAGGAACAGTTAAAGGATCTGGGAATGTTTAGCTTGCAGAAAAGAAGGCTGAGAGGAGACATAATAGCTGTCTACAAATATCTGAAGGGCTGTCACAGTGCAGAGGGATCAGCCCTATTCTCATCTGCACAAGGAAAGACTAGAAGCAATGAGATGAAACTGAAAGGGAGGAGACACAGATTAGATATTAGACAGTGAGGGTGATCAATGAGTGGAACAGGTTACCACGGGAGGTGGTGAGTTCTCGTTCAATGGAAGTGTTCAAACAAAGGCTGGACAAATATCTGTCTGGGATGATTTAGTGAATCCTGCACTGAGCAGGGGGTTGGACCAGATGACCCCGGAGGTTCCTTCCATCTCTACCATTCTATGGATCTATAAGAGATAAAGCAGTGTGCAGCACAGAGGACAGGGATGACAAAAGTAAGAGGGAAAGCAGTGTGCAGCAGAGAGGACAGGGATGACAGAATTAAGAGGGAAAGCAGTGTGCAGCAGAGAGGACAGAGATGACAGAAGTGAGAGGGAAAGCAGTGTGCAGCACAGAGGACAGGGATGAGAGAAGTGAGAGGGAAAGCAGTGTGCAGCAGAGAGGACACAGATGACAGAAGGAAGAGGGAAAGCAGTGTGCAGCAGAGAGGACAGGGATGACAGAAGTGAGAGGGAAAGCAGTGTGCAGCACAGAGGACAGGAATGACAGAAGTGAGAGGGAAAGCAGTGTGCAGCACAGAGGACAGGGATGACAGAAGGAAGATAAACAGCAGTGTGCAGCCGAGAGGAGACCCATGACACAAGAAAGAGAGAAAGTAGTGTTCAGCAGAAAGGATAAGGATGGCAGAAGTAAGAGAGAAAGCAGTGTGCAGCAGAGCGGACAGAGATGACAGAAGAGGGAAAGCAGTGTGCAGCACAGAGGACAGGGATGACAGAAGTAAGAGAGAAAGCAGTGTGCAGCAGAGCAGGCAGAGATGACAGAAGAGGGAAAGCAGTGTGCAGCACAGAGGACAGGGATGGCAGAAGTAAGAGGTACAGCAGTGTGCAGCACAGAGGACAGGGATGACAGAAGTAAGAGAGAAAGCATTCTGCAGCACAGAGGACAGGGATGACAGAAGTAAGAGAGAAAGCAGTGTGCAGCAGAGCGGACGGAGATGACAGAAGAGGGAAAGCAGTGTGCAGCACAGAGGACAGGGATGGCAGAAGTAAGAGGTACAGCAGTGTGCAGCACAGAGGACAGGGATGACAGAAGTAAGAGAGAAAGCATTCTGCAGCACAGAGGACAGGGATGACAGAAGTAGGAGGTAAAGCAGTGTGCAGCACAGAGGACAGGGATGAGAGAAGTGAGAGGGAAAGCAGTGTGCAGCACAGAGGACAGGGATGACAGAAGTAAGAGGTACAGCAGTGTGCAGCACAGAGGACAGGGATGACAGAAGTAAGAGGTAAAGCAGTGTGCAGCACAGAGGACAGGGATGACAGAAGTAGGAGGTAAAGCAGTGTGCAGCACAGAGGACAGGGATGACAGAAGTAAGAGGTAAAGCAGTGTGCAGCAGAGAGGACAGGGATGACAGAAGTAAGAGGTACAGCAGTGTGCAGCATAGAGGACAGGGATGACAGAAGTGAGAGGGAAAGCAGTGTGCAGCACAGAGGACAGGGATGACAGAAGTAAGAGGTAAAGCAGTGTGCAGCAGAGAGGACAGGGATGACAGAAGTAAGAGGTACAGCAGTGTGCAGCAGAGAGGACAGGGATGACAGAAGTAGGAGGTAAAGCAGTGTGCAGCACAGAGGACAGGGATGAGAGAAGTGAGAGGGAAAGCAGTGTGCAGCACAGAGGACAGGGATGACAGAAGTGAGAGGGAAAGCAGTGTGCAGCACAGAGGACAGGGATGACAGAAGTAAGAGGTAAAGCAGTGTGCAGCAGAGAGGACAGGGATGACAGAAGTAGGAGGTAAAGCAGTGTGCAGCACAGAGGACAGGGATGAGAGAAGTGAGAGGGAAAGCAGTGTGCAGCACAGAGGACAGGGATGACAGAAGAGGTACAGCAGTGTGCAGCACAGAGGACAGGGATGACAGAAGTAAGAGGTAAAGCAGTGTGCAGCACAGAGGACAGGGATGACAGAAGTAGGAGGTAAAGCAGTGTGCAGCACAGAGGACAGGGATGACAGAAGTAAGAGGTAAAGCAGTGTGCAGCAGAGAGGACACAGATGACAGAAGGAAGAGGGAAAGCAGTGTGCAGCAGAGAGGACAGGGATGACAGAAGTGAGAGGGAAAGCAGTGTGCAGCACAGAGGACAGGAATGACAGAAGTGAGAGGGAAAGCAGTGTGCAGCACAGAGGACAGGGATGACAGAATTAAGAGGGAAAGCAGTGTGCAGCACAGAGGACAGGGATGACAGAAGGAAGATAAACAGCAGTGTGCAGCCGAGAGGAGACCCATGACACAAGAAAGAGAGAAAGTAGTGTTCAGCAGAAAGGATAAGGATGGCAGAAGTAAGAGAGAAAGCAGTGTGCAGCAGAGCGGACAGAGATGACAGAAGAGGGAAAGCAGTGTGCAGCACAGAGGACAGGGATGACAGAAGTAAGAGAGAAAGCAGTGTGCAGCAGAGCGGACAGAGATGACAGAAGAGGGAAAGCAGTGTGCAGCACAGAGGACAGGGATGGCAGAAGTAAGAGGTACAGCAGTGTGCAGCACAGAGGACAGGGATGACAGAAGTAAGAGAGAAAGCATTCTGCAGTACAGAGGACAGGGATGACAGAAGTAAGAGAGAAAGCAGTGTGCAGCAGAGCAGACAGAGATGACAGAAGAGGGAAAGCAGTGTGCAGCACAGAGGACAGGGATGGCAGAAGTAAGAGGTACAGCAGTGTGCAGCACAGAGGACAGGGATGACAGAAGTAAGAGAGAAAGCATTCTGCAGCACAGAGGACAGGGATGACAGAAGTAGGAGGTAAAGCAGTGTGCAGCACAGAGGACAGGGATGAGAGAAGTGAGAGGGAAAGCAGTGTGCAGCACAGAGGACAGGGATGACAGAAGTAAGAGGTACAGCAGTGTGCAGCACAGAGGACAGGGATGACAGAAGTAAGAGGTAAAGCAGTGTGCAGCACAGAGGACAGGGATGACAGAAGCAGGAGGTAAAGCAGTGTGCAGCACAGAGGACAGGGATGACAGAAGTAAGAGGTAAAGCAGTGTGCAGCATAGAGGACAGGGATGACAGAAGTAAGAGGTAAAGCAGTGTGCAGCATAGAGGACAGGGATGACAGAAGTGAGAGGGAAAGCAGTGTGCAGCACAGAGGACAGGGATGACAGAAGTAAGAGGTAAAGCAGTGTGCAGCAGAGAGGACAGGGATGACAGAAGTAAGAGGTACAGCAGTGTGCAGCAGAGAGGACAGGGATGACAGAAGTAGGAGGTAAAGCAGTGTGCAGCACAGAGGACAGGGATGAGAGAAGTGAGAGGGAAAGCAGTGTGCAGCACAGAGGACAGGGATGACAGAAGTAAGAGGTAAAGCAGTGTGCAGCAGAGAGGACAGGGATGACAGAAGTAAGAGGTACAGCAGTGTGCAGCACAGAGGACAGTGATGACAGAAGTAGGAGGTAAAGCAGTGTGCAGCACAGAGGACAGGGATGAGAGAAGTGAGAGGGAAAGCAGTGTGCAGCACAGAGGACAGGGATGACAGAAGAGGTACAGCAGTGTGCAGCACAGAGGACAGGGATGACAGAAGTAAGAGGTAAAGCAGTGTGCAGCACAGAGGACAGGGATGACAGAAGTAAGAGGTACAGCAGTGTGCAGCACAGAGGACAGGGATGACAGAAGTAAGAGGTAAAGCAGTGTGCAGCATAGAGGACAGGGATGACAGAAGTAAGAGGTAAAGCAGTGTGCAGCATAGAGGACAGGGATGACAGAAGTGAGAGGGAAAGCAGTGTGTAGCACAGAGGACAGGGATGACAGAAGTAAGAGGTAAAGCAGTGTGCAGCAGAGAGGACACATGACACAAGGAAGAGGGAAAGCAGTGTTTAGCACAGAGGACATGGATGGCAGATGTGAGAGGTACAGCAGTGTGCAGCAGAGAGGACATGGATAATAGAAGTGAGAGGCAAAGCAGTGTGCAGCAAAGAAGACAGGGATGACAGAAGTAAGAGGTAAAGCAGTGTGCAGCACAGAGGACACATATGGAATATACTAGTATACTGTTTAGAATGTTAAGCATCTGTGGCATTGGAGGCCTCCCTGCTGCACACTGCTTCTCCTCTTTTTCATATGAGGGGCCCCAGGTTACATAAAGGGCTTCAGGGCTTGAGTGGCGCGGTTCACAGGAGTGCGTACAGGACTGTTGTGTCGGGGGTCACCGGGCAGGCGGGTGTAGGGGTCACGTGAGGTGCTGATGCCCGGGCAGCAGTGGGTTAAGCGGCGGAATGCGGGGCGGCGGTCGGGGGCGGGTCCGGGCAGACAGGAGCCGCTGTGTCCGGTGCTCTGCGCTCCCAACTGCGCTCCGATGTCGCCGCTGTCGCTGACCGTCCTGCTCCTCCTCTACCTCAGCGGCGCCGCCGCCCGCCAGGAGCTGCAGGGTGAGAGTAGGAGACCGCCCGATATACCGGGGCTGTAGGGGAGCTGCATGTATATATATATATACAAACCGGGCTGTATGAGTATATATATGTATGTCTATATACATACGGGGCTGCATGAATATGTATATTGGGGCTGCATATATATATATACATACACACACACACGGTTGTACGGGTGCATGTATCTATATATCGGGCTGCACTGGGGCTGCATGTGTATATATACTTATGTGCCGGGCTGTACGGTGCTGCTCGTATATATATATTGCCTGTTTCCCTGAAAATATGACAGGGTCCTATAATAATTTTTGCTCCAAAAGATTTTACTTTTTTACATGTATTGCTGCCTAGATACTATTCAAACCCTTTTTGATTAACTGTATCTAGGGCTTATTTTTGGAGTGGGGCTTATAGTTTAAGCAGCCCTAAAAATCCTGAAAAATCATTCTGCATCGTGAAAATTCCTGAAAATCTTTTGCTAGGGCCTATTTTTGGGATAGGTTTTATTTTCAGGGAAACAGGGTATATATATATACTCTGTACGGGGGGCTGTTTCTAGGTGGGGACCCCTAGTGCCTCTCCTTTTTCATGGACCACTATGTAGACTTGAGCCCCTAGTGTCTCTCCTTCTCCAAAGGCCTCCTCTTAGGCAGGGACCCCTGGTGCCCCTACTTCTTCATGGACATTCTTTTAAGCGGGGACTCCTCGGGTCCTTCCTTCTTCACGGACATCCACTTAAGCAGGGACCCCTAGTGGCTCTCCTTCTTCGTGTACCTCTATGTAGGCGGGGACCCCTAGTGCCTCTCTTTTTTATGTACCTCTTTGTAGGTTGGAACCCCTAGTGCTTCTCTTTCTTCATGGACCACTATGTAGACATGGGCCCCTAGTGCCTTTCCTTCTTCATGAAACTCCGCTTAGGCAGGGACCCCTAGTGCTTCTTCTTTATGGACCTTCTCTTAGCCGGGGACCCCTCGGGTCTCTCCTTCTTCATGGACCTCCGCTTAAGCAGGGACCTCTAGTGCCTCTCCTTTATGGACTTCTATGTAGGTGGGGACCCTTAGTGTCTCTCCTTCTTCATGGACCTCTATGTAGGCAGGGACCCCTAGTGCCTCTCTTTTTTATGTACCTCTTTGTAGGTGGGAACCCCTAGTGCTTCTCTTTCTTCATGGACCACTATGTAGACATGGGCCCCTAGTGCCTTTCCTTCTTCATGGAACTCCGCTTAGGCAGGGACCCCTACTTCTTCTTCTTCTTTATGGACCTTCTCTTAGCCGGGGACCCCTCAGGTCTCTCCTTCTTCATGGACCTCCGCTTAAGCAGGGACCTCTAGTGCCTCTCCTTTATGGACTTCTATGTAGGTGGGGACCCTTAGTGTCTCTCCTTCTTCATGGACCTCTATGTAGGCAGGGACCCCTAGTGCTTCTCCTTCTTCATGGACATTCTTTTAGGTGGGAACTCCTCGGGTCTCTCCTTCTTCATGGACCTCCTTTTAAGCAGGGACCCCTAGTGCCTCTCCTTCTACATGGACCTCCTCTGAGGCATGGCATGGACCGCTAGTGCCTCTCCTTCTTCGTAGACCTCCTCTGAGGCATGGCATGGACCCCTAGTGCCTCTCCTTCTTCATGGACCTCCTCTTAGGCAGGGATCCCTAGTGCCTCTCCTTTTCCACTGACCTCCTTGTTGGCAGGGACCCCGAGTGCCACTCCTGCATTGACCTATATGTAGGTAGGGACCCATAGTGCTTCTCCTTCTCCACCGACCTCTATATAGGTATGGACCGCTAGTGCCTCTCCTCCATTGACCTCTATATGGGTAGGGACCCCTAGTGCCTCTCCTTCTCCATTGATCTCTGTATAGGTGGGGACCCCTAGTGCTTCTTCTTCTCCACTGACCTCTATGTAGGTGTGGGCCCCTAGTGCCTTTCCTTCTCCATTGACCTCTGTATAGGTGGAGACCCCTAGTGCCTCTCCCTCTCCACTGACCTCCATATAGGTGGGGACCCCTAGTGCCTTTGCTTCTTCATGGACCTCTATATAGGTGGGGACCCCTGGTGCCTCTCCTCCAATAATCTCCATATAGACAGGGACCACTAGTGCCTCTCCTTCTCCACTGACCTCCATATAGGCAGGGACCCTTAGTGCCTCTCCTTCTTCATGGACCTCTATGTAGGGAGTTAGACCTTCTTATGTCCAGATCCCTCATTCCTTGGATATGTTCCTGCTCTGCACAGCGTCTATGGAGTTAAACCCCTCTGTCTTCCATACTTTTAGCGATGTGTCTTGTCTTATTTTGGTTGAGGGGCCCATTAATTAATGTTATGATTTGACTATTTGGGGGGGGGGGGGGGAGCTCTGACAACTTCTTGTTGACCTGGTGCTCTGACAACCTCTGTTATTTCCTCCACAGTGGTGGACCTTATGACAGTCAGTGAGTCTCGTCACATGAGCAGTGCAGTGGAGAAGGTCCGCTCGGAGATGCAGACTGTCAATGACATTTATTTCCTGGCGACGCTCCGTCTTCCTGCTAAAGCTGGCGGGGTTCTTTTTGGCTTCTACTCCAAGAAAGATAACACCAAGTGGCTGGAGGCATCCATAGTGGGGAAGGTCAACAAAGGTAAAATGAGCAGGTGGAACGAGACATGATCAGGCGTCTGTGTAGGGGGGGACGAGAGTCTATCTGGGCGTCTGTGGGGCGGGGACGAGACATTATCTGGGTGTCTGTGGGACTGGGACGAGACACTATTCGGCTGTCTGTGTGGGGGGGGACGAGATACTATCTGGGTGTCTGTGGGGTGGGGATGAGACATTATCTGGGTGTCTGTGGGGCGAGGACAAGACATTATCTGGGTGTCTGTGGGGCGGGTACGAGACATTATCTGGGTGTCTGTGGGGTGGGGACGAGACATTATCTGGGTGTCTGTGGGGTGGGGACGAGACATTATCTGGGTGTCTGTGTGGGGTGGGGACGAGACATTATCTGGGTGTCTGTGGGGCGGGGACGAGACATTATCTGGGTGTCTGTGGGGTGGGGACGAGACATTATCTGGGTGTCTGTGTGGGGCGAGGACGAGACATTATCTGGGTGTCTGTGGGGTGGGGACGAGACATTATCTGGGTGTCTGTGGGGTGGGGACGAGACATTATCTGGGTGTCTGTGGGGTGGGGACGAGACATTATCTGGGTGTCTGTGGGGTGGGGACGAGACATTATCTGGGTGTCTGTGTGGGGTGGGGACGAGACATTATCTGGGTGTCTGTGGGGCGGGGACAAGACATTATCTGGGTGTCTGTGGGGCGGGGACGAGACATTATCTGGGTGTCTGTGGGGTGGGGACGAGACATTATCTGGGTGTCTGTGTGGGGCGGGGACGAGACATTATCTGGGTGTCTGTGGGGTGGGGACGAGACATTATCTGGGTGTCTGTGTGGGGCGGGGACAAGACATTATCTGGGTGTCTGTGGGGCGGGGATGAGACATTATCTGGGTGTCTGTGGGGCGGGGATGAGACATTATCTGGGTGTCTGTGTGGGGCGGGGATGAGACATTATCTGGGTGTCTGTGGGGCGGGGATGAGGCATTATCTGGGTGTCTGTGTGTGGGGGGGACGAGACAATATCTGGGTGTCTGTGTGGGGCGGGGACGAGACATTATCTGGGTGTCAGTAGGGGGGGACGAGACATTATCTGGGTGTCTGTGTGGGGCGGGGACGAGACATTATCTGGGTGTCTGTGGGGCGGGGATGAAGCATTATCTGGGTGTCTGTGGGGCGGGGACGAGACATTATCTGGGTGCCAGTAGAGGGGGACGAGACATTATCTGGGTGTCTGTGTGGGGCGGGGACGAGACATTATCTGGGTGTCAGTAGAGGGGGACGAGACATTTGTGTGTCTCTGGGGTGGAGGACGAGACATTATCTGGGTGTCTGTGGGGCGGGGATGAAGCATTATCTGGGTGTCTGTGGGGCGGGGACGAGACATTATCTGGGTGTCAGTAGAGGGGGACGAGACATTATCTGGGTGTCTGTGTGGGGCGGGGACGAGACATTATCTGGGTGTCAGTAGAGGGGGACGAGACATTTGGGTGTCTCTGGGGTGGAGGACGAGACATTATCTGGGTGTCTGTGGGGCGGGGACGAGACATTATCTGGGTGTCTGTGGGGTGGGGACGAGACATTATCTGGGTGTCTGTGTGGGGCGAGGACGAGACATTATCTGGGTGTCTGTGGGGTGGGGACGAGACATTATCTGGGTGTCTGTGGGGTGGGGACGAGACATTATCTGGGTGTCTGTGGGGCGGGGACGAGACATTATCTGGGTGTCAGTAGAGGGGGACGAGACATTATCTGTGTGTCTGTGTGGGGCGGGGACGAGACATTATCTGGGTGTCAGTAGAGGGGGACGAGACATTTGGGTGTCTCTGGGGTGGAGGACGAGACATTATCTGGGTGTCTGTGGGGCGGGGACGAGACATTATCTGGGTGTCTGTGGGGTGGGGACGAGACATTATCTGGGTGTCTGTGTGGGGCGAGGACGAGACATTATCTGGGTGTCTGTGGGGTGGGGACGAGACATTATCTGGGTGTCTGTGGGGTGGGGACGAGACATTATCTGGGTGTCTGTGGGGTGGGGACGAGACATTATCTGGGTGTCTGTGGGGTGGGGACGAGACATTATCTGGGTGTCTGTGTGGGGTGGGGACGAGACATTATTTGGGTGTCTGTGGGGCGGGGACAAGACATTATCTGGGTGTCTGTGTGTTGGGGGGACGAGACATTATCTGGGTGTCTGTGGGGCGGGGACGAGACATTATCTGGGTGTCTGTGGGGCGGGGACGAGACATTATCTGGGTGTCTGTGGGGTGGGGATGAGACATTATCTGGGTGTCTGTGTGGGGCGGGGATGAGACATTATCTGGGTGTCTGTGGGGCGGGGACGAGACATTATCTGGGTGTCAGTAGAGGGGGACGAGACATTTGTGTGTCTCTGGGGTGGAGGACGAGACATTATCTGGGTGTCTGTGGGGCGGGGATGAGGCATTATCTGGGTGTCTGTGGGGCGGGGATGAGGCATTATCTGGGTGTCTGTGGGGCAGGGATGAGATATTATCTGGGTGTCTGTGGGGCAGGGATGAGGCATTATCTGGGTGTCAGTAGGGGGGGACGAGACATTATCTGGGTGTCTGTGGGGCGGGGATGAGGCATTATCTGGGTGTCTGTGGGGCGGGGATGAGGCATTATCTGGGTGTCTGTGGGGCGGGGATGAGGCATTATCTGGGTGTCTGTGGGGCAGGGATGAGGCATTATCTGGGTGTCTGTGGGGCAGGGATGAGATATTATCTGGGTGTCTGTGGGGCGGGGATGAGGCATTATCTGGGTGTCAGTAGAGGGGGACGAGACATTTGGGTGTCTCTGGGGTGGAGGACGAGACGTTATCTTGGTGTTATCTTGGCACAAGTCTTGAGCCGCTGTCTTCTTGCAGTCCTAGTGCGCTACATGCGGGAAGACTCCAAGCTGCACTTGGTGAATTTACAGAATGCCAACTTGTCCGATGGGAGCCCCCACAGTGTGATCCTGCGGCTTAGCGGTCTGCGGGGTGACACTCTGACCCTGGAGCTCTATGTGGACTGCAAGCAAGTGGACACCAGCCAGGGGCTCCCCGAAATGATGATCATCCCACAGTCTGAGGTGGAAGCGGGCGAGATCCGCTCCGGGCACAAGGCGTACCAGCGAATGCAGGTATAGAGGGGGAAGGGCAGGGGGGCCTGTATTATGAGCGCTGTAGCTTTCTAATACACTATATGAGCTCCTTACTATCTCAGCTTGCTGTCAGGGAATTGGGGTATTCCAGTCTTTTACAACTGTTGACCTGTCCTGTGGCTCCGCCACTCGGGATCCCCGTCTATCAGCTGATTGCCTGGCCTGCTGTCCGCCGTCAGTGGTCACAGCAGGAAGTGTAGTAGAAGAGCGGCGCACCCACTTCCTGTTCTGACCACCGGCAAGGAGTTACCATGGCAGCTGGAAGCCTAACAAAGGCCTCCATGTCTGCCGTGTGACTTAGCCTGTTAGGCCCCGCCTCCGGCAGAGTCTGATTGGCTGCTGAGGCATAGTAGAAGGCGCTACATAAGGCATGAAGATGCGATTTGTGCAATCACTGGGATAATACACCAAGTCCACGAGGGATGAAGAATATATCAGTTTATCTGTGTATCAGTATCAGTGTGACGCCCGCCTTTCCCATGTAATGACTCCTTTTTGAAAAGGATTGCAAGTTGTAAACGGGCATCCACTTTAAATTGGGGGAGAGGGACCCCCATATCTGTGTATTCATAAAGAGATGGATATGAGCCTCCCTGACGATATTAGGTATTGGTGACTGTGGTGCCTAATTCGATGTCACCAATATGACCCGGCGTCCTTTTGATGGTTAATCTATATGGTGAAAGGAACAGCAGAAATCCCTAAAACTAGAATTTTAGGGATTTGGATTAGTCATATTTCAGAATCGCATAGGATCATTCACGAAGTGAGAGAATATATGCCTAAGGCCGCCTGCACACGGGTGGAAATCCCGCAGGATTTCCGCCGCTCAAAGCCTGCATAGGAGTGCATTACAATACGCACTCCTATGCAGACGGCCGCGGTTTGGCCGCGCGAAATGTCGCGCGGCAAACAAACCGCGGCATGTCCTATTTCTGTGCGGGGCTCGCAGAGCCTCGCACAGGAGCGTCATTCACCCGGCCGCCGGCTCCGGTCTGCGCATGCGCCGGCTGCCCGTCAGCCGGCACATGAAAGAGCTGGGGCCGCCAGGCGCGGGTGAGTACGCGCTGGTCCCTGCAGGCTCTCGGGTCGGGTCCCGCGGCGAGAATTCTCGCCGCCGGATCCGACCCGCTCGTCTGAAGGCCGCCATACTGTATGTCTTTTGTGTATACGCCATTTTAATAAATAAACATTAAGCTTTGGGTCTTCTCAGTGATCTCTTATTCTGGGGGTCGGCACGTTTACTACGATTCCAAATTTCCTGGGTGGGGGTCCGGTCTCATTTCCCTCCTCTTACCTGAGGGTTAGGGTCCGGCTTAGCGTCCTTCCTCTTACCTGGGTGGGGTCCGGTCTCATTTCCCTCCTCTTACCTGAGGGTTAGGGTCCGGCTTAGCATCTTTCCTCTTACCTGGGTGGGGGTCCGGTCTCATTTCCCTCCTCTTACCTGAGGGTTAGGGTCCGGCTTAGCGTCCTTCCTCTTACCTGGGTGGGGTCCGGTCTCATTTGCCTCCTCTTACCTGAGGGTTAGGGTCCGGCTTAGCGTCCTTCCTCTTACCTGGGTGGGGGTCCGGTCTCATTTGCCTCCTCTTACCTGAGGGTTAGGGTCCAGCTTAGCGTCCTTCCTCTTACCTGGGTGGGGGTTTAATTTTCCTCTTCTCACCTGGGCATTTCTTCTCTTCCTTCCTATTCAGGGTTCTGTGGAGTCCATGAAGTTGGTTCTCGGGGGTTCCCTGAGCAGGGTGGGTGCCCTGAGTGAGTGCCCCTTTCAGGATGATGAGTCCATCCACAATACAGGTAGGGTGTCAGGGTGAGGGTGATCTGTACACGTGTGTGGCCCCTTCTTCACCTGTCGGCTTTGTGTCTCCTCCTCACAGTGAATGGCGTTGTGAACTCCATCCTGGGTGAGTACACAGCTCCTCTGCGGTAGTGGTGGCGATATGTGGGTATTACAGCCCTGTCGTCTCTTCTCAGGGGAGCACACCAAGGCCCTGATCACACAGATGACCCTCTTCAATAAGGTCCTGGCCGAGCTTCGGGAGGACATTCGGGAGCAGGTGAGGGGCTGTTACACTGCAGGGTACTGTCTGCAGTCACATGTATAACCCGGTGGGGGCAGCACTGATAGCTCTTACTATGAGACAGCGAGGGTCCTCAATGACTGATCGCTCTGTTTATGGCCAGGTGAAGGAGATGTCCCTCATCCGGAACACAATCATGGAGTGCCAGGTTTGCGGTAAGTACCCAGCATACTCTGCACAACTCTATACAGCCACTCAGAAACTGGGAGCTGATCTAATCGGTCACTGACCACAAATGACCAGCACAGTCACCTCTCTGAGCAACCCCTTATAATGTAGAATGATGGGGGGCTAGAGAGGACCAACAGAGTGACTCCTCCTACTATAGGATGACAGAGGACCAGCATAGTGACTCCTCCTACTATAGGTTGACAGAGCGGCTAATAGAGGAGCAGCAGAATGACTCCACTGCTATAGGGTGACGGGGGCTGGGGGGCTACAGAGGACCAGCAAAGTGACTCCTCCTACTAAAGGGTGTCTCAGGGTTGCCTACGACCAGCAGAGTGACTCCTCCTACTATAGGGTGAAAGGGAAGGGGGGGGGGCTACAGAGCACCAGCAGTCACCCCTCCTACTTAAGGATGATGGGGGGGGGGCTATAGAGGACCAGCAGGGTGACTCCTCCTACTATAGGCCGCCTGCAGACGAGCGGGTCGGATCTGGCGGCGAGAATTCTCGCCGCGAGACCCGACCTGAGCGCCTGCAGAGACGAGCGCGTACTCACCCGCGCCCGGTGGCCCCAGCTCTTTCATGTGCCGGCTGCCGGGCAGCCGGTGCATGCTCAGACCGGAGCCGGCGGCCGGGTG
Organism: Eleutherodactylus coqui; assembly: GCA_035609135.1. Classification (NCBI taxonomy): domain Eukaryota; kingdom Metazoa; phylum Chordata; class Amphibia; order Anura; family Eleutherodactylidae; genus Eleutherodactylus; species Eleutherodactylus coqui. The sequence continues at coordinate 225,813,417 of CM069410.1, read as the reverse complement.
AGTGACGTTTCTGTGCGAGGCTCTGCGAGCCCCGCACAAAAATAGGACATGCTGCGGTTTGTTTGCCGCGCGACATTTCGCGCGGCCAAACCACGGCCGTCTGCATAGGAGTGCGTATTGTAATGCACTCCTATGCAGGCTTTGAGCGGCGGAAATCCCGCGGGAAATCCCGCCGCGGAATTTCCGCCCGTGTGCAGGCGGCCTTAGGGTGAAGGGGGGCTAGAGGGGACCAGCAGAGCGACTCCTCCTACTATAGGATGACACTGAACCATCAAAGTGACCCCTCCTACTATAGGGTGACAGGAACTACAGAGGACCAGCAGAGTGACTCCTCCTACTATAGGGTGACTGGGGGGCTACAGAGAATCACCAGTGTGACTCCTCCCACTATGGGGTGACAGGGGGCTACAGAGGACCAGCTGAGTAACTTCTCCAACTGTAGGCTGGCAGGGAGTTAGAGAGGACCAGCAGAGTGACTTGTTCTACTATAGGGTGACAGAGAGCTGCAGAAGACCAGCAGAGTGACTCCTCCTACTATAGGGTGACGGGGCGACTGATACTTAAGGTTGACAGGGCGGCTATAGAGGAGCAGCAGAATGACTCCACTGCTATAGGGTGAAAGGTGGCCTGAGTGAGTCCTCCTACTAAAGGGTGTGTGAGGGCTGCCTAGGACCAGCAGAGTGATTCCTCCTACTATAGGGTGACGGGGTGGGGGCTACAGAGGACCAGCAGTCACCCCTATTACTTAAGGATGATGAGAGGGATATAGAGGACCAGCAGGGTGACTCCTACTACTATAGGGTGATGGGGGGCTAGAGAGGACCAGCAGAGTGACTCCTCCTAATATAAGATGACAGAGCACCAGCAAAGTGACTCCTCCTTATATAGGGTGACAGAAACTACAGAGGACCAGCAGAGTGACTTCTCCCACTATGGGGTGACAGGGGGCTACAGAAGACCAGCTGAGTAACTCCTCCTACTGTAGGCTGGCGGGGAGCTAGAGAGAGGACCAGCAAAGGGACTTGGTCTACTATAGGGTGACTGAGGGCTGCCTAGGACCAGCAGAGTGACTCCTCGTACTATAGGGTGATATGGGGTGGAGGGGGGGGGGGGGCTAGAAAGGACCAGCAGAGTGACCCCTCCTACTATAGGGTGACTGAGGGCTGCAGAGGACCAGCAGAGTGACTCTTCCTACTATAGGGTGAAGGGGGGCTACAGAGGACCAGCTGAGTGACTTGTTCTACTATAAGGGTGACTGAGTGCTACAGAGGACCAGCAAAGTGACTCCTCCTGCTGTAGGTTGACAAATGCCCCCTGCAGTCATACTGATTCAACCACTATATGGTCTGACCATTGTCTATGTGTATAGCACCCCACACTCTCCACCTCGCCATACCGTGCACATCTCCACCATACCGTGCACATCTCCACCATACCGTGCACATCTCCACCATACCGTGCACATCTCCACCATACCGTGCACATCTCCACCATACCGTGCACATCTCCACCATACCGTGCACATCTCCACCATACCGTGCACATCTCCACCATACCTTGCACATCTCTACCATACCGTGCACATCTCTACCATACCGTGCACATCTCTACCATACCGCGCACATCTCCAGCCCCTTTACCTTCTGTATCCCCCCACTATCTGTAGTATGTAAGCCCCTCGCCCCTACTGTCTCCATCAACTCTCTCTTGTATTTTTCTCTTTCTGTATCCCCCTGTTTATGTAAGCGCTGCGGAATATGTTTGCGCTATATAAAGATTATATCATTCTTACTATTAGTCACCCCTACTACTATAGGGTGAGGGGGCTGCAGAGGACCAGCAGTCACTCCTCCTGTAGGGTGTTGTGCTATTGGATGTCGGCCTCGTTGTTATCTGCTGTCTCACTCTCAGGGTTCCATGAACACCGCTCCCGCTGTAACCCCAACCCGTGTTTTCAGGGTGTGGACTGTATGGAGACATATGAGTACCCCGGGTATCGCTGTGGCCCCTGCCCCACGGGCTCTCACGGTAATGGCACGCACTGTGCGGACATCGACGAGGTATGGATGGTGATACAGGGGCAGTGGGGGGTGAGGGGATGCCCGTTGACCCCCTATTCTCCTTGCAGTGCTCTCATGCCAATCCTTGTTTCACTGGTTCTAAATGCATCAACACATCTCCCGGTTTCCGCTGTGAGGCCTGTCCACGCGGATTCAAAGGCAACTCCGTGTCTGGAGTGGGCACAGACTATGCCAAAGCCAGCAAACAGGTGAGCAGAAAATCAGCCTTTATGGTGTTATTGCCCTCAGCATGTGGGGTAAGCCTGTGGGGTGCAAGACTCTGAGGAGGGGTTCTGGACCCTGGGTGTGGTACGTGGGGTAAGTCTGTGGGGTGCAAGACTCTAAGGAAGGGTGCTGGACCTTGGGTGTGGTGTCGGGTGCAAGACCCTGAAGGGGGTGCTGGACCCTTGGGTGTGGTGTGTGGGGTAAGCCTGTGGGGTGCAAGACTCTGAGGAGGGGTTCTGGACCCTGGGTGTGGTACGTGGGGTAAGTCTGTGGGGTGCAAGACTCTGAGGGGGAGGGGTGTGCTGGACCCTTGGGTGTGGTGTGTGGGGTAAGTCTGTGGGGTGCAGCACCCTGAGGCGTTGGTCTGTGGGGTGCAGGACCCTGGAGGGGGAGTGTGGGTAAGTCTGTGGGGTACAGCACCCTTTGGGGTTGATCTGTTGTGTGCAGGACCCTGAGGGGTTGGTCTGTGGGGTGCAGGACCCTGCTGGGGTTGGTCTGTGGGGTGCAGCACACTGAGGGGTTGGTCTGTGGGGTGCAGGACCCTGCTGGGGTTGGTCTGTGGGGTGCAGCACACTGAGGGGTTGGTCTGTGGGGTGCAGCACACTGAGGGGTTGGTCTGTGGGGTGCAGCACACTAAGGGATTGGTTTGCGGGGTGCAGTACCCTGAGGGGCTGGTCTGTGGGGTGCAGCACACTAAGGGGTTGGTCTGTGGGGTGCAGCACACTGAGGGGTTGGTCTGTGGGGTGCAGCACACTGAGGGGTTGGTCTGTGGGGTGCAGCACACTGAGGGGTTGGTTTGCGGGGTGCAGTACCCTGAGGGGCTGGTCTGTGGGGTGCAGCACACTGAGGGGTTGGTCTGTGGGGTGCAGCACACTGAGGGGTTGGTCTGTGGGGTGCAGCACACTGAGGGGTTGGTCTGTGGGGTGCAGCACACTGAGGGGTTGGTCTGTGGGGTGCAGCACACTGAGGGGTTGGTTTGCAGGGTGCAGTACCCTGAGGGGCTGGTCTGTGGGGTGCAGGACCTTGCTGGGGTTGGTCTGTGGGGTGCAGCACACTGAGGGGTTGGTCTGTGGGGTGCAGGACCCTTAGGGGCTGGTCTGTGGGGTGCAGGACCCTTTGGGGTTAGTCTGTGGGGTGCAGCACACTAAGGGGTTGGTTTGCGGGGTGCAGGACCCTGAGGGGCTGGTCTGTGGGGTGCAGCACACTAAGGGGTTGGTCTGTGGGGTGCAGCACACTGAGGGGTTGGTCTGTGGGGTGCAGCACACTGAGGGGTTGGTCTGTGGGGTGCAGCACACTGAGGGGTTGGTTTGCGGGGTGCAGTACCCTGAGGGGCTGGTCTGTGGGGTGCAGCACACTGAGGGGTTGGTCTGTGGGGTGCAGCACACTGAGGGGTTGGTCTGTGGGGTGCAGCACACTGAGGGGTTGGTCTGTGGGGTGCAGCACACTGAGGGGTTGGTCTGTGGGGTGCAGCACACTGAGGGGTTGGTTTGCAGGGTGCAGTACCCTGAGGGGCTGGTCTGTGGGGTGCAGGACCTTGCTGGGGTTGGTCTGTGGGGTGCAGCACACTGAGGGGTTGGTCTGTGGGGTGCAGGACCCTTAGGGGCTGGTCTGTGGGGTGCAGGACCCTTTGGGGTTAGTCTGTGGGGTGCAGCACACTAAGGGGTTGGTTTGCGGGGTGCAGGACCCTGAGGGGCTGGTCTGTGGGGTGCAGGACCCTGCTGGGGTCTACTTCATGCCTCATTTTTGATCTGTCCTGTTTTCCAGGTTTGCACAGACATTGATGAATGCAATGATGGGAATAATGGTGGCTGCGCCGCGAACTCCATCTGTACGAACACGGTGGTAAGTGTCTACATTATCGTATGCCCTGCCACTCTCATCGCACTCACCCCTGCTCTCCTTTTTCAGGGCTCATATAAATGTGGCCCCTGCAAGCCAGGATTTGTTGGGAACCAGTCTTTGGGATGTGCACCGAAGAAGTCGTGTGCGGGACCTACCTTCAACCCCTGCCATGTGAACGCGCACTGTGTGTTTGAAAGGAATGGGGATGTCACATGTGCGGTAAGAGGCGTCTTGCCGTATACCACGGTCATGCCTGTGGCCCCAGCAGCTGACACTTCTTCCACTTTGTCTTCTTGCAGTGCAATGTTGGTTGGGCTGGTAATGGATACACATGTGGCAGAGACACGGATATCGACGGGTACCCCGACGAGGCTATGCCATGCATCGATAACAACAAACACTGCCGCCAGGTATGAGAAGCAGTAATGGGATCCGGTAATAAGTGGGTATGAGCAGTGATGAGGGGTGTCATTATGGGATCTGGTTACAGGGGGCAGTGATGGGATCCAATGATATTGTGGGGTGTGGTGATGGGATATGGGGGTGTGCACTGATGGGATTTGATGATGAGGGGTTTGCATTGATGGGATCCAGTGATGAGTGGAGTTAAGCAGTGATGGGATCCGGTGATGGGGGTATGTACTGATGGGGTCCAGTAATGGGATCTGGTGATGGAGGTATGCATTGATGGGATCTGGTGATGGGGTGTGCACTGATGGGATCTGGTGAGGGGGGTATGCACTGATGGGATCCGGTTATGGGGGTGTGCACTTATGGGATCCGGTGATGGGGGTATGCACTGATGGGATTTGGTGATGGGGTTTGCACTGATGGGATCTGGTGATGGGGGTTTGCATTGATGGGATCCAGTGATGAGTGAAGTTAAGCAGTGAAGGGATCCAGTGATAGGGGTGTGCTCTGATGGAGTCCAGTGATGGGATCTGGTGATGGGGGTGTGCACTGATGGCATCTGGTGATGGAAGTATGCATTGATGGGATCTGGAGATGGGAGTGGGTACTGATGGGGTCCAGTAATGGGATCCGGTGATGGAGTATTCACTGATGGGATCTGGTGATAGGGGTATGCACTGATGGAACTAGTAATGGGGATGTGCACTTATGGGAACCGGTGACGGGGTATGCACTGATGGGGTCCAGTGATGGGATCCGGTTATGGGGGTGTGCACTTATCGGATCCGGTGATGGCGGTATGCACTGATGGGTTCTGGTGATGGGGGTATGCACTGATGGGATCTGGTGATGGGGTTTGCACTGATAGGATCTGGTGATGGGGTTTTCACTGATAGGATCTGCTGATGGGGTGTGCACTGATGGGATCTGGTGATGAGGTATGCACTGATGGGATCTGGTGATGGGGGATGCACTGATGGGATCTGGTGATGGGGGGATGCACTGATGGGATCTGGTGATGGGGGGATGCACTGATGGGATCTGGTAATGGGGGTATGCACTGATGGGATCTGGTGATGGGGGTTTTCACTGATGGGATCTGGTGATGGGGGTATGCACTGATGGGATCTGGTGATTGGGGTATACACTGATGGGATCTGGTGATGGGGGGATGCACTGATGGGATCTGGTGATGGGGTTTGCACTGATGGGATCTGCTGATGGGGTGTGCACTGATGGGATCTGGTGATTGGGGTATGCACTGCTGGGATCCGGGGTATGCACTGATGGGATCTGGTGATTGGGGTATGCACTGATGGGATCCGATGATGTGTGATATTGGAGATTTAAATGTCCCCACATTAACCTATTGATGAGTAGCTGCACCTCCATCTGCAGGTTCTCTTCCCCGCTTTGTAGGCTTGCTGATTTATTTCTGCTCTCCGACAGGACAACTGCAGACTAACCCCGAACTCCGGCCAGGAGGATGCCGATAATGATGGGATCGGGGACCAGTGCGACGAGGACGCAGATGGTGATGGCATTAAAAACGTGGAGGTAATGTGAAGTCGTAAATGTGGAATCCTGGGGTTCGTTGTCCGCTTCCCTCGCTCCGGAGCCGGGATGCGACCCCTCACTTGGCTCTTGTCTTTCAGGATAACTGCCGACTAGTCCCCAACAAGGACCAGCAGAACTCAGACACCGACTCATTTGGTGATGCCTGTGACAACTGTCCCAACGTCCCCAACAATGACCAGAAAGACACCGATGCCAACGGAGAGGGAGATGCTTGTGATAATGACATTGATGGGGACGGTGAGTGACGGGCGCCTGGGGTTATGTGACCAGTATGGCGGGGAGGTGAGAACACGCCCTACTGTGAGATAGTATGCATCAAGGTCCAAATGACCTCAGATCTTACAGATTACTGATGGGAGAGGCTGACGAAATCTCGTCCCCCCCTATCTTTATATATAATAACTGTGCTGTACTATATATGTATACCTATGTGTGTATATGTACACGGACGTGCCAGAAGTCCTGGAATAGCGAAATGTACCCCACCACTGATGGGGCGGCTCGGGAACCCCTCTTCAAGTTGTGAGGTTGAACAGCGCCCCGTGTGCTCACAGCGAGGCGATAGGAATTATCGGATGAGGCTGATAGCGGGCCACAGTAGACAGCGCAGTGACCGCCCTCAGGCGCTTAATGATGGCGGCCGATGGACGTCTGGCTAGAATTGTCCGTGCAAGCAGTAAAGCAGGTAGAGCCACCGCAGACCCCGCAGGTCAGCGTCACGATCAGGCTCCATACTGCTGTGGGGCGTTCCCATGGGTTGGGTCCACTGGTCTGCCACGTCCGTGACCGCTGCTGGCTACATGAGTGCTGGCTCATGTCTCCCACAATGATGGGATATTCCCGCAGGATAATACTCTGCGCCGTCGGGTCCATGTTGTCCAGAATTGGTTAGAGCACTCTGGAGAGTTCCTATAAATGGTGCGGCCAGCATGGTCACCCGACATAAGCGCAGTGGAGCATTTATGGGGTGTGGTGGAGCGGATCCTGTACCTACAAATACACCCGAGCTGTGGGGGCTATGCAGACGGCTCAACATCCCCCCAGAATTCTTACGTCCAATTGTGGAGTCGATGCGACGACGCGTTGCTGCACCCTGCTGGGCTGGAGGGGTCCTACAGGGTTTTAGTTCCTGTCCCGTGACTTCTGGCACGTCGGTGTTAAAGGGGTTGTCCCGCGAAAGCAAGTGGGTCTATACACTTCTGTATGGCCATATTAATGCACTTTGTAATGTACATTGTGCATTAATTATGAGCCATACAGAAGTTATCAGAAGTTATTCACTTACCTGCTCCGTTGCTGGCGTCCTCGTCTCCATGGTGCCGTCTAATCTTCAGCGTCTAATCGCCTGATTAGACGCGCTTGCGCAGTCCTGTCTTCTGAATGGGGCCGCTCGTGCCAGAGAGCTGCTCCTCGTAGCTCCGCCCCGTCACGTGTGCCGATTCCAGCCAATCAGGAGGCTGGAGTCGGCAATGGACCGCACAGAAGCCCTGCGGTCCACCGAGGGTGAAGATCCCGGCGGCCATCTTCACCAGGTAAGTAAGAAGTCACCGGAGCGCGGGGATTCAGGTAAGCACTATCCGGTTTTCTTTTTTAACCCCTGCATTGGGTTTGTCTCGCGCCGAACGGAGGGGCTATTGAAAAAAAAACAAAAACGTTTCGGCGTGGGACAACCCCTTTAAGATCCATTTAGACACAACGATCATCGCTCAAAATTTCTTAAAAGTATTGAAAGTGAGCGATGGTTTAAACGTAATGATTATCATTGGAAAATGGACGATAAACGCTAATTGAACGACAGTTTGTTTGAATGGCATGTGCATCAGTGAAGGTAAAAAAATGAGGTAGAAAATCGTTAAACGACTGAGCGAGTTTCATTTAAACCAAACGATGGATTTTAAGCGGATTGAAAGACAACAATGAGTGAATGACTAACGAAAAGTGCACGATGGGTGTGCGTTTACACGCAACGATTATCGCCCAATTGCGACACTTTTAACGAATTTTGAGCGATGATCGTTGCGTCTAAATGGGCCTTTATTAAGTGTATATATTTATATAATGTGTGTATATACAATATTTGGAAAAACAGTCCCTACCCTGGGAGAGTTCGTGTGTGTGTGTGTATATATATATCTCACACTCTCATTCTCAGTCACATCCCTCCCCTAGAAGGAATATATAATAGTAATAATATAATCTTTATTTATATAGCGCAAACATATTCCGCAGCGCTTACAAAGACAGGGTGATACAGAAACTTCAAAAATACAAAAAAACAGTTGATGGAGACAGTAGAGTTCAGGGGCTCCAATGAGCTTACATACTACAAATATTTGGGTGATACAGAAGGTAAAAGGGCTGGAGATGTGCACGGTATGGCGAGGGGGAGAGTGTGGGATGCTATACACATAGACAATGGTACAACCGTATAGTGGTTGAATCGGTATGACTGCAGGGGGCGGTTGATGGTGGCTAGCAATGGTTGCAGTCAGTAGGTCAGGGAGCATGTTATCAGGCGGAGTACAGAGGGGTTTAGTTTAGGGGATTTGGTATGCCTCCCTGAGGAGGTGTGTTTTAGAGCACGCCTGAAGTTTTGTGAGTCAGGGATTGCCCAGATAGTTTGGGGTAGCGCGTTCCAGTGGACTGGTGCTGCTCTGGAGAAGTCTTGGAGGCGGGAATGAGAGGTTCGAGTTAAAGGGGCATTTAGTCTGATTTCATTAGCAGAGCGGAGGGCGCGGGCTGGGTGGTAGATTGAGATAAGGGATGCAATGTAGGCGTCCGAGTAGCGGCTGGACAGTAAGATGAACCTGGCTGCTGCATTGAGGATGGAATAGAGGGGGTAGAGTCTGGTACGGGAGAGGCCGATCAGCAGCGAGTTGCAATATATGGATGAGGGCAACAGTGAGCGTTTTTAGCGTTTCCACGGTGAAAAAGGGGGGGATTCTTGCGATGTTCGTGAGGTGCAGCTGACATGTTCGGCCCAGTGATTCGATGTAGGGGGTAAAGGAGAGAACAGGGTCGAATATAACATCAAGGCGGCGAGCGCTCTGGGAGTTATGGTGCCACACACTGAGATGGAGATGTCAAGATGAGGTCGGTTAGTGGAGGGCAGAAACACCAGTAGGTCCGTTTTTGAGAGGTTCAGTTTTAGGAAAAGAGGACATAGTGTTAGAGACAGCAGACAGACAGTGGGTGGCATTCTGGAGGAATGCTCCTTTGATGTCACGGGACGAGGTGTATAACTGGGTGTCGTCAGCATACAGATGGTACTGAAAGCCAAATCTGATGGTTTGTCCAATAGGGGCTGTGTAGATGGAGAACAGGAGGTGGCCGAGGACCGAGCCCTGGGGGACTCCCAACAGTAAGGGGTCGAGGAGGGGGCCAAGGACCGAGCCCTGGGGGACCCTAACAGCAAGGGGAAAAGGAGGAAAGGTAGAGCCAGCAATTCAGACACTGAAGGAGCAGTCAGATAGGTAGGAGGAGAACCTGGAGAGAGCAGTGTCCTTTAGGCCGATGGAGCGAAGCATACTGAGCAGCATTTGTGATCAACAGTGTCAAACGCCGTGGAGCGATCGAGGAGGATCAGCAGGGAATAGTCGCCCCTCGATTTGGCTGTCAGGAGGTCGTTTGACACTTTTGTAAGGGCGGTTTCTGTCGAGTGTAGGGGGCAGAAGCTGGACTGTAGGGGTTCGAGAACAGAGTTTTCTGATAGATAGCTTAAAACACGAGAGTAAACCAGCCGTTCTAGTAGTTTGGAGATGAAGGGGAGATTTGAGATCTGTCGGTAGTTGGCAGCATTAGTCGAATCAAGAGTTGGTTTCTTTAGCAGTAGGGATATGATGGCGTGTTTGAAAGAGGAGGCATAAATGCCAGAGGTTAAAGACAGGTTGAATATAGTGGTGAGATAAGAGATGATAACCAGGGAGAGGGAGGAGGTGTGAGGGGAGAGGGATCGGAGGAGGTGTGAGGGAAGAGGGATCGGAGGAGGTGTGAGGGGAGAGGGACCGGAGGATATGTGACGGAAGAGGGTCGCTAGCGCAGGTGGTGGGGCAAGCAGAGGAAAGCAATTTGGAGACTTCTTCCTCTGTCGTTGGTCTGAGTACAGAGAGTGAATAGGAGCTGGTACTGATGAGGTTAGGGTCAGGGCTAGTCTGGGATTAGGAGGTAATTTCCTGCTGGATGATGATGATTTTCTTTTTGAAGTAAGCAGCCAGCTCTTTAGCACTGAGATCAGTCACTGGGGGCTGCAGTTTAGGGCTGAGAAGGGAGTGAAAAGTGTCAAAGAGCCGTTTAGGGTTGTGAGAGGAGTGAGGAGATGAGAGAGATGAAGTAGACTTGTGTTGCATGGTGGAGGGTTAGCTTGTAGGTACTGAGCATGAATTTGTAGTGGAGAAAGTCCATGGACTTTTGCGACTTTCTCCACAGCCGTTCAGCACACCTACAGCACCGCCGGATGAAGCACGTTTGAGGCGTGAGCCATGGTTGCCACGGTCTGCACCGGATGGCTTGGGTCACGGGGGGGGGGGGGGGGGGCACTTTATCCAGGGCATGCTTGAGAGTGGTTCTGTAATGTGCGGCAGCCAGTTTGGGGCAGGAGACTCATCAAAGTATTGGGTGTGAACGGCCTGAAGGTTCCTGTATGTACGGTAGGTAGGACGGGCTGGGGAGATACTAGAAGGCTTAACAGAGAAAGAGAGCAGGTTATGGTCCGAGAGCGGGAGAGGGGAGTTAGTGAAGTGGGAAGCAGAGCAGAGCCAGAGGAAGACCAGATCCAGAGTATTGCCATCCTTGTGAGTGGGAGAGGCTGTGAGTTGTGCAAGACCAAGGGAGGAGGTGAGCAAAAGAAGCTGAGAGGCAGATGGGAGACAGGGTCATTTATGGGGATGTTAAAGTCGTCTAAGATGAGGGTTGGAATTTCACAGGATAAGTAGTGGGGGAGCCAGGCAGCAAAGTGCTCAAGAAACAGGTGGGGAGGACCTTGGGGGCGGTAGATGACTGCAACTCGCATGGACACAGTCGTAGTGTATGTACCTCAAATGATGGGAAAGCGAGTGCGGGTATGGGGGGGATTACCTGGAAGGTGCATTGCACGACGAGAAGAGCACCTACTCCTCCACCATGCCTGTTTTCCGGTCTTGGGGTATGGGAGAACTGCAGGCCGTTATAAGAAAATACAGCGGGGAGGCAGTGTCAGATTGCTGTATGCACGTTTCTGTGAGAGCTAGCAGGTTTAGAGATTTAGCATGCATGCTGACTGGCAGTTCCAGAGTGCGTATTTAAAGGAGTCAGGGGAGGGTATGCATGGGCTAGTAGTTGGGCTTGAGGCGTGTCTAAGTGAGTCAGGTAGGGGGTAATGGTTAAGGGCAGTGGAGGGTGGGCCAGGATTGGGAGAGATATTCGCTGCCGCTAGTAGCAGGAGGATAGCTAGGGTGAGCAAATGGATAGGGGATTTTTGAGGGCGACTGTTATGTTTGCCAGTGGTATTAGGGGGTTTGAGGCTTAGTCAAACTACTAACGACCACTTGTCTGTAAGTATGTATGTATGTATGTATGTATGTATGTGTGTGTGTGTGTGTGTGTGTGTGTGAGTGATTCTTATGCTCCACCCCTGGTGATGTCATCTCTCCGCCCCCTGGTGACATCATTGAAGCACCTACAACATATTTAAATCACAGAGTCTGACTGACAGAAGAACAACACAGTTAGGCTCTTGAAAAGGGGAGGGCAAGAATAACAAAATGAGAATACAACTAAACTGCTATTATGTCAAGACAACTCAGCAGTCCTGACAGATCACACTGACCTACCTCCACCACAGAGATCCGGTGGGCTGAAGGACGTATCGTGATGTCACTGCTGTGGGAGGAGCAAAGCTGTGTTTGTCTGGTGTAGTAATCAAGCTGCTGTGTGTGTCGTGTGGGGATCATAATGCATGTATCATGTAGCACAGCTGTGTAGCGCATTGCGCCACCAGAAACACTGGTACTATAATTTCCTACACAACTCCGCAGCTGTTTAAACTTAGCGATGAGCTGCTTCATCGCTCCTCTTTTATGCTGCATAAGGCCGCCTGCAGACGAGCGGGTCGGATCCGGCAGCGAGAAATCTCGCCGCGCGATCCGACCCCAGAGCCTGCAGGGACGAGCGCGTACTCACCCGCGCCTGGCGGCCCCGGCTCTTTGATGTGCCGGCTGCCGCGCAGCCGGCGCATGCGCAGACCGGAGCCGGCGGCCAGGTGAGTGCGTGCCCCGCAGGAAATTAGAACATGCCGCGGTTTGTTTGCCGCACGAGATTTCGCGCGGCCAAACCGCGGCCGTCTGCATAGGAGTGCGTATTGTAATGCACTCCTATGCAGACTTTCAGCGGCGGAAATCCCGCGGGAAATCCCGCGGCGGGATTTCCGCTCGTCTGCAGGCGGCCTAAAAGATGAGCGATGCAGCTAATCTCTCATCGTTAAGTTTAAACAGTGTCCGTTCCATAGCGAAGGGCCGCTGTGTATATCAATGGAGAGGGGCGGGGGAGCTGAGAAATCTCCTGCACTGCCTCGCCCCCTGCTGGCGGCTCCGTGTGCGAGCCAGCTATGCTACCTCCCATGCAGGAGCACGGAGACACAGGGTTTGCCTGACACTCCCCCAGTGGGCCTTTAGCATTGCAAACCTACTGACCAAAAGGAGGGGGGGATGGAATTTATTGCTCTCCTTAGATAAAGCAAGATTAAGTGAAGATGCTAGTGGGGAAGGGTGAGTGGCACAAATGACTAAAAAGTAAAATTTAATTTAGCCAAGAGAACGTACCAATTGCAGACTGAGTAAAAATGCAGTATACACAGGTCGAAGCACAACTGCAGCACAGAGGATATATACAGTCATTGTCAGTAACATCCCTCTCCTAGAAGGAACGTGTATGTATGTATGTATATATATATATATATATATATATATATAATTTATTAAACTTTCTCTGTGATTGTAACGCTGATATAAGTGATTACCATATCAGCGCAAATAGAGAATTTATTGGGGAGAACTGACCCCATGTATGGAGGCCCTATTACACTGTTGGGCCGCCTCTTGCTTTGATACAAGATGTAATACGGGCGGGCATGGAGACATACTGGTTCTGTATGGTATCCTGTGGCATATCCCTCTAATGGAACAGTTCGAGCTGCGGTTGCTTGTCAGACAATCAGACGCTACTCTCTACTGGTGGGCTGTGGGGGCGTTCAGAGCCCGGTCACCTTGTGTGCCCTCACACATCCACTGGTCCCAATACCTCCGAACAGTCTGGTCAGATGCTCCTCTCTACTTGTGATCTGTAGGGGGCATCCTGAGCCCAGTCACCTTGTGTGCCCCCATCTACTGGTCCCAACACCTCCTAACAGTCTGGTAAGATGTTCCACTCTATTGGTGGTCTGTCGGAGGGTCCTGAGCCCTGTCACCTCGTGTGTCCTCACACATCCACTGGTCCCAACACCTCCTAACAGTCTGGTCAGATGCTCCTCTCTACTGATGGTCTGTAGGGGGCATCCTGAGCCCGGTCACCTTGTGTACCTTCACACATCCACTGGCCCAAATACCTTCTAACAGTCTGGTCAGACGCTCCTCTCTACTGGTGGTATGTCGGGAGCGTCTTGAGACAGGTTACCTTGTGTGCCCTCACACATCCACTGGTCTCAACACCTCCTAGCAGTCTGGTCAGACGCTCCTCTTTGCTGGTGGTCTGTCAAGGAGCCCACTCGCCTTGTGTGCCCTCATCCACTGGCCCGAACACTCCCTAACAATCTTGTCAGATGCTCCTTTCTACTGGTGGTCTGTAGGGGGCATCCTGAGCCCGGTCACCTTGTGTGCCCCCATCCACTGATCTCAACACCTCCTAACAGTCTGGTCAGATGCTCCACTCTACTGATGGTCTGTCGGGAGGTCCTGAGCCCGGTTACCTTGTGTGCCCTCACACATCCACTGGTACCAACACCTCCTAACAGTCTGATCAGATGCTACTTTCTACTGGTGGTCTGTAGGGGGCATCCTGAGTACGGTCACCTTGTTTGCCCCTATCCACTGGTCCCAACACCTCCTAACAGTCTGGTCAGATACTCCACTATACTGGTGGTCTGTTGGAGGGTCCTGAGTCCGGTCACCTTGTGTGCCCTCACACATCCACTGGTCCTAACACCTCCTAACAGTCTGGTCAGATGCTCCTCTCTACTGGTGGTCTGTCGGGGCATCCTAAACCCGGTCATCTTGTGTGCCCTCACACATCCACTGGTCCCAACACCTCCTAACAGTCTGGTCAGACGCTCCTCTCTACTGGTGCTACCGCAAGATCCTGGTGCGCCATCCCTTCCAGCCCCCATCATGTTGTGGTTTCACGCAACAGCAGAACAATGACCCAAAACATGCGGACTGGACATCGGGGGTGAAGAACACACTTTGTGGCCCAGAGTCCTGGTTACCATCCAGTTCAGCACTGTCATCAGGACGGATGTGTCAGTTACCGACCAGAGTCACCTCTGGGGGGCGCTACAAGAGAAGATGCAAGCGCAGCTGAAACATTAGACAAGGTCATGAAATACCCAGCGTCTGCGCTGCTGAGGGGTAATACAAGTCATCAGTATCCGGCGTGTGCGGGTGACATCCACCATCACGTACTGGGGCCGCTTTTCTCCACCGCTCTGTGTTGGCATGAAGGACCAGGGGTGTACACGTATGTAGAGTGCACACATACACCCACACTCATGTATACGCATATCTGTGCTTCTCTACAGGCATCCCTAATACACTGGATAATTGTGCTAAAGTACCGAACCCCCTGCAGACAGACCGAGACCTAGACAGTGTAGGAGACGCCTGTGACAGCTGCCCCGAGACAAGCAACCCAACACAGGTAGGAATGCTGCACTGCCACATCCCCTGCCAGTACTTAACCTCCCTCTATAGCTGTAGGATATGTACATACGCGCCCTCTGTAGCTGTAGGATATGTATATACCTATCCTTTGTAGCTGTCGGATATATGTACCCGCCCTCTGTTGCTGTAGGATATGTATATACCCATCCTTTGTAGCTGTAAGATATGTATGTACCCGCTCTCTGTAACTGTAGGATATGTATATGCCCGCCCTCTGTAACTGTAGGATATCTGTACCTGCCCTCTGTAACTGCAGGATATATGTATATATATATATATATATATATATATACATACCTGCGCTCTGTAGCTGTAGGATATATGTAACCACCCTCTGTAACTGTAGGATATGTATATACCTGTCCTCTGCAGCTGTAGGATATGTGTATATCCGCCCTCTGTAACTGTAGAATATATGTACCTGCCCTCTGTAGCTGTAGAATATAGGTACCCGCCCTCTGTAACTGTAGGATATATGTACCTGCCCTCTGTAACTGTAGGATATATATATACCTGCACTCTGTAATTGTAATATATATGTACCCGCCCTCTGTAACTGTAGGATATGTATATGCATGGTCTCTGTACCCGTAAGATGTATGTACCCACCCTCTATTGCTGTAGGATATATATACCCACCCTTTGCAACTGTAGGATGTGTATATCCGCTCTATGTAGCTATAGGATATATGAACCCGCCCTCTGTAGCTGTAGGATCTTTATATCTGCCCTGTGCAGCTGTAGGATATATGTACCTGCCCTCTGTAGCTGTAGGATATATGTTCCCGCTCTCTGTAGCTGTAGGATATATGTACCTGCTTTCTGTAGCTGTAGGATATATGTACCTGTTTTCTGTAGCTGTAGGATATATGTACCTGTGCTCTGTAGCTGTAGGATATATGTACCCGCTCTCTGTAGCTGTAGGATATATGTACCCGCTCTCTGTAGCTGTAGAATATATGTACTCGTCCTCTGTAGCTGTAGGATACATATACCCATCCTCTGTAGCTGTAGGATATATGTACCCGCTCTCTGTAGCTGTAGAATATATGTACTCGTCCTCTGTAGCTGTAGGATACATATACCCATCCTCTGTAGCTGTAGGATATATGTACTCGTCCTCTGTAGCTGTAGGATACATATACCCGTCCTCTGTAGCTGTAGGATATATGTACCCGCTCTCTGTAGCTGTAGGATACATATACCCATCCTCTGTAGCTGTAGGATATATGTACTCGTCCTCTGTAGCTGTAGGATACATATACCCGTCCTCTGTAGCTGTAGGATATATGTACCCGCTCTCTGTAGCTGTAGGATACATATACCCATCCTCTGCAGCTGTAGGATATATGTACCCGCCCTCTGTAGCTGTAGGATATATGTACCTGCTTTCTGCAGCTGTAGGATATATGTACCCGCCCTCTGTAGCTGTAGGATATATGTACCTGCCCTCTGTAGCTGTAGGATATATGTACCTGCCCTCTGTAGCTGTAGGATACATATACCCATCCTCTGTAGCTGTAGGATATATGTACCTGCTTTCTGTAGCTGTAGGATATATGTAACCATCCTCTGTAGCTGTAGAATATATGTACTCGCCCTCAGTAGCTATAGAATATATGTACCTGCCCTCTGTGGCTGTAGGATATATGTACCCACTCTCAGTGGCTTCTATATACACACACTCTGTAGATGATATATACACTCATCCTCTTTGGCTGTAGGTTGTATATACCCACCCTTAGCAGCTGTATTTACCTCCATGCTACCTGTCCTACTGATGAGTTGTCTCTCCCTCCAGTCAGATGCGGACAGCGATCTAGTAGGCGACATGTGTGACACCAACCAGGACAGGTGAGTCCTATACTATAGAGGCGTCTCCTGGAACCCCGGTGACTGGTGGCAATGGATTTGGTGAGGCTTCGTCTTCTGATTCCCCTCATTCTTCAGGGATGGCGACGGGCACCAGGACACCAAGGACAATTGTCCCGACATTCCCAACAGCTCCCAGCTGGATTCCGACAACGATGGGATTGGAGACGAGTGCGACCAGGATGACGATAATGATGGCGTTCCTGACTACGTTCCCCCAGGACCGGACAACTGCCGGCTCATCAACAACCCCAACCAGAAGGACACGGATGGTGAGTGGCTCTTGAGCACGGCTGTGTAAGGCGGGTGTGAGGTGCGGAGGTAACTAGCGCTCTGTGCCCGCAGGGGATGGCATTGGAGATGTGTGCGAGATCGACTTTGATAACGATTCTGTAGCTGACTCATACGACGTCTGCCCCGAGAGCGCTGAGGTGACGCTCACAGACTTCAGGGCCTTTCAGACCGTCGTTCTGGATCCAGAAGGAGACGCACAAATAGATCCAAACTGGGTGGTGCTGAACCAGGTAATGGACCGATCATGGTGGAGTCTTCTTCCCCAGGAGATCAGCGGCACTGCTGCCACCGTTCATATACTCATTTGAGCTCTGTGGGAGACCATCAGCTGTTTCTCTCTGGTGTCTGCCATATCCTTGTACTGAGTGTTTTTTCCGTGTCTTCCTGGCAGGGAATGGAGATCGTGCAGACCATGAACAGCGATCCGGGCCTGGCAGTAGGTAAGGGGAACTCGACAGTCACATGCCCATAGATTCCCCCACCCCCGTAAGCAGCACTTACCTGTCCCGTGTCTTCCTGCAGGTTACACTGCCTTCAATGGCGTGGACTTTGAGGGGACATTCCACGTGAACACGGTCACGGATGATGACTACGCTGGCTTTATCTTCAGCTACCAGGACAGTGCAAGCTTCTATGTGGTCATGTGGAAGCAGACGGAGCAGACGTACTGGCAGGCGACGCCGTTCAGAGCCGTGGCAGAGCCAGGCCTGCAGTTGAAGGTAACCACTGCCATCCCCGGTAGTATCACCTTGGCACTAGTGCTGCCATCCCCCATTGTACATAATATGCCTAATAACATACATGTGTCCCACACCCCCTACCCATAACATACATGACGTTGTGCAGTTACACATGTCCCCTGTTGTTACTGTTTGTTTGTGTATCAACCTTGTGGCGTTAAACCTCGGCCGGCGACCCCATACCTGCGCCTACATCTTATAATCTCCTCCTCCAGGCCGTGAAGTCAAAGGTCGGACCAGGAGAATATATGCGGAATGCCTTGTGGCACACGGGACACACGCCTGACCACGTGCGCCTTCTCTGGAAGGACCCACGAAACGTTGGCTGGAAAGATAAGACCTCGTACCGCTGGCATCTCACGCATCGGCCCCAGGTGGGGTACATCAGGTCAGCTCATGCTCCAGATACAGGTCGGGTATATCAGCTTATTCCCTGGTCCCAGATGGGCTATATCGGCTCACATAAGGGGCCCCCATGGGCTATATCGGTTCACATATATCCCACAGGGGGCCCTTATCGTCTCGCCCCGTGGGCTATATCGGCTCACATAAGGCTCCCCTGTGGGCTATATCGGCTCACATAAGGCTCCCCTGTGGGCTATATTGGCTCACATAACGGTTCCCCGTAGGCCGTATCGACTCACATAAGGGCCCCCCATGGGCTATATCGGCTCACATAAGGGCCCCCCGTGGGCTATAACGGTTCACATAAGGGCCCCCCGTGGGCTATAACGGTTCACATAAAGGCCCCCCGTGGGCTATAATGGTTCACATAAGGGCCCCCCGTGGGCTATAACGGTTCACATAAGGGCCCCCCATGGGCTATATCGGCTCACATAAGGGCCCCCCGTGGGATTTATCGGCTCACATAAGGGCCCCCCGTGGGCTATAACGGTTCACATAAGGGTGGCTCGGGGGCTATAACCTCACTCTTTACTTTTGTTCTCCTTAGTCTGACCTGCCTCCATCTGTGTAATCATTGCATTCAGTACAATCAGACTCTAAGGGGTTAATTCTCTGCAGTATAAGGAGAGGGTTGGGGGGGGGGGGGGGGCTGACGCCAGTGGGCAGAATATCCCCTCTTCTTGTTTACTGAAGCGATGATATCAGCGGGGAGCGCGCCCGCCAAGTCCTTGTGGCCATCGCCCCAGCAACACAATCCCCGTTAGGAATGCCGGACCGCAGTACTAGCGAGTCGCCTTTCATATGGAAAACCGCTGAACAATGCCCGGCTCCTGGGAACTGGATTGTGCTGGGCACCCCTGCCGCGGGCCTGCCAGCGCTGAGCTCATCGCATAGGAGAACAGCTGGACGGGTAGAGGCGGATTAACCAGATGTTGTGTGACCTCCTATACAAAGAGCCGCCAGGCGCCCAGAACAAGGGGTTAATAATGACCTCCATAGGCGCTTCAGGTGTATATACCATCTCCTTACTCTTTGGCAGGGTGAAGCTGTATGAGGGGGCAGATCTGGTGGCCGATTCTGGGGTGGTCATAGACACCAGCATGCGAGGAGGACGACTCGGGGTCTTCTGCTTCTCTCAAGAAAACATCATCTGGTCCAACCTGCAGTATAGATGCAACGGTGAGAGTGGAGTGCAGAAACGGGGCCTCATAGGAGGAGGGTTGTGGGGTGCAGGATTGGGACCTCGGGGGAGGAGGGTTGGGGGGTGCAGAAATGGGGCCTCGTGCAAGGAGGGTTGTGGGGTGCAGGAACGGGGCCTCGTGCGAGGAGGGTTGTGGGGTGCAGAAACGGGGCCTCGTGCGAGGAGGGTTGTGGGGTGCAGGCACGGGCCCTCGTTAGGAGGAGGGTTGTAGCGTGCAGAGACGGGCCTCGTGGTAGGAGGATTGTGGTGTGCAGGGACGGGGCCTCGTGGGAGGAGGGTTGTGGGGTGCAGGAACGGGCCTCGTGGGCGGAGGGTTGTGGGGCGCAGGATTGGGACCTCGTGGGAGGGTTGTGGGGTGCAGGAACAGTGCCTCGTGCGAGGAGGGTTGTGGGGCGCAGGAACGGGGTCTCGTTGGGAGGAGGGTTGTGGGGCGCAGGAACGGGGCCTCGTTGGGAGGAGGGTTATGGGGTGCAGGAACGGGGCCTCGTTGGGAGGAGGGTTGTGGGGTGCAGGAACGGGGCCTCGTTGGGAGGAGGGTTGTGGGGTGCAGGAACGGGGCCTCGTGGGAGGAGGGTTGTGGGGTGCAGGAACAGGGCCTCGTGGGAGGAGGGTTGTAGAGTGCACGGACAGGGCCTCGTGGGATGAGGTTTGCGGGGTGCAGGGACGGGCCACATGGGAAGAGGTTTGCAGGGTGCAGGACTTCTAGAGAGGGTTGTGTGTGGTGGAGTGATGGGACCACAGCAAGAGGGTAGCATGGGGTACAGGAACCGAGTCTGTAAGGACAGGGTTCTGCGGGGGCAGCAGGCTGCAGAGCAGTACATCGGTGTGTGTGGGCTCCTTGTGCTGTACTCACTGTCTTCTTCTCCTGGCAGACACCATTCCCGAGGACTTTGAGCCATACAGACGAGTTCTACTGGAAGGTCGAGAATAAGCCTCCGGCTCCACATGTGTGTATTTCCACCCTAACATGTCGGGGTCTGTGGTCAGACTTGGGGCATTCCATCTATGGAGACAAGTGGCGCCCTGAACCTCTGCGCTGGCGAGCAGACCCAACTGCTCTCTCATCTGATTTTGCATCTTTATCGGATGACCAAGATTACTCGTCGTCCCCCGCTGCCAGTGCGGGTGCTGTGACTGGTTCTGCTGAAGGGGGACATTATATGGACATGAGACTAGATCTGTAACGGGCCTCCAGGCTTCTCACACTCTTCGTGTCACACACCCGCTCATAAAGTTTTTGGAGTTTTTTTTTTATTGCTCGTCTTTTGTGTCTTCATGTCAGTGACACTGCCACCTTAGAATATAGTCCCACCATTGTACCCAGGCTCTAGTCATGTGCTCAACACCTACTCCAGGGTAAGGAGATCCGATCCTGTGCAATATGGGGGACGACCACAGTGCGTGGCCTCTTCTGGGTGCTGAGTTGTATCTGCTGGGGGTATATGCAGATATGAATAACACCGATGATCTGGTGACAATGGTGCTTGCTGGGGGAAAATATACTATGTGGTGTGAATATATCCCAGAATGTTATATATGCCCATCACATTCCAGCCCTTGCGATTGATGATTTACAGCCAAATATATCTAGATAGATAGATAGATCTATGTCATAAGTCACAAGGGACGGAATGTGATATGTAGATGACTGATCAAAGTGACGCTAAAACAGCTGGTCTTGTGGGTTGTGACCAGACTGTAGTGATCAGTACCTACCAAAAGTGCTCCAAGTAGGGAAAACTGGGTGGTGGACGCCCAAAGCTAATGTGGGGGTGAAGGCCGCCCATCTAGTCCGATCCCACAGAAGAGCGACTGTAGGAGACATTACTTATGACGGCCCTGCTGGCGGTGATAGAAAGGTGTCACATCACACAGGACATCGCAGCTCGCTGTGTACGGGGGCTTCGGACAGGTCAGAGTGCCCATGTGACCCTAGTCCAACACCGAAAGTGTCTACGATGGGCATCAGAACTGGAGCTATGGAAGAAGGCGCCCGGTCTGATGGATCATATGTTACATCATGTGCCGGGAGCATCACGCACCTGGGAAAAGATGGTACCAGGATGGGAAGAAGACAAGCCGGCAGGGCAGTGTGATGGGTGATGTACTGGCATCATGTGGACGGTTGGGGTGTTACTTACTTGGCAAGAGATGGCACCAGGATGAGAAGAAGACAAACCAGTGGGCAGCGTGATAGGTGATGTGCTGCTAGGTACTGGGGTCTTGGCAGCATGCGGACGGCGGGGAGAGTCACTTATATGGGAAGAGATGGCACCAGCTTGGGAAAAAGACAAGCCATGAGGGCAGTGTGATGAGTTATGTTCTGGTGGGTACTTGGGTCCAGGCATCATGTGTACGGCTGGGTTGTCACTTACCTAGGAAGAGATGGCACGAGGATGGGAAGAAGACAAGTCGACGGGCAGTGTGATGAGACATGTTCTCCTGGGTATTTGTATCTTGGCATCATGTGGACGGCCAGGAGTGTCACTTACATAGTGAGAAAATGGCAACAGGATGGGAAGCGGACAAGCCAGTGGGGGCAGTGTGATGGGGGATGTGCTGCTGGGTAATTGCATCCTGTCATCAGGTAGATGGCCGGGGTGTAATTTACTTGGGCAGAGACTGCACCAGGATGGGAAGAGAACAACCTGGTAGTGCAGTGTGATTGGGATGTTTTGATGGTTACTTGTATACTGGCATCATGCCGACAGGCAGGAGGATCTGTTACCTGATGAGAAGATGGCAACAGGATGGGAAGAAGACAAGCCGGTGGACAATGTGATGTTCTGCTGCGTACTTGGGTCCTTGCATTAGGTGGATGGCTGGAAGCATCACTTACCTGGGACGAGATGGCACCAGGATGGGATGAAGACAAGCCGGAAGGGCAGTATGATGGGAGATATTCTACTTGGTACTTGGATCCTGGCATCATACGAATGGCCAGGGTGTCACTTACATAGAGAGACGATAGCACTAGGATTGGAAGAAGACTCGCTGGGTGGCAGTGTGATGTGCTGCTGGGTAAATGGATACTGTCATCATGTGGATGGCTAGTGTGTAATTTACCTGGGAAGAGATTGCACCAGGATGGGAAGAAAACAAGCCAGTGGGGGCAGTGTGATGGGAATATTCTGCTGGTTACTAGTGTCCTGGCAACATGCGGATGGGCAGGAAGATCTCTTACCTGGTGAGAAGATGGCAGCAGGATCGGAAGAAGACAAGCCGGTGGGCAATGTGATGGGTGATGTTCTGCTGGTTACTTGGGTCCTGGCATTATGTGGATGGCCGAAAGCATCACTTACCTGGGAAGAGATGTCACCAGGATGGAAAGAAAACAAGCCGGTGGGGGCAGTGCAATGGGTTATGTTCTGGTCGGTACTTGGGTCCTGGCATCATGTGGATGGCCAGGGTGTAACTTACCTGGTAAGAGATGGCACCAGCATGGGAAGAAAACAAGCCAGTGGGGGCAGTGTGATGGGGATGTTCTGCTGGTTACTTGTGTCCTGGAATTATGCGGACAGGCAGGTTGATCTCTTACCTGGTAAGAAGATGGCAACAGGATCAGAAGAAGACAATTCGGTGGGCAATGTGATGAGTGTTGTTCTGCTGGGTACCTGGGTCCTGGCATCACGTGGATGGCCGAAAGCATCACTTACCTGGGAAGAGATGGCACCAGGATGGAAAGAAGAAGACAAGCCGTTAGTGCAGTGTGATGGATGATATTCTGCTTGGTTCTTGGGGCCTGGCATTGTGCGAATGGCCAGGGTGTCACTTACCTAGAAAGAAGATGGCGTCAGGATCGAAAGAAGACAAGCTGGTGGGCAGTGTGATGGATGATGTTCTGTTGGGTACTTTGGTCCTGACATTATATGTTCAGCTAGGAGCAGCACTTATCTGGAAAGATGTGGCACCAGAATGGGAAGAAGACAAGCCAGTGGGGAGTGTGATGGGTGATGTTCTGCAAGCTATTTGATTTCTGGCATCATACTAATGGCTGGGACGGTCACTTACCTGGGAAGGCGATAGCACAGGATGGGAAGAAGACAACCCGGGAGAACAGCGTGATGGGTGATATTCTGCTGGGTACTTTGGTCCTGGCCTCATGTGGATGGCCAGGGTCGTTACTTACCTGGTGAGAAGATGGCACCAGGGTGGGAAGAAGACAAGCCCATGCGGGCATTGCACTGGTTGATATTATGGTGGGTACTTGGATACTGGCACCATGTGAACGGCTGGGAGCGTCAATTACCTGGGAAGAGATGGCACCTCGATCGGAAGAAGACAAGCCGTTGCGGGCAGTGCGATGGGTGATCTGCTTGGTACTTTGGTCCTGTCATCATGTGGATGGCTGGGTAAGTCACTTACCTGGGAAGAGATGGCACCAGGATGGGAGGAAGACAAGCTGGGGGGCATGTGGACGGCCAGGTGTCACTTACTTGGTGAGACGATGTGAATGTAACATGTACCACCTACCTTACATTGTGCAGACAACAACTCCATTCATGGCAGTGGGTTTCCCTAATGGCAGCGCCCTCAGCAGGACAATGCTCCGCAATGCAGGGACTGCTCATGAACAGGAACACTGAG
Source organism: Eleutherodactylus coqui (assembly GCA_035609135.1). Lineage (NCBI taxonomy): Eukaryota > Metazoa > Chordata > Amphibia > Anura > Eleutherodactylidae > Eleutherodactylus > Eleutherodactylus coqui. The sequence continues at coordinate 225,789,296 of CM069410.1, read as the reverse complement.
CAACGTACAGGATCTGGGGCAGATAGCACAGCACTCCTCATAGGTCTGCTGTAGTCCAGGGGGCACAGAGGGGAACACAGCATGAGGTGGGGTAATATTCTGGCTGCGGGTGGTGAGGGAGGAATAGCAATGGATCTGTTGGAGATGTGACTGCACATAGCTGACGGAGGGTGGTAGCGGCTGTTGCTGGACTCTAGAGCGGTCGGCACTGCATTGTATAAGATCCTGCAGTGACAAGCCGCTATGCTGGCGCCAGCACCCTTCTATCTACATCCCACCATAAGCACCTGCAGCCAAGGAAGGACACGTGGTAGAGAAGTGCCGGCGAGCAGCCCAGCAACGCAGGAGGCCGGGACGAGTGCAATATTGGAAGAAGTACGACAACAGTGCACACCTTCCCGATCCTTCTGCATCCCTAGAACCAAGCCACAGCACCCGGCTCCACATACCGCCATGATGGACCGACTGCACATACAACACATATCACACTAGTGGACACACAGCTCTGCTACATCAGATATGGATTACCCGGTGAAGCGTCTGGCCCGCAGTCCTCTGTCCTGTGTCTCACTGGCAGACCTGAACAGAGAGTTTTACAGTGTGAGAGGAGGGGTGTCGGGGGAGTCGCCCTCTTTAGGCCTCTGAAGTTTGCATCGGGGGCCCTCTTTGAATATTAAATCTGTTAGAGGCACAATCTGGCTGCCATGGCAACCGGCGCCCAGCAACCGGCCCAGAATGTCGCTAACAATGCACCAGGGCTGACACCCCTTGAACGTCCAGTAGAATTCCCCCCCGGGAACTCCAGTGCAGCTCCCTCTGCGGCCCCCAGTACAGAGTGACGACACCCCTGACCCAAAACAGGGGAACCAACCAGGCCACGTCCTCAGGTGACCGCAGGTGAAACTAACATAGCAAGGGCCCTAAAAGACGATTGGTCATGGGGCCCGACCGAAAGGTGATTAGCACAGAGAATGATTTGTGTATAGTAAGAGGAGGGATCAGACCTGAGGATGATGGGTGTATAGTAAGAGGAGGGATTAGCCCTGAGGATGATGGGTTTATAGTAAGAGGAGGGATCAGACCTGAGGATGATGGGTGTATAGTAAGAGGAGGGATCAGCCCTGAGGATGATGGGTGTATAGTAAGAGGAGGGATCAGACCTGAGGATGATGGGTGTATAGTAAGAGGAGGGATCAGACCTGAGGATGATGGGTGCATAGTAACAGGAGGGATCAGACCTGAGGATGATGGGTGTATAGTAAGAAGGGGGGTCAGACCTGAGGATGATGGGTGTATAGTAAGAGGAGGGATCAGCCCTGAGGATGATGGGTGTATAGTAAGAGGGGGGATCAGACCTGAGGATGATGGGTGTATAGTAAGGAGGGGGATCAGACCTGAGGATGATGGGTGTATAGTAAGGAGGGGGATCAGACCTGAGGATGATGGGTGTATAGTAACAGGAGGGATCAGACCTGAGGATGATGGGTGTATAGTAAGAGGAGGGATCAGACCTGAGGATGATGGGTGTATAGTAAGAGGAGGGATCAGACCTGAGGATGATGGGTGTATAGTAAGAGGAGGGATCAGACCTGAGGATGATGGGTGTATAGTAGGAGGGATTAGACCTGAGGATGATGGGTGTATAGTAAGAGGAGGGATCAGACCTGAGGATGATGGGTGTATAGTAAGGAGAGGGCTCAGACCTGAGGATGATGGGTGTATAGTAACAGGAGGGATCAGACCTGAGGATGATGGGTGTATAGTAAGAGGAGGGATCAGACCTGAGGATGATGGGTATATAGTAAGAGGAGGGATCAGACCTGAGGATGATGGGTGTATAGTAAGAGGAGGGATCAGACCTGAGGATGATGGGTGTATAGTAAGAGGAGGGATCAGACCTGAGGATGATGAGTGTATAGTAAGAGGAGGGCTCAGACCTGAGGATGATGGGTGTATAGTAAGAGGGGGGATCAGACCTGAGGATGATGGGTGTATAGTAAGAGGAGGGATCAGACCAGAGGATGATGGGTGTATAGTAAGGAGGGGAATCAGACCTGAGGATGAGGGGTGTACAGTAAGAGGAGGGATCAGACCTGAGGATGATGGGTGTATAGTAAGAGGGGGGATCAGACCTGAGGATGATGGGTGTATAGTAAGAGGAGGGATCAGACCTGAGGATGATGGGTGTATAGTAAGGAGAGGTCTCAGACCTGAGGATGATGGGTGTATAGTAAGGAGAGGGCTCAGACCTGAGGATGATGGGTGTATAGTAAGGAGAGGGCTCAGACCTGAGGATGATGGGTGTATAGTAAGGAGAGGGCTCAGACCTGAGGATGATGGGTGTATAGTAACAGGAGGGCTCAGACCTGAGGATGATGGGTGTATAGTAACAGGAGGGATCAGACCTGAGGATGATGGGTGCATAGTAAGAGGGGGGATCAGACCTGAGGATGCTGGGTGTATAGTAAGAGGAGGGATCAGACCTGAGGATGATGGGTGTATAGTAAGAGGGGGGATCAGACCTGAAGATGATGGGTGTATAGTAAGAGGAGGGATCAGACCTGAGGATGATGGGTGTATACTAAGAAGGGGGGTCAGACCTGAGGATGATGGGTTTATAGTAAGAGGAGGGATCAGACCTGAGGATGATGGGTTTATAGTAAGAGCAGGGATCAGACCTGAGGATGATCGGTGTATAGTAAGAGGAGGGATCAGACCTGAGGATGATGGGTGTATAGTAAGAGGAGGGATCAGACCTGAGGATGATCGGTGTATAGTAAGAGGAGGGATCAGGCCTGAGGATGATGGGCGTATAGTAAGAGGGGGGGATCAGACCCGAGGATGCTGGGTGTATAGAATGTAGGGGGCTCAGACCTGAGGATGATGGGGTATAAAATGTAGGGGGGGGGGAGGGGCTCAGACCTGAGGATGATGGGTGTATAGTAAGGAGGGGAATGAGACCCAAGGATGATGGGTATATAGTAAGGGGGGGGGTATCACACCTGTCGACGATGGGTAAATAGCAAGGAGGGGGATCAGACCCGTAGATGATGGGTGTAAAATAAGGAGGAGGATCAGACCTGACGATGGTGGGTGTATAGTAAGAGAAGGGATCAGACCTGAGGATGATGGGTTTATAGTAAGAGGAGGGATCAGACCTGAGGATGAAGGGTGTATAGTAAGAGGAGGGATCAGACCTGAGGATGATGGGTGTATAGTAAGAGGAGGGATCAGACCTGAGGATGATGGGTATATAGTCAGAGTAGGGATCAGACCTGAGGATGATTGGTGTATAGTAAGAGGAGGGATCAGACCTGAGGATGATGGGTGTATAGTAAGAGGAGGGATCAGCCCTGAGGATGATGGGTTTATAGTAAGAGGAGGGATCAGACCTGAGGATGATGGGTGTATAGTAAGAGGAGGGATCAGACCTGAGGATGATGGGTGTATAGTAAGAGGAGGGATCAGACCTGAGGATGATGGGTGTATAGAATGTAGGGGGCTCAGACCTGAGGATGATGGGTGTATAGTAAGGAGGGGAATGAGACCCAAGGATGATGGGTGTAAAATAAGGAGGAGGATCAGACCGGATGATGGTGGGTGTATAGTAAGAGGGTGTATCAGACCTGAGGATGATGGGTCCATAGAAAGGAGGGAGATCAGACCTGAGGATGATGGGTGTATAGTAGGGAGGGGGATCAAACCCGAGGATGATGGGCATATAACAAGGAGGAGGATCAGTCCTGAGAATGATGGGTGTATAGAAAGGAAGGGGCTCAGACCCGAGGATGATGAGTGTATAGTAAGAGGGGGGGGGGGGGGGGGGGGGAATCAAATCTGATTATGATGGGTGTATAGTAAGAGGAGGGATCAGACCTGAGGATGATGGGTATATAGTCAGAGGAGGGATCAGACCTGAGGATGATGGGTGTATAGTAAGAGGAGGGATCAGACCTGAGGATGATGGGTGTATAGTAAGAAGGGGGGGTCAGACCTGAGGATGCTGGGTGTATAGTAAGAGGAGGGATCAGCCCTGAGGATGATGGGTTTATAGTAAGAGGAGGGATCAGACCTGAGGATGATGGGTGTATAGTAAGAGGAGGGATCAGACCTGAGGATGATGGGTGTATAGTAAGAGGGGGGGATCAGACCCGAGGATGCTGGGTGTATAGAATGTAGGGGGCTTAGACCTGAGGATGATGAGGTATAGAATGTAGGGGGGGGGGGCTCAGACTTGAGGATGATGGGTGTATAGTAAGGAGGGGGTATCAGACCCGTGGATGATGGGTGTAAAATAAGGAGGAGGATCAGACCTGACGATGGTGGGTGTATAGTAAGAGGGCGTATCAGACCTGGGGATGATGGGTCCATAGTAGGTAGAGAGATCAGACCTGAGGATGATGGGTGTATAGTAAAGAGGGGGAGCAAGCCTGAGGATGATGGGTTTATAGTAAGACGGGGGATCAGACCTGAGGATAATGGTTGTATAGTAGGGAGGGGGATCAGACTTGAAGATAATGGGGGTATAATAAAGAGGGGGATCAAACCTGAGGATGATGGGTGTATAGGAAGGAGGGGGATCAGACCTGAGGATGATGGGTGGATAGTAAAGAGGGGGGGATCAAACCTGAGGACGATGGGTGTATAGTAAGGAGAGGGATTAGACCTGACGATGGTGGGTGTATAGTAAAAGATGGAATCAGACCTGAGGATGATGGGTGCATAGGAAAGAAGGGGATGAGACCTAAGGATGATGGCTGTATACTAAGGAGGGGGAATCAGACATGAGGTTGAAGGATGTAAAGTAGGGAGGGGGATCAGACCTGAGGATAATGGGTGTATAGTAAGGAGGGGAATAAGACCCTAGGATGATGGGTGTAAAATAAGGAGGAGGATCAGACCGGATGATGGTGGGTGTATAGTAAGAGGGTGTATCAGACCTGAGGATGATGGGTCCATAGAAAGGAGGGAGATCAGACCTGAGGATGATGGGTGTATAGTAAGGAGGAGGATCAGTCCTGAGAATGATGGGTGTATAGTAAGCAGAGCGATAAGACTTGAGGATGCTGGTTGTATACTAAGGTGGGGGATCAGACCTGATGATGATGGGTGTATAGTACAGAGGGGGATCAGTCCTGAAAATGATGGGTGTATAGTAAGGAGGGGAATCAGATCTGAGGATGATGGTTGTATAGTATGGAGTGGGATCAGACCTGATAATAATGGGTGTATAGAACGGAGGGGGATCAGTCCTGAGGATGATAGGGGTATAGCAAGGAGGGGGATCAAACTCGAGGACGATGGGTGCATAATAAGGAGGGAGATCGGTCCTGAGGACGATGGGCGTATAGTAAGGAGAGAGATCAGTCCTGAGGATGATAGGGGTATAGTAAGGAGGGGGATCAAACCCGAGGATGATGGGTGTAAAGTAAGGGGGAGGATCAGACCTGATGATGGTGGGTGTATAATAAGATGGGGGGAATCAGATGTGAAGATGATGGGTGCAGAATAAGGAGTGGATGGGAGGATGGTAGGTGTAAAGAAAGGAGGGGGCTCAGAGCCCGGATAATGGGTGTATATTAATAGGGGGGGATCAGACCTGAGGATGATGGGTGTATAGTAGGCAGGGGGAATCAGACCTTAGGATGATAGGTGTATAGTAAGGAGGGGGATCAGACCAGAGGAGGATGATTGTATAGTAAGGAGGGAGATCAGACCTGAGGATGATGGGTGTATAGTACGGAGGGGGATCAAACCCGAGGATAATGGGTGTATAGTGAGGAGGGAGCGAAGACCTGAAGATGATGGTTGTGTAGTTAGGAGAGGGATCAGACGTGACGATGATTGGTGTATAGTACGGAGGAGGATCAGTCCTGAGGATGATGGGTGAATAGCAAGTAGGGGGATCAGACCCGGGGATGATGGGTGTAAACTAAGGAGGAGGATCAGACCTGACGATGGTGGGTGTATAGTAAAAGGGGGTGTCAGACCTGAAGATGTTGGGTGCATAGTAAGGAGAGAGATGAGATCTGAGGATGATGGTTGTATAGTAAGAAGGAGGATGAGTCCTGAGGATGATGGGTGTATAGTAAGGAGGGGGATCAGACCTTAGGATTATGGGTATACAGTAAGGAGGTCGATCAGACCCGAAGATAATGGGTGTATAGTAAGGATGGGGATCAGTCCAGAGGATGATGGGTGTATAGTACGGAGGGGGATAAGTCCTGAGGATGATGGTTGTTTAGAAAAGAGGGGGATCAGACCCAAGGATCATGGGGGTATAGTAAAGAGGGGGATTAGACCCGAGAATTATGTGTGTAGAGTACAGAAAGGGATCAGTCCTGAGGATGATGGGGGTATAGTAAGGATAGGGATCAGTCCCAAGAATAACGGGTGAATGGTAAGGTTTGGCTTTGACCTGAGGATGATGGGTGTATAGTACGGAGGGGGATCAGATCTGAGGATGATGGGTGTATAGTAAGAGGAGGGATCAGACCTGAGGATGATGGGTGTATAGAAAGGAGGGGGATCAGATCTGAGGATGATGGGTGTATAGTAAGGAGGGGGATCAGACCTGAGGATGATGGGTGTATAGTAAGGAGGGGGATCAGACCTGAGGATGATGGGTGTATAGTACGGAGGGGGATCAGATCTGAGGATGATGGGTGTATAGTAAGGAGGGGCATCAGACCTGAGGATGATGGGTGTATAGTAAGGAGAGAGATCAGTCCTGAGGATGATAGGGGTATAGTAAGGAGGGGGATCATACCTGAGGATGATGGGTGTATACTAAGGAGGGGGATCTGACCTGAGGATGATGGGTGTATACTAAGGAGGGGGATCTGACCTGAGGATGATGGGTGTATAGTAAGGAGGGGGATCAGACACGAGGATGATGGCTGTATAGTAAGGAGGGGGATCAGACCTGAGGATGATGGGTGTATACTAAGGAGGGGGGTCAGACCTGAGGATGATGGGTGTATTGTAAGGAGGGGGATCAGTCCTGAAGATGTTGGGTATATAGTAAGGAGGGGTATCAGTCCCAAGGATAAAGGGTGTATAGTAAGGAGGGGTATCAGATTCGAGGATGATGGTTGTATAGTGAGGAGGGAGATCAGACCTGAGGATGATGGGTGTATAGTGAGGAGGAGGATTAGACACCAGTATGGTGGATGTATAGCAAGGAAGGGGATTAAACCTAAGGATAATAGGTGTATAGTAAGAGGGGGGATTAGACATGAGGATGATGAGTGTATAGTAAGAGCGGAATCAGATCCGAGGATGATGGGTGTACAGTACAGAGGGGGATCAGTCCTGAGAATGATGGGTGTATAGTAAGGAGGGGGATCATACCTGAGGATGATGGGTGTATAGTAAGGAGGGGGATCAGACCTGAGGATGATGGGTGTATAGAAAGGAAGGGGCTCAGACCTGAGGATGATGGGTGTATAGTACGGAGGGGGATCAGACCTGAGGATGATGGGTGTATAGTAAGGAGGGGGATCAGACCTGAGGATGATGGGTGTATAGTAACAGGAGGGATCAGACCTGAGGATGATGGGTGTATAGTAAGGAGGGGGATCAGACCTGAGGATGATGGGTGTATAGAAAGGAAGGGGCTCAGACCTGAGGATGATGGGTGTATAGTACGGAGGGGGATCAGACCTGAGGATGATGGGTGTATAGTAAGGAGGGGGATCAGACCTGAGGATGATGGGTGTATAGTAACAGGAGGGATCAGACCTGAGGATGATGGGTGTATAGTAAGGAGGGGGATCAGACCTGAGGATCATGGGTGTATAGTAAGAGGAGGGATCAGACCTGAGGATGATGGGTGTATAGTAAGAGGAGGGATCAGCCTGGAGGATGATGGGTGTATAGTAAGAGGAGGGATCAGACCTGAGGATGATGGGTGTATAGTAAGAGGAGGGATCAGACCTGAGGATGATGGGTGTATAGTAAGGAGGGGGATCAGACCTGAGGATGATGGGTGTATAGTAAGAGGAGGGATCAGACCTGAGGATGATGGGTGTATAGTAAGGAGGGGGATCAGACCTGAGGATGATGGGTGTATAGTAAGAGGAGGGATCAGACCTGAGGATGATGGGTGTATAGTAAGGAGGGGGATCAGACCTGAGGATGATGGGTGTATAGTAAGGAGGGGGATCAGACCTGAGGATGATGGGTGTATAGTAAGGAGGGGGATCAGACCTGAGGATGATGGGTGTATAGTAAGGAGGGGGATCAGACCTGAGGATGATGGGTGTATAGTAAGGAGGGGGATCAGACCTGAGGATGATGGGTGTATAGTAAGGAGGGGGATCAGACCTGAGGATGATGGGTGTATAGTAAGGAGGGGGATCAGACCTGAGGATGATGGGTGTATAGTAAGGAGGGGGATCAGACCTGAGGATGATGGGTGTATAGTAAGGAGGGGGATCAGATCTGAGGATGAATTCTGTATACTTGATGAGGAACTAATCACAAAGGTTGAAGCATTTCATTACTACACAGATTTCTATTTGCAGCACAATATACCGCCTCTATATATGTACAAAAATTTACCTCCATATAATGCAGAATATATATTTACTGCATAATATACTATCTCCCTATGCTGCCCAATGTACTAACTCCATATACTGCACAATATACTACCTCCTTATACTGCACAATATGCTAACTCCATATACTGCACAATATACAACTTTTTTATACTGTACAATATATTACCGCTATATAATGCACACTATACTAACTGCATGCACTGTATAATATCAAGATACTAACGACCACCTGTCTGTCAGTGATTAGTGACTAAAGGTCCATTTAGACAGGAGGATTGGCTCACAGCAGGGTGGCTGGTGGAGATTCCTCTCCTCGCGCTCCCCCGCCCCTCTCCATTGTCTTAATATAGTGTTCGTTTGGCATCGTTTGCTCGACATTCATCTAGTCTAAATGGGCCTTAAGTGACTGTGTGAGTTACATGTGATTATGTTCACGTCACGTGATGAGTAGAGATGAGCGAGCGAGTAGTGCCTTAGCCAAGTATCTCCACGCTCATCTCTAAAGATGCGGGGGGCGGGGAGCGGCGGGGGGAGAGCGGGGAGTAATGGAGGGGAGATCTCTCTCTCCCTCTCTCCCCCCCCCTGCTCCCCGCCGCAACTCACCTGTTTCCTGCGCTGGCCCCCAAATCTTTAGAGACGAGTGGGGAGATACTCGGCTAAGGCACTACTCGCTCGAGTAATGTGCCTTAGCGAGTATACTCGCTCATCTCTAGTGATGAGTCAACGGGGTTCTGATATGACTGTGACGTCATCACAGATCCTTCAGCCTTGTGATCCCCTTCAAACCCCCGCAGCCCCAATATGGATACAGCAGTACTGACTCTGGCAGTTTGTATCTGGTTGTGATACAGCTGCACACCTGTGTGGAGACTATAATAAATGACACCTCACAAATGTCCACATACATAGCTGGCAGTGCATATTGACTACCAAAAGTGAAGCATAGACCTTCACCACTATCCTCACATCTCCTGAACATGATATCATGTCATCTCAAGTGCTAATACATCAGTCCAGCCTTCATCTTATCGTCAACCGTTGTCTAGTGTTGGAACAAACCATCGCTGTCGTGCAAACATGTCACCACAGAGGGTCCATCGCTGCCAGGAAGCTAATGCAGCTTACATGACACAGCGACAAGCCACGATATCACCTCATCCACCAGCTGAAGTTTGCAAATATCGCGCAGCTTATATGCGAAAGCACTGAGTGAACATGTCTCCTCAGAGAGCTGTTGAAATTCATAAATCACATACAGCTCATATGCAAAAGTAACGAACCAACATGTCTCCTCAGCGAGCAGCTGAAGTTTATAAATCACGTGCAGCTCATATGCGAAAGCAACAAGTGAACATGTCTCCTCAGCGAACTGCTGAAGTTTATAAATCACTTGTAGCTCATATGCAAAAGCAACAAACGAACATGTCTCCTCAGCGAGCAGTTGAAGTTCGTAAATCACGTGCAGCTGATATGCGAAACCAAAAAGCGAACATGTCGCCCCAATGAGCAGATGAAGTTCACAATTGACATGCAGCTGATATGCGAAAGCAACAAGTGAACATGTCTCCTCAGCGAGCTGCTTAATTTCGTAAGTCACGTGCAGCTCATATGCGAAAGCAAAAAGCGAACATGTAATATTAGTAAGCTGCTGAATTTCGTAAATCACATGCAGCTTCTTTGCGAAATAGCAACAAGCGAACATGTCTCCTCAGCGAGCTGCTGAAGTTCATAAATCACGCGCATCTCATATGCGAAAGCAAAAAGCAAACATGTCAGTTCAGTAAGCTGCTGAAGTTCGTAAATCACATGTAGCTGATATGTGAAAGCAACAAGCTAAACATGTCTCCTTAGCAAGCTGCACAATATACTACCTCTATAAACTGCACAATATACTACCTCCATATACTGCACAATATACTACCTCCATATAGTTTGTTAGTTATCTCGCTTGGACGACAAGGGTCCGTAGCGCCGATGACCACGACTGAGAGCATTGGTCCATTCAGTGTTGATGTCAGAGGAGCTACTGTTTCCTATCTGTTGCACCCACGAGCGCCATGGACGACCAGGAGGCCTCCACCATCCGGCAGGGTGTTTCTCTGGATTTTCCCAGAAATTGCTGTGGTTAGAGCACCGTGGGCTGGGACAGCTTCTGACAAGCGTGCAACATGACCAAAAAGTGCAAGTCGTCTCTTTGTTATTGTGATTGACTCAAGCCCCGTGCAAGCCTGTATCTCGCTGTTTCTGATGAAGTCAAACCAACGGACACAGAGAATCTGGAGTTGGCATCACATATGAAAGGACTCCAGAAGCTCAGTTGTTAGTGACCGCAAGGTCCAAGTCTCCGAGCCGTACAATAATATTGGCATTACGCAGGACTGGTAAAACCGAATCTTAGTCCTGAGTGTTATGTTCTGCCTCCGCCAGAGTTTATCCAGGGACCTCTTTTTTTTTAAATTTACCTCCCTATACTGCACAATATACGGGCTTATCTAGACGACCGTATATCGGCTCGGTTTTCACGCCGAGCCCAAATACAGTCTCCTTGTCTGCACGGAAGGGAGGATGGAAGAGCCAGGAGCAGGAACTGAGCTCCCGCCCCTTGCCACTATTTGCAACGGGAAGGGCGGGGCAGGGGTGGAGCCAAGCACCGTTACTTAGCTCCACCCCATCTTGCTCCCTCCTATTGCAAATAGTGGAGAGGGGCGGAGAGGGGGCGGGAGCTCAGTTCCTGCTCCTGGCTCTTCCATCCTCCTCCCCCTGCAGAGAAGGACACCGTATATCGGCTCGGCGTGAAAACCGAGTCGATATACGGTCGTCTGAAATAGCCCTACTACTGTATCTCTATATACTGCACAATATTCTGCCTCTATTTACTACACAATATATTACCTTCAAATACTGCACAATATACTACCAACATATACTGCACAATCTACTATAGGAGCTTGCTGCATAACACGGTGCAGTATTAGGCAAGACCAATCCCTTCACGCCCGTATAAAAGACTAGCTGATATACCCGGCTTCGCCCGAGTTGATTTGGTACTGGTGTTTATCTGGTGTTCACACGGAAAATCTTATGAAGTCGTCGTTAGTTTAGAGATACTGAGGAAAAACATATGTTCACCATTTTGCATAGTTCTCTGCGTTACCCAGGAAACACCACGGGGAGGTAACCATGCAACGTTTCCTTTATATAAAATGACATCAGGAAGTGAGAGAATTTGATTACGTACGTAAAATGTGGACGCTAATTATTTTACACTTAGAATTGAATAATCGATTTTGGACCCATTAACTTTTCCTATTTATGACATAATCAATGCTCGTGCCAAATTTCAAGTTTCTTTGACACCGGGAAGTGAGAGCATTAGATTACGCACATAAAATTTAGATGCTAATTCTTTTGCACTTAGAATTAAATAATTGAGTTGGGACCCATTAACTTTTCTAATTTATGACATAATCAATGCTTGTGCCAAATTCCAAGTTTCTGTGACATCGGGAAGTGAGAGAATTAGATTCCGTACGTAAAATTTGGATGCAAATTTTTTTGCGCTTAGAATTGAATAATCGAGTTCGGACCGCTTTACTTTTCCTATTTTGGAAATAATCTATGCTCGTGCCAAATTTCATGTTTCTGCGACATTGGGAAGTTGGAGAATTTTTGGCGAGTCAGTCAGTGAGTGAGTGAGTGAGTGAGTCAGTGAGTGCTTTCAGCTTTATATATATAGATACGCCCAGAAGACGGAGCAGGTCCAGTTTTTCTCACACAAATATTTTGCTCATTTCCTGAATGAAGGAATTGAAATCAAACTTATCACATGATCGCATTCTATGTTCGACTGATTATCGCACAGAATTGACTGCGCAAATACAAGCGTGTGAAAGAGGCCTAAGGGCTCCTTTCCACCGGCGAGGTAGTCACACGTTTTCAGTGCGATGCGAGAGTTCTAGCCCTCGCAGGTAAGTCCCACACATGTTGTTCTATGACGACCTTTCCACTAGTGATGTTTAAGGGCAAGCTGCGATGCGAGGATTAAAAATCTCAGCCGGAGGATTGTATCAGCGTTTTGCATTTTTCTGTCGCCCATACAGTGCAGGGGCAAAACAGATTCTTGCATCGCAACGCAAAAGCTTGCGATTTTGCAGCGTTGCGATGAGATTTTAACATTGCGATTTTCTCACAGCGATAGCGCTATCACCAGTGGAAAGGAGCCCTAAGGGAGTAAAGCTCACGTCTCCAACAGAGGCGCCAGTTACCACGTTCAGCCACAAGGGGGAAGGAGAGAGCCACACAAAATCCTTCTGTCCTTATATCATAGGCTTGTGTGGTAGAGATGACTGTAGTCTTTTACTCCGTTATCAGCCATGTCAGACTTGGGGGAGCTGATTGTAGGACAGGTGAGTACAGTCTATTACTCCCTGTTATCAGCCATGTCAGGCTGGGGGAGGTGACTGTAGGACAGGTGAGTACAGTCTATTACTCCCTGTTATCAGCATGTCAGGCTGGGGGAGGTGACTGTAGGACAGGTGAATACAGCCTATTACTCCCTGTTATCAGCCATGTCAGGCTGGGGGAGGTGACTGTAGGACAGGTGAGTACAGTCCATTACTCTCTGTTATCAGCCATGTCAGGCTGTGGGAGGTAACTGTAGGGAAAGTGAGTACAGTCTATTACTCAATGTTATCAGCCATGTCAGGCTGGGGGAGGTGACTGTACGAAAGGTGAGTGCAGTCTATTACTTTCTATTATCATCCATGTCAAGCTAGGGGAGGTGACTGTATGACAGGTGAGTATGCTCTATTTCTCCCTGTTATCAGCCATGTCAGGCTGGGGGAGGTGACTGTAGGACAGGGGAGTACACCCTATTAATCCCTGTTATTAGCCATGTCTGGCTGGGGCACGTAACTGTAGCACAGGTGAGTACAGACTATTACTCCCTGTTATCAGCCATCTCAGGCTGGGGGAAGATGACTGTACGGCAGGTGAGTACAGTCTATTACTCTTTGTTATCAGCCATGTCAGGCTGTGGGAGGTAACTGTAGGGAAAATGAGTACAGGCTATTACTCAATGTTATCAGCCATGTCAGGCTGGGGGAGGTGACTTTAGAACGGGTGAGTACAGACTATTACTCACTGTTATCAGCCATGTCAGGCTGGGGGAGGTGACTGTACGAAAGGTGAGTGCAGTCTATTACTTTCTATTATCATCCATGTCAAGCTAGGGGAGGTGACTGTATGACAGGTGAGTATACTCTATTACTCCCTGTTATCAGCCATGTCAGGCTGGGGGACGTGACTGTAGGAAAGGAGAGTACAATCTATTACTCCCTGTTATCAGCCATGTCAGGCTGAGGGGAGATGACTTTACCACAGGTGAGTACGGTCTATTACACCCTGTTAACAGCATGTCAGACTGGGGGAAGTGACTGCATCACACATGAGTAGAGTCTATTACTCTCTGTTATCATCCATGTCAGGCTGTGGCACGTAATTGTAGGACAGGTGAGTACAGTCTAGTACTCCCTGTTATCAGCCATTTCAGGCTGGAGGAAGATGACTGTAGGTGAGGTGAGTTTTCTATTACTCTGTGTTATCAAACATGTCAGGCTGGGGGAGATGAATGTAGGAGAGGTGAGTACTGTCTATTTCTCCCTGTTATCAGCATGTCAGGCTAGGGGAAGTGACTATACGACAGGTGAGTACAGTCTATTACATCCTGTTATCAGCCATGTCAGGCTGGGGGAGGTGAATGTAGAAGAAGTGAGTACACTCTATTACTCCCTGTTATCACCCATGTCAGGCTGAGGGGAGATGACTGTACGACAGGTGAGTACAGTCTATTACTCGCTGTTATTATTCTTGTCAGGCTTGGGGAGGTCACTGTACGACAGGTGAGTACAGTCTATTACTCCCTGTTATCAGCCATGTCAGGCTGGGGCAGGTGACTGTAGGACAGGTGAGTACAGTCTATTAGAGGAGATACCAATAATTGAACCCTAAAACACTCCAACAGCAAAGGGAAGAGAAGAAGACCCCAAACTGTACCATGAGGAACCCCAACAGCAAGGGAAAGGGGAAAAGACCCAGAGCTAAACCCTGAGGAACCAAACAGGAAGAGAAGACCCATAACCGACCCTGATGAACTCCAAAAGCAAGAGGAAGAGAAGAAGACCCGGAACCGAACCCTGAGGAACCCCATTAGCAAGCAAAGGAGGAGAAAACCCATGACCGAACCCTGAGGAAACCCAACAGCGAGTGGAAGAGGAGAAGACCCAGAATTAAACCCTAAGGTACACCAACAGTAAGAGGAAGAGGAGAAGACCTAAAACCGAACCCTGAGGAACCCCAACAGCAAGGGGAAGAGAAGAAGACCCAGAACTGAACCCTGTGGAGGCCCAACAGCAAGGGTAATACCCAGGACCTAACCCTGAGGAACCCCAATAGCAAAGGGAAGAGGAGAATACCTATTAACGATCACTGAAGAACTCCAATAGCAAGAGGAAGACCCAGAACCAAACCCTTAGGAACCCAATCAGCAAGCAGAGGAGGAGAAAACCCATGACTGAACCCTGAGGAACCCGAATAGCATGGGGAAAGGGAGAAGACCCAGAACCAAACCCTAAGGAACCCCAACAGCAAGTGGAAGAGGAGAAGAGCCATAATTGAACCATAAAAAACTCCAGCAGCAAAGGGAAGAAAAGAAGGGCCAAAACTGAACCATGAGGAACCCCAACAGCAAGGGGAAGAGAAGAAGACCTATGACCGAATGCTGACAGCAAGTACAAGAGCAGAAAACCCATGACCAAATACTGAAGAACTCCAACAGCATGGGGAAAAGGAGAAGAAAACCAAGGCCGAACCCTGAGAAACCCCAATAGCATGGGGGAAAGGAGAAGACCCAGAAGCGAACCTTCAGGAGCTACAACAGCAAGGTAAGGAGGAGAATACCCAGGACCGAACCCTGAGGAACCCCTACAGCAAGAGCAAAAGGAGAAGACCCATGACCCTGAGGAACCCCAACAGCAAGGAGAAGAGAAAAGCCTTAACCAAATCCTGAGGATCCCCAAACTCGAGGAGAAGACCCAGAACCGAACTCTATGGAGCCACAAGAGCAAGGGTAATACCCAGCACCGAACCCTGAGGAACCCCAATAGCAACGGGAAGAGAATACCCATGACGGATCCCTGAGGAACTTCAACAGCAAGAGGAAGAGGAGGAAACCCACAGACAAACCAAGAAGAGAAGACCCAGGACCGAATATTGAGATACTCCAATAGCAAGCGGAAGAGGAGAAGACCGAGAACTGAACCTTAGGGAAATCCAACAGCAAAGAGGAGAAGGAGAAGACCCAAAACATAACCATGAGAACCCCCAACAACAAGGGTAAGAGCCAGGATCGAACCCTGAGAAACTCCAATAGCAAGGGAAAGAGGAGAAAACCCTGAACCCAACCCTAAGGAACTCCAACATTAAGTGGAAGAGGAGGAAACCCAGGACCAAACCCAGAGGATCCCCAACAGCATGGGGAAGAATAGAAGACCCAGAAATGAACCCTGAGAAACCCTGACATCAAGATGAAGAGGAAAAGACCCAGGATTGAACCCTGAGGAACCCCGACACCAAGCAGAAGAGCTGAAAACCCATGAACGAATCCTGAAGAACTCCAACGGCATGGGGAAAAGTAGAAGAAAACCAGGGTTAAACCTTGAGGAACTCCAGCAGCAAGGGAAAGCAGGGAAGACCTAGGACCGAATATTGAGATACTCCAACAGCAAGCAGAAGAGGAGAAGACCGAGAACTGAACCTTAAGGAAATCCAATAGCAAAGGGAAGAGGAGAAGACCCAAAACTTAACCATGAGAAACTCCAACAACAAGGGTAAGAGCCAGGATCGAACCCTGAGAAACTCCAACAGCAGAGGGAAAGAGAAGAAAACCCTGAACCCAACCCTAAGGAACTCCAACATCAGGTGGAAGAGGAGGAAACCCAGGACGAAACCCAGAGGATCCCCAACAGCATGCGGAAAAGTAGAAGACCTGGAACTGAACTCTTAGAAATCCCAAAATCAGGGAGAAGAGGAAAAGACCCAGGACCAGACCCTAAGGATCCCCAAAAGCAACTTAGCAAACCCCGAGGAACTCCAACAGCAGGGAGGAGAGGAGAAGACTCATGACCAAACCCCGAGGAACCCCAAAAGCAGGGTGAAGAGGAGAAGACCCAAAACCAAATCCTCAGAATCGCCAACAGCAAGGAGAAGAGGAAAAGACCCAGAACCGAAACCCTAAGCCTGGGTTCACACAGGGCGAATTTGGTGCTTATTTGCCGCGGTTTGCCGTTGCATATCCGCATTGCGGCCATTCCGTCGCGGTTGCAGTGCAATGCAGTGCCAATGTGTTTGGCCAAAATCCCGTTCTCACAGGGCGTAAAATTTTCCGCAGAGCCGCAGTGCGGATAAGCAACTGCGTCGCGGTTTTGAAAGATGCAGCATGTCCAATCTTTGGACGTTTCCGCAGCGTATTTTTTTCCATAGGGCCCCATGAACGCCGCTAAAACCGCAATGAAAACCGCTATTGCTTGTTTTGCAGCGGTTTTCCATGCGGTTCCGCAGCAGATTGTTCACATGAAAAAGAGGGGCAATAAAGTTTGTTCCCAGGAAGTGGTTCAGCGGCCATTTTAGCCGCTTGGCGCCATTTCAGCCTGGACTTCATGGAGAGTGGAAGCAGCGAGCAGGAGCTCTGCCGGCAGCACCAGACCCCTCCACAGCGGCACCAGACCCCTCCACAGCAGCACCAGACCCCTCCACAGCGGCACCACAGCGCTTGGCAGCAGCAACAGCCCAGGGGAAAATACTGGGCCACAGCGGAGCACCACCACTACACCCCCCCCGCGGAGACACCACCACTACCCCCAGCGGGGCAAGCAACCCAGCGAGACGAGCAGCAGGAAAATACTCAACCTCGGATAAAGAAGGTAATGCACTACTTCGCCAATCATTGCAGGCACGACGCGTTGATCTCCACCGCACCCTATTTTGTTGTCGCCTGTCCGCTTCCCGCTCTTTTGCGTCCTTTTTCTTTTGCATTGCACCGCATGTTATCCGCTTTTTTCCTCCCTTGCTTTGCTCCACAATTTATGGCGTAACTGTTCGAAGGGCACGGTTGTCGTTAAGTCGGTCCTTTCCATTCTATGGCCCCCCCACCCGGTAGCATGGCATTCCTTTGCACGGGCGCCGACACGCGTTTCGTCCGTTTTTGCATTGCATACCATAACTTACAAATAGTCAGCTGAAAATTTTTTTTAATCACTTTTCACCCTTCGGCATCTCACGCGTAGATGTGAGCCTCGTTGTTAATTTGGACGAGTTGCAATTTGGCGCTAGTGGGCAATAATGGTGTGTATGTAATGAAATGTAACCATTCTCTGATTACTCACAGGACGAAAAACATTTCCTGTTGTCGCCAAGCATATTTCCGGACAATGGCGTGGTACCAGCGAATGGGTATAAACGTTGGCAGGATGATAACATTGGTGAGTGTAGTGTGCGCTGACACAACCATATCCACCCACTTGGATATGCTATTCAACTTGTTTTCTTCTTTCCTCCCCCCTCCCCCTGCAGGTTGAAAGTAGGCCTGAGATTTGGGACCCAGCCGAGCCGGGCTACAGTGACCGAGATTTAAAGGCGGACGCCTGGCTTGCGGTCTGCACTGGGATGTATCCCGATTGGGACTCCGCCACTGCTGCCGTCCACAGTGAAATCCGTAAGTTTACACTATTGGTAATGCTTTGTTGGTTATTTCTTGGATGTACTCAGAACTGTACTGCATCTAACCACACTGTGTATTGCAGCTGTCGGTGGATTGCATCCTTTTGCAGGCTGCTTGTACCCAGTTTAATTGCCATTTCTTTATTATTTGCAGTTAAAGACGTCAAGAATCGTTGGCGGTCGGTTCGGGACCGCTACAAGAAGCATGAAAAAGATTGTGAAAAAAGCGGCATGTCCCCGTCACAAAAGAAATGTCCACACCAGGAGCAACTGCGCTTCCTCCGAACTAGTCGAGCGTTGCGCGCATAAGTGCAAATAAGTAAGCTAGCTCGGGTTCGATGTGGTCGCATTTTGAGGTTTTAGGTCTCTAAACGGTACTCTTGTTTCGTCCACAGATCCAGCGGGAACATTACGGCCGCGCCTCCCACAGTCACAACCGCTTCACCCGACAAAGATGTGCCGGGACAAGAGCCGCGGGACGATGAGTCCAGAGAAGGTACCCCAGCCTTGGAAGACAGCCAGCGTAGCACGCCCGATTTGAACCCCACTTCTGTTACTCCAGAAGTGGGGGACCAAATTGTGTCGTGTGGCAATACTACTGCCCCTGCCAGCAGAGCATGTCGTAGCAGGCAGGTGAGTTCCGAGCGGCCGAGCCGTAGCGTTGCTGCTCGTCCGCGTCGGAAGAATAGCAAGCCAGATGCCACCCAAGAGGCGCTGTCTTTATTACGGCGGTCTGAGACGGAGGATCAGTGGGACACAATGGGTACAGCCTTCGTGAACTGAGCTCGGAGCGTCAGTGGACAATTCCGCCAGTTCTTTACACAGTGTTAGAGATTTTTGGTTCTCAAAGACCCATTGCCGATAGCACTGCCATTATTGTGGCAATGAAAAATGCAGCCTTTCCAGTACAACACTCAAACCGCATGTTGCCTGCACCCCAATCTTTCCCTGATCAACCTGCCAGGGTTTCTAGGACACCGGTATACCCCATGCACCATGGCTCTCCTGACACTGGCTACGGCGACATGGTTCCCCGTCACAAGCGTAGTTTCTATCACTGATGAACAGCCCTCTGCAACAGACATCGCAACACTCAACCGCGCGACTGTGCACGCCCCCAAATGCATCTCAATGCAGTATAGGAGAAGGCTCTTTTACTTATACGACATTGCAGTGATCGAAAACGTTAACTTTGGGATAACTGCAATGTCTTACACGATACCATTGGAAAGTACAGGTTCCGTTGTGCTGTTGCCGTGTCTCACACTGCACGGATTTGGCTGGTGTCGCAGAAATCCTACGGATGGTCATGGGAAAGATTGGGGTTGCAATTTCTTAACATCGCTCACTGCCAGCTACGATGTGCTCTGCTGCAAAAAAGGCAAGGCGCACTCATTCCTTCACGGCAGTGGCACGCACGTTAATTTCTTCGCGGGCTGTGCCACTGTACGAGAAGGACTGTGTTTGCCCTATTTTTTTTTTTTTTTTTTTCCCGCTGCCTTGCTGTCCTCCAAGGTTGGGGTAAATCACTTTTCTGACTCATTGTCCTTTGTTTTCCTTTATTTATTTTCCTGTCTGTCTGTTTTCATGCTCGCTCTAGTGTAATGTTTGCTATTGGAGTTCGAGCATGAAAAAAAAAAAAAATGGTGATGAGAACAGGGGCAATCTGCGTGCCTGTTCCCATCATCATTTTCGCTTGCGGCATGGCCGTCAAGTGTGGCCAAAGCTAAACTGGTTGTGGATTGGCCAGTGATGGAGAAAAACTTTACATCATAGTGTAGCATTACCACGTGCGAAATGTGTGCAACTGCAGGCCCTCCTTATTTGTTCCTAGATATATGAAGCAAACACACAATACCGCAATCCGACAGTGATGTAAAACTGTGTCTGGATGTACGTGTTTGAAAAAAACGTATCTAGGGGGAAAAAAAAAAGTGGATTGATGCACTCCCGGTGCGTGGCTAATGTTGCGATACCAGTTCCATTGCTTGTGCAAAATTTGTTTTATTCATGTAGTGGTCATCGTTAACTGCGCTGAAAAGAAGGATACGGTTCAACTCATGCAATGTTGATTTAGCTATTAATAAAAATCCATCATAGCCTGAGAAATTGCGTAACTTTACAATACAGTTTATATATTTTGTCCGGCGAAAAAATTGGAAGAACAAACTTTTTTTCATGAAATATGAAAACTTTTTATTATGCAAACGGTTTAACAATTTGTGAAATTTTGACAGTTAAGGTGGAGGAGTGTCCTTTTGTGCCTTGAATAAAATACGTTTTTCTCCATGTACTTAGTTTTCCGCGTCCTTCTGAGGCTGGGCGCCGGGGGAGGGTCACACTGCAGTTAGGGCTGCACACCACCGACACAGGAGAACTGCCATGGCACGGTGCCTTCGTGACTAAGGAAATAGTCAGTGAAGAGTTCGCGTACCTGCACTGCAGTAGCAGGCGTCCTACCTCCCCCCCAGTTGATGACCGTGTCAAAGGCAGGATCGAGTTCTTCGACATCTACCTCGGGGCGATAGTCCCGGAGGTAGTTGTGAAGAACACAACATGCCTTGACAAGGTCATCAACTGTGTTAGGGTCTACTAACAGTGTAGTCCCTAGAACTCTCCACTGACTCACCATAATCCCGAAGGCACACTCAACCACACGACGTGCCCGGCTCAGCCGATAATTAAAAATCCTTTTCCGGGCATTCAGTCCTCTTCGCGGGCATGGGCGCAACAGGTTTGGCATCAACGGGAAAGCCTCATCCGATACCATCACAAAGGGGACTGGATGTGTGGTTCCCGGTAAAGGTTGTGGGGCTGGGAGCGTGACGCCATCTCGGAGAATTTGCATCACAATCTGTGATGTTCGCAGCACCCGAGAATCCCCAGTGCACAACAAAGGTTGCCCAAGTTTGCTGGTATGGTAAGTTCAACAATCTAGCTGCTGACAATGTATCTGAAGTCAACCAGCCACAAGATCATGATGTTCTAATGCCACGCACGGGCAAACTAACACCCACCCGCCCAGTGAGATCGGGGTAGCCGTGCAGGTGTCATGATGGGCGTGGTGCTAATAAAAGGGGTGGCTTGATAGCCTAGCTGTGAAAAAGCAGTGTGACGTAATGCTATAGCATTATGTCCTACTGCCGGAGCAATCAGTGCCTAAAAACTGGTACTGCGCAAAAATCACGGAACCCAAAAAAAAAAAAAAAATGGCTGTACACCCACAAAATACATTACAGATAGAACTACAGTGACACGATAAGAAAGGTTACTTACCGAAGGGTGATGAGCAGCCTTTCTTCTGCAGTGATCGCCTTCCTCATCTGCGTGTCCTGGTAGGTCAGATCGCACTCTAGTCCACAATGCATCAACAAACAACAAGGAAACTAAGCACACAATGACCACAAATCGCTCACCTTTTCAGATTGTTCTCTATCCATCATAAGCACAAATGCAATCAGTCTGCGTCGGTATGCGCGGCTCAGACGGACAGTTCCTCGGTCCATGTCTGCAGAGAAAATGGCCACAAATACAAAGTTCTTCCTACCCTATGCAGAAATGGGTGGGATCGATGACCTCACAGGAAACAGTTTTTTTTAGAATCTGCACCTAGTAAAATACGCAGGCAAATCTGCAACAAAAACCGCGCCTCTCCAAAAATAAACGCTGCGTTTTTTTCCGCAGCAAAGGGCCTGCGGATTTACCAGCGGTAGAACCGCTGATAAATCCGCGGTAAAAACCGCGTCTAAATTTGGCCATTGCATGCGGATTTGCCGCAGAAACGGAAAGGTTGCTGCAAATCCGCAGCGGCAAAACCGCGAAATTTCAGCGACAAATCCACCCTGTGTGAACCCAGCCTAAGGATCCACAACAGCAAGGGGAATAGAAGAAGACGCAGAACTTAAACCTGAGGAACTCTATCAGCAAAGAGAAGACCCAGGACCACACTCTGAGTAATGGCAACAGAAGAAGGAGAAGACCCAGAACTGTACCATAAGGAACTCCAGCAGTAAAGGGAAGAGGAGAAGACTCAGGACCAAACCGAGAGGATCCCCAACAGGAAGAGAAGTCCCATGACCGATCCCTGAGGAACTCCAACAGCAAGAGGAGAAGACCTAGAACTGAACCTTGAGATACCCCATCTGCAAACAGAAGAGGAAAAAACCCATGACCGGACCCTGAGGAACCTGAATAGCATGGGGAAAATGAGAAGACCCAGAACTGACCCTGAGGAACTCAAACAGCAAGGGAAAGAGGAGAAGACCCAGGACCGAACCCTGAGGAACCCCCACAGCAAGGGGAAGAGAGGACCCAGGACCGAACCCTGAGGAACCCCAACAGCAAGGGGAAGAGAGGACCCAGGACCGAACCCTCAGGAACCCCAACAGCAAGGGGAAGAGAAGGAAGACCCAGGACTAAACCCTGAGGAACCCCAACAGTAAGGGGAAGAGAGGACCCAGGACCAAACCCCGAGGAACCCCAACAGCAAGGGGAAGAGGAGAAGACCCAGAACCGAACCCTGAGGAACTCCAACAGCAAGGAGAAGACCCAGGACTGAACCCTGAGGAACTCCAACAGAAAGATGAAGAGGAGGAGACCCAGGATCAAACCCAGAGGAACCCCAACGGCAAGGGGAAGAGGAGTAAACCCATCAACGAACCCTGAGGAACTCGGGGTCTCCGTGCCCACACTGCCAATCCTATCACCTGGGCTGCGGGGGTGCAGCACAGGGGAGCCCCATTCTTTGTGACCTCCCCTTGCTGCCGTAATTCTGTACAAAATAACCGTCAGAAACCAAGACGCTCTTCCTCTCATCACCAACCTCCTCAATCAGGCTTCCGGGGCCCAGTGGTTCTCTAAGCTCGACCTGAAGGGAGTTTATAATCTAATCTGTATACGGGAAGGGGGTGAGTGGAAGACTGCCTTTAATACACCTCTTAGCCACTTTGAATACCTCGTTATGCCTTTTGGG
The DNA here is from genome assembly GCA_035609135.1 of Eleutherodactylus coqui. NCBI lineage: Eukaryota > Metazoa > Chordata > Amphibia > Anura > Eleutherodactylidae > Eleutherodactylus > Eleutherodactylus coqui. The sequence goes on along the minus strand of CM069410.1, from coordinate 225,765,983 downwards.
TTCTATAATGCCCCAGCTATTTTCCAAGGGTATATGCATTCCATTTTCCAGGATATCATGGGTGTGTTTGTTGTGGTATACCTGGATGACCTACTGATTTTCTCCTCTGACTGGGAGACACACCCTGTCCATTTACAAACCGTGCTGACTCGCTTCAGGGCTAACAAATTGTTCGCTAAATTAGAGAAATGTGTTTTCGGTGTCCAGAAAATATCATTCTTTGGGTACATCATTACACCATACAATATTCAGATGGATGCAGTAAAGGTGAAAGCAATCACGGAATGGGCTCAGCCAGTCAACTTAAGTGCTCTACAGCGCTTGCTTTACTATCGGAAATTTATCAAGAACTACTCCGTGATAGCTAAGCCTTTAATGGATCTCACCAGAAAGGGGGTTGATGTTAGTACCTGGTCTTCTGATGCTCTTGTGGCCTTCTCTACCCTGAAGGCTGCCTTCTCTTCTGCGCCCATCCTCATCCAGCCTGACCTATCCTGTCCTTTTGTGGTGGAGATAGAAGCCTCCAAGTTTGGAGTTGGAGCGGTATTGTCTCAAGGTCCCTCCACACTCACGAACCTTAGACCTTGTGCCTACATTTCCAAGAAGTTCTCGTCTACTGAAAGAAATTACAACATAGGCCCACCAGAAATTACTAGCTATTAAGTTGGCATTTGAGCAATGGAGGCACTTTCTAGAAGGAGCACTCCATCAGATCACTGTACTCACAGACCATAAAAGCCTCATTTATCTAGACTCCGCTTAGAGGTTGAATGCTCGGCAAGCCCGCTGGGCCTTGTTCTTTTCACGGTTCAACTTTTTGGTAACTTACAGACCCGGCTCAAAAAATGTTAAGGCAGATGCGTTGTCTAGGAGTTTTGGTACCCTGGAACCTTCAGAGTCTGAGCCTGAGAGTATTCTCTTCCCCAGAGTGGTTATCACTGCTGTCTCCTTTGACCTGTCACCTGTTATACATGCAACTCAACAATTGGCCCCTGAAGCCCTTCCGGAAGGCAAACTTTTTGTCCCTTTGTTGTTGAGGTTGAAGGTCTTAGAGGAGACCCATGGTTCAGTACTAGCTGGTCACCCCAGTATCAGGGGAACTCAGAAACTACTATCCAGGATTTATTGGTGGCCTCATATGGTCAGGAATGTCTGTTCATTTGTTTTGGCATGCCCGGTTTGAGCCAGGGGGAAAAGTCTCAGGAGACGTCCTGAGGTCCTCTTCTCCCTGTGCCCGTTCCATCTAGGCCATGGTCCCATCTGTGCATGGACTTTGTAACAGATCTGCCTTTCTTGCATGGGAACATGATCATTTGTATCATAGTTGATCGTTTTTCCAAAATGTCACATTTCGTTCCTCTATGCAAGTTACCTGACGCCAAGCAACTATCTGAACTGTTTATCAGGGAGATTGTTCGGCTACATGGAATTCCGGAGGATATTATCTCGGATACAGGAGTGGAGTTTGTTGCTAGTTTCTGGCGAGCTTTCTGCAAAAACCTAAATGTTAACTTGTCTTTTTCTTCTGCATTCCATCCTGAATCTAACAGACAAACTGAACGCATGAATAAAGAATTAATCCAGTACCTACGACCTTTTGTTTCCGATCAGTTTCAGTGGGCCAACTACTTACCTCTCGACGAATTTGCCATCAATAACCATGTTAATTCGTTTTCCCGAGTCTCACCGTTTTTCTGTAATTATGGTTTCCATTCCCGGTTTCCATTCTCTACTCCTTCTGCTTCTGACACTCCGTCTGCTGATACATCTACCAATCGAACTGTGCACAGTTTGGGCCCAGGGTCATAAGAACTTTCAGGGTTCCCAGGAGAAAATGCTTAGTGCGTCTTTTATTTGACTGCCTATCTCTGAACCTTTTGGGGTTGGGGAGCAGGTTTTACTGTCTTCCAAGAATTTGAAACTTAAGGTTCTGTCCTTAAAACTTGCTCCTCATTTTATTGGTCCATTTTCAATCTCTCAGGTTGTTAACCCGGTAGCATACAAATTATCTCTTCCTGGGTCTTGGAAGGTTCACAACGTCTTCCACAAAAGTTTACTAAAGAGATTTTGCCCAACCGTGACTCGACCCACCCTATCCCACTCTGGTGCAAGGAGAATTAGAATATGAGTTGGAGAAAATTGTTGATGCCAGATGGGTTCGGGGCTCGATTCAGTATCTAGTCCACTGGAAAGGGTTTGGCCCTGAGAATAGGACATGGGTCCCTTCCAGGGATGTTCATGTGCCATGCCTGGACTGACTCTTCCACAGGGCCTTTCCTCTCAAGCCTGCTCCTGGACGTGGGGATCCAGTGTTTCCCGTAGAAAGGGGGGGGGGGGGGTACTGTCAGGAACAGCGGCTCTTGGGGTATCCGTGCCCACACCACTGGTTCTATCACCTTGGCTGCGGGGGTGCGGCGCAGGGGAGCCCTGGTATTTGCGATCTCCCCTGGCCGCCGTAGTCCCGGACGCCAGCTCCGGGCGCGCACACCCGTGCTCAGGGAGCAGGCGTCTAGGTAGTCCGGTTGCTGGGGACGCGGTGGGTGCCATCCCGCGCCGTGTCCCCGTTGCTATGACACCCGGGCACGCTTGCGCTGTCTCTGCCTTACTTTAGCAGGCGTCGGGGGCTGTTTCTCCCAGCATCCTGTGATTCGGTCCTGCTGCTGTCAGACTCTCCGCCCCAGCAGCTGCTACGGTGGGAGTTCTGACAGCATTTAAACTGCTCAGTTTCCTTCTGATATTGCCAGTGTATGTTTGGTCTCCAGCTACACCCGCGTTACCTTGAATTGATGCCCTGTTTTGACCCGCTGCTTTGGACCTGACTTCGACTTCGCCTGAATCCTTGTACTGAGTTCTCTCCTGTTACCGACCAGGATTGCCTGACCTGCTTTTGTGTTTGTTTGTCTTGCTGTATTTGTCTGTGAGTCTGACTCCAGCCCCGCATCCCTAGTGAGCCTAGGGACTGTTGCCCAGTTGTCGCCCTAGGGCCTAGCCTAGGGGGGACAAGAAGGTAGGGACAGTGGTTGCGGGTAGGACTAGGGACTTCCACCTGCCTGGACTCCAGTCATGACAGGAAGAAGAGAAGACCCAGAACTGAACCCCGAGGAACTCCAACAGCAAGGGGAAGAGGAGGAGATCTAGGACCAAACCCAGAGGAATGCCAACAGCAATGAGAAAAGAAGAAGACCCAAAACCGAACCCTGAGGAACCGCAAGGGGGAGAGAAGACCCATGACCAAACCATGAGGAATCCCAACAGCAAGGGTAAGAGGAGTAGACCCATCACCGAACTCTAAGGAACTCCAACAACAAGGGGAAGAGGAGAAGACCCAGGGCCAAACCTTGAGAAACCCCCAACAGCAAAGGGAAGAGGAGAAGACCCAGAATCGAACCATGAGGAACCCCAACAGCAAGGGTTAAGATCCAGGATCGAACCATGAGGAACTCCCAACAGCAAGGGGAAGAGGAGAAAACCTGTGACTGAATCCTGAGGAACCCGAATATCATGGGGAAAAGAAGAAGACCCAGAACCGAACCCTGAGGAACTACAATAACAAGGGAAATAAGAGAAAATCCAGGACTGAACTCTGATGAACCACAACAGCAAGGGTAAGACCCAGGATTGATCCCTGAGGAACTCCAACAGCAAGGGGAAGACGACAAGACCCAGGATTAAAACCCTAAGGAACCCCAGCATAAATGGGAAAAGAAGACTCAGAACGAAACCCTAAGGAACTCCAACAGCAAGGGGAGGAGGAGGTGACCCAGCACCAAACCCAGAGGAACACCAACAGCAATGAGAAAAGGAGAAGACCCAGAACTGAACCGTAAGGAACTCCAGCAGTAGGGGGAAGAAGAAGAGACCTAGGACCAAACCCAGAGGAACCCAACAGCAAGGGAAAGAGGAGAAGACCCAGAACTGAACCCTGAGAAACTCCAACAGCAAGGAGAAGAGGAGAAGACCTGAACCAAACCATGAGGAACCCCGACAGCAAGGCAAAGAGGAGAAGACCCAGAACCGAACACTGAAGAACCCCAACAGCAAGGAGAAGACCCAGGACTGAACCCTGAGGAACTCCAACAGAAAGGTGAAGAGGAGGAGACCCAGGACCAAACCCAGAGGAACGCCAATAGCAACGGGAAGAGGAGAAGACACAGAACCGAACCCTAAGGAGCTCCAGCAGTAAGAAGAAGAGGAGGAGACCCAGGACCAAACCCAGAGGAACCCCAACAGCAAGGGGAAGAGGAGTAAACCCATCAACGAACCCTGAGGAACTCAGGGTCTCCGTGCCCACACCGCCGATCCTATCACCTGGGCTGCGGGGGTGCGGCACAGGGGAGCCCCGTTCTTTGTGACCTCCCCTGGCTGCCGTAATTCTGTACAAAATAACCGTCAGAAACCAAGACGCTCTTCCTCTCATCGCCAACCTCCTCAATCAGGTTTCCGGGGCCCAGTGGTTCTCTAAGCTCGAACTGAAGGGAGTTTATAATCTAATCTGTATACGGGAAGGGGATGAGTGGAAGACTGCCTTTAATACACCTCTTAGCCACTTTGAATACCTCGTTATGCCTTTTGGGTTCTATAATGCCCCAGCTATTTTCCAAGGGTATATGAATTCCATTTTCCAGGATATCATGGGTGTGTTTGTTGTGGTATACCTGGATGGCCTCCTGATTTTCTCCTCTGACTGGGAGACACACCCTGTCCATTTACAAACCGTGCTGACTCGCTTCAGGGCTAACAAATTGTTCGCTTAATTAGAGAAATGTGTTTTCGGTGTCCAGAAAATATCATTCTTTGGGTACATCATTACACCATACAATATTCAGATGGATGCAGTAAAGGTGAAAGCGATCACGGAATGGGCTCAGCCAGTCAACTTAAAAGCTCTACAGCGCTTGCTTTACTATCGGAAATTTATCAAGAACTACTCCGTGATAGCTAAGCCTTTAATGGATCTCACCAGAAAGGGGGTTGATGTTAGTACCTGGTCTTCTGATGCTCTTCTGGGAAGAAGAGAAGACCTGCCACCAAACCCAGAGGAACCCAAACGGCAAGGGGAAAGGAGAAAAAGTAGAACCAGAGAATGATACACTGAATGAGCAGTCAGAGAGGCAGGAGGAAAACCAGGAGAGAGCAGAGTCTTGAAGGCTGATAGAGCGGAGCGTACTGTGGTGTCATTTACCCCCCAGCTCTGTATACATATCACCTCCTCTATATATTTGATGCATACAGGGATGATATTATATATAGGGAAGGTTATATGTATAGAAGAGAGGACATTATATCAACTCCTATACAGTAGATACTCCCCACCGATGACAGCAACTGTTCTATAATAATACTATATATACTAGTTTTGTGTCCTTAGGGCGTGAATAATTAGCTGGCTGCGGCGGTAGCATTCTTTGCCTACGTTATCTGGTGATGATGAGGAGAGCCACTGTCTTTGCTGTTGCCGCTCCTGTAATTGCCATAGTGATTTATCACTAGTTAATCATTCCTCATCACAGCATATCTGCACTTCACCTAATGCCACTCCCCTGCGTCACCTCACACTATTCACCTGGAAAGGTAAAGTTAGTGACCCCAGAGCAGGCCGGACCAGGTATAAAAGTATTGGCTGCCAATAATTTGTGCCGCCATTAGCAGGTTATATGGTTTAGCTTTGTGTGACCATCTGCATTGTGTGTTTCCACCCTAAGGATGGGCCAGTGCTGTGTGCCTGCTGGTGGCCACTACGCACCTCAGTTACTATAAGGGGTTAAACACCAATATAACAGTTGTATTTGTTCCTGCCAGGACCTTCACAGAGGTCCTGTTCTGGGGATTTGGGGTGACTCAGCAGTTTCAGAGAGTGCAGGAAAGAGACTCAGCTAGTGGGAGCTGCAGCAGAGCTGACCTGGGAGAGCCTCCAGTGAATGGGAGTTTGTGGGAGAGTTGTGAGCTGTTAAATTGGTCGGTGCTGTTGATACATGCACTGAGTTGGCCGGGACTGCGTGTCCTGGCAATGTGCACTATCGTCCGAGACTCAGAGACCGGCATCCACGAACTATCTGAATGTGACAACGGTTGAGAGACTGAAGAAATTAACTGAGGAAGCTTCTAGAAATGAACCTCTTTGACACACTTTGAGGGTAACGTTGCACCCCCAACCTCCCACATAAAGGGTGACCGTCTGCAGTCAAAGGTGCTGTGATTGCCCACAGAGTGTGGATTGCCCACAGAGACTGTTTGGTGATCCGGCCGATAAATATAACCCGGTGGCAGAGAGCTGTGCTGGGTAAGAGAGTAGTTCTCCCATTCTGTACTGGATTCAGTGTGTTGTCACCCCCGGCGAGGGCGGACGGTGTAATTGCTGATTATTACCAAAGAGTGTATATAGGGCGTACACCTATTCTGTCTGGTACTGCTTCTTTAAGAGATGTATAGATCTGTATACATACATACAAATACATAGTTTTTCCTGCACTAGAAAGCCATAGTGTCATAGCTAGCTGGCCGTGTCGGATTGGGACTTGAGTGATTTCATGGCACCAACTTTGCTGGTGTGTGAATGGGCTGGTTGGCTGCAGGCATAGAGGTTCTGTACGATATCCTGCAGCATATCGCGTGATGTAATAAGGAGTTTAATATAGTTTTATTAAATAGTAGAAAAAAATAAAAAGCAGTCATTAAAAAAAGAAAAACTTGTCTCATGAAAAAAAAAAAAAAATAAGTGGTCTGGCTGGTTCTGTAAACATCCAGATATTAAAGTATCGCATTATTAATCTTGCACAGTGAACACAGTCCGATAAATAATCTACGCCATGCCGTATCCAAGAAAAAATGGAATAAAAAGCCATCGAAAGCCATACGTACTCCAAAATGTTACTAATAGAAACGAAAGGTCGCCGCACAAAGAAGGAGCCCTCACACAACCCAATCCACGCCAAAGTGTAAAGTTATGGGGGTCAAAAATAGGCGGCAGGAAACAAATTCTTGTTTTTTACTTTTTTTTCAGTTGTATTACACTAAAAACTCTATGTATTTGGTATCTCTGTATTTGTACTGATCAAGAGAATAGAGGGAAGGCATCACTTTTACTGTATTGTGAACGCCATAGTGACTAACACTCGCCATCAATTGGGCAGTCGCATGTTTTTTTTTTCCATTTCTCCTTTAGGGCTCAGTCACATGGGCGGCCGACTTCACCGGAAAAATACGAGTTACGATTTTTTGAAAGCGGGGAAGGAAAAAAAAAAAGGGAAAACGAAAAAGGGCATTAGCGGAGAGGAAGGGGTCAATGCTACCAGCGTAAGGGGTTCTCCTTCCTGATGGCCTTGTCAGTACAGTCTCGTTTGCTCGGTAACCCTGTAAAGCCTTGCTGTTTACGGCGGCATATTCCGCGCCCGTCTGGTTACTCCCTGAAGAGGCGTTATGTAGACTGATGACTGGCAGGTACTTTCTCTGGTTCCTGAGCGAAGTGGTTTGGGGGAGCTGTTTAATCTGCTACGGAGAACGCCTCACCCTTGTTGTAGCTGAGCACGGACTGTTATTGGCACGTTGTCCGGCTGTGAGTCCAGCATCGTTGTCTTCTGCGGCCTGCAGCCTCTCCATATTATGTCAACACGCCAAAGGTCCTACCGGCTGTGGGAGATTTGGGGTTCACTGGGGCCAAGAAGTCAGCGATCCCCTGATGACGCTGGTCTTTGGCGAGGCATGTTGGGGGGCCATCATTATAGCATGCAGTCAGTCTGTAACAGCTGTGATGTTTGGGGGCTCCCGGCTGTGGCCCCTGGGTTCCTCGTTTTTCTCCTGCTGTCCCATTGATGGTGCAGTTGACAATAGCGGGACTGACAACCTGCAGGCTGCCGAGACATCTGTGATGACCATTGACTAATAAAGTGGTCTTTTACTGATTGGAGACACTTTAACCCCTTCTACCTCAGTGACGTAGATGTCCGTCACAGAGGTGCGGGGTGGGTATGCAGCCAGTTTGGGAGCCGAACCCAATGCGCGCCCGGCAGCTGACGTTCACCGCAAACAGCCGCAGTCCGAACTAACTGCCATCACTGCTGTTTGACAGCCTTCATGTGCAGGGGCACCCCCGACGCACTCACAGCACCCCCATGATGAGATTGCGGGGTGCTGACAGGTGACATGGCAGCCCAGGACTGCCATGTATTGAACCATATTAAACCATGCCTATGGCCTGTACTAGGGCTTAAAAAGTGAACACGAAAAATACGATACACTGCAATACTGAAGTGTTACTGCATATTATAGAAGCCATCAAGCTGTCCCAAGTTCCTACGGAGGCATTTGAATTGGGTGTTTTTATTGCGCAGGTTTCGTATGTTGCGAGACACACAGCGATGCCGCAAGATGGAAAAACTGCAGCCTGTTCTATTTCTCTGCAAGATCGCAGGAAACTCGCCCATTGTTTTCTATGGGGGAGTTAAAAATCGCATCACACTCGCATTGCATTGCATGCGGGATGCAAGTTTTTTATTTTTGCCTACTGGGAAAAAGTGCAGTTTTCTCATAAAACGCCATCACACTCACATAGAAAATCCCATTTTTACAAGCGTGATATGAGCTACTTGCAGCGATAATGCGCTCATCCGTGTAAATACGGCCGGAAGGGAACTGAAAAATAATGTAAAAAACTAATTAAAAACCCTTTTCCAACAAAATGATCAAAATAAGACTAATTGCTATCGCTGTGTCCGAAAAAACCCGAAGCATAATTTTTCTCACAAGGCGAAGAATAAATATACAGCGCCAGAATTGCATTTTTTTTTTTTTTTTGTCACCCCGTCTCCAAGTAAAGTGATCAAAAAGTTGCATCTATCTCAAAATGGTACCAATAAAAACTACAGGTCGCCTCAGAAAACATGAGTCCCCGCACAGCACCCCCGACTGAAAAATACAGCAGTTATGGCGGTCAGAAGATGGATGCGCAAAGCAATTAAAAAAAAATATATATATTTTTTTCTTTTAAGCAGCACAACATAAAATAACCTCTAAAAATCTGTCATGGCCGTCGTCGTAGCGACCCGAAGGACCATGATTGGGCAATTGTGTTTTTTCCATTTCACCCCACTTGGTAGCAGTTAGTGGTACATCAGAGGGCAGCACTGAAGGCACAACGCCTCCCCGTCACCTGTCTGGGGGTCTCATACACAGCAGAATGCCCCCAGAGACTGTATGCTACATTGTAAAGCCCCCACCAGTACGCACTGACCCCCCAGGAGACCATGATCATCACCCCCAACATCTCCTTCAGGAGAACTCCCATGATGCACTGTGCTGTGTATCTAATCCTATCCTGTGTGATACTGTCTGCTGAGCTGTGTATCTAATCCTATCCTGTGTGATACTGTCTGCTGAGCTGTGTATCTAATCCTATCCTGTGTGATATTGTCTGCTGAGCTGTGTATCTAATCCTCTCCTGTGTGATACTGTCTGCTGAGCTGTGTATCTAATCCTCTCCTGTGTGATACTGTATGCTGAGCCGTGTATCTAATCCTATCCTGTGTAATTATGTCTGCTGAGCCGTGTATCTAATCCTACCCTGTGTAATAATGTCTGCTGAGCCGTGTATCTAATCCTACCCTGTGTAATACTGTCTGCTGAGCTGTGTATCTAATCCTATCCTGTGTAATTATGTCTGCTGAGCCGTGTATCTAATCCTACCCTGTGTAATACTGTCTGCTGAGCTGTGTATCTAATCCTATCGTGTGTGATACTGTGTGCTGAGCCGTGTATCTAATCCTACCCTGTGTGATACTGTCTGCTGAGCTGTGTATCTAATCCTACCCTGTGTGATATTGTCAGCTGAGCTGTGTATCTAATCCTACCCTGTGTGATATTGTCAGCTGAGCTGTGTATCTAATCCTATCCTGTGCAATACTGTTTGCTGAGCCGTGTATCTAATCCTACCCTGTGTGATATTGTGTGCTGAGCTGTGTAACTAATGCTATCCTGTGTGATACTGTCTGCTGAGCCGTGTATCTAATCCTACCCTGTGTAATAATGTCTGCTGAGCCGTGCATCTAATCCTATCCTGTGTGATACTGCCTGCTGAGCCATGTATCTAATCCTATCCTGTGTAATACTGTCTGCTGAGCTGTGTATCTAATCCTACCCTGTGTGATACTGTCTGCTGAGCCGTGCATCTAATCCTACCCTGTGTGATAATGTCTGCTGAGCTGTGTATCTAATCCTTTCCTGTGTGATACTGTCAGCTGAGCTGTGTATCTAATCCTATCCTGTGTGATACTGTCTGGTGAACTGCTGTGTATCTAATCCTACCCTGTGTGATACTGTCTGCTGAGCCGTGTATCTAATCCTTCCCTGTGTAATAATGTCTGCTGAGCCATGCATCTAATCCTATCCTGTGTCATACTGTCTGCTGAGCCGTGTATCTAATCCTTCCCTGTGTAATAATGTCTGCTGAGCCGTGCATCTAATCCTATCCTGTGTGATACTGCCTGCTGAGCCATGTATCTAATCCTATCCTGTGTAATACTGTCTGCTGAGCTGTGTATCTAATCCTACCCTGTGTGATAATGTCTGCTGAGCTGTGTATCTAATCCTTTCCTGTGTGATACTGTCAGCTGAGCTGTGTATCTAATCCTATCCTGTGTGATACTGTCTGGTGAACTGCTGTGTATCTAATCCTACCCTGTGTGATACTGTCTGCTGAGCCATGTATCTAATCCTATCCTGTGTAATACTGTCTGCTGAGCTGTGTATCTAATCCTACCCTGTGTGATAATGTCTGCTGAGCTGTGTATCTAATCCTTTCCTGTGTGATACTGTCAGCTGAGCTGTGTATCTAATCCTATCCTGTGTGATACTGTCTGGTGAACTGCTGTGTATCTAATCCTACCCTGTGTGATACTGTCTGCTGAGCCGTGTATCTAATCCTACCCTGTGTGATATTGTCTGCTGAGCCGTGTATCTAATCCTATACTGTGTGATACTGTCTGCTGAGCTGTGTATCTAATCCTTCCCTGTGTAATAATGTCTGCTGAGCCGTGCATCTAATCCTATCCTGTGTGATACTGCCTGCTGAGCCATGTATCTAATCCTATCCTGTGTAATACTGTCTGCTGAGCTGTGTATCTAATCCTACCCTGTGTGATAATGTCTGCTGAGCTGTGTATCTAATCCTTTCCTGTGTGATACTGTCAGCTGAGCTGTGTATCTAATCCTATCCTGTGTGATACTGTCTGGTGAACTGCTGTGTATCTAATCCTACCCTGTGTGATACTGTCTGCTGAGCCATGTATCTAATCCTATCCTGTGTAATACTGTCTGCTGAGCTGTGTATCTAATCCTACCCTGTGTGATAATGTCTGCTGAGCTGTGTATCTAATCCTTTCCTGTGTGATACTGTCAGCTGAGCTGTGTATCTAATCCTATCCTGTGTGATACTGTCTGGTGAACTGCTGTGTATCTAATCCTACCCTGTGTGATACTGTCTGCTGAGCCGTGTATCTAATCCTACCCTGTGTGATATTGTCTGCTGAGCCGTGTATCTAATCCTATACTGTGTGATACTGTCTGCTGAGCTGTGTATCTAATCCTATCCTGTGTGATACTGTCTGCTGAGCCGTGTATCTAATCCTATCCTGTGTGATACTGTCTGCTGAGCCGTGTATCTAATCCTATCCTCTGTGATACTGACTGCTTAGCTGTGTATCTAATCCTATCCTGTGTGATACAGTCTATGAGTTATGTATCTAATATTCTCCTGTGTGATACTGACTGCTTAGCTGTGTATCTAATCCTATCCTGTGTGATACTGTCTGCTGAGCTGTGTATCTAATCCTATCCTGTGTGATACAGTCTATGAGTTATGTATCTAATATTCTCCTGTGTGATACTGACTGCTGAGCTGTGTATCTAATCCTATCCTGTGTGATACAGTCTATGAGTTATGTATCTAATATTCTCCTGTGTGATACTGTCTGCTGAGCTGTGTATCTAATCCTATCCTGTGTGATACAGTCTATGAGTTATGTATCTAATATTCTCCTGTGTGATACTGTCTGCTGAGCTGTGTATCTAATCCTACCATTAATTATAAATTCTGCTGTTTATCTAATTCTGTCCTGTGTGATACTGTCTGCTGAGCTGTGTATCTAATCCTATCCTGTGTGATACAGTCTATGAGTTATGTATCTAATATTCTCCTGTGTGATACTGACTGCTGAGCTGTGTATCTAATCCTATCCTGTGTGATACAGTCTATGAGTTATGTATCTAATATTCTCCTGTGTGATACTGTCTGCTGAGCTGTGTATCTAATCCTATCCTGTGTGATACAGTCTATGAGTTATGTATCTAATATTCTCCTATGTGATACTGTCTGCTGAGCTGTGTATCTAATCCTACCATTAATTATAAATTCTGCTGTTTATCTAATTCTGTCCTGTGTGATACTTTTTATTAACTCGTGTATCTAATCCTATCCTGTGTGATACTATCTGCTGTCTATCTAAGCCTCTCAGGTGTGGCAGGTGCTCCGTGACTGGAGGAAGCTCAGGATTAGTGTGCAGTTAGAGTCAACATTCGCCACTCCTTTACTGGGTGGCAGGCAGTTGAGCCCCATGACCAAGGCCGCAGGCTGTGGGGGGTCCGTTACCCGGGCCGCAGGCTGTGGGGTTCCGTGACCCGGGCTGCAGGCTGTGGGGTTCCGTGACCCGGGCTGCAGGCTGTGGGGTTCCGTGACCCAGGCTGCAGGCTGTGGGGTTCCGTGACCCGACCGCAGGCTGTGGGGTTCCGTGACCCGACCGCAGGCTGTGGGGTTCCGTGACCCGACTGCAGGCTGTGGGGTTCCGTGACCCGACTGCAGGCTGTGGGGTTCCGTGACCCGACTGCAGGCTGTGGGGTTCCGTGACCCGACCGCAGGCTGTGGGGTTCCGAGACCCAGCCGCAGGCTGTGGGACCCCGTGACCCGAAGGCAGGGCCGTGGGACCCTGTGACCCGGAGGAAGGGCTGTGGGGACCCCGTAACCCGGAGGCAGGGCCGTGGGGACCTCGTGACCCGGAGGCAGGGTTGTGGGGACCCCGTGACCCGGAGGAAGGGCCGTGGGGACCCCGTAACCCGGAGGCAGGGCCGTGGGGACCTCGTGACCTGGAGGCAGGGTTGTGGGGACCCCGTGACCCGGAGGCAGGGCCGTGGGGACCCGTGACCCGGAGGCGGGCCGTGTGGCCCCGTGCTGACTCCTGGTGACAGGTAGGAGCTAAGAATAGATTTGGACAAATTTGCTTTGTGAGCTCACTGGTGTGATGAGTGACAGCAGGGCCTCGCCTGCGGGGGGCGTGCACCTGCCAACAGGTGGCTCCAGCACCGCAGCATAGAGTCACAGGCGGCACCAGAGCAAACAGCAAACTGCAGCCGAACCACACACAGCTCCAGGATGGCTCCCGCTATGACTGCCACTACTCTCCTCATCATCCTCTCCTGCTCTCATCTTCACCGTAAGTGAAGCTCTATATGTAATATGTGAGGATTCCCGGGACTGGGGGTCGTGGGGGTTACAGGAAGGATTATCAGATTACAGGTGTATGTGGACATACAGATGTAGCAAAGCTGTTTCTGCCTGGTGTGACAACACGTCAGCAGATAACATACTGAGCTCTGCTACATCTGCACACAGAACATATGACACTGGCCGCTATGGGCAGGGAGGAATTATCTGTCATTGCTAGTTACATACCATATAAACACGATAATGTAGCAGAGCTGAGTGCACAGTCTGGGTAAGACATGATGTCTTCATGAGTTCTGTACATAGAGGCCTGACCCTGTCTTTACTGGGGAGGGGTTCAGTACCCATTTGTGGGGGTCTGGGGCACCTGGATGAGGGGATGGATAACTGTAGAGCATATGAGGGAGGATGAGGTGACTGAATGGTTAATATAGAGAGCACCACCACGGGGTCCACCTGTAGCCCTGAGATTCTGGAAGTTCTACACTGAGAGGGGTGCCCTCTGTATGCCACTGAGCTGAGATTCAGTGATTCTGGCGTCACCAAGATCTTTTAAACGGCCACAAATTCCCTGATCAGTGATGACACCTTGTGAGGGAAAGATTAGGGATCCAGATAACTTGCAGGCGGGACAGGGCAGGGGCCGTCCTCTCATATTCTCTGTATAGAATGAAAATATGTGGCAGTGTGACTGACGGATGAGCTGGCAGCACCCAACACCTCTGCAAGATTATTTAAATTGGGAGAGGGGAATAAGCCATTCCAGACCCCTCTATCTTCCTACAGGTTCCTCTGTCCCCCTGATGACCCCTCTGTCCCCCTGAAGACCCCTCTGTCTCCCTCTAGATCCCTCTGTGACACCTTCAAACCCCTCTTTCTCCCTCCAGACCCCTCTGTGCCTCCTTCAGACCCCTATGTCCTTCTCCCAACCCCTATGTCGTCGTCCAGATCCCCTGTCTCTTTCCACTTTCTGTCCTCCACAAGGCTCCTCTGTCCTCCTCCAGATCCCTCTGTCCCCCTCCAGATCCTTCTGTCCTCCTCCAGACCCTTCTGTCCCCCTTTAGACCTTTCTGTCCTCCTCTAGACCCTTCTGTCCCCCTTCAGCCCACTCTTTCCTCCTCCAGAGCTTCCAGACCTCTCTTTCCCCATCCAGATCTCTCCCTCCATCCCCTGCCAGATCCCTTCTTTCCCCTACAGACCCCTAAGCCCTTTCCCCAACCCCTATTCCTTCCTGTAGACCTCTCTGTCTTTTCCTCCAGACCCTTCTGTCTTCAACAAGGGTCCTCTGTCCCCATCCAAATCCCTCCTTCTCCCTCCAGGAGCCTCTGTGCCCATCCAGGTTCCTCTATCCTCCTTCCAGGTTCCTCTGTCCTCCTCCAGGTTCCTCTGCCCCCCCATCCCCTCCAAGTTTCTCTATCCCCCCTCCTGATTCCTCTGTCCCCCTTCAGATCCCTTCTTCCCCCTTCAGACCCCCCTGTCCTCTTCCAGACCCCCCTGTCCTCTTCCAGACCCCCCTGTCCTCTTCCAGACCCTTCTGTCCTCTTCCAGACCCTTCTGTCCCCCTCCAGACCCTTCTGTCCTTATCCAGATCTCTCCTCCTTCCAGACTCCTCTGACCCCCTCCTGATCCCTCCGTCCCCCTCAAGACCCCTCCTCCTCCTTCAGACCCCTTTGTCTGCCTTCAGGAGCCTTTGTCCCCCTCCTGGTTCCTTTGTGCAATCCAGATCCCTCCTTTCCCCTCTAGACCCCTCTGTCCCTCTCCAGGTTCCTGTGTCCTCTCTCCAGACTCTTCTGGCTGGCCAAGTGACGGTTGGGTAATGACTGGGTGATGGCTGGTTGACCATTGGGTGACTGTCAGATGGTAGCTGGGTGATGGCTGTGTGACAGCTAAGTGACCACTGGGTGAATGCTGGGTAACAGTTGTGTTACCTTTTACGTAATGGCTGGGTGACGGCTGAATGACCACTGGGTGACATCCGTGTGACCTCTGGGTGATGGCCAGATGATGGCTAGGTGATCAGTGTGATGACTGGGCTCCTCCTGGTGTTGTGAATTCCTTTCTGTGGAGGGTTTGGAGCTTCCGAGCACCTGATGACGCACAGCACCCGGTGCTGGTATTATTGCTTGCATTTCCCTCCCTTTATTTCCTCCTCCTGTGACTTTCTCTCTCGTTCCTCTTGTTGACTCTTATTTTCAGTGTTAGTATTTACCCCTAGGGGCGGTTTCTGGAGATTTTCAAAAGATGGGGTGTCCATTCTTTATCTGAGTATTTGGGGTAGCAATTGGGGGCTGGGCAGATGACAGGGAGCAGGGATTATCTATAAGATCATAGGGATGGCACCATTATGGGGAGAAGCAGAGGCCGTGCACGGTGCTGTGGAGCAACCACTGAGCTCTGGATGCTCATCCGTTGTGTATGTACAGGGAATGCAGTCACACCTCGTCCTCCGGGGACACAACAAGGACAGCAGTGCTATAGGATGTGTGATGGCTGGGGGGGGGGGGGGGGGGTGGCGGAATGTTATCAGGGTGCAGGGTCTTCCTCCGCTGATCTTTAAGATGACATCCAGGGGTGTTGATGTTCCACGTGGCGCCGTCACACCATATGGGTGAGCTGTATGCCCATGTCACCAACGGCTACAGAGCGTATGCAGCTCTTCCTCTCCCCATAGTCAGGTCTGTTCTCTCTTTGCAGTTTCTTCCTCTCCCAATGATCAGGACTCTTCTCTCTCCACAGTTTCTTCCTCTCCCCATGGTCAGGTCTCTTCTCACTCCACAGTCTCTTCCTCTCCCCATGGTCAGGTCTCTTGTCTCTCCACAGTCTTATCCTCTCTCTATCGTCAGATATGTTCTCCCTTCGCAGTCTCATCCTTCCTCTTTCATCAGGTTTGTTCTCTCTCTCCAAAGTCTTATCCTCTCTCCATCATTAGGTCTGTTCTCTCTCCACAGACTCGTCCTTTCTCCAACGTTAAGTCTGTTCTCTCTTTCCCGCTTCACCCTCTTTCTGTGGTCAGGTCTCTTCAATCTTCTAACTTCAAGCAGTCTTGTTTTCTCTCCTTTGTCAACTATGTTCTCTCTCCAGAGTTTCATCTTCTCTCCATGATTAGGTCTCTTCTCTATCTACAGTCTTGTTCTTTCTGCATTGTCAGGTCTGTTTTTCCTCTCCTATCTCGTCCTCTCTCGAGGGTCAGGTCTCTTCTGTCTTCTTGTTTTCTGCAGTCTCTTCCTCTCTCCAAGGTCAGGTTAATTCTCTCCCCATTGTCTTGTCCTCTCTCCATGGTTGGGTCTATATGGTCTTCTCTCTCTCCAAAGTCTTGTTCTCTCCCCATTGTCAGATCCGTTCTCTCTCCACAGACTTATCCTCCCCCCATGGTCAGGTTCGTTCTCCCTTCATGGTCAGGTGTCTATGGTCCTCTCTCGCCAAAGTCTCATCCTTTCCCCGTCATCATGTCTATTCTCTCTTCACAGTCTTTTCCTCTCTCCATCCTAAATGCTTTCCTCTCTCCACAGTCATATCCTCTCTCCATTGTCAAGTCCCTTTGGTCTTCTCTCTCTCCATAGTCTCTTCCTCTCTCCATTGTCAAGCTCGTTTTCCCTCCGCAGTCTTGTCCTGTCTCCATTGTCAGGTCTCTTCAGTCTTCTCTCTCCACAGTGTCATCCTCTCCCCATGGTCAGGTTCGTTCTCCCTCCGCAGTCTCTTCCTCTCTCCATTGTCAGGTCTCTTCAGCCTTCTCTCTCTCCACAGTCTCATCTTCTTTGCATGGTTAGGTTCGTTCTCCCTCTGCAGTCTCTTCCTCTGTCCATTCTCAGGGCCCTTTGGTCTTCCTTCTCTCCACAGTCTCTTCCTCTCTCCATGGTCACATCTGTTCTCTCAGTGTATTGAGAAATATAGAACAAGGAGAATAACCTGCGTTTTATAGGAGAAAGTTGGGGGTTAGTGGAGTGCTGAGGCAAGACCATAGTAACCACAGGCAATTCACAGGCAATATGGCACCAAAAGCAGAAGTAGTTACTATGTATCTTCTACTTCAGATACAAGAGCACAAGCAAACACAATCCTACCGACTACAACGGGAAGTGAAAATACAAAGCAACCAAACATGACAGATCCTCAAAATACTACAATATCTACAACCGGTCTTCACAATGTCACAGAGCCCACCATGGCTACAACCAGTTTACATAACAATACAGGAACTACACCAGAAATCACCACAACTACAACCGGTCTTCACAATGTCACAGAGTCCACCACAGCTACAACTGGTCTTCACAATGTCACAGAGTCCACCACAGCTACAACTGGTCTTCACAATGTCACAGAGTCCACCACAGCTACAACCGGTCTTCACAATGTCACAGAGTCCACCACAGGTACAACTGGTCTTCACAATGTCACAGAGTCCACCACAGCTACAACCACTCTTCACAATGTCACAGAATCCACCACAGGTACAACTGGTCTTCACAATGTCACAGAGTCCACCACAGCTACAGACAGTCTTCACAATGTCACAGAATCCACCACAGCTACAACCAATCTTAACAATGTCACAGAGTCCACCACAGCTACAACCGGTCTTCACAATGTCACAGAGCCCACCATGGCTACAACCAGTTTACATAACAATACAGGAACTACACCAGAAATCACCACAACTACAACCGGTCTTCACAATGTCACAGAGTCCACCACAGCTACAACCGGTCTTCACAATGTCACAGAGTCCACCACAGCTACAACCGGTCTTCACAATGTCACAGAGTCCACCACAGCTACAACCGGTCTTCACAATGCCACAGAATCCACCACAGGTACAACTGGTCTTCACAATGTCACAGAGTCCACCACAGCTACAGACAGTCTTCACAATGTCACAGAATCCACCACGGCTACAACCGGTCTTAACAATATCACAGAGCCCACCACAGCTACAACCAATCTTAACAATGTCACAGAGTCCACCACAGCTACAACCGGTCTTCACAATGTCACAGAGCCCACCATGGCTACAACCAGTTTACATAACAATACAGGAACTACACCAGAAGTCACCACAGCTACAACCGGTCTTCACAATGTCACAGAGTCCACCACAGCTACAACCGGTCTTCACAATGTCACAGAGTCCACCACAGCTACAACCGGTCTTCACAATGTCACAGAGTCCACCACAGCTACAACCGGTCTTCACAATGTCACAGAGTCCACCACAGCTACAACCGGTCATCACAATGTCACAGAGTCCACCACAGCTACAACCGGTCTTCACAATGCCACAGAATCCACCACAGGTACAACTGGTCTTCACAATGACACAGAGTCCACCACAGCTACAGACAGTCTTCACAATGTCACAGAATCCACCACGGCTACAACCGGTCTTAACAATATCACAGAGCCCACCACAGCTACAACCAATCTTAACAATGTCACAGAGTCCACCACAGGAACAACCAGTCTTAACAATGTCACAGAGTCCACCACAGCTATAACTGGTCTTAACAATATCACAGAGTACACCACGGCTACAACCGGTCTTAACAATATCACAGAGCCCACCACAGCTACAACCAATCTTAACAATGTCACAGAGTCCACCACAGCTACAACGAGTCTTAACAATGTCACAGAGCCCACCACAGCTACAACGAGTCTTAACAATATCACAGAGTCCACTACAGCTACAACCAGTCTTAGCAATGTCACAGAGTTCACCACAGCTACAATTGTTCCTAACAATGTCACAGAGTCCACTACGGCTACAACTGGTCTTAACAATGTCACAGAGCCCACCACAGCTACAATCAGTCTTAGCAATGTCACAGAGTCCACCACGGCTACAACCAGTCTTAACAAAGTCACAGAGTCCACCACAGCTACAACCAGTCTTAACAAAGTCACAGAGTCCACCACAGCTACAACAAGTCTTAACAATGGCACAGAGTCCACCACAGCTACAACCAGTCTTAACAAAGTCACAGAGCCCAGCACAGGTACAACCGCTCCTCACATTGTCACAGAGCCCACCACAGCTACAACTGGTCCTCACAATACCACAGAAATGACAACTGCTGGTTCCAGTGTCACAGTGCCCAGTGCAACACTGCCACCATTCACGACTCAGCCTGCAGCTACAAGTGTCTACATACAGATGAGAATCACTAGTGCTGTGTTTTCCGTCTTACTGACTGACCCCAGCACACAGACTTTTCAGAATCTGGAGAAACAAATAAAAAAAATGGTAAGCAGCGTGTGGCCGCCATGGCTGATATGTGGCACTTGTGGAGCTTTATTATAGATGTCTATAGGATATTGTTGTCTCTTGCAGTTCAGTGATGTCTATAACTGCTCCAACTGCCCCACCAGTAAGACGTATATTGGTGTCTACATACTGAGCTTCAGGTGAGTAATGTGAGGGACGCGGGTCTGTATCCTCCATCCATTGGCATCCGCCTGTAGAGCGTATGTTGTCGCACCATCTGGTTTTCGCCTCTATCATATGTAACGTTCTGTTTTTTCTTGGCAGCTCTGGATCTGTGATTGCCAACACATTAGCCGAATTTAAAGCATCTGAAACCGTAGAAAACGCCAAAGCCGTACTGGATAAGGCACTGGCCAGCAGTTCGGGTAAATTAAGTGGACTCGAGATTGGCGATGTGCGAGGTGAGATTCAGGGGTCACTATAGGGGACTTGTACACATACAGTGCTTAAAGATGTCCAGTCACTACCGCTCTGGGCAGGGACACCATTACACTTGTACCGGGGTATTACAAGTGTTCACCCTGATTTGAGACCACTAGAACTCTGTTTAATGATACTCAGATACAAAATTTGATATCAATGGAAATACAAACTCAAAAAGTTTAGTTGTACAACATTAAGAATGTTTTCCTCCTCAGATGTGACCCCCTTTGTCACTGGACACACATGGAGCCGGTAGTCATGTTTCTGTCATATACGGTGTTGTGGATCACGACTAACTGATGCAATGACTTCTGGGATGCCGTAGATCATAGTGGGCGGTAGGTGGGGCAAGTAGACTCTAATCACAAGGTGTGAGGTTCGAGGAACGTAGAGGCTGAGGAAGAAGGTCACCATTGCCACCACCGGTACGGCCAATCCATCTGTTTGGTGGTCGCCGTTCACTTCTGATATCAATGTGACAATGAGGGAAGGGGGTGTCCTGTCCTGGTTGGATTTCCTGTTCCAGCTCCACAGAGACAGGTGCGTTTCTCCTCTTCCACATTTACCATGTGGGAGTTGCCCGTACACTTCCTGTAGACAGGTGTGTTCCCCTCCCCCACATTCACCACGGAGGAGTTGCCCGTACGACCCCTGTAGACAGGTGGGTTCCCCTCCCCCACAATCACCACGGGGGAGTTGCCCATACGCTCCCTGTAGACAGGTGGGTTCCCCTCCCCCAAATTCACCGCAGGGGAGTCACCCGTATGCTCCCTGTAGACAGGTGGGTTTGTAGTGAGATTTTGTAGCCCGTGTGAAAACGTCCTAAAAACTTCATGAAACCCTTGCTTTCCATTGGAGTTCGCATACTTCCACAGAAAGAATGTCGCTGCGTTTTTCGGGGCCGGTAACAATTTCAGTCGGTAGGGATAACATCATAAACATTTGCGTAGAATCTTCCACACGTTACGCAGCAGCGGGACATCCAATTCTGTGCTCGCTCTGATGGTGGATTCCTAAGGACTTCACGTGAACCTCACACGGACGTGCTCTGCTGTTTTCACGCTTATTGCTGGACGGATGGATGATTTTTGCTCACAGATGGAACCTTTTTCCTTTTAATCGGAGTACCACTTATGAATTGTGACCACTGGGCAGAGCTTCACCAAACTTTGTTCGAAAATGACGTTGCGCATTAATAACAGACTGATAGATGTGAAAATCAAGGACACAAAACGCTCTCCTGTCTTCGCTGGCAGCCATCTTGTCTCGTATCCTCCTGGTGACGACTATGGCAGATTAAAACTTTTTAAGCCTCAGTTAGCAAAACGATCTAACAGTAAGACATCCTAGTTGCCCAACCAATCACACTTCAGCGTTCATCTTACCCCAGCAGCTTAAGAAGTGAGCGCTGCGCTGTGATTGGCCAACAAGGACGTCTTACTGTTAGACCGTTTTGCTAAATGAAAAATTTGGGGGTTTCTGTTTCCGTTGATATCAAATTTGTGTATCTGAGTGTCATTAACTGGTGGTTCTGGGGTCTCATCGGAGGATCGGCTGTCATAACCGCGTATGCTCTCTTCTTTACAGTCAGTTCCACTCCAATACCAGACTCCTCACCAGCCGCGGTTCCAGGATGGGGCATCGCTCTCTTGGTCCTGGTTTCCCTCATCCTGCTGCTTGCGATAATCTTCCTAGTCGTCATGGTGAGTGCGATCTCCAGGTGGCATCATCCTTTACCTGCTACTTGTCTCGGAGGAGTATGGGTGTTGTGACCTGTGAGGAGGAGCGCGGGGGCGCTGTGACCAGCGAGGAGGAGCGCGGGCACCGTGACCAGTGGGAGGAGCGCGGGCGCTGTGACCAGTGGGGAGGAGCGCGGGAGCCATGACCAGTAAGGAGGAGTGTGGGTTCTGTGACCTGTGAGGAGAGGCTCAGTCATGTCCATGAAGCGATGGATGAAGTTCTCCAGTCTCCTTGTTATTCTTCTGGTCCTCCAGAGTTCACCTTATGGCTCCTCTAGCTCCTCCAACATGTCCCTTGCCTACTACTTACTTTGACTTTTTTCTCCTCAGTTCGTCTTGTTATGTAGAAGAAGGTCTAGAGGGTACATGGATGTTTTTGCGACCCGTGGCTCCTACCACTCCATGAATGACTATACAGCCTACCAAACACATGGACGTTATGTGGCCCCAAGCAAATATGAGGTAAGTGCTCTAAAGCTCATGGCTCACTGCATAGGACTAGGCAGATATGATATGTAGTAACGTCTACTATCGGAAAGACTCTGTAGGCAGCTAACAGATGCACAAAGGTTGTGTAGAACCAGGGTGAAGGTGTTATCTGTAAGGGTCTAGCCATCGTGCCTCCATCTGTGGTGCACCTATCGAGCTGACTTTACTAAGGGATTGTGGCTGCACCTATAGAGGTGGCTCCACTAAAGGGATCATGGCTCTTCAGGACTCTTAGCTTCATATACAAGGGTGGCAGATCTCAGTGCCTTTGACTCCATCTATACAGGTGGCTACTCCTGAAGCGCCTATGGTTCCACCTATTGAGGTGGCTCCTCTGAGGGATCACAGTACCATTATATCCAGTGATCACAGATGATGCTCCCTCTGACTGCAGACGTTCTTTTTCTTTTTTCTTCTCTATTCAGTCCAGACCGCCACAACAACTTCTTTCGACCACAACAAATTCTCTGCAGAATTTGTCATACAGACCTTTTTGGCTCCCTGCATTCCCAGCATCCCCTCTAAATTGTCTACACCTATCCCCACCCATTGTGCTTCAGATAGTAATTAAGCACCACACAGTAAGAGCTACTTTTAGTCCTCTCCACACTGTAATAGTGCCCTCTTTTATGTCCCCATATAGTAATAATGACTCTTTCTGCTGTTAAATATTAAAATGCTGTACTCACCTCTCACTTTCCCCGTCAATCTATTCAGCTTTGGTCCTTCCAATCCCTGGCCTCAGACACTGTAGCGGTCACATGTTTATCATGTGACCACTCTACCAAGAGAGAGGAGGGACTGGACCAGAGCTGATTGTGGAGGAAAGCCAGAGAGGTGAGTATATTATCTTACTATTTTTGCACTGTTGTACATATTAACCCCCTCACCCCTCTGAACACTCACATCCTTCCTGTGACTGCAGCACCTTGACATCAGACGTTGTTAGTGTATTTTTCTCCACAGCCCTGTCTCCTCCAATCCGATGCCTCAGAAGACCAACAAGAAGGATCTCTCTGGTGTTCTTAGACATCAGATTGGAGGAGATGGGGCCGGGGAGGAAATGCACTGACAGCGTCTGATATCAAGGTGCTGCAGTCGCCGTGAGGATGTGAGCAGTCGAAGGTGTGAAGGACATGTATATTACAAAGAAGAGGACCACAGGTTTCTAGTGTAGTGAGGGGAACCCTGTGGGTCCTCTAGTTGAGGAGCCCATCACAACTGCGGACCCTATAGCTATGCCACTGCTTTTGTGGCCTGTGCTTCCCGTATAGAGGTGACTCCTGTCAGGACTTGTTGCTTCTCTCCTCCTATACTACTGGTATGACTCGTTAGAACACAATAGTTGTCCCATTTTTGTTGTGGACATTTCTTGTGGTTAATGATTGACTCTTCAGCATGTGAGCCGAACAGGTGACACATATGAAGCAACCAGCACTAGATGGGAGCTTTATTTTATGTTAATCCTGGTGACTCTTGCCTCCATGAAGAAGATTCTGGATGAGGGGAGTGATGATGGGGTATTAAATAGAGAGAGGGACATACTAATCCCCATCATCATTCTCCACTCATTTCCCTGTGTTTCCTGGCTGATCCTCCACACCACTAATCAATTACAAAATATTTCCATGTCTTCCTATTAATGAGCCGGCCCGCCCATCTTTCTCCTTGCCTGCAGGTCACATTTCTCCTGTCCTTGACGGCCGTGTGACTGGTTCCAGCAGGATAACTTAGCCTCCTGCAGAACATTACAACACTGCGTTCACATGTTTCCATAATAAATGCAGAGACTGGCTTAGTCATCATCAATGTAGCTTACCCGCCCTATTACCCCAGTGACACCAGCAATTCCTCTGCACCACCAGTGACATCAGCAGCTTATCTCCACCAGTGACACCAGAAGCTTCTATAAACAGCATTACTAGCAGCTCCTTTTCCCATAGTGACGCCAGCAGCTATTCTCCACCAGTGTTACCAGCAGCTCCTTTCCACCAGTGTTATCAGCAGCTCCTTTCCACCAGTGTTACCAGCAGCTCCTTTCCACCAGTGTTACCAGCAGCTCCTTTCCACCAATGACAACAAAAACTCCTTTCCACCAGTGACACAAGCAACTCCTCTAAACATGGTTACTAGCAGCTCCTTTGCCCATAATTGCATCAGCAGCTCCTCTCCACCAGTGTTACTAGCAGATCCTCTTCACCAGTGAGATCAGCTGCTCCTCTCCCAAGTATTACCAGCAGCTCCTCTCCACCAGCGTTACCAGCAGCTCCTCTCCACCAGTGTTACCAGCAGCCCCTCTCCCCAGTGTTACAAGCAGCTTCTCTCCACCAGCATTACCAAGTGCTCCTCTCCACCAGTGTTACCAAAAGCTTCTCTCCACCAGTGTTACAAGCAGCTTCTTTACACCAGTGTTACCAGCAGCTTCTCTCCACCAGCATTACTAAAAGCTCCTCTCCACTAGTGTTACCAAAAGCTCCTCTCCACCAGTGTTACCAGCAGCTCCTTTCCACCAGTGACACAAGCAGGTCCTATAAACAGTGTTACTAGCAGCTCCTTTGCCCATAGTGACATCAGCAGCTCCTCTCTATAAATGTTACTAGCAGCTCCTCTCCACCAGTGAGATCAGCAGCTCCTCTCTACCTGTGTTACCAGCAGCTCTTCTCCACCCGTGTTACCAGCAGCCCCTCTCCACCTGTGTTACCAGCAGCTCCTCTCCACCAGTGAGATCAGCAGCAACTCTTCCCAGTGAGATCAGCAGATCCTCTTCCCAGTGTTACCAGCAGCTCCTCTCCACTAATGTTACCAGCAGTTCCTCCCCAGTAATGTTACCAGCAGCTTCTCTCTCCAGTGCTACTAGCAGCTCCACTCGACCAGCGTTACCAGCAGCTCCTCTCCCCTAGCGTTACCAGCAGCTACTCTCCCCTAGCGTTACCAGCAGCTCCTCTTCCCAGCGTTACCAGCAGCTCCTCTCCACCAGTGTTACCGGCAGTTAGTACCCCCAGTGTTACTGGCAGCTCCTCCCCTCCAGTGTTACCGGCAGCTTGTCTCCCAAATGTTACTTGCATTTCCTCTCCACCAGTAAGATCAGCAGTAACTCTACCCAGTGAGATCAGCAGATCATCTCCCCAGTGTTACCAACAGCTGCTCTCCACCAGTGTTATCAGTAGCTCCTCTTCTTCAGTGTTATCAGCAGCTCCGCAGCTCCTCTCCACTAGTGTTATCAGCAGCTCCTCTCCTCTAGTGTTATCAGCAGCTCCTCTCTTCTGGTGTTATCAGCAGCTCCTCTCCTCTGGTGTTATCAGCAGCTCCTCTCCTCTAGTGTTATCAGCAGCTCCTCTCCTCTAGTGTTATCAGCAGCTCCTCTCCTCTAGTGTTATCAGCAGCTCCTCTCCTCTAGTGTTATCAGCAGCTCCTCTCCTCTAGTGTTATCAGCAGCTCCTCTCCTCTAGTGTTATCAGCAGCTCCTCTCCTCTAGTGTTATCAGCAGCTCCTCTCCTCTAGTGTTATCAGCAGCTCCTCTCCTCTAGTGTTATCAGCAGCTCCTCTCCTCTAGTGTTATCAGCAGCTCCTCTCCTATAGTGTTATCAGCAGCTCCTCTCCTCTAGTGTTATCAGCAGCTCCTCTCCTCTAGTGTTATCAGCAGCTCCTCTCCTCTAGTGTTATCAGCAGCTCCTCTCCTCTAGTGTTATCAGCAGCTCCTCTCCTCTAGTGTTATCAGCAGCTCCTCTCCTCTAGTGTTATCAGCAGCTCCTCTCCTCTAGTGTTATCAGCAGCTCCTCTCCTCTAGTGTTATCAGCAGCTCCTCTCCTCTAGTGTTATCAGCAGCTCCTCTCCTCTAGTGTTACCAGCAGCTCCTCTCCACTAGTGTTACAAGCAGCTCCTCTCCACTAGTGTTACCAGCAGCTCCTCTCCACTAGTGTTACCAGCAGCATCTCTCCACTAGTGTTACCAGCAGCATCTCTCCACTAGTGTTACCAGCAGCATCTCTCCCCAGTGTTACAAGCAGCAGCTCATCTCCACCAGCATTACCAAAAGGTCCTCTACAGCAATGTTACCAGCAGCTCCTTTCTACCAGTTAAACCAGCAGCTCCTTTCCACCAGTGAAACCCGCAGCTTCTTTCCACTAGTGACACAAGCAGCTCCTATAAACAGTGTTACTAGCAGCTTCTTCGCCCATAGTGACATCAGCAGCTCCACTCCAGCAGTATTACTAGCAAATCCTCTCCACTAGTGAGATCAGCAGCTCTTCTCCACTAGTGTTACCAGCAGCTCATCTCCCCCAGCGTTAACAAAAGCTCCTCTCCACTAGTGTTACCAGCAGCTCCTCTCCACCAATGTTACCAGCAGCTCATCTCCACCAATGTTACCAGCAGCTCATCTCCACCAATGTTACCAGCAGCTCCTCTCCACCAATGTTACCAGCAGCTCCTCTCCACCAATGTTACCAGCAGCTCCTCTCCATCAATGTTACCAGCAGCTCCTCTCCATCAATGTTACCAGCAGCTCCTCTCCACCAGTGTTACCAGCGGCTCCTCTCCACCAGTGTTACCAGCAGCACCTTTCCACCAGTGACACAATCAGCTCCTATAAACAGTGTTAATAGCAGCTTCTTCGCCCATAGTGACATCAGCAGCTCCTCTCCTCTAGTGTAACCAGCAGATCCTCTCGACCAGTGTTACCAGTAGCTCCTCTCTACAAGTGTTACCAGCAGCATCACTTCGCCAGTGCTACCAGTAGTCCCTCTCCCCAGTGTTACAAGCAGCTTCTCTCCACCAGCATTACCAAAAGCTCTTCTCCACCAGCATTACCCGCAGATCCTCTCCACCAGTGTTACCAACAGCTCCTTTCCACCAGTGACACCAGCAGCTCCCTGCCACTAGTGACACCAGCACCTCCCATAAACAGTGTTACTAGTAGCTTCTTCGCACATAGTGACATGAGCAGCTCCTCTCCATCAATGTTACTAGCAGCTCCTTTCCACCAGTGAGATCAGCAGTTCCTCTCCCCAGTATTACCAGCAGCTCCACTCCACCAGTGTTACCAGCAGCATCTCTCCACCAGTGAGATCAGCAGCAACTCTTCCAAGTGAGATCAGCAGATCCTCTCCCCAGTGTTACCAGCAGCTCCTCTTCACTAATGTTACCAGTAGTTCCTCTCCACTAATATTACCAGCAACTCCTCTTCCGCAGTGTAACCAGCAGCTTCTCTCCCCAGTGCTACTAGCAGCTTCTCTCCCCAGTGCTACTAGCATCTTCTCTCCCCAGTGCTACTAGCAGCTTCTCTCCCCAGTGCTACTAGCAGCTTCTCTCCCCAGTGCTACTAGCAGCTTCTCTCCCCAGTGCTACTAGCAGCTCCTCTCCCCAGTGCTACTAGCATCTCCACTCTGTCAGCGTTACCAGGAGCTCCTCTCCCCAGTGTAACCAGCAGCTCCTCTCCACCAGTGATACTAGCAGCTCCTCTCCACCAGTGTTACCGGCAGTTAGTACCCCCAGTGTTACTGGCAACTCCTTTCCTCCAGTGTTACCGGCAGTTAGTCTCCCCAATGTTACTGGCAGCTCCTCTTCACCAGTGAGATCAGCAGCTCTTCTCCCCAGTGAGATCAGCAGCTCCTCTCCTCCAGTGTTACCAGCCACCCCTCACCTCCAGTGTTACCAGCCGCCCCTCTCCTCCAGTGTTACCAGCCGCCCCTCTCCTCCAGTGTTACCAGCCGCCCCTCTCCGCCAGTGTTACCAGCCGCCCCTCTCCGCCAGTGTTACCAGCCGCCCCTCTCTGCCAGTGTTACCAGCCGCCCCTCTCCGCCAGTGTTACCAGCCGCCCCTCTCCGCCAGTGTTACCAGCCGCCCCTCTCCGCCAGTGTTACCAGCCGCTCCTCTCCGCCAGTGTTACCAGCTGCTCCTCTCCGCCAGTGTTACCAGCCGCTCCTTTCCGCCAGTGTTACCAGCTGCTCCTCTCCGCCAGTGTTACCAGCTGCTCCTCTCCGCCAGTGTTACTAGCAGCTACCCTCCGCCAGTTTTTTCCAGCAGCTCCTCTCTGACAGTTTTTCCAGCAGCTCCTCTCTGACAGTTTTTCCAGCAGCTCCTCTCTGCCAGTTTTTCCAGCCGCCCCTCTCCGCCAGTGTTACCAGCCGCCCCTCTCCGCCAGTGTTACCAGCCGCCCCTCTCCGCCAGTGTTACCAGCCGCCCCTCTCCGCCAGTGTTACCAGCCGCCCCTCTCCGCCAGTGTTACCAGCCGCTCCTTTCCGCCAGTGTTACCAGCCGCTCCTCTCCGCCAGTGTTACCAGCAGCTCCTCTCCGCCAGTGTTACCAGCAGCTCCTCTCCGCCAGTGTTACCAGCAGCTCCTCTCCGCCAGTGTTACCAGCCGCTCCTCCCCGCCAGTGTTACCAGCCGCTCCTCTCCGCCAGTGTTACCAGCCGCTCCTCTCCGCCAGTGTTACCAGCCGCTCCTCTCCGCCAGTGTTACCAGCCGCTCCTCTCCGCCAGTGTTACCAGCCGCTCCTCTCCGCCAGTGTTACTAGCTGCTCCTCTCCGCCAGTGTTACCAGCTGCTCCTCTCCGCCAGTGTTACTAGCAGCTACCCTCCGCCAGTTTTTTCCAGCAGCTCCTCTCTGCCAGTTTTTCCAGCAGCTCCTCTCTGCCAGCATTACCAGCAGCTCCTCTCCACCAGTGTTACCCGCAGATCCTCTCCACCAGTGTTACCAACAGCTCCTTTCCACCAGTGACACCAGCAGCTCCCTGCCACTAGTGACACCAGCACCTCCTATAAACAGTGTTACTAGTAGCTTCTTCACAAAGTGACATGAGCAGCTTCTCTCCATCAATGTTACTAGCAGCTCCTTTCCACCAGTGAGATCAGCAGTTCCTCTCCCCAGTATTACCAGCAGCTCCACTCCACCAGTGTTACCAGCCGCCCCTCTCCGCCAGTGTTACCAGCCGCCCCTCTCCGCCAGTGTTACCAGCCGCCCCTCTCCGCCAGTGTTACCAGCCGCCCCACTCCGCCAGTGTTACCAGCCGCCCCTCTCCGCCAGTGTTACCAGCCGCCCCTCTCCGCCAGTGTTACCAGCCGCTCCTCTCCGCCAGTGTTTCCAGCCGCTCCTCTCCGCCAGTGTTTCCAGCCGCTCCTCTCCGACAGTGTTACCAGCCGCTCCTTTCCGCCAGTGTTACCAGCCGCTCCTCTCCGCCAGTGTTACCAGCCGCTCCTCTCCGCCAGTGTTACCAGCCGCCCCTCTCCGCCAGTGTTACCAGCCGCCCCTCTCCGCCAGTGTTACCAGCCGCCCCTCTCCGCCAGTGTTACCAGACGCCCCTCTCCGCCAGTGTTACCAGCCGCCCCTCTCCGCCAGTGTTACCAGCCGCTCCTCTCCGCCAGTGTTACCAGCCGCTCCTCTCCGCCAGTGTTACCAGCCGCTCCTCTCCGCCAGTGTTACCAGCTGCTCCTCTCCGCCAGTGTTACCAGCTGCTCCTCTCCGCCAGTGTTACCAGCTGCTCCTCTCCGCCAGTGTTACCAGCTGCTCCTCTCCGCCAGTGTTACCAGCTGCTCCTCTCCGCCAGTGTTACTAGCAGCTACCCTCCGCCAGTTTTTTCCAGCAGCTCCTCTCTGACAGTTTTTCCTGCAGCTCCTCTCTGCCAGTTTTTCCAGCCGCCCCTCTCCGCCAGTGTTACCAGCCGCTCCTCTCCGCCAGTGTTACCAGCCGCTCCTCTCCGCCAGTGTTACTAGCAGCTACCCTCCGCCAGTTTTTTCCAGCAGCTCCTCTCTGCCAGGTTTTCCAGCAGCTCCTCTCTGCCAGCATTACCAGCAGCTCCTCTCCACCAGTGTTACCCGCAGATCCTCTCCACCAGTGTTACCAACAGCTCCTTTCCACCAGTGACACCAGCAGCTCCCTGCCACTAGTGACACCAGCACCTCCTATAAACAGTGTTACTAGTAGCTTCTTCACACAGTGACATGAGCAGCTTCTCTCCATCAATGTTACTAGCAGCTCCTTTCCACCAGTGAGATCAGCAGTTCCTCTCCCCAGTATTACCAGCAGCTCCACTCCACCAGTGTTACCAGCCGCCCCTCTCCGCCAGTGTTACCAGCCGCCCCTCTCCGCCAGTGTTACCAGCCGCCCCTCCGCCAGTGTTACCAGCCGCCCCTCTCCGCCAGTGTTACCAGCCGCTCCTCTCCGCCAGTGTTACCAGCCGCTCCTCTCCGCCAGTGTTACCAGCCGCTCCTCTCCGCCAGTGTTACCAGCCGCTCCTCTCCGCCAGTGTTACCAGCTGCTCCTCTCCGCCAGTGTTACTAGCAGCTACCTTCCGCCAGTTTTTTCCAGCAGCTCCTCTCTGACAGTTTTTCCAGCAGCTCCTCTCTGCCAGTTTTTCCAGCAGCTCCTCTCTGCCAGTTTTTCCAGCCGCCCCTCTCCGCCAGTGTTACCAGTCGCCCCTCTCCGCCAGTGTTACCAGCCGCCCCTCTCCGCCAGTGTTACCAGCCGCCCCTCTCCGCCAGTGTTACCAGCCGCTCCTCTCCGCCAGTGTTACCAGCCGCTCCTCTCCGCCAGTGTTACCAGCAGCTCCTCTCCGCCAGTGTTACCAGCAGCTCCTCTCCGCCAGTGTTACCAGCCGCTCCTCCCCGCCAGTGTTACCAGCCGCTCCTCTCCGCCAGTGTTACCAGCCGCTCCTCTGCGCCAGTGTTACCAGCCGCTCCTCTCCGCCAGTGTTACCAGCCGCTCCTCTCCGCCAGTGTTACTAGCTGCTCCTCTCCGCCAGTGTTACCAGCTGCTCCTCTCCGCCAGTGTTACCAGCCGCTCCTCTCCGCCAGTGTTACCAGTCGCTCCTCTCCGCCAGTGTTACCAGCCGCTCCTCTCCGCCAGTGTTACCAGCCGCTCCTCTCCGCCAGTGTTACTAGCTGCTCCTCTCCGCCAGTGTTACCAGCTGCTCCTCTCCGCCAGTGTTACTAGCAGCTACCCTCCGCCAGTTTTTTCCAGCAGCTCCTCTCTGCCAGTTTTTCCAGCAGCTCCTCTCTGCCAGCATTACCAGCAGCTCCTCTCCACCAGTGTTACCCGCAGATCCTCTCCACCAGTGTTACCAACAGCTCCTTTCCACCAGTGACACCAGCAGCTCCCTGCCACTAGTGACACCAGCACCTCCTATAAACAGTGTTACTAGTAGCTTCTTCACACAGTGACATGAGCAGCTTCTCTCCATCAATGTTACTAGCAGCTCCTTTCCACCAGTGAGATCAGCAGTTCCTCTCCCCAGTATTACCAGCAGCTCCACTCCACCAGTGTTACCAGCAGCATCCCTCCACCAGTGAGATCAGCAGCAACTCTTCCAAGTGAGATCAGCAGATCCTCTCCCCAGTGTTACCAGCAGCTCCTCTTCACTAATGTTACCAGCAGTTCATTCTCCACTAATATTACCAGCAACTCCTCTTCTGCAGTGCTACTAGCAGCTTCTCTCCCCAGTGCTACTAGCAGCTTCTCTCCCCAGTGCTACTAGCAGCTTCTCTCCCCAGTGCTACTAGCAGCTTCTCTCCCCAGTGCTACTAGCAGCTTCTCTCCCCAGTGCTACTAGCAGCTCCTCCCCCAGTGCTACTAGCATCTCCACTCTGTCAGCGTTACCAGAAGCTCCTCTCCCCAGTGTAACCAGCAGCTCCTCTACACCAGTGTTACCGGCAGTTAGTACCCCCAGTGTTACTGGCAACTCCTTTCCTCCAGTGTTACCGGCAGTTAGTCTCGCCAATGTTACTGGCAGCTCCTCTTCACCAGTGAGATCAGCAGCTCTTCTCCCCAGTGAGATCAGCAGCGCCTCTCCTCCAGTGTTACTAGCCACCCCTCACCTCCAGTGTTACCAGCCGCCCCTCTCCTCCAGTGTTACCAGCCGCCCCTCTCCTCCAGTGTTACCAGCCGCCCCTCTCCTCCAGTGTTACCAGCCGCCCCTCTCCTCCAGTGTTACCAGCCGCTCCTCTCCTCCAGTGTTACCAGCCGCCCCTCTCCTCCAGTGTTACCAGCCGCCCCTCTCCTCCAGTGTTACCAGCCGCCCCTCTCCGCCAGTGCTACCAGCCGCCCCTCTCCGCCAGTGTTACCAGCCGCCCCTCTCCGCCAGTGTTACCAGCCGCCCCTCTCCGCCTGTGTTACCAGCCGCTCCTCTCCCCCAGTGTTACCAGCCGCTCCTCTCCGCCAGTGTTACCAGCCGCTCCTCTCCGCCAGTGTTACCAGCCGCTCCTCTCCGCCAGTGTTACCAGCCGCTCCTCTCCGCCAGTGTTACCAGCCGCTCCTCTCCGCCAGTGTTACCAGCCGCTCCTCTCCGCCAGTGTTACCAGCCGCTTCTCTCCGCCAGTGTTACCAGCCGCTTCTCTCCGCCAGTGTTACTAGCAGCTACCCTCCGCCAGTTTTTTCCACCAGCTCCTCTCTGACAGTTTTTCCAGCAGCTCCTCTCTGACAGTTTTTCTAGCAGCTCCTCTCTGACAGTTTTTCCAGCAGCTCCTCTCTGACAGTTTTTACAGCAGCTCCTCTCTGACAGTTTTTCCAGTAGCTCCTCTCTGCCAGTTTTTCCAGTAGCTCCTCTCTGCCAGTTTTTACAGCAGCTCCTCTCTGCCAGTGTTACCAGCAGCTCCTCTCTGCCAGTGTTACCAGCAGCTCCTCTCTGCCAGTGTTACCAGCAGCTCCTCTCTGCCAGTGTTACCAGCAGCTCCTTTCTGCCAGTGTTACCAGCAGCTCCTCTCTGCCAGTGTTACCAGCAGCTCCTCTCTGCAAGTGTTACCAGCAGCTCCTCTCTACCAGTGTTACCAGCAGCTCCTCTCTGCCAGTGTTTCCAGCAGCTCCTCTCTGCCAGTGTTTCCAGCAGCTCCTCTCTGCCAGTGTTTCCAGCCGCTCCTCTCCGCCAGTGTTACCAGCCGCTCCTCTCCGCCAGTGTTACCAGCCGCTCCTCTCCGCCAGTGTTACTAGCTGCTCCTCTCCGCCAGTGTTACCAGCTGCTCCTCTCCGCCAGTGTTACCAGCTGCTCCTCTCCGCCAGTGTTACCAGCTGCTCCTCTCCGCCAGTGTTACCAGCCGCTCCTCTCCGCCAGTGTTACCAGCCGCTCCTCTCCGCCAGTGTTACCAGCCGCTCCTCTCCGCCAGTGTTACCAGCCGCTCCTCTCCGCCAGTGTTACCAGCTGCTCCTCTCCGCCAGTGTTACCAGCTGCTCCTCTCCGCCAGTGTTACTAGCAGCTACCCTCCGCCAGTTTTTTCCAGCAGCTCCTCTCTGCCAGTTTTTCCAGCAGCTCCTCTCTGCCAGCATTACCAGCAGCTCCTCTCCACCAGTGTTACCCGCAGATCCTCTCCACCAGTGTTACCAACAGCTCCTTTCCACCAGTGACACCAGCAGCTCCCTGCCACTAGTGACACCAGCACCTCCTATAAACAGTGTTACTAGTAGCTTCTTCACACAGTGACATGGGCAGCTTCTCTCCATCAATGTTACTAGCAGCTCCTTTCCACCAGTGAGATCAGCAGTTCCTCTCCCCAGTATTACCAGCAGCTCCACTCCACCAGTGTTACCAGCCGCCCCTCTCCTCCAGTGTTACCAGCCGCCCCTCTCCTCCAGTGTTACCAGCCGCCCCTCTCCGCCAGTGCTACCAGCCGCCCCTCTCCGCCAGTGTTACCAGCCGCCCCTCTCCGCCAGTGTTACCAGCCGCCCCTCTCCGCCAGTGTTACCAGCCGCTCCTCTCCCCCAGTGTTACCAGCCGCTCCTCTCCGCCAGTGTTACCAGCCGCTCCTCTCCGCCAGTGTTACCAGCCGCTCCTCTCCGCCAGTGTTACCAGCCGCTCCTCTCCGCCAGTGTTACCAGCCGCTCCTCTCCGCCAGTGTTACCAGCCGCTTCTCTCCGCCAGTGTTACCAGCCGCTTCTCTCCGCCAGTGTTACTAGCAGCTACCCTCCGCCAGTTTTTTCCACCAGCTCCTCTCTGACAGTTTTTCCAGCAGCTCCTCTCTGACAGTTTTTCCAGCAGCTCCTCTCTGACAGTTTTTCCAGCAGCTCCTCTCTGACAGTTTTTACAGCAGCTCCTCTCTGACAGTTTTTCCAGTAGCTCCTCTCTGCCAGTTTTTCCAGTAGCTCCTCTCTGCCAGTTTTTACAGCAGCTCCTCTCTGCCAGTGTTACCAGCAGCTCCTCTCTGCCAGTGTTACCAGCAGCTCCTCTCTGCCAGTGTTACCAGCAGCTCCTCTCTGCCAGTGTTACCAGCAGCTCCTTTCTGCCAGTGTTACCAGCAGCTCCTCTCTGCCAGTGTTACCAGCAGCTCCTCTCTGCAAGTGTTACCAGCAGCTCCTCTCTACCAGTGTTACCAGCAGCTCCTCTCTGCCAGTGTTTCCAGCAGCTCCTCTCTGCCAGTGTTTCCAGCAGCTCCTCTCTGCCAGTGTTTCCAGCCGCTCCTCTCCGCCAGTGTTACCAGCCGCTCCTCTCCGCCAGTGTTACCAGCCGCTCCTCTCCGCCAGTGTTACTAGCTGCTCCTCTCCGCCAGTGTTACCAGCTGCTCCTCTCCGCCAGTGTTACCAGCTGCTCCTCTCCGCCAGTGTTACCAGCTGCTCCTCTCCGCCAGTGTTACCAGCCGCTCCTCTCCGCCAGTGTTACCAGCCGCTCCTCTCCGCCAGTGTTACCAGCCGCTCCTCTCCGCCAGTGTTACCAGCCGCTCCTCTCCGCCAGTGTTACCAGCTGCTCCTCTCCGCCAGTGTTACCAGCTGCTCCTCTCCGCCAGTGTTACTAGCAGCTACCCTCCGCCAGTTTTTTCCAGCAGCTCCTCTCTGCCAGTTTTTCCAGCAGCTCCTCTCTGCCAGCATTACCAGCAGCTCCTCTCCACCAGTGTTACCCGCAGATCCTCTCCACCAGTGTTACCAACAGCTCCTTTCCACCAGTGACACCAGCAGCTCCCTGCCACTAGTGACACCAGCACCTCCTATAAACAGTGTTACTAGTAGCTTCTTCACACAGTGACATGGGCAGCTTCTCTCCATCAATGTTACTAGCAGCTCCTTTCCACCAGTGAGATCAGCAGTTCCTCTCCCCAGTATTACCAGCAGCTCCACTCCACCAGTGTTACCAGCCGCCTCTCTCCGCCAGTGTTACCAGCCGCCCCTCTCCGCCAGTGTTACCAGCCGCCCCTCTCCGCCAGTGTTACCAGCCGCTCCTCTCCTCCAGTATTACCAGCCGCTCCTCTCCGCCAGTGTTACCAGCCGCTCCTCTCCGCCAGTGTTACCAGCCGCTCCTCTCCGCCAGTGTTACCAGCCGCTCCTCTCCGCCAGTGTTACCAGCTGCTCCTCTCCGCCAGTGTTACTAGCAGCTACCCTCTCCGCCAGTTTTTTCCAGCAGCTCCTCTCTGACAGTTTTTCCAGCAGCTCCTCTCTGCCAGTTTTTCCAGCAGCTCCTCTCTGCCAGTTTTTGCAGCCGCCCCTCTCCGCCAGTGTTACCAGCCGCCCCTCTCCGCCAGTGTTACCAGCCGCCCCTCTCCGCCAGTGTTACCAGCCGCCCCTCTCCGCCAGTGTTACCAGCCGCTCCTCTCCGCCAGTGTTACCAGCCGCTCCTCTCCGCCAGTGTTACCAGCAGCTCCTCTCCGCCAGTGTTACCAGCCGCTCCTCTCCGCCAGTGTTACCAGCCGCTCCTCTCCGCCAGTGTTACCAGCCGCTCCTCTCCGCCAGTGTTACTAGCTGCTCCTCTCCGCCAGTGTTACCAGCTGCTCCTCTCCGCCAGTGTTACTAGCAGCTACCCTCCGCCAGTTTTTTCCAGCAGCTCCTCTCTGCCAGTTTTTCCAGCAGCTCCTCTCTGCCAGCATTACCAGCAGCTCCTCTCCACCAGTGTTACCCGCAGATCCTCTCCACCAGTGTTACCAACAGCTCCTTTCCACCAGTGACACCAGCAGCTCCCTGCCACTAGTGACACCAGCACCTCCTATAAACAGTGTTACTAGTAGCTTCTTCACACAGTGACATGAGCAGCTTCTCTCCATCAATGTTACTAGCAGCTCCTTTCCACCAGTGAGATCAGCAGTTCCTCTCCCCAGTGTTACCAGCAGCTCCTCTTCACTAATGTTACCAGCAGTTCATTCTCCACTAATATTACCAGCAACTCCTCTTCTGCAGTGCTACTAGCAGCTTCTCTCCCCAGTGCTACTAGCAGCTTCTCTCCCCAGTGCTACTAGCAGCTTCTCTCCCCAGTGCTACTAGCAGCTTCTCTCCCCAGTGCTACTAGCAGCTTCTCTCCCCAGTGCTACTAGCAGCTGCTCTCCCCAGTGCTACTAGCAGCTCCTCCCCCAGTGCTACTAGCATCTCCACTCTGTCAGCGTTACCAGAAGCTCCTCTCCCCAGTGTAACCAGCAGCTCCTCTCCACCAGTGTTACCGGCAGTTAGTACCCCCAGTGTTACTGGCAACTCCTTTCCTCCAGTGTTACCGGCAGTTAGTCTCCCCAATGTTACTGGCAGCTCCTCTTCACCAGTGAGATCAGCAGCTCTTCTCCCCAGTGAGATCAGCAGCTCCTCTCCTCCAGTGTTACCAGCCACCCCTCACCTCCAGTGTTACCAGCCGCCCCTCTCCTCCAGTGTTACCAGCCGCCCCTCTCCTCCCGTGTTACCAGCCGCCCCTCTCCTCCCGTGTTACCAGCCGCCCCTCTCCTCCAGTGTTACCAGCCGCCCCTCTCCTCCAGTGTTACCAGCCGCCCCTCTCCTCCAGTGTTACCAGCCGCCCCTCTCCTCCAGTGTTACCAGCCGCCCCTCTCCTCCAGTGTTACCAGCCGCCCCTCTCCTCCAGTGTTACCAGCCGCCCCTCTCCTCCAGTGTTACCAGCCGCCCCTCTCCTCCAGTGTTACCAGCCGCCCCTCTCCGCCAGTGTTACCAGCCGCCCCTCTCCGCCAGTGTTACCAGCCGCCCCTCTCCGCCAGTGTTACCAGCCGCCCCTCTCCGCCAGTGTTACCAGCCGCTCCTCTCTCCCAGTGTTACCAGCCGCTCCTCTCCGCCAGTGTTACCAGCCGCTCCTCTCCGCCAGTGTTACCAGCCGCTCCTCTCCGCCAGTGTTACCAGTCGCTCCTCTCCGCCAGTGTTACCAGCCGCTCCTCTCCGCCAGTGTTACCAGTCGCTCCTCTCCGCCAGTGTTACCAGCCGCTCCTCTCCGCCAGTGTTACCAGCCGCTTCTCTCCGCCAGTGTTACTAGCAGCTACCCTCCGCCAGTTTTTTCCAGCAGCTCCTCTCTGCCAGTTTTTCCAGCAGCTCCTCTCTGCCAGTTTTTCCAGCAGCTCCTCTCTGACAGTTTTTCCAGCAGCTCCTCTCTGACAGTTTTTCCAGCAGCTCCTCTCTGACAGTTTTTCCAGTAGCTCCTCTCTGCCAGTTTTTCCAGTAGCTCCTCTCTGCCAGTTTTTCCAGCAGCTCCTCTCTTCCAGTGTTACCAGCAGCTCCTCTCTGCCAGTCTTACCAGCAGCTCCTCTCTGCCAGTGTTACCAGCAGCTCCTCTCTGCCAGTGTTACCAGCAGCTCCTCTCTGCCAGTGTTACCAGCAGCTCCTCTCTGCCAGTGTTACCAGCAGCTCCTCTCTGCCAGTGTTACCAGCAGCTCCTCTCTGCCAGTGTTACCAGCAGCTCCTCTCCGCCAGTGTTTCCAGCCGCTCCTCTCCGCCAGTGTTACCAGCGGCTCCTCTCTGCCAGTGTTTCCAGCGGCTCCTCTCTGCCAGTGTTTCCAGCGGCTCCTCTCTGCCAGTGTTTCCAGCGGCTCCTCTCTGCCAGTGTTTCCAGCGGCTCCTCTCTGCCAGTGTTTCCAGCGGCTCCTCTCTGCCAGTGTTACCAGCTGCTCCTCTCCGCCAGTGTTACTAGCAGCTACCCTCCGCCAGTTTTTTCCAGCAGCTCCTCTCTGACAGTTTTTCCAGCAGCTCCTCTCTGACAGTTTTTCCAGCAGCTCCTCTCTGCCAGTTTTTCCAGCCGCCCCTCTCCGCCAGTGTTACCAGCCGCTCCTCTCCGCCAGTGTTACCAGCCGCTCCTCTCCGCCAGTGTTACTAGCAGCTACCCTCCGCCAGTTTTTTCCAGCAGCTCCTCTCTGCCAGGTTTTCCAGCAGCTCCTCTCTGCCAGCATTACCAGCAGCTCCTCTCCACCAGTGTTACCCGCAGATCCTCTCCACCAGTGTTACCAACAGCTCCTTTCCACCAGTGACACCAGCAGCTCCCTGCCACTAGTGACACCAGCACCTCCTATAAACAGTGTTACTAGTAGCTTCTTCACACAGTGACATGAGCAGCTTCTCTCCATCAATGTTACTAGCAGCTCCTTTCCACCAGTGAGATCAGCAGTTCCTCTCCCCAGTATTACCAGCAGCTCCACTCCACCAGTGTTACCAGCCGCCCCTCTCCGCCAGTGTTACCAGCCGCCCCTCTCCGCCAGTGTTACCAGCCGCCCCTCTCCGCCAGTGTTACCAGCCGCTCCTCTCCGCCAGTGTTACCAGCCGCTCCTCTCCGCCAGTGTTACCAGCCGCTCCTCTCCGCCAGTGTTACCAGCCGCTCCTCTCCGCCAGTGTTACCAGCCGCTCCTCTCCGCCAGTGTTACCAGCCGCTCCTCTCCGCCAGTGTTACCAGCTGCTCCTCTCCGCCAGTGTTACTAGCAGCTACCCTCCGCCAGTTTTTTCCAGCAGCTCCTCTCTGACAGTTTTTCCAGCAGCTCCTCTCTGCCAGTTTTTCCAGCAGCTCCTCTCTGCCAGTTTTTGCAGCCGCCCCTCTCCGCCAGTGTTACCAGCCGCCCCTCTCCGCCAGTGTTACCAGCCGCCCCTCTCCGCCAGTGTTACCAGCCGCCCCTCTCCGCCAGTGTTACCAGCCGCTCCTCTCCGCCAGTGTTACCAGCCGCTCCTCTCCGCCAGTGTTACCAGCAGCTCCTCTCCACCAGTGTTACCAGCAGCTCCTCTCCGCCAGTGTTACCAGCAGCTCCTCTCCGCCAGTGTTACCAGCCGCTCCTCCCCGCCAGTGTTACCAGCCGCTCCTCTCCGCCAGTGTTACCAGCCGCTCCTCTGCGCCAGTGTTACCAGCCGCTCCTCTCCGCCAGTGTTACCAGCCGCTCCTCTCCGCCAGTGTTACTAGCTGCTCCTCTCCGCCAGTGTTACCAGCTGCTCCTCTCCGCCAGTGTTACCAGCTGCTCCTCTCCGCCAGTGTTACCAGCCGCTCCTCTCCGCCAGTGTTACCAGCCGCTCCTCTCCGCCAGTGTTACTAGCTGCTCCTCTCCGCCAGTGTTACCAGCTGCTCCTCTCCGCCAGTGTTACTAGCAGCTACCCTCCGCCAGTTTTTTCCAGCAGCTCCTCTCTGCCAGTTTTTCCAGCAGCTCCTCTCCGCCAGCATTACCAGCAGCTCCTCTCCACCAGTGTTACCCGCAGATCCTCTCCACCAGTGTTACCAACAGCTCCTTTCCACCAGTGACACCAGCAGCTCCCTGCCACTAGTGACACCAGCACCTCCTATAAACAGTGTTACTAGTAGCTTCTTCACACAGTGACATGAGCAGCTTCTCTCCATCAATGTTACTAGCAGCTCCTTTCCACCAGTGAGATCAGCAGTTCCTCTCCCCAGTATTACCAGCAGCTCCACTCCACCAGTGTTACCAGCAGCATCCCTCCACCAGTGAGATCAGCAGCAACTCTTCCAAGTGAGATCAGCAGATCCTCTCCCCAGTGTTACCAGCAGCTCCTCTTCACTAATGTTACCAGCAGTTCATTCTCCACTAATATTACCAGCAACTCCTCTTCTGCAGTGCTACTAGCAGCTTCTCTCCCCAGTGCTACTAGCAGCTTCTCTCCCCAGTGCTACTAGCAGCTTCTCTCCCCAGTGCTACTAGCAGCTTCTCTCCCCAGTGCTACTAGCAGCTTCTCTCCCCAGTGCTACTAGCAGCTCCTCCCCCAGTGCTACTAGCATCTCCACTCTGTCAGCGTTACCAGAAGCTCCTCTCCCCAGTGTAACCAGCAGCTCCTCTCCACCAGTGTTACCGGCAGTTAGTACCCCCAGTGTTACTGGCAACTCCTTTCCTCCAGTGTTACCGGCAGTTAGTCTCGCCAATGTTACTGGCAGCTCCTCTTCACCAGTGAGATCAGCAGCTCTTCTCCCCAGTGAGATCAGCAGCGCCTCTCCTCCAGTGTTACCAGCCACCCCTCACCTCCAGTGTTACCAGCCGCCCCTCTCCTCCAGTGTTACCAGCCGCCCCTCTCCTCCAGTGTTACCAGCCGCCCCTCTCCTCCAGTGTTACCAGCCGCCCCTCTCCTCCAGTGTTACCAGCCGCCCCTCTCCTCCAGTGTTACCAGCCGCCCCTCTCCTCCAGTGTTACCAGCCGCCCCTCTCCTCCAGTGTTACCAGCCGCCCCTCTCCTCCAGTGTTACCAGCCGCTCCTCTCCTCCAGTGTTACCAGCCGCCCCTCTCCTCCAGTGTTACCAGCCGCCCCTCTCCTCCAGTGTTACCAGCCGCCCCTCTCCGCCAGTGCTACCAGCCGCCCCTCTCCGCCAGTGTTACCAGCCGCCCCTCTCCGCCAGTGTTACCAGCCGCCCCTCTCCGCCAGTGTTACCAGCCGCCCCTCTCCGCCAGTGTTACCAGCCGCTCCTCTCCCCCAGTGTTACCAGCCGCTCCTCTCCGCCAGTGTTACCAGCCGCTCCTCTCCGCCAGTGTTACCAGCCGCTCCTCTCCGCCAGTGTTACCAGCCGCTCCTCTCCGCCAGTGTTACTAGCAGCTACCCTCCGCCAGTTTTTTCCAGCAGCTCCTCTCTGACAGTTTTTCCAGCAGCTCCTCTCTGACAGTTTTTCTAGCAGCTCCTCTCTGACAGTTTTTCCAGCAGCTCCTCTCTGACAGTTTTTCCAGCAGCTCCTCTCTGACAGTTTTTCCAGTAGCTCCTCTCTGCCAGTTTTTCCAGTAGCTCCTCTCTGCCAGTTTTTACAGCAGCTCCTCTCTGCCAGTGTTACCAGCAGCTCCTCTCTGCCAGTGTTACCAGCAGCTCCTCTCTGCCAGTGTTACCAGCAGCTCCTCTCTGCCAGTGTTACCAGCAGCTCCTTTCTGCCAGTGTTACCAGCAGCTCCTCTCTGCCAGTGTTACCAGCAGCTCCTCTCTGCCAGTGTTACCAGCAGCTCCTCTCTGCCAGTGTTACCAGCAGCTCCTCTCTACCAGTGTTACCAGCAGCTCCTCTCTGCCAGTGTTTCCAGCAGCTCCTCTCTGCCAGTGTTTCCAGCAGCTCCTCTCTGCCAGTGTTTCCAGCTGCTCCTCTCCGCCAGTGTTACCAGCCGCTCCTCTCCGCCAGTGTTACCAGCCGCTCCTCTCCGCCAGTGTTACTAGCTGCTCCTCTCCGCCAGTGTTACCAGCTGCTCCTCTCCGCCAGTGTTACCAGCTGCTCCTCTCCGCCAGTGTTACCAGCTGCTCCTCTCCGCCAGTGTTACCAGCCGCTCCTCTCCGCCAGTGTTACCAGCCGCTCCTCTCCGCCAGTGTTACCAGCCGCTCCTCACCGCCAGTGTTACCAGCCGCTCCTCTCCGCCAGTGCTACCAGCTGCTCCTCTCCGCCAGTGTTACCAGCTGCTCCTCTCCGCCAGTGTTACTAGCAGCTACCCTCCGCCAGTTTTTTCCAGCAGCTCCTCTCTGCCAGTTTTTCCAGCAGCTCCTCTCTGCCAGCATTACCAGCAGCTCCTCTCCACCAGTGTTACCCGCAGATCCTCTCCACCAGTGTTACCAACAGCTCCTTTCCACCAGTGACACCAGCAGCTCCCTGCCACTAGTGACACCAGCACCTCCTATAAACAGTGTTACTAGTAGCTTCTTCACACAGTGACATGGGCAGCTTCTCTCCATCAATGTTACTAGCAGCTCCTTTCCACCAGTGAGATCAGCAGTTCCTCTCCCCAGTATTACCAGCAGCTCCACTCCACCAGTGTTACCAGCCGCCTCTCTCCGCCAGTGTTACCAGCCGCCCCTCTCCGCCAGTGTTACCAGCCGCCCCTCTCCGCCAGTGTTACCAGCCGCCCCTCTCCGCCAGTGTTACCAGCCGCTCCTCTCCGCCAGTGTTACCAGCCGCTCCTCTCCGCCAGTGTTACTAGCAGCTACCCTCTCCGCCAGTTTTTTCCAGCAGCTCCTCTCTGCCAGTTTTTCCAGCAGCTCCTCTCTGCCAGTTTTTCCAGCAGCTCCTCTCTGCCAGTTTTTGCAGCCGCCCCTCTCCGCCAGTGTTACCAGCCGCCCCTCTCCGCCAGTGTTACCAGCCGCCCCTCTCCGCCAGTGTTACCAGCCGCCCCTCTCCGCCAGTGTTACCAGCCGCTCCTCTCCGCCAGTGTTACCAGCCGCTCCTCTCCGCCAGTGTTACCAGCAGCTCCTCTCCGCCAGTGTTACCAGCAGCTCCTCTCCGCCAGTGTTACCAGCCGCTCCTCCCCGCCAGTGTTACCAGCCGCTCCTCTCCGCCAGTGTTACCAGCCGCTCCTCTCCGCCAGTGTTACCAGCCGCTCCTCTCCGCCAGTGTTACCAGCCGCTCCTCTCCGCCAGTGTTACTAGCTGCTCCTCTCCGCCAGTGTTACCAGCTGCTCCTCTCCGCCAGTGTTACCAGCCGCTCCTCTCCGCCAGTGTTACCAGCCGCTCCTCTCCGCCAGTGTTACCAGC
This sequence comes from Eleutherodactylus coqui, assembly GCA_035609135.1. Classification (NCBI taxonomy): domain Eukaryota; kingdom Metazoa; phylum Chordata; class Amphibia; order Anura; family Eleutherodactylidae; genus Eleutherodactylus; species Eleutherodactylus coqui. Next base: position 225,723,015 of record CM069410.1, on the reverse strand, counting down.
CGCTCCTCTCCGCCAGTGTTACTAGCCGCTCCTCTCCGCCAGTGTTACCAGCTGCTCCTCTCCGCCAGTGTTACTAGCAGCTACCCTCCGCCAGTTTTTTCCAGCAGCTCCTCTCTGCCAGTTTTTCCAGCAGCTCCTCTCTGCCAGCATTACCAGCAGCTCCTCTCCACCAGTGTTACCCGCGGATCCTCTCCACCAGTGTTACCAACAGCTCCTTTCCACCAGTGACACCAGCAGCTCCCTGCCACTAGTGACACCAGCACCTCCTATAAACAGTGTTACTAGTAGCTTCTTCACACAGTGACATGAGCAGCTTCTCTCCATCAATGTTACTAGCAGCTCCTTTCCACCAGTGAGATCAGCAGTTCCTCTCCCCAGTGTTACCAGCAGCTCCTCTTCACTAATGTTACCAGCAGTTCATTCTCCACTAATATTACCAGCAACTCCTCTTCTGCAGTGCTACTAGCAGCTTCTCTCCCCAGTGCTACTAGCAGCTTCTCTCCCCAGTGCTACTAGCAGCTTCTCTCCCCAGTGCTACTAGCAGCTTCTCTCCCCAGTGCTACTAGCAGCTCCTCCCCCAGTGCTACTAGCAGCTCCACTCTGTCAGCGTTACCAGAAGCTCCTCTCCCCAGTGTAACCAGCAGCTCCTCTCCACCAGTGTTACCGGCAGTTAGTACCCCCAGTGTTACTGGCAACTCCTTTCCTCCAGTGTTACCGGCAGTTAGTCTCCCCAATGTTACTGGCAGCTCCTCTTCACCAGTGAGATCAGCAGCTCTTCTCCCCAGTGAGATCAGCAGCTCCTCTCCTCCAGTGTTACCAGCCACCCCTCACCTCCAGTGTTACCAGCCGCCCCTCTCCTCCAGTGTTACCAGCCGCCCCTCTCCTCCAGTGTTACCAGCCGCCCCTCTCCTCCAGTGTTACCAGCCGCCCCTCTCCTCCAGTGTTACCAGCCGCCCCTCTCCTCCAGTGTTACCAGCCGCCCCTCTCCTCCAGTGTTACCAGCCGCCCCTCTCCTCCAGTGTTACCAGCCGCCCCTCTCCTCCAGTGTTACCAGCCGCCCCTCTCCTCCAGTGTTACCAGCCGCCCCTCTCCTCCAGTGTTACCAGCCGCCCCTCTCCGCCAGTGTTACCAGCCGCCCCTCTCCGCCAGTGTTACCAGCCGCCCCTCTCCGCCAGTGTTACCAGCCGCTCCTCTCTCCCAGTGTTACCAGCCGCTCCTCTCCGCCAGTGTTACCAGCCGCTCCTCTCCGCCAGTGTTACCAGCCGCTCCTCTCCGCCAGTGTTACCAGCCGCTCCTCTCCGCCAGTGTTACCAGTCGCTCCTCTCCGCCAGTGTTACCAGCTGCTCCTCTCCGCCAGTGTTACTAGCAGCTACCCTCCGCCAGTTTTTCCAGCAGCTCCTCTCTGCCAGCATTACCAGCAGCTCCTCTCCACCAGTGTTACCCGCGGATCCTCTCCACCAGTGTTACCAACAGCTCCTTTCCACCAGTGACACCAGCAGCTCCCTGCCACTAGTGACACCAGCACCTCCTATAAACAGTGTTACTAGTAGCTTCTTCACACAGTGACATGAGCAGCTTCTCTCCATCAATGTTACTAGCAGCTCCTTTCCACCAGTGAGATCAGCAGTTCCTCTCCCCAGTGTTACCAGCAGCTCCTCTTCACTAATGTTACCAGCAGTTCATTCTCCACTAATATTACCAGCAACTCCTCTTCTGCAGTGCTACTAGCAGCTTCTCTCCCCAGTGCTACTAGCAGCTTCTCTCCCCAGTGCTACTAGCAGCTTCTCTCCCCAGTGCTACTAGCAGCTTCTCTCCCCAGTGCTACTAGCAGCTTCTCTCCCCAGTGCTACTAGCAGCTCCTCCCCCAGTGCTACTAGCAGCTCCACTCTGTCAGCGTTACCAGAAGCTCCTCTCCCCAGTGTAACCAGCAGCTCCTCTCCACCAGTGTTACCGGCAGTTAGTACCCCCAGTGTTACTGGCAACTCCTTTCCTCCAGTGTTACCGGCAGTTAGTCTCCCCAATGTTACTGGCAGCTCCTCTTCACCAGTGAGATCAGCAGCTCTTCTCCCCAGTGAGATCAGCAGCTCCTCTCCTCCAGTGTTACCAGCCACCCCTCACCTCCAGTGTTACCAGCCGCCCCTCTCCTCCAGTGTTACCAGCCGCCCCTCTCCTCCAGTGTTACCAGCCGCCCCTCTCCTCCAGTGTTACCAGCCGCCCCTCTCCTCCAGTGTTACCAGCCGCCCCTCTCCTCCAGTGTTACCAGCCGCCCCTCTCCTCCAGTGTTACCAGCCGCCCCTCTCCTCCAGTGTTACCAGCCGCCCCTCTCCTCCAGTGTTACCAGCCGCCCCTCTCCTCCAGTGTTACCAGCCGCCCCTCTCCGCCAGTGTTACCAGCCGCCCCTCTCCGCCAGTGTTACCAGCCGCCCCTCTCCGCCAGTGTTACCAGCCGCTCCTCTCTCCCAGTGTTACCAGCCGCTCCTCTCCGCCAGTGTTACCAGCCGCTCCTCTCCGCCAGTGTTACCAGCCGCTCCTCTCCGCCAGTGTTACCAGTCGCTCCTCTCCGCCAGTGTTACCAGCCGCTCCTCTCCGCCAGTGTTACCAGCCGCTTCTCTCCGCCAGTGTTACTAGCAGCTACCCTCCGCCAGTTTTTTCCAGCAGCTCCTCTCTGCCAGTTTTTCCAGCAGCTCCTCTCTGACAGTTTTTCCAGCAGCTCCTCTCTGACAGTTTTTCCAGCAGCTCCTCTCTGACAGTTTTTCCAGCAGCTCCTCTCTGACAGTTTTTCCAGCAGCTCCTCTCTGACAGTTTTTCCAGTAGCTCCTCTCTGCCAGTTTTTCCAGTAGCTCCTCTCTGCCAGTTTTTCCAGCAGCTCCTCTCTTCCAGTGTTACCAGCAGCTCCTCTCTGCCAGTGTTACCAGCAGCTCCTCTCTGCCAGTGTTACCAGCGGCTCCTCTCTGCCAGTGTTACCAGCGGCTCCTCTCTGCCAGTGTTACCAGCGGCTCCTCTCTGCCAGTGTTACCAGCGGCTCCTCTCTGCCAGTGTTTCCAGCGGCTCCTCTCCGCCAGTGTTACCAGCGGCTCCTCTCCGCCAGTGTTTCCAGCGGCTCCTCTCTGCCAGTGTTTCCAGCCGCTCCTCTCTGCCAGTGTTTCCAGCGGCTCCTCTCTGCCAGTGTTTCCAGCGGCTCCTCTCTGCCAGTGTTTCCAGCGGCTCCTCTCTGCCAGTGTTTCCAGCGGCTCCTCTCTGCCAGTGTTTCCAGCGGCTCCTCTCTGCCAGTGTTTCCAGCAGCTCCTCTCCGCCAATGTTACCAGCAGCTGCTCTCCGCCAGTGTTACTAGGAGCTCCTCTCTACCCCATGAGATTAGCAGTGCCTTTCTGAGCTACCTTTCTGGGTTTGAGTTTTCTGGGTTTATCTGACCCCTCACAATGAAGGAGTTTTGTCAAAGGTGAAACAGAATTTATTGCTTAGACCTCTCAAGCTGCAGGTGAAGGAACCTCTGCAGGAAGATTAAGCATGATGGGACATGTTCATTGTTACTTTCTTGATTAGCATGGACTTAGATAAAGTGATAGTGAAGTATAATCCCCTACATCCACAGCTGATGGCACTGAGGCCAGGTCTGTTCTGCTGTGAGTCACCAGTGGATGCAGTCGGTAACCAGAGTAGAATTGTACAGCCTATAACTCTCCTTATGTCTACTTGGTGCTCTCCACGAGGAGAAACAGTACGCCTCCTGACCTGGGTACACATGTACACAATGTCCACACCCCCACCATAAGTCTCCTGGGACAAGTCACTTTGGTTTCCTCCATCCTGGTGTCTTGATCCTTCATGTCGTTTTATGTCAATTCTCTCCATTGTTCGAGGGTATTCATCAGATCCTTCCTGTAACTGAACACCCTCCGCAGTCACATGCTTTTTATATGCTGCACCTTGAGGAGCCTCAGATCTGACGTTAACTCTTTCTTTTTCTCTCTAGTCTTCAGGTAATGGGATGAAGAACCAGCATTCCTACTCCAACCAAGGCCTAGAGACCAACGATTTGTGAAAAGCCCCACAGAAGTAGGAGAATGGGCCAGGGCTCTAGGATGGAGGCCATGTAGCCTGCTCCTGTCTGTGGACTTGCTATGGACACAACTGTCACTTAGAAGGACACTTCAAGAACATACTGTATCTCCTCATCATGGTGTCTCCATATGCCTGCATCTCTTCATCATGGTCTCATCACTGTGTCTCCTCAGTATGGTCTCTCCACATCTCCACATGGTTTTATCTCCTCATCGTGGTGCCATAATGGTCTCCCCTCATCATTGGTGTCTCATCATCACGAATCTCCACATGGTTGTATCTCCTCACATCGTGGTGTCTCCACATGGTTTTACCTTCTCATCATGGTCTCATCATGGTGTTTCCTCATCATAGTTGTGTCTTCTCATCATGGTATCTCCACATGGTTGTGTCTCCTCATCATGGTATCTCCACATTGTCAGACATTCTAGGTGACTGCTGCCCTTCTACCCTTGTCTATAGCTCATCTGATGACATCACTTCCACCCTCATCATAGAATGCAGATCCGGAATCAGTAGTGCTAGTAATGGTCTACTCGACCCCTCGCTACAGTCAAATTCTCCTCAGGAAAAAAAAAGGAGTGCGCTAAAAGAACTCTACTTTAAGCTCCTGCTGTATACAGAGAACTCAACATTCTTATATATAGAGAGCACATATTCCAGAAGGATTGGGAATTACCCTCTTGCTTTCTGCCAGCCTTCTGCCCCAGTGACTAGCGGGAATGTTCTCTCTGTATAGTGACGCCCTTGTGGACCTGCAGGAACTTGTTCGCTGTGGAGCCTCCGGTTTGACTTGGCACTGACTGCCCGGCTCTAGGTTTCTCTTCCTCCACACCATGACCTTCGGGGCAGCTCGCTCCTCAGTGTCCTCTCTTTGGACGGTGAAGACCAGCTCTGTGTCACGTTGCTGCATTACTTCTTGTCACATGCCTAATGACCCCAGGTATTGCTATATCAGAGGACAAGCAAGAGACCAAGGGGGGACGGGGTTGTGACCAGAGTGCCCCTCTACATCTGGGGATGGTATTCACATGACCTGAGTTGGCACTCTAAAGACCAGCGGGGTCATCAGCACTCCCCATAGGCTATACAGTCCATGTGATTTCTGTAGCTATCAGATGGTGGCAGGGGTGTAACCATAGGGGGCACACAGGGTGCGGTTGCACCCGGGCTCTGCAGCCTTAGGGGGCCCATAAGGGCTCTATACCCCAGTACTATGAATGAACTATTACAGTTTTGGTTCCTGTTACAGGTTTTTGCATTGCTAGCCAGCAGCTTCAAGTTACGTCTCACATGTTGGCCCCCGGGGCCCCTCCTTCATTTTGGGTATGAGCAGGTCCTGAATGATCCCACCCTGTGGGTATGATGGATGTATGAAGGTTCCTGTCTCACTCACAGCTACAAAGTGCCAAAGTCTCTGTTCACACTCCACAACAGTGCTGCTCCACCTGCGTACACTGCGGGCTGCTCCGCTTAGGTGCACTCTGGCCTGCTCTGGCTGCTTACACCGTGTGCTGCGCCGGCTGCTACATTCTGGGCTGCACCATCTATGTACACCGTGGGCAACTATACTGCGGGCTGCTACACCGGAGTAAACCGTTGGCTGTTCCATCTATGTACACCGTGGGCAACTATACTGCGGGCTGCTACACCGGAGTAAACCGTTGGCTGTTCCATCTATGTACACCGTGGGCTGCTCCAGCTGCTACACTATAGGCTGCTCCACCGGCGTACACCATGATTTGCTATGGCTGTTTGTAGAATTAATGTGTATTTATATGTAAATCTCTACTGTGATAATAAAGGAACTTTCCGTTGGACTCCTGGTCACCATTGTGGGCGCCGCTATTCTCCCTTCCCCTATCCTTGCACCCTGATTGGTCACCGGTTCCGCCTGGTTCACAGCCTTTGTTTATAGGATAAATATTGCACTGTGCAGCGAGGTGAAGAATGTGCCCCCCCCCCATGACTATTTCCTAATAGCTCCGGGCCAGGAAGTCGCCACTAACACTGGATTACATGGCATACCTAAGAGAGCTGCTGACCCAACACTGAGGATGCTGGGAGTGGCAGTAAGCAACAGAGCTTGCTGGAATAATAGTAGCAGGAGTACTGGGGGCAACGTCACTGTGGCTACAGTAATGATAGTAGTAGTAGTAGTACTAGTAATAGCCACAGCAGACCAGCAGTAGTCAGAGTAGTAGCAGTAGTCAGCAGTGATGTCAGTAAACTAGCAGTAGTAGTAGTACTAGTTGCAGTCACAGCAGTAATGATAGTAGTCATAGTAGTCAATAGTGATGTCAGTAGACTAGCAGTAGTAATACTAGTAGTAGTCACAGTAGAGCAGTCGTCATAGTAGGAGCAATAGTCGTCAGTAGTGGTGTGAGTAGACTAAAAGCAGTAGTACTGCTAATAGTCACAGCACAGCAGCAGTAATGATGGTAGGAGTAGTAGTCAGTAGTGATGTCAGTAGATTAGCAGTAGTAGTCACAGCACAGCAGCAGTAATGATGGTAGGAGTAGTAGTCAGTAGTGATGTCAGTAGATTAGCAGTAGTAGTCACAGCACAGCAGCAGTAATGATGGTAGGAGTAGTAGTCAGTAGTGATGTCAGTAAGCTAGCAGTAGTAGTACTAGTAGAAGTGATAGCCAAGCAGAAGTAATGATAGTAGGGATATCAGTAATCTAGCAGTATTAATACTAGTAGTAGTCACAGCATAGCAGCAGTAATGATAGTAGTAGTCAGTAGTGATGTCAGTAGATTAGCAGTAGTAGTCACAGCACAGCAGCAGTAATGACAGTAGGCGTAGCAGTCAGTAGAGATGTCAGTAAGCTAGCAGTAGTAGTACTAGTAGAAGTGATAGCCGAGCAGAAGTAATGATAGTAGGAGTTATTAGTCAGTAGGGATGTCAGTAATCTAGCAGTATTAATACTAGTAGTAGTCACAGCATAGCAGCAGTAATGATAGTAGTAGTCAGTAGTGATTTCAATAGACTAGCACTAGTACTACTAGTAGCAGTCATGGTAGAGCAGCAGTAATGATAGTAGTAGTCAGTAGTGATGTCAGTAGACTAGCAGTAGTAGTACTAGTAGTAGTCACAGCAGAGCAGCAGTAATGATAGCAGTAGTAGTCAATAGCGATGTCATTAGACTAGAAGTAGTAGTACGAGTTTTAGTCACAGCAGAGCAGCAGTAATGATAGTAGTAGTCAGTATTGAAGTCAGTAAACTAGCAGTAGTAGTACTAGAAGTAGTCACAGAAGAGCAGTAGTGATAGTAGGAGTAATAGTCATCAGTAGTGGTGTGAGTAGACTAACAGTAGTAGTACTGGTAAAAGTCACAGCACAGCAGCAGTACTGATGGTAGGAGTAGTAGTCAGTAGTGATGTCAGTAGATTAGCAGTAGTAGTACCAGTAGTAGTCACAGCAGCGTAGCAGTAATGAGAGTAGGCATAACAGTCAGTTTAGATGTCAGTAAGCTAGAAGTAGAAGTTCTAGTAGTAGTGACAGCCGAGCAGAAGTAATGATGGTAGGAGTTGTTAGTCAGCAGTGATGTCAGTAAGCTAGCAGAGTAGCAGTAATGATAGTAGCAGTGGTAGTCAGACGTGGTGTCAGTAGACTAGCAGTAGTAGTACTAGTTTTAGTCACAGTAGAGCAGCAGTAATGATAGTAATAGCCAGTAGTGATGGCAGTAGGCTAGCAGTATTAGTACTAGTAGTAGTCACAGCAGAGCAGCAGTGATGATAGTAGTCAGTAGTGAAGTCAGTAGACTAGCAGTAGTAGTATTAGTAGTAGTCACAGTAGAGCAGCAGTAATGGTAGTAGTAGTCAGAAATTATGTCAGTAGACTAGCAGTAGTAGTAGTCACAGTAGAGCAGCAGTAATGATAGTAGTAGTAGTCAGTAGTGATGGCAGTAGGCTAGCAGTATTAGTACTAGTAGTAGTCACAGCAGAGCAGCAGTGATGATAGTAGTCAGTAGTCATGTCAAGAGACTAGCAGTAGTATTAGTAGTAGTCACAGCAGAGCAGCAGTAATGGTAGTAGTAGTCAGGAATGATGTCAGTAGACTAGCAGTAGTAGTAGTCACAGTAGAGCAGCAGTAATGATAGTAAGAGTAGCAGTCAGTAGTGATGTCAGTAGACTAGCAGTAGTAGTACTAGTTTTAGGCACAGCAGAGCAGCAGTGATGATAGTAATAGTCAGTAGTGATGTCAGTAGGCTAGCAGTACTAGAACTAGTAGTAGTCACAGATAAGCGACAATGGAAGAGTAAAATTTACCAGCGCTCCAATGTACAATGGAAGTAAGGAAGAAAAAAGTACCAATCCAAACTTACTTCACAGGGGTGCCTGCTCCTCGGCCCCCCTAATCCCAGACAGCATATAGTATCGCAAAGACGTGGTCCCTCTACTTTACCACGTCTTTGCGATACTATATGCTGTCTGGGATTAGGGGGGCCGAGGACCAGGCACCCCTGTGAAGTAAGTTTGGATTGATACTTTTCTCTTCCTTACTTCCATCGTACATTGGAGCGCTGGTAAATTTTACTCTTCCATTATCGCTTATCTGCATTTTCCGGTGCGTCTGCATACCTAGAACCTCACCATGGGATGTCACAACCAACCGGTGTATTGCCTAGTACCATCCTTAGATATTATTATTAAAAGCCTTCCTGGATTTTGACTTGCCGGTACCCCAGGGGGCTATCCCGTGACGTCTGGTGAGTTCCATCCCCTTATAGTCTAAACACCTAATTCTATCCACCTTACAGAGCGCTAACTATTGATTACAGTAGTAGTCACAGAAGAGCAGTAGTGATAGTAGGAGTAGTAGTCCTCAGTAGTGATGTGAGTAGACTAACAGTAGTAGTACTAGTAATAGTCCAAGCACAGCAGCAGTAATGATGGTAGGAGTAGTAGATAGTAGTGATGTCAGTAGATTAGCAGTAGTAGTACTAGTGGTAGTCACAGTAGAGCAGCACTAGTAATGTAGTAATAGTCAGTAGTGGTGTCAGTAGACTAGCAGTAGTAGTACTAGTAGTAGTAACAGCATAGCAGCAGTAATGATAGTAGGAGTAGTAGTCAGTAGTGGTATCAACAGACTAGCAATAGTAGTACCAGTAGTAGTCACGGCATAGCAGACGTAAGTATAGAAGGAGTACTAGTCAGTAGTGGTAGCAGTAGACTAGCAGTAGTAGTACTAGTAGTAGTAACAGCATAGCAGCAGTAATGATAGTAGGAGTAGTAGTCAGTAGTTGTATCAACAGACTAGCAATAGTAGTACCAGTAGTAGTCACGGCACAGCAGCTGTAATTATAGAAAGAGTACTAGTCAGTAGTATTACTAGTAGTAGTCACAGCAGAGCAGCAATAATCATAGTAGTAGTCAGTAGTGATGTCAGTAGACTAGCCGTAGTACTACTAGTAGTAGTCACAGTAGAGCAGCAGTAATGATAGTAGGAGCAGTAGTCAGTAGAGATGTCAGTAGACTAGCAGCAGTAGTACTAGTGATACTAACAGCAGAGCAGCAGTAATGATAGTATGAAAAGTAGTCAGTAGTGGTGTTAGTAGACTAGCAATACTAGTACTAGTAGTAGTGACAGCTGAGCAGAAGTAATGATGGTATGAGTTGTTAGTTAGCAGTGATGTCAGTAAACTAGCAGTAGTAGTACTAGTTTTAGTCACAGTAGAGCAAATGTAATGACAATAGGAGTAGTAGTCAGAAGTAGTGTCAGTAGATTAGCAGTAATAGTACTAGTAGTAGTGACAGCAAAGCAGACGTAATGATGGTAGAAGTAGTAGTCAATAGTGATGTCAGTAGATCAGCATTAGTAGTACTACTAGTGGTCACAGTAGAGCAGCAATAATCGTAGTAGGAGTAGTAGTCAGTACTGATGTCAGTAGACTAGCAGGAGTAGGACTAGTAGTAGTACCTGCAGAGCAGCAGTAATGATAGTAGGAGTAGTAGTCAGTAGTGGTATCAGTAGACTAGCAGGAGTAGGACTAGTAGTAGTACCTGCAGAGCAGCAGTAATGATAGTAGGAGTAGTAGTCAGTAGTGGTATCAGTAGACTAGCAGTAGTACTACTAGTATTTGTCACAGTATAGTAGCTGTAATTTTAGTAGGAGTAGTAGTCAGCTGTAGTGTCAGTACACTAGTAGTGAAAGTAGTAGTTATGTCAGTATACTTGCAGTAGTATTACTAGTATTAGTCACAGAAGAGCGCCAGTAATGATAGTAGGAGTAATAGTCAGTACTGCTGTCAGTAGACTAGCAGTGGTAGTATTAGTAATAGTCACAGTAGAGCAGCAGTAATGATAGTAGGAATAGCAGTCAGCAGTGACGTCAGTAGACTAGCAGTAGTAGTACTAATAGTAGTCACAGCAGAACAACAGTAATGATAGTAGGAGTAGTAGTCAGTAGTGATGTCAGTAGACTAGCAGTAGTATTACCAGTAGTAGTCACAGAAGAGCGCCAGTAAGGATAGTAGGAGTAATAGTCAGTACTGCTGTCAGTAGACTAGCAGTAGTAGTATTAGTAGTAGTCACAGCAGATCAGCAGTAATGATAGTAGGAATAGCAGTCAGCAGTGACGTCAGTAGACTAGCAGTATTAGTACTAGTAGTAGTCACAGCAGAGTAGTAGTAATGATAGTAGGAGTAGCAGTCATTAGTGAAGTCAGTAGAATAGCAGTAGTAGTATTAGGCATAATTACAGCAGAGCAGCAGTAGTGATGTCAGTAAACTTGCAGTAGTAGTAGTACTAGTAGTAGTCATAGCAGAGCAGCAGTAATGATAGTAAGAGTAGCAGCCAGTAGTGATGTCGGGAGACTAGCAATAGTAGTACTAGTATTAGTGACAGCAGAGCAGAAATAATGATGGTAGGAGTTGTTAGTAAGTGGTGATGTCAGTAGACTAGCAGTAGTAGTACTAGTAGTAGTACCAGCAGAGCAGCAGTAATGATAGTAGGAGTAGAAGTCAGTATTGGTATCAGTAGACTAGCAGTAGTACTACTAGTAGTTGTCACAGTATAGTAGCAGTAATTTTAGTAGGAGCAGTAGTCAGCTGTGGTGTCAGTACCCTAGCAATAGTAGTACCAGTAGTAGTCACGACAGAGCAGCAGTAATGATAGTGAAAGTAGTAGTCAGTAGTAATATCAGTATACTAGTAGTAGTCAGTAGTGATTACTTGCAGCAGAGCAGCAATAATCATAGCAGGAGTAGTAGTCAGTAGTGATATCTGTAGACTAGCAGAAGTATTACTTGTCACACCAGAGCAGTAGTAATGACAGGAGTAATAGTAGTCAGTAGTGATGTCAGTATACTAGCAGTACGAGTAGTAGTAGTCACAACAGAGCAGCAGTAGAGATAGTAGTAGCAGTCAGTATTGATGTCAGTGAAATAGCAGCAGTAGTACTAATTGCAGTCATGGCAGAGCAACAGTAATGATAGTAGGAGTAGTAACATAGTATGTTAGGCCGAATAAAGACAATGCCTATCTAGTTCAGCCTGTTGTAAGACCCGGATCAACAACCCACTGGTCACTTAAAATTTATATCCTGTAATATCCTTCCGCTCAAGAAAGGCATCTAGTCCCCTCTTAAACTCCTCTATGGATTTTGACATCACCATGTCCTCAGGCAGAGAGTTCCACAGTCTCACTGCTCTTACAGTAAAGAACCCTTTTCTGTGTTGGTGATGAAACCTGCTTTCATCTAGACGTAGCGGATGCCCTCTTTTTACCGCAGCAGTCCGGGGTATAAACAGATCATGGAAGAGATCCGTGTATTGTCCCCCTCATAACATAGTTATTTGGTCGCCCCTTAGCCGTCTTTTTTCCAGGGTAAATAATCCCAATTTGGATAGCCTCTCTGGGTATTCCAGTCCCGTCATTCCATGTATTAATTTAGTTGCCCTTCTTTGAACCCCCTCAAGCACCTCAACATCTTTCCTGAGTAGTGGAGTCCAGAACTGTACGCAGTATTCCATGTGAGGCCTGACTAATGCCTTATATAGTGGGAGGATAATGTTCTCTTCCTTCGCCCCTATACCTCTTTTAATGCACCCCAAGACTTTATTAGCTTTTGCAGCAGCTGACTGGCATTGATTGCTCCAGTTAAGTCTACAGTCCACTAGTACCCCCAGGTCTTTTCCATGATAGTATCCATAAATATTAGAAATAGCGGCCTAGCTATCACATCGTTTAGTTCCCTTAGAACCCTTGGGTGTATTCCATCTATTCCATAGTACTCAGTAGTAATGTCAGTAGACTAGCACTAGTTGTAGTAGTAGTCGCAGCAGAGCAGCAGTAGTGATAGTAGTAGTAAGTAGTAGTCAGTAGTGATGTCATTATACTAGCAGTAGTACTACTAGTAGTAGTCACAGCAAAGCAGCAGTAGCGATAGTAACATAGTATGTAAGGCCGAATGACGACAATGTCCATCTAGTCCAGCCAGTTATCCTCCTGTGTTGTTGATCCAGAGGAAGGCAAAAAACCCCAATTAGCCCTTTTGGGGGTAAAATTGATTCCCAACTCCCTAATGGCAATCAGACGAAACCCTGGATCAACCCCTAATATTTCCTACCTGCCTGTATACCCGGATTAACAATTAACCTAAGATTTATATCCTGTTATATCCTTCCGCTCCAGAAAGGCATCTAGTCCCTCTTAAACTCCTCTGTGGATTTTGCCATCACGACTTCCTCAGGCAGAGAGTTCCACAGTCTCACTGCTCTTACAGTAAAGAACCCTTTTCTGTATTGGTGATGAAACCTGCTTTCTTCTAGACGTAGCGGATGCCCTCTTGTTACCGTCATAGTCCTGGGTATAAACAGACCATGGGAGAGATCCTTGTATTGTCCCCTCATGTACTTATACAGAGTTATTTGATCACCCCTTAGCCGTCTTTTTTCTAGAGTAAATAATCCCAGTTTGGATAGCCTCTCTGGGTATTCCAGTCCTCCCATTCTGTTTATTAAGTTAGTTGCCCTTCTTTGAACCCCCTCCAGCACTGCAACATCTTTCCTGAGCACCGGTGGCCAGAACTGTACGCAGTATTCCATGTGGGGCCTGACAAGTGCCTTATATAGTGGGAGGATAATGTTCTCATCCTTTGCCCCTATACCTCTTTTAATGCACCCCAAGACTTTATTTTTACGAGTAGTAGTCAGTAGTGATGTCATTATACTAGCAGTAGTAGTACTAGTATTAGTCACAGCAGAGCAGCAGTAATGATAGTAGGAGTAGTAGTCAATAGTGAAGTCAGTAGACTAGCAGTAGTACTACTAGTAGTAGTCACAGCAGATTAGCAGTAATGATAGTAGGAGTAGCAGTCAGAAGTGAAGTCAGTAGACTAGCAATAGTAGTACTAGTAGTCGTTACAGCAGAGCAGCAGTAATGATAGGTGTAGTAGCAGTCAGTAGTGATGTCAGTAGATTAGCAGTAGTAGTATTATTAGTAGTCACAGCACAGCAGCAGTAATGATAGTAGGAGTCAGTAGTGGTATCAGTAGACTAGCAGTAGTAGTACTAGTAGTTGTCACAGCAGAGCAGCAGTAATGATAGTAGGAGTTGTAGTCAGTAATGATTTTAGTGGACTAGCAGTAGTAGTAGTAGTCACAACAGAGCAGCAGTAATGATAGTTGGAGTAGTAGTCAGCAGTGTTGCCAATAGACTACAAGTATTAGTACTAGTAGCAGTCACAGCAGAGCAGCAGTAATGATAGTAGTAGTCAGTAGTGATTTCAGTAGACTAGCAGTATTAATACTAGTAGTAGTCATAGTAGAGCGGCAGTAATGATAGCAAGAATAGCAGTCAGTAGTGATGTCAGTAGACTAGCAGTAGTAGTACTAGTTTTAGTCACAGCAGAGCAGCAGTACTGATAGTGGTAGTCAGTAGTGATGTCAGTAGCGTAGCAGTACTAGTAGTAGCAGTAGTCACAGTAAAGCAGCAGTAATGATAGTAAAAGTAATAGTCAGTAGTGATGCCAGTAGACTATCAGTAGTGTTACTAGTAGTAATCACAGCAGAGCAGCAGTAATGATAAAAGGAGTAATAGTAGTCAGTAGTAGTCAGTAGTGATGTCAGTAGTCTAGCAGCAGTAGTACTAGTAGTAGTCACAGTAGAGCAGCAGTAATAATAGTAAGAGTAATAGTCAGTAGTGATGTCAATAGACTATCTGTAGTGTTACTAGCAGTAATCACAGCAGCCTTCAGCTGCCCTCATGTCTATTTCTAAGTGCGTCTGCGATGAGGAGGAACCGGAGGCACACACTGCAGAGGGTTGGCAGGGCCAGGCAGTGACCCTCTTTGAAAGGGGGGCGATAGCCCACAATGCTGTTGAGAATCGATGATAAATTGACGTACGATCATCATTCCAATCCCGTAGCACCTCCGTCGCAAAATTGTCAGGAGCCACAAACATGGGCATAAAGGGGACTCAGGTGCCAGTACTTCTACACATCTCCACAATGCAGCAATACTCTGTGTGGGAAGCACGTGAGAGGGCCCAGGGTCAGGCTCGGTCCCAGCCTCCATCTTGTGTGAGCCAAGGTGCCGCGAGTTACATAGCAATGGGAAATCCATGTGTCCCCACACAATATATTCTGTGTAGGTGTTAGATAGCTCAACACCGCCATGGAAAGTTTTTGAGTTCCTTGGGCTTGCCTATGCTGTCGGTGCACAAAGATAGTATTACACAAGAAGAAATCAGAGCGCCCAAACATGGCAGAGTTTCACCCCGCCAAGGACCTCGGCCCACATTTCTACCCTAATCAGTCAGTGTATTTGTGCCAGACAGGTAAAGCAACGCAATGGGAACTCATTGTGCACTCACAGCATAGGCGAGCCCAAGGAACTCAAGCATGGTATTACACATGAGGAAATCAGAGTGCCCAAACATGGCAGAGTTTCCCCCTGCGAAGGGCCTCGGCCTACTTTTCTGCCCTAGTCAGTCAGTGTATTAGTATCAGACAGGTAAAACACTGCTATGGGAAGTCTTTGCGCACTCACAGCATAGGTGAGCCAAGGGAACCCAAGGAAAGTATTAAACATGAAGCAATTACAGTGCCCAAACATGGCAGACTTGCACTCCACCAAGGACCTCGGCCTCTACACACACCCTCAGCAATCTTGGGCATAAAGCGGACTCCGATGCTAGTACAGCTGTGAACGTCTCATTTAATTAGTTGCGGTTGCTTTTACCACTACAAAGACTGGATTAACCAGGAACAAGTTCCATGGGCCCAACCTGGCACAGTAGCATTTCCCCCAGGACCTCGGTCTCTGCACACACCCTCAGCAATGGTGGGCATAAAGCAGACTCCGATGCTAGTACAGCTGTGAACGTCTTATTAATGCAGTAACGCTCCTCTTGTTTGGCCCAAACCAGTGCCGGGGACGACTGTGGTAACACGAGAGAAAATACATGTTGCCCAGTGCTGATCCCATGACCCCAAGCAGGAGGAGGAGGTGGCATTACAAGGCCAAGAAACCATGACCAGGACCCGCTATAGTCTGTGTGGGAAGTACGTGAGCGTGCCCAGGGTCAGGCTAGGTCCCAGCCTCCACCATGTGTGACTCAAGGTGCCCTGAGTTACATAGCAATGGGAAATCCATGTGTTCCCACACAGATAGCTCAACACTGCGAGGGGAAGTCTTTGAGTTCCTTGGGCTCGTCTATGCTGTCAGTGCACAAAGATGGTATTACACAGGAAGAAATCAGAGTGCCCAACAATGGGAGAGTTTCACCCCGCCAACCACCATGCCCTTGGCACACAATTCATGCCCTAGTCAGTCAGTGTATTTGTGCCAGATAAGTAAAACACCGCGATGGGAAGACTTAGTGCACCCATAGTATAGACAGACCCCTGTAACCGTCCTGTAGCAAAGGTATAAACAGACCCCAGTAACATTTCTTTAGTAAAAGTATAGGCGGACCCCTGTAACATTTCTGTAGCAGAAGTATAGGCAGACCCCTGTAACATTTCTGTAGCAGAAGTATAGGCAGACCCCTGTAACATTTCTGTAGTAGAAGTATAGGCAGACCCCAGTAACATTTCTGTAGTAACAGTATAGACAGACCCATGTAACATTTCTGTAGCAGAAGTATAGGCAGACCCCTGTAACATTTCTGTAGCAAAGGTATAGGCAGACCCCAGTAACAGTTCTGTAGTTAAAGTATAGGCAGACCGCAGTAACATTTCTGTTGTAACAGTATAGACAGACCCATGTAACATTTCTGTAGCAGAAGTATAGGCAGACCCCTGTAACATTTATGTAGTAAACGTATAGACAGACCCCTGTAACATTTCTGTAGTTAAAGTATAGGTAGACCGCAGTAACATTTCTGTTGTAACAGTATAGACAGACCCCTGTAACATTTCTGTAGCAAAAGTATAGGAAGATCCCTGTAACATTTCGTCACAGGCAGTTGACAGGCGGGTACGCTTATCCGTGATGATTCCCCCTCTCTGACAAGACGCTAGCGGCAGAGCAAGCCAGCACCTCCAGGGCGTACAGCGCAAGTTCGTGCCACGTGTCCAGCTTTGACACCCAATAGTTGTATGGAGCAGAGGCATAATGGAGGATGGTGGTACGATCGGCTACGTACTCCCTCACCATCTTTTTCCAGTGCTCAGTCCGACTCAGCCTTGACTGGGGAGTGGTGACGCAGTCTTACTGGGGAGCCATAAAGCTGGCAAAGGCCTTGGAGAGTGTTCCCCTGCCTGCGCTGGACATGCTGCCTGATCTCCGCGCCTGCCCTGCTACTTGGCCCTCTGAACTGCGCCGTCTGCCACTAGCCCTGTCAGATGGGAAGTTTACCATCAGTTTGTCCACCAGGGCCCTGTGGTATTGCATCACTCTCGTATCCCTTTCCTCTTCGGTAATGAGAGTGGAAAGGTTCTCTTTATACCGTGGGTCGAGAAGGGTGTACACCCAGTAATCCGTGTTGGCCAAAATGCATCTAACACGAAGGTCACGAGAAAGGCAGCCTAACATGAAGTCAGCCATGTGTGCCAGGGTACCAGTACACAACACATCGCTGTCCTCACTAGGAAGATGACTTTCAGGATCCTCCTCTTCAGCCGATACAATCTGAACAGATGAGAGGCAAGCAGCATGGGCACCCTCTGCAGTGTACCTGGCTGTCTCTTCCCCCTCCTCCTCCTCCTGCTCCTCCCCCTCCTCCTCCTCCAAAACGCACTGAGATATAGACATGAGGGTGGTCTGGCTATCAAGCAACATACTGTCATCCCCCATCTCCTGTTCCAACCGCAAAGCGTCGGCCTTAATGCCTTGCAGCGAACTCCTCATCAGGCATAGCAGCAGGATGGTTACGCTAATGATTGCAGCATCGCCGCTCCCCATCTGGGTAGACTCCTCAAAGTTTTCGAGGACCTGGGAGATATCTGCCATCCGGGCCCACTCCTCGGTAAAGAATTGGGGAGGCTGACTACCACTACTCCGCCCATGTTGGAGTTGGTATTCCACTATTGCTCTACGCTGCTCATACAGCCTGGCCAACATGTGCAGCGTAGAATTCCACTGTGTGGGCATGTCGCACAGCAGTCGGTGCTCTTGCAGATTAAACCGATGTTTCAGGGTCCTTTGGGTGCCAGCGTTCGTGGTGGACTTGCGTAAATGTGCGCAGACGCGGCACACCATGCCGAGCAGGTCAGACAAGTGAGGGTAGTTTTTAAGAAACCGCTGAACCACCAGATTGAAGACGTGGGCCAGGCATGGCACGTGTGTGAGGCTGTCGAGCTGCAGAGCCGCCACCAGGTTACGGCCATTGTCACACACGACCATGCCCGGTTGGAGGCTCAGCTGTGAAAGCCAGAGGTCGGTCTGCTCTATCAGACCCTGCAACAGTTCGGGGGCCATGTGCCTCTTGTCACCTAAGCTGAGTAGTTTCAGCACGCCCTGCTGATGCTTGCCCACCGCTGTGCTGCCGTGCCGCACCATACCGACTGCTGGCGACGTGCTGCTCATACTTCTTAATTGAGAGGTAGAGGTTGCGTAGGAGGAGGAGGAGGGGGAGGGTTTAGAGGAGGTGGCATAAACCGCCGCAGATACCAGCACCGAGGTAGGACCCGCTTTTCTGGGTGTGGGTAGGACGTGAGCGGTCCCAGGCTCTGACTCGGTCCCAGCCTCCACCAAATTCAATGTGCTGTCAGGGAGATATAGTGGCCCTGCCTGCCAGTACTTGTCCACGTGTCCGTGGTTAAGTGGACCTTCCCAGTAACCGCGTTGGTGAGGGCACGATTTATATTGCGGGAGATGTGCTGGTGTAGGGCTGAAAGACCCCATGAGGGTCGAAACGTAGCATGTTCTTGGAGGAATAAATTATTTATTTTTGCATTACGCCCTGGATGCTGCCACGAACCTTTTTGTGAGATACTGTGATATACTTTGGGGGGTCTTCTGAGGCTCTGACCCCCACATTGCTGGCGTGCACCCGTTGGACTTATTAGTCCCCTTTTCGGTTTGGTTTGAAGAACCCTGAGGTGTGCTGCAAGTTAAACCCGTGTGGATTGCGGCGTAGGGCTGGGACGGCACACCTGGAAAAATAGCGGCGACTGGGGACCGAGTATTGTGGGACCGCCGCCGCCATCATGTTTTTGAAAGCCTCCGTTTCCACAAGCCTGTATGGCAGCATCTCCAGGCTGATTAATTTGGCAATGTGCATGTTTAAAGCTTGTGCGTGCGGGTACATGGCGGCGTATTTGCGCTTTCGCTCCAACGCTTGTGCTAGCGACAGCTGAACGCTGCGCTGAGAGACATTGCTGGATGGGGTGGAGGATAGTGGAGGTGAGGGTGTGGGTGCAGGCCGGGAGGCGCTCGTGCCTGTGTCCTCAGAGGGGGGTTTGGATCTGAGTGGCAGGTTGGGGCACAGGGGAAGAGGCAGTGGTGTAAACCGGAGGCAGTGAACGGCCTTCGTCCCACCTTGTGGGGTGTCTGGCCATCATATGCCTGCGCATGCTGGTGGTGGTGAGGCTGGTAGTGGTGGCTCCCCGGCTGATTTTGGTGCGACCCAGGTTGCACACCACTGTTCGTCGGTCGTTCGCTCTCTCACTGAAAAACATCCACACCTTTGAACACCTAGCAATCTGCAAGGAGGCTTGCCGTGAGGGGGTGCTTTGGGAAGCAGTTGGGGGATTCTTCGCTCTGGCCCTGCCTCTACCCCTGGCCACTCTACTGCCTCTTCCAACCTGTCCTGCTGCTGCACTTGCCTCCCCCTCTGAAGACCTGTCCTCAGTAGGATTAGCAAACCAGGTGGGGTCAGTCACCTCATCCTCCAGCTGCTCTTTCTCCGAATCCTCTGTGCGCTCCTCCCTCGGACTTACTGCCCTTACTACTACCTCACTGATAGACAACTGTGTCTCATCATCATCATCCTCCTCACCCACTGAAAGCTCTTGAGACAGTTGCCAGAAGTCCCCAGCCTTATCACCCGGACTCCGGGAACTTTCCAAAGGTTGGGCATCGGTCACGACAAACTCCTCAGGTGAGAGAGGAACCAGTTTTTCCCACTCATGGCAGGGACCCGAGAACAGTTCCTGGGAGTCTGCCTGCTCAGAATATGTCATTTTCATGGAGAGAGGAGGCTGGGAGGAAGGAGGAGCAGCCAGAGGATTCAGAGTTTCAGTCCCTAAGCCGGGAGTAGTGGACTGCGTAGAAGACTGGGTGGTCTCCATAAAACCTATGCGTAAGCAGCATGCAGGGTGGTCGTTACATTGCTGGATGCATTTTCTGCCATCCACGACAGGACCTGCTCACACTGCTCTGTTTGCAAGAAAGGTCTACCACGTGGACCCATAAATTGTGATATGAAGCTGGGGACCCCAGAAACTTGCCTCTCTCCTAATCCCGCAGCAGCCGGCTGTGATTCACCTGGACCAGGAACTCGGTCTGTGCCCACACCCTCACTTGGACGTCCGCGTCCACGTCCTCGACCCTTACCCCTACTTCTCATCATGGCGGATTACGAATAGAGCAGGGGCCAAATAAATTACCCCACTGTACAGCACTGACAACTGTGGCTTAATTCACCGCACACAGAGACTTGTAGATAGCGGAGGGTCTATGCTGTGACTAGAAAAAAGTAACCTGCTGTCTAGCGCTGATACCTAGGGGTAATTTACTGTTCGCAGAGACTTGTAGATTATAGAGGCTGTGTGGAGTGGGAGAAGACTCTAAAGCCAGTGGATAATGCTGGTAACTGCGGCGATCTCAACCCCACCAACGGAAATGGTATTGTGAGATGCTCTGCACAGCGGCTGAGCTGAAATACTTTGCAGTGACCCCGGTAATATTACAGTACTGTTTAGCGGTGAGATCGCTGTCTAATTCACTGCAGACAGAGAACGGTATAAATAAGTTTGTTCTGAGCATGCTAGGAATTATTTGCGCGCACTTTCACGGTGAGAGCGTGATTTTACTGCACACTCCAGCCAGAAAAAAATATTACGAAAGGCTGCAAACAGGCCTAGCTGCGTAATACAAAAATGGAAGCACTACAACTCCCAGCAGCCACTAAGTAAAATGCACACAGTGAGATGTAGCCCAACGAAGGAGCTTTTGGTTTTTTGCACAGAGGATACGGACTGTATAGTGTATATCACTTTCCCTCTAGAAGTGGCTATGGCCCAACGCTCTGCGTTTAATTCACTGCAGACACAAAACGGTATAACTATGTTCGCAGCAGACTAGGAATTATTTGCGTGCACTTTCACGGTGAGAGCGGTATTGTGCTGCACTCCAGCCAGAAAAAAATATTACGGAAAGCTGCAAACAGGCCTAGCTGCGTAATACAAAAGTGGAAGCACTACAACTCCCAGCAGGCCCCAAGTAAAATGCACACGGTCAGATGTAGCCCAACGAAGGAGCTTTTGGTTTTTTGCACAAAGGATATGGACTGTATAGTGTATATCACTTTCCCTCTAGAAGTGGCTCTGGCCCAACGCTCTGCGTCTAATTCACTGCAGACACAGAACGGTATAACTAAGTATATTCGCTGCAGGCTAGGAATTATTTGCGTGCATTTTCACGGTGAGAGCGGTATTGTTTGTACAGCACTGCAGCCAGAAAAAGAAAATATTACGGAAGGCTGCAAACAGGCCTAGCTGCATAATGCAAAAATGGAAGCACTACTACACCCAGCAGCCACCAAGTAAAATGCACACGGTGAGATGTAGCCCTAAGAAGGACCGTTGAAGACAGGATCCTACACTAAGGGTTCCCACCCACTGGCAATATTTTCTCCACTGCGATGCGATTCTAAAGTTAAACTCTCGCATCGCAGTGCGAGAAAAAAAATCGGCATGACGCCGGGATATCGGCATCACGCTGACATATCACCAGTCTTTTCAATGGGGCCAGCGGCAGCAGCGCTAGCCCCATTTAAAAGAGATGGAGAATGCCGGGGACTTCTGCCACAGCTGTTACAGCTGTGACAGCTGTGGCAGGAGTTTCCTTCATCCCCGCGGGGACCGCGGGGATGAAGGAATCCTCTGCCACAGCTGTGACAGCTGTGGCAGAAGTCCCCGGCATTCTAGCCCATTGCTTTCAATGGGATTGGCACTGCTGCCGGTCCCATTGAAAGCACTGCTTTCTGCCAAGCCTCGCGGAATGATTAACGGGGAAGGGCTTGAAATATAAGCCCTTCCCCGATAATCATCAATGAGGGTGTAAAAAAATTAAAAAATTTATTACTCACCTCTCCTGCGCTCAGCCGCGTCCTCCTGCATGCTCCCCGGCACTGCTATTAAGCTCTTTTAACAGTCGGGGATTTAAAAATCCACGCCTCCTGAAAGGGCTGTGCAGATTGGCTGAGGGCTCAGCCAATAGCAGCTACTGCTTAGCGATTGGCTGAGCGCTCAGCCAATCACACATAGCCCTTAGCTATTCATTCATGAATAGCTATATCTTAGCTTATCTTTATTGTCAGTAGACTATCAGTAGTATTAGGCAAGGAAAAGTGCTTCCAACTTTTATTAGAACAATGCCATAAAAGAACAACAAGCAGGTCTGTGACCTGCTTGTACTTTTATGGCACTGTTCTAATTAAAGTTGGAAGCACTTTTCCCGGCTTGTCAGGTCCCCATTTGTTTGGATGTACTAAACTATGCCGCTGTGACTGGGCGGAGAACCTTGGAAGAGTAGAGAAACAGTGCTCAAGGATTTGGTCAAGCAGCAGAGACGTCTGACAGGTGAGCTCCAGCTTGTTTTTTCAATTAATATAGGTTTTATCGGTAGTATTACTAGTAGTAATCATAGCAGAGCAGGAGTAATTATAGTATTAGTAGCAGTCAGTAGTGAAGTCAGTAGACTAGCAGTAGTAGCACTAGTAGTAGTCACAGCAGAGCAGCAGTAATGATAGTAGGAGTAGTAGTCAGTATTGAAGTTAGTAGACTAGTAGTAGTAGTAATAGTAGTGGTGAAAATTTGCTACTGGGAGTACTAGAGTACATAACATACTAGAAGTCAATGTACATTGACATCTCTTTGGTGATTCAGTCCACGTACTGCAGAGGGTGCAAAAATAAAATCTTGACTGTAGATTCAACAAAGGGGTGAAGCAAGCCGATAGTACTTATACCAAGAAGGGTATGACCTGACACAGTGCCACGTCACATTATTGACCCTATACAATACAAAGGGAAGAATACAATATTGTACACCAGGCTCTGAAAAGTGCAGCATAAACATCCGGCTCACCAGGGATAGAACGCTATCAGAGAGAAGAGAAGGTTAAACCACCTGGGCACCCCGAGCAAAAAACTAAACTACGGGTAGAATACTTAAATGCTAGGTCCCTAGGAACATAACACTTAACTAATTGTTTACCAGGAATGCAATATAAAACTACTGGGTGAACAGTAACATAATATTGAACTACTAGGACACCACAAAAACTATACTAAACCGCTATGTCACTTGCGGTACAACACTAAACCACTAGATCCCTAGAAGTACAACACTAAATCACTGGGTCACTAAGTAACCAGTAACACAACACTAACCCACTGAGTCAACAGTAAGACAACACTAAAACCACTGAGTCACCAGGAATATGACACTAAACCACTGGCTCACCAGGAATAAAACACTAAACCACTGAGTCACCCTCAACACAACACTAAACCACTGAGTCACCAGGAATACAAGACTAAACCACTGGGTCACCAGTAACGCAACACTAAACCAGTAAGTCAACAGTAATACAGCACTAAACCAGTAAGTCAACAGTAATACAACACTAAACCACTGAATCAGTAGGAATACAACACTAAACAACAGGGTCACCAGAAACTCAACAATAAATTACTAGATGACCAAGAATACAGCAATAAACCACTGGGTTACCAGAAACAGCAATAAACATACTGGTCACCAGAAATACAACACTAAACAACTGAGTCACCAGGAAAACAACACCAAATCACTAATTTACCAGTAAGAACACTAAATCACTGAGTCACCAGTAACACAACACTAAACCACTGCGTCACCAGGAATACAGCAATAAACCACTGGGTCAGCACAATTACAACACTGAACCACTGAGTCACCAGTAACACAACACTAAACCACTGCGTCACCAGGAATACAGCAATAAACCACTGGGTCAGCACAATTACAACACTGAACCACTGAGTCACCAGTAATACAACACTAAACCACTGAGTCACCAGTAATACAACACTAATCCACTGAGTCACCAGGAATACAACACTAAAGCACTAAGTAACCAGTAACACAACACTAACCCACTGAGTCAACAGTAAGACAACACTAAAACCACTGAGTCACCAGGAATATGACACTAAACCACTGGCTCACCAGGAATAAAGCACTAAACCACTGGGTCACCCTCAACACAACACTAAGGCCTCATGTCCACGGGGAAAATCAGATCCGCTGCAGATTCTACATGTAGAATCTGCAGCGGGTCCCTCCTGCCCCGCGGACATGAGGGCTGAAAATGCAAATAAATGAGAATAAACTTACCTCCGATCCGCTCCGTTTCTTCTCTTCGCGGCGGCGTCATCTTCTCTCGTCGCGGCCGGATCTTCATTCTTCGGCTCGGCGGATGTGCACGATGACGTCGGTGACGTGCCCCGCGCATGCGCCGGGCCGAAGCAAAATGATCCGGCCGCGGCTGAGAGAAGATGGCGCCGCGGAGAAGAGAAGAACCGGAGCGGGTGAGTAAAATATGATTTTTGTGTCCCGCGGATCCGGACGGCTTCCATAGGCTTCAATAGAAGCCCGCGGGAGCCGTCCCCGCGGGAGACCCGCATGAAAATGGAGCATGGTCCAGATTTTTTCATGCTCCATTTTTTTTAAAATCACTTTTATTGACGATCCGCGGGTATTTATCTACCCGCGGGTGGTCAATGCATCCCTATGGGGTGCGGATCCGCGGGCAGGAGAAGAGTTAAAATCCGCTGCGGATTTTAATTCTTCTTTTTCCCGTGGACATGAGCCCTAAACCTCTGAGTCACCAGGAATACAAGACTAAACCACTGGGTCACCAGTAACGCAACACTAAACCAGTAAGTCAACAGTAATACAACACTAAACAACAGTGTCACCAGGAATACAGCAATAAACCACTGGGTCAGCACAATTACAACACTGAACCACTGGGTCACCAGTAATACAACACTAAACCACTGAGTCACCAGTAATACAACACTAATCCACTGAGTCACCAGTAATACAACACTAAACCACTGAGTAAGGCCGCCTGCACACGGGCGGAAATCCCGCAGCGGTATTTCCCGCGGGATTTCCGCCACTGAAAGTTTGCATAGGAGTGCATTACAATACGCACTCCTATGCAGACGGCCGCGGTTTGGCCGCGCGCGGCAAACAAACCACGGCATGTCCTATTTTTGTGCGGGGCACGCACTCACCCGGCCGCCGGCTCTGGTCTGCGCATGCGCCGGCTGCGCCGCAGCCGGCACATGAAAGAGCCGGGGCCGCCAGGCGCGGGCGAGTATGCGCTCGTCCCTGCAGGCTCTCGGGTCGGGTCCCGTGGCGAGAATTCTCGCTGCTGGATCCGACCCGCTCGTCTGCAGGCGGCCTAACAAGGAATACAACACAGAAACAGTGGGTCAACAGTAACACAACATTAAATCACTGGGTCACCTGCAACAGAACAATAAACTAATAATGTTTAACGAAAGACTTTTATCCCACCTTATCCACATATTTTAAACAATAAAGCAGCAAGTTTGTCACACCAGTGCCTCCCCGTATATGGAATTCATCAATAAACCAATAGGTCACCAGGAATGCAATGCTAAACCACTGCGTCACCAGTAACATAACAATAAACCATTGATTAACCAGGAATACAACACTGAAACACTGAGTCACCAGGAATACAACAATAAACCACTGCGTCACCAGTTACACAACAATAAACTATTGAGTCACCAGGAATACAACAATAAACTATTGAGTCACCAGGAATACAACACTAAACCACTGGGTCAACAAGAACAAAACATTAAACATTAAACAATTGAGTCACCAGGAATACAACAGTAAAGACTAGAAGCAATGGGATGAAACTTAAAGTGTGGAGACACAAATTAGATATTAGAAAAAACTTTTTGACAGTGAGGGTGATCAATGAGTGGAACAGGTTACCACAGGAGGTGGGGAGTTCTCCGTCAATGAAAGTGTTAAAACAAAAGCTGGACAAATATCTGCGTTAGATGATTTAATGAATCCTGCACAGCAGGGGGTTGGACCAGTTGACTCTGATGGTCCCTTCCAACTCTATCATTCTATGATTCTAATGCTTTGAGTAACCAGTAACACAAAACTAAACCACTGGGTGCCCAGGAATATAAAACTAAATCACTGGGTCACCAGGAATACAACACTAAACCACTTGGTCACCAGGAATGCAACACTAAACTGCTGGATCACAAGGAACACAACACTAAACCACTGAGTCACCGGGAACACAACACTAATCCACTGCATCAGCAGGAATACAGCAGTAAAAACTAGAGGCAATGGGATGAAAGTGAAAGGGAAGAGACACAAATTAGATATTAGAAAAACCTTTCTGATAGTGAGGGTGATCACTGAGTGGAACAGATTACCAATGATGGTGGTGAGTTCTTCTTCAATGAAAGTGTTCAAGCAAAAGCTGGACAGACATCTATCTGGGATGATTTAGTAATCCTGTATTGAGCAGGGAGTTGGACTAGATGTCTCTGGAGGACTGCTCCAACTCTACCATTCTATGATTCTAAAGCATTGGGTAGCTAGTAACACAACACTAATCCACTGCGTCACTAGGAATACAACACTAAACCACTTAGTCACCAGGAACACAACACTAAACTACTAAGTCACCAGGAACACAACACTAAACTACTAAGTCACCAGGAACACAACACTAAACTACTAAGTCACCAGGAACACAACACTAAACTACTAAGTCACCAGGAATACAAAACCAAACTACTTGGTCACCAGTAACACAATACTAAAAAACTGGGTCACCAGGAATACAACACTAAAGAAATTGATCACCAGTAAAGCAACACTAAACCACTGAGTCACCAGGAATACAACACTAATCCAATTGGTCACCAGGGATACAACACTAAATCACTCAGTCACCATCAACACAACACTAAGCCATTAGGTCACAAGGAACGCAACAACAAGCCAATGGGTCTCCAGCAATACTAAACCACTGGGTCACCAGGAATACAATGATGAACCACTGGGTCACTAGTTACACAACTCTAAACCACTGGGTCACCTGAAACACAACACTAAACCACTGGGTCACCAGGAATACAACAATAAGCCACTGGGTCACCAGCAATACAATACTAAACCACTAGGTCACCAGGAACACAATACTGAACCACTAGGTCACCAGCTACACAACTCTAAACCACTGGGTCACCAGACGTACAACACTACACCACTGGGTCACCAGTAACACAACACTAAACCAATGGATCACCAGGAATACAACAATAAGCCACTGGATCACCAGCAATACAATACTAAACCACTAGGTCACCAGGAACACAATACTGAACCACTAGGTCACCAGCTACACAACTCTAAACCACTGGGTCACCAGACGTACAACACTACACCACTGGGTCACCTGAAACACAACACTAAACCAATGGATCACCAGGAATACAACAATAAGCCACTGGATCACCAGCAATACAATACTAAACCACTAGGTCACCAGGAACACAATACTGAACCACTAGGTCACCAGCTACACAACTCTAAACCACTGGGTCACCAGACGTACAACACTACACCACTGGGTCACCAGTAACACAACACTAATCCACTGGGTCAACAGTAACAAAACACGAAACCACTGAGTTACCAGGAATACAACACTAAAACACTGGGTAAACAGTAACACAATACTAAACCACTGGGTCACCAGGAATGCAACACTAAACCACTGGGTCACCCTCAACACAACATTAAACTACTGGGTCACCAGGAATACAGCAGTAAAGCACTTGGTAATTAAAAAACACAACACTAAACCGCTGAGTCACCAGGAATACAACACGAACTGTGGCTTCACACGAGCGTGTTTTTGTGCGTACGTAGGTGCGTACAAAAGTGCGCACCCATGTATGTGTAAAAAACAGGCGTGAATGCCAGTTCGTGCATTGCCTTCAATGGAGCCGTGGCTGCTGCCGGCGGCTCCATTGAAGGCAATGGCCTGCAGGCACCGCTGAATTGTTCTTCATGTAAGAGCTTTACATATAAGCTCTTCCCTGAAAAACAAAAATTTTAGTATAAAAAAAAAAGGAAAAAAGATACCTGTCCGCTGCTGCCGTGTCCCTGCGGGGATGAAGAACACATCTGCCACATGCGGCAGATGTTACCTTCATCCCCGCTAGGAAAAAGAATTCCATGCTGCACCTGCCACATCTGTAACAGATGCAGCAAAGGAATTCTTTATCCCTGCGGGGAATAAAAAATTCCCTACCAAAGCTGTCACAGATGACAGCTGCGGTAGGGGATCCAGCTGCCGGCATCCTGTTATTGTTTTTCAGGAAAGGGCTGAATTCATGAATGGGTGAATGAGTGCTGCCTCTGATTGGCTGAGTGCTGGGACCAATCAGAGGCAGCTCTCAGCTATTGAATGACAGCGGGAGCTGCCTCTGATTGGTCCCTGCGCTCAGCCAATCAGAGGCAGCACTCATCCATTCATGAATTCATTTTAAATCCTCACCTGCTGAATACTCATCAGAGCAATGCAGGAAAAGAGCCAGCTGGAAACAGCTGAGCCCCAGCAGCTGAAGGAAGGTGAGTTTTATTTATTTATTTTTTTATTTTTATCACCTTTTCATGTTTTCAGGGAAGGGCTTATATTTAAAGCCCTTGCCTGAAAAACAATTACAGGATGCTGGCAGCTGGATCCCCTACCGCAGCTGTCATCTGTAACAGCTGTGGTTGGGAATTCTTTATTCTCTGCAGGGATGAAGAATTCCTTTGCTGCATCTGTCACAGATGTGGCAGGTGCAGCAGGGAATTCTTTTTCCTAGCGGGGATGAAGGAAACATCTGCCGCATGCGGCAGATGTGTTCTTCATCCCCGTAGGGAAATGGCTGCGGCGGACAGGCAAGTATTTTTTTTTATTTTTTTTTGTACACTAAAATTTTTGTTTTTGAGGGAAGAGCTCATATGTAAAGCTCTTCCCTGAAAAACAATTCAGGGGTACAGGCAGACCATTGTTCTTCATGGAGCCGCCGGCAGCAGCCGCGGCTCCATTGAAGAGAATGCCTTTTTTTTTTAATTATATACACAAAAATTTTTGTTTTTCAGGGAAGAGCTTATATGTAAAGCTCTTCCCTGAAAAACAATTCAGGGGTGCTGGCAGACCATTGTAATAGAGCAGCAGCCGCAGCTCTATTACAGACAATGCGTGCATTCCCTATGGTGCACGCATCTCCTATCTTTACAGGCACGCACCTGTAAAACACAGACATGTGAACACACCATAGGGAATGCAGTGTTTCTAATAGAAGCGTGTTTTTGTGTGCGCGTATGCATGCACAAAAACACGCTTGTGTGAAGCCACCCTAAACCACTAGCAGAATAAAGTGTACACGGCAGCAGGTCAGCTTAGATGTAAAACAACTTGCCTTTATTCCATCTTAAAACGATGCACACTGCGACGTTTCGACCACTTAGTGGCCTTTATCACTAAGTGGTCGAAACGCCGCAGTGTGCATCATTTTAAGATGAAATAAAGGCAAGTTGTTTTACATGTAAGCTGACCTGCTGCCGTGTACACTTTATTCTGCTGTTTGAAGAGAGAAAAGGAGTTCATTCTCATCACGGCTGTGCAGAATACGCCTCCACCGTACAAACAAAGGATTTTCATTGGGAGTTGATTTTGAAGGTGCTATTGTGATTATAACTGTATGGACCCTAAACCACTAGGTCACCATGAAAACAACGCTAAACCACTGCATAACCTGGAATACAGCGCTAAACCACTACATCACCAGGAATACAACACTAAACAACTGGGTCACTATCAACACAACACTAAACTACTGGGTCACCAGGAATACAAAGCTAAACCACTGGGTAACCAGCAACACAAGGCAAAGCTACTGGGTGACCAGGAATACAACAATAAAGCACTTGGTAACCAGAAACACAACACTAAACCACTGAATCACCAGTAATACAACACTAAACCACTGGGTCACCCTCAACACAACATTAAACCCGTGAGTCGCTAGGAATACAACACTAAATTACTGGTCACCAGAAATACAATAGAAAAACATTGAGTCACCTGTAACACAACACTAAACCACTGAGTCACCAGGAATACAACACTAAAGCACTTGGTGACCAGTAAAACAACACCAAACCACGGAGTCATCAAGAATACATGACTAAACCACTGGGTCACCAGTAACACAACAGTAATCTACTGGCTCACCAGGAATAGACCACTAAGCCAATGGGTCACCAGCAGCACAACACTAAAACAATAGGTCACCAAGAATACAGTAGAAAACCATTGAGCCACCAGTAACACAACACTAAACCACTGAATCACCAGGTATACAAAACTAAACCACTGGGTTACCAGTAAAACAACACTAAACCAATGAGTCACCAGAAAAACAACACTAAACCACTGAATCACCAGGAATACAACAGTAAAGCATTGGGTCACCAGTGAGACTACACTAAACACTGAGTAACCAATACCACAACACTAAACCACTGAGTCACTAGGAATAGAACACTAAACCACTGGGTCAACAGAAATAAAAGAGTAAAGACTAGAAGCAATGGTATAAAACAGAAAGGGAGGAGACACAAATTAGATATTAGAAAAAGTTTTCTGATAGTGAGGGTGATCAATGAGTGGGACAGGTTACCACTGGACGTGGTGAGTTCTCCTTCAATGGAAGTGTTCAAACAAAGGCTGCACAAATATCTGTCATGGATAATTTAGTGAATCCTGCACTTAGCAGGGTATGGGACCAGATGACCCTGGAGGTCGCTTCCAATGCTACCATTTTATGATTCTATAGCACTGGGTAACCAGAAACAGAACCCTAATCCACTGTGTCACCAGGAATATAACACTAAACCACTTCATCACCAGTAAAACAACACTAAACCACTGAGTCATCTCGCATACAAGACTAAACCACTGGGTCACTAGTAACATTACCATAAACCACTGGGTCACCTGGAATAGAATACTAAGCCAATGGGTCACCCGCAACACAACACTAAAACAATAGGTCACTGGGAATACCACACCAAACCACTGGGTCACCAAAAACACAACACTAAAGCACTGAGTCACCAGAAATACAACACTCAAACATCTGGGTCACCAGTAACACAACACTAATCTACTGCATCACCACAATACAACACTAATCCACTGCATCACCAGGAATGCAAAAATAAACAACTCGGTCACAAGGAATACAACACTTAACCACTGGGTCACCAGCAGCACAACACTAAAATAGTAGGTCACCAGGAATACAAGACTAATCCATTGCATCACCAGGATTACAACATTAAACCACTAGGTCACCAGGAATACAACACTAAACCACTGATTTACGAGGAATACAACACTAAACCACTGGGTTACCAGTAACACAACACTGAACCATTGAGTCACCAGGAATATAACGCTAAACCACGGAGTTACCAGGAATACAACACTAAAGAGACATCGGGCATACAAGACTAAACCACTGCGTCACCAATAA
This sequence comes from Eleutherodactylus coqui, assembly GCA_035609135.1. Classification (NCBI taxonomy): domain Eukaryota; kingdom Metazoa; phylum Chordata; class Amphibia; order Anura; family Eleutherodactylidae; genus Eleutherodactylus; species Eleutherodactylus coqui. The sequence goes on along the minus strand of CM069410.1, from coordinate 225,691,671 downwards.
CACAACAGTAAACCACTGGGTCACCAGGAATAAAACACTAAGCCACTGGGTCACGAAAAATACAACACTAAAACAATGGGTCACCAGCAGCATAACACTAATCTACTGGGTCACTACAATACAACACTAATCCACTGCATCACCAGGAATACAAAAAAAAAACACCGGGTCACAGGGAATACAACACTTAACCACTGGGTTACCAGTAACACAACACTGAACCATTGAGTCACCAGGAATATAACACTAAACCACGGAGTTACCAGGAATACAACACTAAACCACTGGGTCATCAGGAATACAACCCTAAACCACTGGGTCACCAGGAATACAACAATAGGCCACTGGGTCACCAGCAACATAACACTAAATCACAAAGGTCACAAGATATACAATGCTGAACCACTGGGTCACCAGTCACACAACTCTAAACCACTGGGTCACCAGGAACACAACACTGAACCACTGGGTCACCAGGAATATAATAATAAGCAACTGGGTCACCAGTAATACAACACTAATGACTAGGTCACAGGGAATACAATACTGAACCACTAGGTCACCAGTTACACAACTCTAAACCCCTGGGTCACCAGGAGTACAGCACCACACCACTGGGCCAACAGTAACACAACACTAATGCACTGGGTGAACAGTAACAAAAGACTGAGTTACCAGGAATACAACACTAAAGCAATGTGTCACCAGTAAGAGAAAACAAAACTACAGAATCAATACAACACTAAAACACAGGGTCAACAGTAATACAACACTAAACCTCTGGGTCACCAGGCTTACAACACTAAACTACTGGGTCACCAGCAACCGGACACTAAAATAATAGGTCACCTGGATTGCTACACTAAACCACTGAGTCACCAAGAATACCACACTAAACCAATGGGTTACCACTAAAACAACGCTAAACCATTAAGTAACCAGGATTACAACACTAAAGCACTGAATCACCAGAAAAAAACACTAAACATCTGGGTCACCACAATACAACACTAATCTACTGTGTCACCACAATACAACACTAATCCACTGCATCACCAGGAATACAACAATAAGCCACTGGATCACCAGCAACACAACACTAAACCACTGAGTCAGCAGGAGTACAAGACTAAACCACTGAATCACCAGCAACGCAACACTAAAACACTAGGTCACCAGGATTGCAACACTAAGCCACTGGGTCACTGGCAACACAGCACTAAACCATTGAGTCACCAGGAATGTAACGCTAAACCACTGAGTAGCCAGGAATATAACACTAAACCATTTGGTCACCAGGAATACAACACTAAATCACTCGGTCACCATCAACACAACACTAAACCACTAAGTCACCAGGAATACAACAGCAAGCCAATGGGTCACCAGCAACAGAACACTAAAACACAGGGTCACCAGGAATAAAACAATAAATCACTGGGTCACTATCAACAAAACACTAAACCACTGAGTCACTAGAAATACAACACTAAACCACTGGGTCATCAGGAACACAACACTAAACCACTGGGTAACCAGGAATACAACAGTAAGCCACTGTATCACCAGGAATAGAACACTAAACGACTGGGTCACCAGGAATGCAATACTATATCCCTGGGTCACCATCAACACAACACTAAACCGCTGAGTAACCAGGAATGCACCAGTAAACCGCTGAGTCACCACGAATACAACAGTAAACCAATGAGTCACCAGCAATACAGCACTAAGCCACTGAGTCACCGGGAATACAATACTAAACCACTGAGTCACCGGGAATACAACACTAAACCATTGAGTTACCAGGAATACAACACTAAACCACTGAGTCACCAGTAATACAGCACTAAACCACTGAGTCACCAGTAATACAGCACTAAACCACTGAGTCACCGGGAATACAGCACTAAACCATTGAGTTACCAGGAATACAACACTAAACCACTGGGTCATCAGGAATAGAACACTAAACCACTAGGTCACTCGGAAAAGAATACTAAACCACTAGGTCACCAGTTACACAACTCTAAACCACTGGGTCATCAGGAACTTTACACTAAACCACTGAGTCACCAGGAATACAACACTGTATCACTGGCTCACCAGGAGTACAACACTACACCACTGGGTCACCAGTAACACAACACTTATCCACTTGGTTCACAGTAGCAAAACACTAAACATTGAGTAACAAGGAATACAACAGTAAAGACTAGAAGCAATGGGATGAAGCTCAAAGGGTGGAGATACAAATTAGATATTAGAAAAAATCTTTCTGACAGTGAGGGTGATAAATGAGTGGAAAAAGGTTGCCACTGGAGGTGGTGAGTTCTCCTTCAATTGAAGTGTTTAAACAATAGCTGGACAAATATCTGTCTAGTATGATTTAGTGAATTCTGCACTGAACAGGGGGTTGGACAGGATGACCCTGGAGTCTACCATTCTATGACTCTATGATTCTAAAGCATTGAGTAACCAGTAACACAACACTAAACCACTGGGTCAACAGGAATACAACACTAAACCACTGGGTCACCAGGAATACAACACTAAACCACTGGGTCACCAGCAACACAACATTAATCCTTTGGGTCACCACGAATACAACACTAATCTACTGCATCACCACAATACAACACTAATCTACTGCATCACCAGGAATACAAGTCTAAAACACTGGGTCACCAGAAATACAACACTGAACCACTTAGTCACCAGTAACACAACGCTAAACAACTGGGTCACTAACAACACAACACAAAACCACTAGGTCACCAGGAATAGTGGCGCTACACCATTGGGTCACCAGTAACACAACACTAAACCACTGGGTCACCAGTAACACAACACTAAACGACTGGGTCACCAGGAATAAAACACTAAGCCACTGGGTCACGAAAAATACAACACTAAAACAATGGGTCACCAGCAACATAACACTAATCTACTGGGTCACTACAATACAACACTAATCCACTGCATCACCAGGAATACAAAAAAAACCCCACCGGGTCACAGGGAATACAACACTTAACCACTGGGTACCAGTAAAACAACACTGAACCATTGAGTCACCAGGAATATAACACTAAACCACAGAGTTACCAGGAATACAACAATAGGCCACTGGTTCAGCAGGAATACAACAATAGGCCACTGGGTCACCAGGAATACAACAATAGGCCACTGGGTCACCAGCAACCGAACACTAAATCACAAAGGTCACAAGATATACAATGCTGAACCACTGGGTCACCAGTCACACAACTCTAAACCACTGGGTCACCAGGAACACAACACTGAACCACTGGGTCACCAGGAATATAATAATAAGCAACTGGGTCACCAGTAATACAACACTAATGACTAGGTCACAGGGAATACAATACTGAACCACTAGGTCACCAGTTACACAACTCTAAACCCCTGGGTCACCAGGAGTACAGCACCACACCACTGGGCCACCAGTAACACAACACTAATCCACTGGGTGAACAGTAACAAAAGACTGAGTTACCAGGAATACAACACTAAAGCAATGTGTCACCAGTAAGAGAAAACAAAACTACAGAATCAATACAACACTAAAACACAGGGTCAACAGTAATACAACACTAAACCTCTGGGTCACCAGGCTTACAACACTAAACTACTGGGTCACCAGCAACCGGACATGAAATAATAGGTCACCTGGATTGCTACACTAAACCACTGAGTCACCAAGAATACCACACTAAACCAATGGGTCACCACTAACACAACGCTAAACCATTAAGTAACCAGGATTACAACACTAAAGCACTGAATCACCAGAAAAAAACACTAAACATCTGGGTCACCAGCAACACAACACTAATCTACTGTGTCACCACAACACAACACTAATCCACTGCATCACCAGCAATACAACAATAAGCCACTGGATGACCAGCAACACAACACTAAACCACTTAGTCAGCAGGAGTACAAGACTAAACCACTGAGGCAACAGGAGTACAACACTAAACCACTGGATCACCAGCAACGCAATACTAAAACACTAGGTCACCAGGATTGCAACACTAAGCCACTGGGTCACTAGCAACACAGCACTAAACCATTGAGTCACCAGGAATGTAACGCTAAACCACTGAGTAGCCAGGAATATAACACTAAACCATTTGGTCACCAGGAATACAACACTAAATCACTCGGTCACCATCAACACAACACTAAACCACTAAGTCACCAGGAATATAACAACAAGCCAATGGGTCACCAGCAGCAGAACACTAAAACACAGGGTCACCAGGAATACAATGCTGAACCACTGGGTCACCAGGATTGGAACACTTAACCACTGGGTCACCAGCAACACGAAAATCAACCACTGGGTCACCAGGAATACAATACTAAACCACTGGGTCACCAGTAACACGACACTAATCCACTGGGTCACCAGTTACACAACTCTAAACCACTGAGTCACCAGGAATACAACAATAAGCCACTGAGTCACCAGGAATACAACACTAAACCACTGAGACACCAGGAATAAAATACTAAACCACTCGGTCACCAGGAATAAAAAACTAAATCATTGGGTCACCATCAACAAAACACTAAACCACTGAGTCACTAGAAATACAACACTAAACCACTGGGTCATCAGGAACACAACACTAAACCACTGGGTAACCAGGAATACAACAGTAAGCCACTGTATCACCAGGAATAGAACACAAAACGACTGGGTCACCAGGAATGCAATACTATATCCCTGGGTCACCATCAACACAACACTAAACCACTGAGTAACCAGAAATGCACCAGTAAACCGCTGAGTCACCACGAATACAACAGTAAACCAATGAGTCACCAGTAATACAGCACTAAGCCACTGAGTCACCGGGAATACAATACTAAACCACCGAGTCACCGGGAATACAGCACTAAACCACTGGGTCATCAGGAATAGAACACTAAACCACTCGGTCACACGGAAAAGAATACTAAACCACTAGGTCACCAGTTACACAACTCTAAACCACTGGGTCATCAGAAACACTACACTAGACCACTGAGTCACCAGGAATACAACACTGTATCACTGGGTCACCAGGAGTACAACACTACACCACTGGGTCACCAGTAACACAACACTTATTCACTTGGTTCACAGTAACAATACATCTAAACATTGAGTAACAAGGAATACAACAGTAAAGACTAGAAGCAATGGGATGAAGCTCAAAGGGTGGAGACACAAATTAGATATTAGAAAAAAACTTTCTGACAGTGAGGGTGATAAATGAGTGGAAAAAGGTTGCCACTGTGGTGAGTTCTCCTTCAATTGAAGTGTTTAAGCAATAGCTGGACAAATATCTCTCTAGTATGATTTAGTGAATTCTGCACTGAATAGGGGGTTGGACCGGATGACTCTGGAGTCTACCATTCTATGACTCTGTGATTCTAAAGCATTGAGTAACCAATAACACAACACTAAACCACTGGGTCAACAGGAATACAACACTAAACCGCTCGGTCACCAGCAACACAACATTAATCCTTTGGGTCACCAGGAATACAACACTAATCTACTGCATCACCACAATACAAAACTAATCTACTCCATCACCAGGAATACAAGTCTAAAACACTGGGTCACCAGGAATACAACACTGAACCACTTAGTCACCAGGAACACAACACTAAACCACTTAGTCACCAGGAACACAACACTAAACCACTTAGTCACCAGTAACACAACGCTAAACAACTGGGTCACCAACAACACAACACAAAACCACTAGGTCACCAGGAATAGTGGTGCTACACCACTGGGTCACCAGTAACACAACACTAAACTACTGGGTCACTAGTAACACAACACTAAACCACTGAGTCATTAGGAATACAACACTAAACCAGTGGGTCACCAATAATACTTCACTAAACCACTGGGTCACTAGAAATCCAACACTAAACCACTGGGTCATTAGAAATACAACACTAAACCACTAGGTCACCAGTAACACAACACTAAACCATTGAGTCACCAGGAATACAACAATAAACTACTGAGTCACCAGGAATACAACACTAAACCACTGAGTCACCGGTAAAACAACACAACTATTGGGTCACCAGGAATACAGAAATAAGCTACTGGGGCACCAGCAAGACAAGACTAAACTATTAGGTCTCTAGGAATACAATACTGAATCACTAGGTCACCAGTAACACAACATTAAACCACTGTGTCATCAGGATTACAACATTGTATCACTGGTTCACCAGTAACAAAACACTAATCCACTGGGTCAACAGTAACAAAACACTAAACCACTGAGTCGTCAGGAATGCAACAGTAAAGACTAGAAGCAATGGGATGAAACTCAAAGAGTGGTGACACAAATTAAATATTAGAAAAAACTTTCTGACAATGAGGGTGATGAATTAGTGGAACAGGTTGCCATGGAAGGTGGTGAGTTCTCCTTCAATGGATGTGTTCAAACGAAAGCTGGATAAATATCTGTCTAGTATGATTTAGTGAATCCTGCACTAAGCAGGTGGTTGGACCAGATGACCCAGGAGGTCCCTTCCAACTCTACTATTCTATGTATCTATGATTCTAAAGCACTAAGTAACCAGTAACACAACACTAAACCACTGGGTCACCAGCAACACAACACTAATCTTTTGGGTCACCAGGAATACAACACTAATCTACTGCGTCAACACAATACAACACTAATCCACTGCATCACCAGGAACACAACACTAAACCACTGAGTCACCAGTAACACAACACTAAGCAACTGGGTCACCAGCAACACCACACAAGACTACTAGATCACCAGGAATACAACGCTACATCACTGGGTCACCAGTTACACAACACTAAACCACTGAGTCATTAGGAATACAACACTAAACCAGTGGGTCACCAAAATACATCACTAAACCACTGGTTGACCAGTAACACAACACTAAACCACTGAGTCACTAGAAATACAACACTAAACCACTGGGTCACTAGAAATACAACACTAAACAACTAGGTCACCAGTAACACAACACTAAACCATTGAGTCACCAGTAACACAACACTAAACCATTGAGTCACCAGGAATACAACAATAAACCACTGAGTTTTCAGGAATACAGCAATAAACTACTGAGTCACCAGGAGCACAACACTAAATAACTGAGTCATCAGTAACACAACAGTAAACCAGTGAGTCACCAGGAATGCAACACTAAACCACTGCGTCACTAGTAACACAATCCAAACCACTCAGTCACCAGGAATACAACACTAAACCACTAAGTTACCAGGAATACCACACTAAAGCACTAGGCCACCAGTAATACAACACTAAACCACTGAGTCCCCAGTAACACAACCATATATCACAGGGTTATCTGGAATACAACAATAAACCACTGGTCACCAATGGCACAACACTAAACCCCTAGGTCACTTGGAATACAATGCTGAACCACTAGGTCACCAGTAACACAACACTTAAAGGGGTGGTCTCGCGAAACCAAGTGGGGTTATACACTTCTGTATGGCCATATTAATGCACTTTGTAATATACATCGTGCATTAATTATGAGCCATACAGAAGTTATTCCACTTACCTGCTCCGTTGCTAGCGTCCTCGTCTCCATGGTTCCGTCTAAATTCGCCGGCAGCTTGCTTTTTTAGACGCGCTTGCGCAGTCCGGTCTTCTCCATTCAGCACGAGCCGCTTCAGTGTGCTCCCCGCTACAGCTCTTCTGCGCATGCGCAGACGAGCTGTCACTGCTCGGGAGCGCGCTGGAGCGGCCATTCTGTACCTTCCTCTGTTAGAGGAAGGTGCAGAGCTGCCGAGCTGTCCGGAGAAGCCGCCCAGCTGTCCCGCCGTCCAGCTGTCCTGGTAAGTGATGGGCCGGGGGGGCTGCCGCTGCGCCGGGCTGCCGCTGCGATGGGGGGGCTGTCGCTGCGATGGGGGGGGCTGTCGCTGGGCTGGGGGGGGGGGGCTGTCGCTGCGCCGGGGGAACTAGCGCTGGGCCGGGGGGGGCTGTCGCTAGGCCGGGGGAACTAGCGCTGGGCCGGGGGGGGCTGTCGCTGGGCCGGGGGGGGGCTGTCGCTAGGCCGGGGGAACTAGCGCTGGGCCGGGGGGGGGGCTGTCGCTAGGCCGGGGGAACTAGCGCTGGGCCGGGGGGGCTGTCGCTGCGCCGGGGGGGCTGCCGCTGTGATGGGGGGGGGGGGGGGCTGCGCCGGTCACCTGCTGCCTGGCGGTGGGTGACTGGTCGGCGGCTGCGGTGGGTCCGGTCGGGGGCTGCGGGGCGTCTGGTTGCCATGGAGACACAGCTGGCAGCGTCTCGGGAGCGCGCACGTCGGGCTGCAGCGAGCGACGGGAAAAGAGCCGGCGGCCATCTTGGGGAAACTTTTATAAGTTGCTGAAATGCTGGAACGGTAAGTACGAACCAGCTAGAAATGTCATTTACAGGGGGGCTTAGTAATGTGTACTTAATGGGGGGGACTGGGCAAAAAAAAAAATTCACTGCTTCCTCGAGACATCTCCTTTAATCACCGAGTCATTAGGAATACAACAGTAAAGACGAGAAGCAATGGGATAAAACTGAAAGGGTGGAGACACAAAATAGATATTAGAAAAAACTTTCTGATGGTGAGGGTTATCAATGATTAGAATAGGTTACCACCAAACTTCAACATAAGTTTTCAAACAAAAGCTGGACAAATATCTGTCTAGTATGATTTAGTGAATCCCGCACTGAGCAGGGGGTTGGACCAGATCACCCTGGAGATCCCTTCCAACTCTACTATTCTATGATTCTAAAGCACTGGGTAGCCAGTAACATAACACTAAAGCACCGAGTCACCAGGAATACAACACTAACCCACTCAGGCATCAGTAGTACATCACTAAGCCTCTGGTTCACCAGTAACACAACAGTAAACCATTGAGTCACTAGGAATACAACAGTAAAGCACTGGGTAACCAGGAACACAGCACTAAACCACAGAGTCACCAGGAATACAACACTAAACCACTAGATCACCAGGAATGCAATGCTAAACCACTAGGTCACCAGTAACACAACACTAATCCATTAAGTCACCAGTTATACAACAATAAACCACTGAGTCCCCAGTAACACAACCATATACCACTGGGTTATCTGGAATACAACACTAAACCAGTGGGTCACCAGGAATACAACAATAAACCACTGGGTCACCAGGAATACAACAATAAACCACTGGGTCACCAGGAATACAACAATAAACCACTGGGTCATTAGGAATACAACAGTAAAGACTAGAAGCAATGGGATGAAACTGAAAGGGGGGAGACACAAAATAGATATTAGAAAAAACTTTCTGATGGTGAGGGTTATCAATGATTTGAATAGGTTACCACAGAAGGTGGTGAGTTCTCCTTCAACATAAGTTTTCAAACAAAGGCTGGACAAATATCTGTCTGGGATGATTTAGTGAATTCTGCACTGAGCAGGGGGTTGGACCAGATAACCCAGGAGGTCCCTTCCAACTCTACTATTCTATGATTCTAAAGCACTGGGTAGCCAGTAACATAACACTAAACCACCGAGTCACCAGGAATAAAACAGTAAACCACTCAGGCATCAGTAGTACATCACTAAGCCTCTGGTTCACCAGTAACACAACAGTAAACCATTGAGTCACTAGGAATACAACAGTAAAGCACTGGGTAACCAGGAACACAGCACTAAACCACGGAGTCACCAGGAATACAACACTAAACCACTAGATCACCAGGAATGCAATGCTAAACCACTAGGTCACCAGTAACACAACACTAATCCATTAAGTCACCAGTTATACAACAATAAACCACTGAGTCACCAGGAATACAACGCTAAACTACTGGGTCACCAGGAATATAGCACTAAACCACTGGATCATCAGGAATATAACACTAAACTATTGGTTCACCAGGTGTTATCTGACCACACAAGTACCGATCTGATGACCTCGTTGGCGGCTACCGAATTTGTAAATATGGAAGCCTGTGAGGAGAAGATTTTGCTAGCAATTATGTATCAATAACATGAAATCACTCCCCATTATGTCAAGACATCTATCCAACTGTTTAACTAAGAATATTGTCAACTCTTATACACCAAGGAAGAAGGCATTATAATAGAAAGGTTACTTGTTACTTGGTTACTGTTACAAAGGTTACAAAGCTTATTGATCATAAGGCTTATAGACATCTACCAAATAGTCTCAACATGGAAATCACTGCAGTCAGGGTATTGTTATCACATTATACACTATTTCTGCTAAATTTGTGTGTCTTCTAAGCTAACATAGCTCAACCTTATTTAACTTTTCTGTTGACTCCTTGTCTTAGAATCCTAGTTACCAGCAAAGCTTAGGTTTTAATCTTCTATTTAAGGGTGAATAGTTCAATACAAGATAAGAAACAAACACTTATTGCATTCTGAAAGTTAACAGTTTATATGCCCTAACATTTCCCCGCTTTTGTTCTTTATCTTGACCCAGAACAACAGTAAATATTTGAAGTATTTCAGTACATCTTAGTGTTATCTGCCAGCCTTTTAATTACATTTCTTTACAAGATTCCTCCAGATCACTATTATTCTGACCAATATAAGAATGATCAAAGCCAGGTGAGCTAAAGAGCTGAGCATAGATACCATTTTCTGCTATCATAGTGGGTATCACCTTTTCAGCAGATTTTGCCAATATGCAGCATATACAAGGTACTATAGAACAATGTACTATAACAAAGGCAATTACTGTAATAATTAAAGTGGTAAGAAGAGAAGTGCTCCATTGTCCAAAAATATCCTCCAACCATGATGTAAATAGATCATAAACACCATAAAAACTAGGATGTTGGTCCTAGTTGTTCTGCTAATCCTTATATGGCTTCTCTTCATGGGAAGATGCTAGTTTCTGAAAAGACAAAAGAAGATGTTGTGAGACATTAAACAATGGTGACATGTCTTCTTCTTGTCAGGTGGCCAGAACTGCTGGTGTGAGGGACAGCAAGGCTGCTTCTTTGGCTGCTTGGTCTTCCAAGGCATTACCCTTAGCTTCTGGAGACTTGTCTGAGGTATGTACCTTGAGTTTAAGGATGGCCACCTGTTTGTGGGAGAGAAAGGCAGATATTAGTGCTTGAACTTGTGTCTGGTGTCTTATTGGCTGGCACATGAACGTAAGGAAGGATCTAGCTTTCAAGATTGGAACGTAGTCATGTGCAATGCCAAAGACATATCTAGAGTCCATGTAAATTTTGGCTGCCTTGTCTTGTGCCAGTGTGCAGGCGTGTGTAAGGGCCTGCAGTTCAGCATGTTGAGCTGAGACATGTGCAAGTAATGACTGTTGATGACGGACAGTGGTCTGTGTGGTGACCGCATATCCAGTTTGGAATCGTCCATTTACAGCATACCTGGAGCCATCAACAGACAAGATTAAGTTGGGACTGGGTAGTGGAGTGTCCATGGCGGAATCAAAGCCACAAGTTTCCATCAGGATGAGCTGGGCACAGTTGTGAGGTTCTTATTGAGTCGCTTGGGAAGTGTCATCCTGTTCCGGTAAGAGAGTGGCAGGATTCAAAGTCTGACAGCAGGTGATGGTGACGTTGGTAGGCCTCAGATGATGGGCTGCAGACAAGTGCTAGGGCTGAACCTGTGTTAGAATTTCAAAGCTGTCATGTGGTGCTAACATTTGTACCTCATGATCCAGAACTAGGTCCACTGACTTGTTCAACATCCTGGAGATTGCCACTACTGCTGGTAGACAGGAAGGTGATTCCCTGGCGATGGGGTCTAACCTGCTGGAGTAGTAGGCAATGGATTGTTGGTGCCCTCCATGCTCCTGTGTAAGGACTGCTACTGCGTGTCCATTGTTGTTGTTGCAGTAGAGTCTGAAAGGTATGTCATAGTAGGGCAGGCCCAGGGCTGGGGCTTCCAAGATGGCTGCTTTAAGCTGCCACCGATGGCTTCTTCTGTAAGAGCTTTTATCCACTAGCGGTTTTTTTCGCTGCGATTTTGCAACGTTTTTTCCCCCCCAAATGTCAGTTGGACTTTCTAATCGAAAAATCGCATCACACAAAAATCACAAGTTTGCGTTGCTGTAATTTTTGTGCGATGCGATTTTAACATTAGAATGTCCCATTGACATTTGGAAAAAAACGCAGTGAAATCGCAGTGAAAAAAAACGCTAGTGGGTAAAATCCCTTAGTTGGAAGGGTTCCTTCTTGTGATTGTCATACAGTTCCTGCATCAGTTGCAAAGCATTAACAATCTATGGTCTACAATAAGAAACAAGTCCTAGAAAGGTACATAGTTTAGAGACAGAAGTGGGTACCTGTGACCATGCGGCGGTTGCTGGTCCTCCCGAGGCGGGGGTGTGCGGGGTCCCGCGGTCGGGGCGTGTCCCCTCGGCTTGTTGTCCGGCTGCCAGGGCTGCGAGTGCCTGGCCGGCGTGGTGCTGGTGGCGTGTGGCACCGTGCGCATCTGTGAGTGCAGCTGCCGTGCACAAGCTCCCTTTCCTTATGTTCTGTTGGGAGTTGGCTGTCTGAAAGGGGTGGTTTCACTAACCAACAATCGAGTAGTCAGAGAATGGTTGGGTGTGAACTTTACTTCCATGGGTTTAGACAAAGGACTATCTTTTGGTGTTCCATCTACTCCTACACATAAAAGGCTTTGTTTACTGACGTCTGCTGTGTATTACACTAGTGGCTGCTCCGATGTCTTCTAGAAAGGAGAGAGGAACTTCTGAACCTACAGTCAAAGAGACAATAGGTACTGGGTCCGTCCTAAATTTGCTAACTTGCGAAGGGCAGATGTCATCAATGAGCACAGACACCGGATTGCTTGTTTCCTAATGGTCAGAGGAGGAAGGTCTGGTTTTGGATTGTCCATTCTGAACCTTAGGAGGTGCCCTACATTGTCTACGCATGTGGCCCTGTTTGCCACAGTTGTAGCAAGTGATAGGTTTATGGGATTCATGATTGCCCAGGTTTACATGTACAGTGGTACAGGAGCCTAGCTTCAAACCGCGGACAACTTGGAGAAGATCCTGAGCCTCTAAAGTATAACATTCAGGACGGGCAGCTTCTAGTTTGTCCTTCAGGTTCTTTTTGAGACCTCCCACAAAGGCTTGTGTAAGAAGTTGGGCATGTGCAGGGACATTAGGACTGTATCCCAAGTCTCTCCATGCTACCAGAATCCTAGACAAAAATGTTCCTCCTGATTTTGTCTTCTCCTGCCTAATATCATGCAAGGTAATTCCTAACTATGTCATTCACTTTGAAGCCCAGTCTTTCAGATGATGTAGGAAAGTAGCCCCTAAACCTGACACCTTAGGGTCAGGTGGTGGATTAAACTCCTCCATCATCAAGTGGAAGAAGAAAGGAACAGCCTTATGCCTGGCCACTTCTTCTAGGTCTTTATAACAACAGTTATAAACTCCTGCTAACTGCAGGCAAGCTCTATAGAACTACATGGGTTGCTTTTCAGGATCTGGCATTTTTATTAGTGTTACTGTCTTTCTCATTCTGTAATTACTGACACCATCATTTTCAGTTCTTTAGCAACCAGGCGGGCACATCTGTCCCAACCTTCAGCTGCCTTCAGGAGTTTAGCATCTGTAAAACTGCCTTTATATTCTATCATTGCATTTGACCACAGACGGGGACTAAGGGTTCCATATTTGATGTCTTGTTTCATTCTTTAGCTATCTCTTTACCTTTCAGATTCTTTACTATGGTTGTAGCCATTATCCATTTTGACTCATCCAAGGTGGCTTTCTTAGACCATCCGTTACCCATGTTTCCCTGGTAATCTATATGGGTTTTTAATAACCTTTCCCCTCCTTATTTGAAGAGAGGGTAACCTTGTCTGAAGATATTATGTTGACAATGGCAAGTGATTTTTGTCACAAGTCAGACACTTGTCCTATAGACAACATACAGTACAAGCGTTCTTGCAGCCTGACCCTAAAAACTCAGGCTTCACAGTGCAGGACCCACCTAAACCATCAGTCAATCAACAGGGATCTGGAACACGTTACCAGTAGATTATGGAATTTACATCATACAATAGCCACACTAGGACAATTATCCAACCTATTGATACTGTGATGGCTTTCAAATACACTGGGTTACACATTCATTCAAACCTACACAACGAGACAGCTTATTTGACAGGGTTCTTTGTCATATAAAATAGACTGAGTTTAGACCGTAAATGAACCACTCAATATAAATGAACACACTTACCCAACTTTGAGCAGACAGAATCCCAGATACACAATGAGGAATGAGAGTAAAAGTTTCTTACCAGCCGGATTTGTCCTGATTATGGGTCAGTGCATTCTGTCCATTTGAGAGTAAGTCGGGTCAGAGGATCTGGTCACTCGGTCCCTGTTCCTGGCATCAGCTGTTATCGGACCACACCGGTACAAATCTGATGACCTTGTTGCTGGGTGCCAAATTGGTAGATATGGAAGCCCATGATGAGAAGATTTTGCTAGCATTTATATATCAATAGCATGAAATCACTTCCATGTTATGCCAAGACACTTCTCCAATGAGAACTCAATGAATTCTGTTTAATTAAGAAAATTGCCAACTCTTATACACCAAGGAAGAAGGCGTTATAATTCAAAAGTTACTTGTTACATAGGTTACTGTTACATGGCTTACTGTTACAAAAGTTAAAGGGGTTGTCCCGCGAAAGCAAGTGGGGGTATACACTTCTGTATGGCCATATTAATGCACTTTGTAATATACATTGTGCATTAATTATGAGCCATACAGAAGTTATTCACTTACCTGTTCCGTTGCTAGCGTCCTCGTCTCCATGGTGCCGTCTAATTTCAGCGTCTAATCGCCCGATTAGACGCGCTTGCGCAGTCCGGTCTTCTCCCTGGTGAATGGGGCCGCTCGTGCCGGAGAGCTGGTCCTCGTAGCTCCGCCCCGTCATGTGTGCCGATTCCAGCCAATCAGGAGGCTGGAATCGGCAATGGACCGCACAGAGCCCACGGTGCACCATGGGAGAAGACCCGCGGTGCATCGTGGGTGAAGATCCCGGCGGCCATCTTGCTAAGGTAAGGAAGAAGTCGCCGCAGTGCGGGGATTCGGGTAAGTTGTAAACGGTTTGTTTTTTTAACCCATGCATTGGGTTTGTCTCGCGCGGAACGGGGGGCCTATTGAATAAAAAAAAAAACACGTTTCGGCGCGGGACAACCCCTTTAAGGCCCATTTAGACACATGATAGTCGCTTAAAAGATGTCGCTCAAGCGACTTTTGAGTGATCATCCTTGTGTCATTTACTGCGCAAGATAATCGCTCAAGATGAACGATCACCTTGCTCTGCCAGCAGAGGATGCAGAAGACAAGCAGGGTGTCCCCGCTTGTCTTCTGCATCCAGATGTTTTCTGCATGGAGCGCCCGGCTGTTATATAGCCGAGCGCTCCGTGCCAGGTATGAAGAACCGAGCTGGACCGCTCTGTTCTTCATACTCAACCCATTATCAGGAAGCGGGATACAGCTGAAACAATGGTATCAGCTGTATCCCACTGTGAATCCCTGATGAGACTCATCATTGTCTTTCAGCATGCTGAAAGACAATGATAAGCGACGGGATAACGAAAACTGTATGATGTCAGTGCAGTTACACACAATGATTATCGCTCAAAAGACGGCTTTGGAGCGAATTTTGAGCGATAACCGTGTCTAAATGGGCCTTTACAAAGCTTATTTATGATAAGGCTTATTGACATCTACCAAATAGTCTCAAAGCTCTAAGGCCTCATGTCCACGGGGAAAATCAGATCCGCTGCAGATTTGCAACACGGATTTGGGCTGCGGATGCACTGTAATTGTCTTTTATTTTTCATGCGGTAGATCAATTGAGCTATGTGCTCTCTGAGCTCCCGCACGCGTGATCCGCACCTAAATGGAGCATGTCCATTTTTTTTCATGCTCCAGAAATTTTTTAATTCACTTTTATTGACCATCCACGGGTATTTATCTACCCGCGGGTGGTCAATGCATTCCTATGGGGCGCGGATCTGCGTGCGGGAAAAACGCTGCGGATTTTAATTCTTATTTTCCCAGTGGACATGAGGCCTTAAGCCTTGTCTAGACATGGAAATCACTGCAGTCAGGGTATTGTTATCGCATTATACACTATTTCTGCAAATTTTGTGTGTCACAGCTCAACCTTATTTACCTTTTCTGTTGACTCCTTATCTTAAAATCCTAGTTACCGGCACTACAAAGCACAGGTTTTAGTCTTCTACTTAAAGGGGTTGTCCCGCGGCAGCAAGTGGGTCTATACACTTCTGTATGGCCATATTAATGCACTTTGTAATGTACATTGTGCATTAATTATGAGCCATACAGAAGTTATAAGAAGTTTTTCACTTACCTGCTCCGTTGCTAGCGTCCTCGTTTCCATGGAGCCGACTAATTTTCGCCGTCTAATGGCCAAATTAGCCGCGCTTGCGCAGTCCGAGTCTCCTTGTCTTCTCAATGGAGCCGCTCGTGCAGGATGCTGGCTCTGTGTAGCTCCGCCCCGTCACTGCCGATTCCAGCCAATCAGGAGGCTGGAATCGGCAATGGACCGCACAGAAGAGCTGCAGTCCACGGAGGGAGAAGATCCCGGCGGCCATCTTCAACCGGTAAGTAAGAAGTCACCGGAGCGCGGGGATTCAGGTAAGCGCTGAGCGGTTTTTTTTTTAAGTCCCTGCATCGGGGTTGTCTCGCGCCGAACGGGGGGGGGGGGGGGGGTTGAAAAAAAAAAAACCGTTTCGGCGCGGGACAACCCCTTTAATGGCCAATAGTTCAATACAAAATAAAAAAGCAAACACTTATTGCACTCTGAAACGTAACAGTTTATATGCCATAACAACACTAGGAATACAACATTAGACCACTGGGTCACCAGTAACACAATACTAATCCACTGCGTCACCAGGAATACAACATTGCATCACAGAAGGGGAAATAAAAAATTAAAAACAATCACAGAAAATGGCCGTTACCTACTGACTGAGGAGTGCATATAGATGCATCCTCTCACCATGCAGGTAGCTGACTACCAAATGGAGGAGCCAATAACACCTGTGCAGGACACCGATGAGACAACCACTCACACTGCCCCCTGATAATGATGGGGGGGGGGGGATGCTTGGCGTATACTCCCACACATAGTGGATACAGGGTGCCAGACCATTCTGATATATGTAGTTCACCATGCAGACCAGCAACCTATTAATGATGCCATGATAATTCGGCGGGTTGCCCTGCATTTCCAACAGTGAACCACATTGGTACTGCCGCCCTGGGCTCCCCCTGGAGTCTTAATGCCACACTGCATGTGAATGATAGATAATAAATGCAAGGCATTGGTTGGATGTTGGCCAAGATACATGAGCCCACTAACCACGTCAAGGTTCCTGCAGTTAAAAAATTAAAAACAATCACAGAAAATGGCCGTTACTTACTGAGGAATACAACATTAGACTACTGGGTCACCAGTAACACAACACTAATCCACTGCGTCACCAGGAATACAACACTAAAGCACTGGGTCACCAGGAATACAGCACTAAACTACCGAGTCACCAGTTAAACAACACTAAACCACTGAGTCACCTGGAATACGACATTAAACCACTGGGTCAACAGTAACACAACGCTAAACCACTGAGTCACCAGTAACACAACAGTAAACCATTGAGTCACCACTTACACAACACTTAACCACTGAGTCACCAGGAATACAGCACTAAACCACTGGGTCACTAGGAATACAACACTAAACCACAGATTCACCAGTAGCACAACACTAAACCAATTAGTCCCCAGGAATACAACATTAGACCACTGGGTCAACAGTAACACAACACTAAACCACTGAGTCACAAGGAATACAACACTTAACCACTGGGTCACCAGTAACACAATATTAAACCACTGAGTCACCCTGAATACAACACCAAATAACTGGGTCATTAGTAACACAACACTAAACCACTGATTCACCAAGAATACAACATTAAACCACTGGGTCAACAGTAACACAACACTAAACCACTGTGTAACCAGGAATACAACATTAACTACTGAGTCATCAGTTAAACAACAGTTAACCACTGAGTCACCAAGAATACAACATTAAACCACTGGATCAACAGTAACACAACACTAAACCACTGAGTCACTAGTAACACAACAGTAAACCACTGAGTCACCACTTACACAACTCTAAACCACTGAGTCACCAGGAATACAACACTAAACCACTGTGTCACCAGCAACACAACACTAAACTAGTGGGTGACCAGGAATACAACACTAACCACTGGGCCACCAGTAACACAACACTAAACAAGTGAGTCACCAGCAACATAACACTAAATCACTGGTCCAACAGTAACACAACAATAAACCACTGAGTCACCAGGAATACAAAATTAGACCACTGGTTCAAAAGTAACACAACACTAAACTAATGAGTCACCAGTAACACAACACTAAACCACTGGGTCACCAGTAACACAATAGTAAACCACTGAGTCACCAGGATTACAACACTAAACCACTGAGTCACCAGTAATACAGCATTAAACCACAGGTTTACCAGTAACATAACACTAAACCATTGAGTCACCAGTTACACAACACTAAGCCACTTAGTCACCAGGAATACAACACTAAACCACTGAGTCACCAGTAATGCACCACTAAACCACTGAGTCACCAGGATTACAGGATAGTTACCTCATGTAATCTAGACTCTATGCTTCTTTAAATTCATCCCAGAATTGTTTTTGCCTTTTGGTCTGCTGCATCACATTGTTTACTCATGTTCAGTCTGTGATCTATTTTGGTACCCTAATTAATACGTTCCTTACTTGGATGTGCAGCCATTTATGACCACTCTTTGAGTATGATCACTAAGCCAGTTGTGAATCCACGTCCCAGTTGCCTTGTCAATCCCATATTTGGTCATTTTTTCAATAAGTATGGTATGAGATACTTTGTCAAATGCTTTACTAAAGTCA
The DNA here is from genome assembly GCA_035609135.1 of Eleutherodactylus coqui. NCBI lineage: Eukaryota > Metazoa > Chordata > Amphibia > Anura > Eleutherodactylidae > Eleutherodactylus > Eleutherodactylus coqui. The sequence goes on along the minus strand of CM069410.1, from coordinate 225,672,579 downwards.
AGATATACTATATCCACCGCATTTCCCTGATCAACCCAATCGGTCATAGAAAGAAATTAGAATCGTCTGGCTTGACTTGTTTGTTAGAAACCCATGCTGGCTCTGGTTAATTACTCTATTCTCATCCAAGTACGTGCAGACATGCTGTTTAATCATTTGTTCTGAGATCTTTGCCGGTATAGAAGTCAGGCTCACAGTCCTGTAGTTTCCTGGGTCCATCTTTTTCCTTTTTTGAAGATAGTGGCAAGATTTGCCCTTCTCTAATCTTCTGGGACTTCTCCTGTTCTCCAGGAATTTTACAAATTCAGCAGCTTCCTTCAGTACCCTAGTATGTAATTCATCTGAACCTGGAGTCACCTGAAATATAATTCACTGGGCCACCTGAAACACAATTCTGTATCACTGGTTCACTAGGAACACTATACAAAACCACTAGATCACCAGGAATGCAATACTAAACCACTAAGTCAACAGGAAAAGTAAAATAAATCACTGAGTCAACAGAAACACAATACTAAACCACTGGGTTAATGAGAATGCAAAACAAAGCACTAGGTTACAAGAACAGAATAATAAACCAGTGGGTGACCAAGAACACAATAATAAAGCACTAGGTCACCAGGTATACAATAATAAGCCTCTGAGTCACCAGTAACACTACAGTAAACCACTGGATTATCATGAATACAGTAATAAACCACTGGGTCAACAGGAAAACAATGATAAAGAACTAGATCACCTGGAACACAACAATAAACTACTGTGTCACCAGGAACGCAAAGGGAAACCACTAGGTCACCAAGGATAGAACACTAAACCATTCTGTCATAGAGATAAAAAGGCTAAACCACCTGCACACCCCAGCACCAAACTAAACCGCTGTGTCACAGCAGAAAAAAATAGTAAACCACTTGTTTATCTGGTTCAGAGCACTGATCCACTGGGTCACTAGGAACACTATACTAAACCACTAGGTAACCTAGGGCAAAACACTAACTACAAGGACATCAAGGCCACTATACTTTACCACTAGGTTACCCTTGGTACAAGACTAAATCACTAGTCAATAAGAACACAATGATATGCCAATTGGGCACTAGGAACACAATAATAAATCACTGGGTCACTAGAAATACAACAATATAACAGTGGGTCACCAGGAGCACAAAAATAAAATACTAGGTCCCCGGGAACACAGAACTTAACTACTAGGTCACTATGAATACAATACTAAATTACTGGATCACCAGGCACACAAGACAAAACCAGTAGGTCATGAGGAATGCAATTCTAAACCTGTTACCATGCGGCGGTTGCTGGTCCTCCTGGGGCGGCGGTGTGCAGGGTCCCACGGTTGGGCCGTGTCCCCTTGGCTTGTTGTCTGGCTGCGGGGGGCGCGGGTGCCTGGCCAGCGTGGTGCTGGTGGCACGCAGCGCTGTGCGCACGCGCACCTGTGAGTGCAGCTGCCGTGCACAAGCTCCCTTTTATTATGATCTGTTGGGAGTGGGTTGTCTCCCTCTCTCCGTGGAGGGTGGAGTTATTTGTTTAAAGGTCTGGGAGGGACTTGCAGTCACTGCCAGTTATTGGTTTCCCTCAGTGTGCTAGCTAGTCTGCCTCTGTAGGTCTCCTGCTTCTATCACCTTGTCTGCTATAGTTTCTACCATCTGCCAGGTTTTTGCATCTGCCTTGGTTCTGATTAGTTTGTTCGTGTTGGTTGCTTTTAATCTGCCTTTTCTGTCAGTATTCTACCCTTCCATCAGGTACGCCAGCGTCCCTTCTCAGTCCCTAGTGAGAGTAGGGACCGCCACCCAGTTGCCCGCCTGGGGTTAGCCGGGAGTGGAGGAAAGCAGGCAGGGACAGGGGTTGTGGGTGAGATCCAGGGCAACCCGGGCTGGCGTATCAAGGGTAGTATACCGTAACAAAACCAATGGATCGTCAGGAACACAACATTTAAATAATAATCAAGAAGAGAATACTGAACAAAGTTAGCACCAGGAACACAATACTGAACCACGTGGTCACTAGGAACACAATAGTAAACCATTGGATCACCAGGGATAGACCACTAAACCATTTCATCATAGAGAGCAGAAGGCTAAATCACCTGCACACACCGAGAACAAAACTAATTGGCTTGTTCGCAACAAGAAAAAATAGTAAATCACAAGGTCATCTGAAAAACAATACTGAACCACTGGGTCACCAGGAGCACTCCACTACAGCACTGGAACACCATGGGCACACTAATTTCACACTGGACCACCAGGAACAGAACATTTAAAACTAAGTAATGAGTAACACAATCATAAACTACGTGATCACATGGAACACTTAACTACCAGGTCACCAGGTACACAATACTAAACCATATGGTCACCAGAAAAACAAGGCCAAACTGTCAGAGGCAAATTGACCTGTTTATCATTGGGAGCATACTATATCACTGATCACAAGGGAAGGACATTACAGCTCTGGTCACAGCTGGTGGGTACAATATGGTGCTGGCATGCCAGTTTATTTTACAGGAAAACTGTCTCACCTTACGGAATTCAGGTGGAGTATTGGGCATCAGGGAGAGAGCAGAGGGTGTGTGGCGGGCATCATCTATATATACATAAAAGGCGAAAGCCCTCTCTGACTGACTGGCTGGCTGTTAGGTGCACTGTTCAGACACAATCCTCTGCTTCTGTGTCTGGCAGATGTGGACGTCGTCCTGCTCTCCCTGTTCCCTGAGCTTATACTTATTCTCTTTTAGCACTCATAGCGTTAATTGCTTTTGGGGCTCCTGCTCAGCCGATGCACCTTTTCTAATCACCGCCCTATATACGTAGCTGTCCTGAGCCTTTCAGACAGAGCTGCAGTGTTGTTGTGAGAATCATTTCCATAACTCCATTTTTAGCCGCAGCTCCGACAGTTATTTACTATCTTGCTATTTGCTAGTGTTTTGTGTTTTATTGTTCCTCCGTCCATGTATACTGTTGTCTGTTGTGAGTCTGCTTCTCTATTTATCCTTGTCAATTGTTCCTCCTTTGTTTCCATACCCCCCGAGGAGCGGTATTGATCGGTCTTTTGACATATAGGTGTTCTGTCCTGTCAGGGTCAGTCAGTGCCTAAAGGAAGACCATAAAGTTGTCCTTATCAGGACACCAGCCCTGCTTATAGGCAGAGGTTTCCCTCTCCTTGTTATCAGCTCAAGGCAAGATACTTTCCCTAGTTTCCATCTGTATACGGGGTTTTGTACATCTGGTATCTTACCTCCCATGCTGGGGTCGGCTGTCAGCCATGCTGGATTTGATCATTACCTATCTGGTAGGTTTACACAGTGGTTCCACATCCACAATCATTACAGTACACTGCAGCCATGGATACCGCTGACTCCAACCACAGAGGTCTTCCTGAATTACTGCATGAGATGATGAATCAGTGGAAGAGGCACGAGCAAATCCTGGCATATCTCCACAATGTGAGTACCCATCTTGGTAATATTTCCCCCGCCGTAGCGGTACCGCAGTTCTCTGCTGTTGCGGCAACTGCTGCCCCACCCCCACTGGCAGCCTCTGTTTCTGGCTCCGGTCCTCACCTGGCAGCACCGCTTAATTATGGTGGAGATCCCAGACAATGTTGCGGTTTTGTTAATCAATGTACCTTGCACTTTGAGCTTTTGCACATTTTTTCTTCTCAGATTGTACCAAAATCGCATTCATTGAGTCTCACCTTACAGGTCAGGCTTTGGCGTGGATCCCCTCTGGGAGTACAATGATTCACTGGTTAATAACCTCCGTCTGTTCATAGAGTCCTTTCAGAGGGTGTTTGATGAGCCCAGTCATTCATCTTCAGCTGCCTCCGTCCTGTTACATCTCTGTCAAAATAACCTCACTGTGGGCCAATATGCTATTCAGTTCCGAACTTTGGCCTCAGAACTAGCGTGGAACAATGAAGCTCTGGTAGCAGCATTTTGGGAGGGACTAGCAGGGCGCATCAAAGACAAGTTGGCAGATCGTGAGGTCCTTACCTCTCTAGATGGTCTGATTTCTCTGGCTACGCGGATTGACCTGCGATTCCAAGAAAGATCTAAGTAAGTTATGCAAGAGAGGAGATCATGGAATCTTATGCTCTATATTAATATGTAAACATATACCTGAAATGAAAACACGTAGACGCCAGCATGGATTTGAGAGGCCGCAGCATTTATTTTAAACGGGGTTACCTTATAAATATTAATAACTCAAAAACCCAACATAATATAACACGTAGGCTGAGTCCTACCTACTCAAGTCTACACCAATAACCAATCTTTAATCCATCTTAATACCCACCCGCAGGAGGCGGGCGGCATTCCCCCATTTAAACAAGTTGGAAGTTAAACAAGAGGGCAGGTGGGAGGTACAATCTTGTGATGCTGCAGAAAAAACTGCATTTCCTGTCCTGTAAGCACCTCCTTATATCAGCCCTCACTTTCTCTCACAAATCACTCCCACCATCAGCTCTTGTTGCCAGGGCCCAAGCTTCACAGAAGGATCCCTCAGGCTTCTTCCCGCCATTTTCTTCAGGCCAATCACCATCCATCCTAGGGCTCCAAAGTTTTCCCGGCAACCTCCAACACCTTCCAGCCTGCTCACAGCTGACCCTGTAGTCAACTCAAAGAACATCTATTGAATACCTACCTAATAAGCCTATATTCTAATAGCACCCAAAAGACCTTTTAAAACCATTTCCGCTCAGATTACATGAGGCCTGTCCCTATTTGGCCTTCGGCCATACAATCCATCTGGCTCTTTGGTTTCAGAGATCACTTGTCTCCCCGCCCACCGCTACTCAGTCTAGCGAACCTGAGCAAATGCAGGTGGATCGGCTTAGACTATCCGAGGAGGAGCGCGCACATAGACACACTAAGAATCTTTGCATGCATTCCAGATCTCCAGGTCACCTTGTTTGCGCTTGTCCCATCAAACTGGGAAACTCCTCCACCCAGGGCCAGTTGGAGAGGCTACCCTAGGTGAGGATTGCTCCTCTCCCAGGCTGAACTTACCTGTAACTATAGCTCTTTCCGGTGTCTAGGTTTCAGCGGCGGCATTCCTGGATTCCGGCTCTGCCGGCATCTTCCTTCAACAAGCTTTGGTGGACCGCTACCAGATTCCTGTCCGGCGTCTTGAGAGACTACTCGTGGTAACCACTGTTAATGGTAGTACCCTCTCTGAGATGATCCGGTTTGTCATGGAGCTGCTGGAGTTGAGGATTGGCGCTCTATGAACACTATGCACACTTGGTGATGCAAATTGGTCTGGTCTACCCTCCAGCAGTTTTTCAGGAATTTATTAAAAACATTTTCAGAGATCTCCTTCAGCAATGCGTTGTCGGGTACTTGGATGATATCATTATTGTTTTCCCTAGATATACTCTTGCACCGGAGACAGGTTTGCACGGTCCTCCAGCATCGGAGAAATGTGTCTTTGAACAGGAGTCGCTCCCCTTTTTGGGATATATTTTCTCCAAGCAGGGATTGAAGATGGGCCCTGAAAAAGTCTCTGCAGTGTTGAATTGGCCTCATCCCTCCGGCCTTTGGGTAATCCAACGATTCCTGGGCTTTGCGAACAATTATCGTCAGTTTATTCCACACTACTCCTCTCTCACTTCTCCCATCTCTGCTCTCACACAAAAGGGAGCTGATGCCAAGCAATGGCCACCGGAGGCAGAATCCGCTTTTCAAACTCTGAAGGTAGCCTTCTTATCTGTGTCCATGCTGCACAGACCAAAGGGTACAAAGCAGTTCTTTCTGAAGGTCGATGCTTCGTCTTCGGGTGCACCTCTGTGTATATATTGAGGAGAATCTACCTCACCTCTATGTGCATATACTGAGCAGAATCTACCTCACCTCCATGTTAATATACTGAGGAGAATCTACATCACCTCTGTGTATATACAAAAGAGAATCAACCTCACCTGTATGTGTATACACTGAGGAAAATCTACTTCATCTCTATGTGTATATACTGAGGAGAATCTACCTCACCTCTAAGCGTATACTGAGGAGAATGTACCTCGCCTCTATTTGTATATAGTAAAAAGAATCTACCTCACCTCTGTGTGTATGTACTGAGGAGAATCTACCTTCCCTCTGTGTGTATACTGAAGAGAATCTACCTCACCTCTATGTGTATATACTGAGGAGAATCTACCTCACCTCTATGTGTATATACTGAGGAGAATCTACCTCACCTCTATGTGTATATACTGAGGAGAATCTACCTCACCTCTATGTGTATATACTAGGGTTGCCACCTTTGTCATGAAAAAATACCGGGCATGGTAATAAAAATGGGCCGTGGCTTATCACTAGAAAAATAGCGGCCAGGCCAGTGAATTACCAGCCAGATGGCAAACCTAGTATATACTGAGAAGAATCTAGCTCACCTCTATGTGCATATACTGAGGAGAATCTACCTGACCTCTGTGTATATACTGAGAAGTATCAAGCTCACCTCTATGTTTATATACTGAGGAGAATCTACCTCACCTTTGTATGTATATACTGAGGAGAATCTAGCTCACCTCTCTGTGTATATACTGAGGAAAATATTCCTCACCTCTATGTGTATATACTGAGAAGAATCTACTTCACCTCTATGTGTATATACTGAGGAGAATCTGCCTTACCTCTATGTGTATACACTGAGGAGAATCTACCTCACCTCTATGTGTATATACTGAGGAGAATCTACTTCACCTCTATGTGTATACACTGAGGAGAATCTACCTCACCTCTCTGTGTATATACTGAGGAGAATCTACCTCACCTCTCTGTGTATACAATGAGAAGGAGGAGAATACCTCACTTTTCTGTGAATATGCTGAGAAGAATCTACCACACTTCGAAGTGTATATACTGAGGAGAATCTTGCTTACCTCTATGTGTATATACTGAGGAGAATCTACCTCAACTCTATGTGTATATACTGAGGAGAATCTACCTCACCTCTATGTGTATATACTGAGGAGAATCTACCTCACCTCTATGTGTATATACTGAGGAGAATCTTGCTCACCTCTATGTGTATATACTGAGGAGAATCTACTCCACACCTATGTGTATACACTGAGGAGAATCTTGCTCACCTCTATGTGTATATACTGAGGAGAATCTACTCCACCCCTATGTGTATACACTGAAGAGAATCTACCTCACCTCTATATCTATACATTGAGTAGAATCTACCTCACCTCTCTGTGTATATACTGAGGAGAATCTTCCTCACCTCTGTGTTTATACACTGAAGAAAATCTACCTCACCTCCATGTGTATATACTGAGAAGAATCTAACTCACCTGTATGTGTATATACTGAGGAGAGTCTACCTCACTTCTATGTGTATATACTGAGAAGAATCTACCTCATCTCTGTGTATACACTGAAGAGAATCTACCTCCCCTCTATGTGTATATGCTGAGGAGAATCTAACTCACCTCTTTAGGTATATACTAAGTAGTATTTACTTTAGCTCTATGTGTATATATTGAGGAGAATCTACCTCACCTCTCTGTGTATACACTGAGGAGGAGAATACCTTACTTCTCTGCGTATATGCTGAGGAGAATCTACCCCACTTCTCAGTGTATATACTGAGGAGAATCTTCCTCACCTCTATGGGTCTATACTGTAACAAGTCCCCCAGAATGTGAGGGGCGGCAAAGACACTCTGGACTAGAAGATGCATAAAACTTACGTCAGTTTTATTTCAGGAAAGCAGACTCCCGACAAAAGTCCATTCAACTTAATATGTGCAGAGATGCACCACGCAGGGTGCTCAGAGGTTTTCACAGGTCTACGCAGTAAGGTTGTGCTTCCTCCTCAGCTTGTGAGACACTGACTCCTTGGAAGCTGCAGTCTATTATGCCCCCATTAACAGGGTCAGTGCCTACAGCTGAGCCTCCTAAGAATTAGGGTGAAGTTCTGGACTGGACCGCCACCCTGTCCTGACCAAGAGCCTGGGAGGGAGATATACTCCATCCACAACTTCACCCTTTAACTGCCTACATATCCCCCCCACCCCTCTTCTCCAGACTGGTGGGGTGGGCCTTTTTGGTGATCAGACAATGCACCCTAGACAGGGCATCAGCATTACCTTGTGACTTGCCTGGTCTGTATTCGAGGGTGAACTTGAGCTCTAGGATACGGGGGCATGATCTGACACCAATTTGAACTCTCTCCCCAAAAGATAGTAACTCAATGTTTCTAGTGTCCATTTTACCGCTAAACATTCACATTCCACAATAGCGTAATTCTTCTCCGCAGGAGATAGCTTCTGGCTTAAATGCAATACTGGATGTTCTTCCCCATTTATGGACTGGAACAATACTGCACCCAACCCTACATTAGAAGCATCCGTCTCCACAATAAACTCTTTCGAGAAGCCGGTTGTGATCAATACTGGCTGTTAGCAAAGAGCAGACTTTAAACTTTGAAAGGCCTGCTCAGCCTCAGCTGTCCATGCCACCATTACCGACTCGCCCCCTTTCGTCAAGTCCGTAAGTGGTGCTGCAATGGAGGCAAAGTTAGACACAAACTTACAGTAGTACTCGGTCATTCCTTAAAAAGCTCTGGCCTGTTTTTTTGTTAAAGGTCTAGACCATGCCTGTATGGCCTCTACCTTGTTGACCTGGGGTTTAATGACGCCATGGCCAATAACATAGCAAGGTACTTGGCTTCCTCCAGGGCTAGTGTGCATTTTCCAGGGTTTAAGGTTAAACCTGCCCCTTTTATGGCATCCATGACCACCTGTACCTTCCAAAGATGAATCTCCCAATCAGTACTATAGACTACGACGTCATCTAGGTACGCGGCAGAATAGTTACAGTGAGAATTCAAAATCCGATCCATTAACCTTTGAAAGGTAGCAGGCACGCCATGTAGTCCAAACAGCATGTCTTTGTACTGAAACAAGCCCTCTGGGGTTGAGAAAGCCGTTTTCTCTTTGGCCTTGTCAGTCAGAGGTATTTGCCAGTACCCTTTGGTAAGGTCAAGTGTGGTGATATATCTGGCATTACCCAGTCTCTCAATTAATTCATCAACCCTGGGCATGGGATATGCATCAAATTTGGAGATTTCGTTTAACTTCCTGAAATCATTGCAAACCCTTTGTCGATGAACCCTTTGTCGATAGAAGACTTGATCAGATGGCCTCCAAGCTTCTATGTAGAGGTTATCTTGTGCCCCTAATATCTGAGGTGGTTAGAAAGACCCGCATGCTTGACCGTGATACATTGCTGACCCCCAAGGTGAGAACATCTAATACTAAAAGGATTCCATTTATCTCCACATACAGTGGATACAGTGGCAAGGTATCATCAATCATTAATAGACATTGGTCGATGTTAACAAGGGGGATCAGTAATGTACCTGAATTCAAAGAACGCCCTATGATGGTATATAGGAGGCCACCGAACCTACGAGACAGGTTGGTGAAAACCTATATCCCAATTGAAAAATCAACACAGTGACTTCTGGCGACATTGAGACATGGGAATTTCCCATGTCTACATTGTTCCTGCTGTGGGAATTTGGTAAAAGGGGACCTTTTCTCATCCATCCACAGGTAAGAGGTATAAGATTAAAAGACACTATACGTGTGCCTCCACGCACATTATCTATTTGGTTACTTGCCCATGTGGATTGTGCAATGTGGGCGAGACAATCATGAAGGTTAGGAGCTGAATCACAAAACACAAAAGTACAATACGCACGAAGTGTCTTGATTTGCCAATTCCAAAGCATTTTCACAAAAAAAAACCATAACATCAGTCAATTACACTTTCGCGTCATTGACAATGTACCTCCATTGGAGAGGGGAGAAAACAGAGAGGCTCTACTTAAAAAACGAGAACTACACTGGATCTTTACCCTGCATACCATGTATCCGCATGAATTGAATATGGAATATAACTATCAGCCGCATATTTAACGCGTATTAGTTTCTTCTGCATGTGTAGTGTGTCCCTGTAATTTGTGTTTTTAACAGTTTGTTGTCTGTCGTTTTTAGGTTTGATGTGTAGTCTACCTTCATATTCCATGTCGCCATCATCTTTTGCAAATTTGGTGTCATCCCGGATTATTAATTGGATAAATACATTTTTTTATTGAGGGAGGCAATATAGGGGGGCGCTGCGCTGTGGAGGGCTTTGTGGATGAAGGTAGTAAGTTTAAATTGAATTCTGTATTTAACGGGTAGCCAGTGCAGTGACCGGCACAGGGCAGAGGCGTCCGAGTAGAGGCTGACTGCTGCATTCAGGATGGATTGGAGAGGGTAGAGTCTGGTGCAGGGGAGGCCGATCAGCAACGAGTTGCAATAATCGAACCGTGAGTGGATGAGGGCAACAGTAAGCGTTTTTAGCGTGTCTATGGTGAGAAAAGAGCAGATTCTTGTGATGTTCTTGAGGTGAAGCTGACATGTTCGGGCGAGAGATTGGATGTAGGCGATAAATGAGAGATTGGAGTCGAATATGACCCCAAGGCAGCAGGCATGTTGTCTAGGAGTTATGGTGGCGCCACACACTGAGATGGAGAGGTCAGGAGGAGGGCGGTTAGTGGAGGGTGGAAACACCAGTAAGTTAGTTTTAGAGAGGTTCACTTTTAGGTAGAGAGAGGACATGGTGTTAGAGACAGCGGACAGACAGTTGGTGATGTTTGGGAGGAAAGGTGCAGAGATGTCACGGGAAAAGTTGTATAGCTGGGTGTCACGAGTATAGCAGGGTGTCATCAGCATAAAGGTGGTATTAGAGGCCAAATCTCCTGATGGTTTGTCCAATAAGGGCTGTGTAGAAAGAGAAATGGAGGGGGCCGAGGACCGAGCCTTGGGGGACCCCAACAGCAAGGGAAAAAGAAGGAGAGGTAGAGCCAGCAAAGGAGATGCTGAAAGAGCGGTCAGATAGGTAGGAGGAGAACCAGGAGAGAACAGTGTCCTTTAGGCCGATGGAGTGAAGCATACTGAGGAGGAGTTTGTGGTCGACAGTGTCAAATCGCCTCTCGATTTGGCTGTCAGTAGGTCGTTTTATACCCTTGTAAGGGCAGTTTCTGTCGAGTGTTGGGGTCGGAAGCCAGACTGTAGGGGGTCGAGGACAGAGTTCTCTGATAGATAGCTTACAAGGCGGGAGTAAACCAGGCGTTCTAGTAGTTTGGAGATGAAGGGGAGGTTTGAGATGGGTCGGTAGTTGGCAGCATCAGTCGCGCCAAGAGTCGGCTTCTTTGTAAGTGGGGATATGAAGAGGGAAAGATGCCAGAAGTCAGAGAGGGGTTGAATATAGTGGTGAAATGGGAGATGACCACTGGGGAGAGGGATCGGAGGAGGTGTGAGGGGAGAGGGTCGCTAGCGCAGGTGGTGGGGTGAGCAGAGAAGAGCAATTTGGAGACTTCTTCCTCTGTCATGGGTCTGAGTACAGACAGTGAGCAGGAGCTAGATGTAGTACTGACAAGACTAGGGTCAGGGCTAGTCTGGGATTGGGAAGTTATTTCTTGACGGATGTCATCAATTTTCTTTTTGAAGTAGGCAGCCATCTCTACAGCACTGAGATCCATCACAGGGGGCTGCGGTTTAAGGCTGAGAAGGAAGTGAAAAGTATCAAAGAGCTGTTTATGGTTGTGCGATAGTGAGGAGATGAGAGGTGACTTGTTTAGGGCGAGGTTGTAGGTTTTGAGCATGAATTTGTAGTGGAGAAAGTCTGTGGACGTTTGCAACTTCCTTCACAGCTGTTCAGCACTTCTAGAGCACCGCCGGATGAAGCGCGTGTAAAAGCACTACTGGCCTTAAAGATGGACTACAAAGACTCCATGTTGTCTCTTTTTACATTTGCTTGTCTGCTATAATACACATATTGATACAAAATACAAAATATAATACACAAAATATATTTGTATGGTTTTCAACTTTCACCTAGAATTATGTTAGATTTCACTCTGAATAATCCACCTGGAAATATTAATTGGAATATCACAAGGTTTCTGTCTTGTTCTTATCTTTAGATAATTCTTACTTACTAACGAGCTTACAGGAATGTATCTCCAGATTGACACCTGCACAGAGGAGGACATACTGATAAGAAGCGAGATGTTTTAAATCACTATATGGGCTTATTAATTTTAATTGTATTTGGCATAAAGCCACTCGCTTTGTAAAATCCTATAAAGATTGAGTATATTGTACAATAAACCAGAATGCTACACAGATACCACCATCTCTGAGTGTCCCTGTGTTCTCATGACTGGTCATATGACTTTAATTCGGAGCCCAGCAGCATATAAGCATTCCTTTGAATGTCCCTAACAAACTGACCCCTAATGTGGGGATCAAGATGACTGAAGGATAATTATTGTACCTCGATTCTCGGATCACGGAGGAGAGCAACCTGGAACCACAGACTGAAAAACAGCGCTGTACGGTAAGACATTATCTTGCCAATCTTATCTGTGTTTCCTGGTTGATCTTTCTCCAGATCTGAGGGTAGGTGTGCATGCTTCCTTGTAATACCTCGAGTCCATAAGAATCTACAGGCTGAGTATGCTGTCTGGATGGTAACATGTTTGCATGATAGTGGGTTCTTGTTTCTGGTTTTGTTTCGTCCTAAGGTTAGCCTGTAAAATATGGGGAAAGTCCCATTTAATCCTTTAACCGACCTCTGAATGGCACGGTGTAAAAACCGAGGAAGCCATAATAATGAATTAAACGGTGTAAAACCGAGGAAGCCATAATAATGAATGGCACGGTGTAAAAACCGAGGAAGCCATAATAATGAATGGCATGATATAAAACTGAGGAAGCCATAATAAGGAAGGGCACGGTGTAAAACCGAGGAAGCCATAATAAAAGGGGAAAAACTATAAGTTTAGGAACCCCTGGTAAGCCTCTTATAGGTATAAGAGAAGTAGTAGAGGCGGACGGAAGAAGGGTGGAGGCTGGAAGAGTAGGGGAAGCAAAAACTAAAATAAACCACAGTATGCTTATGTTTTGTCTTTATTGCATGATTGTTTGCGTATGAGTGAGTGGCTGAGATGAGTGGAACTGATCTGTGAATCCTGACCTCCAGGATGCAAATATAAATCTGTGTCCCACGTTAACAGAACTATCAGATCAGCAAAGCTGTAAAGAGGTACCTGCCGTCAGGGCAATGAGTCTGGACATGGCCCCTGGCATTTTTAACGGCCAGGGATTGTTTTAGGTGTATGAATGTTTAAAAACAATAAGCCTCTTGGTGTACATAAGCCGCCAGCCGTGTGCAATATTGCTGGTAAAGAGGATAAGGTATGGAAGACTGCAAGGATGCAGTAGGTAAAAGATGTACTAAATTGTTAGAGCAGGTGGGGTATAGCATCAGACCCCCAGCATTGGAACAGGTTTGCAGAAAGCATCTAAAGGGGCAGTAGTAAGCCCTGGAATCCCCCTACTGACCTCTATATAGGTACAACTTTTGGGTTGCGAGAAGCCTAGGTAGAACAGGACTAACTTTAAATAGTAACTCCTGGGGAAATCTTCTTTTGTAAAAGAGGAAAAATAGAGTCAGGGAAGGGATAAGAAGGCACTAAGAACAGACAACATGGGAAACGCACAGGGCAAGGAGTATGCCTATATGGAAAACAGCTAGAGAAATAGTAAAAGACAGAGAGAGCAAGTTAGCCGTGGGAAGAGAATGTAGTAAGTTGTTGAGAAAAGCAGGTGTTTAGAATTTTGGGAAAATGGAGTCTTAGACCAGCAAGTTTGGGAAAGATTCAGAGATAGTCATAAAGGTTGGATAAAAGTAAGTTAGACAGATGGATTGAGGCAAGTGTAGATACGGCAGTAATGGGTTATCAGAGAAAGGGAATCTTTTTATAGTCTGTGTTCCCCTGTGACATTAAGCAAGTTAATGCAGAATCTGTGGACAATTATGTGGCAAATAACCACTATTGTACGTCTCGATGTAATCTTTGTTTTACATTTTAGTTTCCTTCATACAAGTGTAAGAAAGTTATACCCCACTCACATCTGTGGGGGCTTTTAAGAATACAAGGGTTAAAAATGCAGAAAATGTTGCACTGTCCTAGCATGTTTTCTTTTCTATGTGTTTAGCTATTCCCTGCCGTTGAACCAAAACAACTTTGTTCAGTCTGTGTTTCATATTCTCAGATAAATATACCTCTTGTAATTACTAATGAGTAATGCTGTTTAAAGTCTGAATATTCCGGCTGCTTTCTAATATCTTAGCTATTATTCTGTTTCACAGAGAGATAAGTCAGAGTTAGTTAGAAAGGGGGCTGTCATTCTGTGACCGATTCAGGGTCATAGAAAGAAGGAAGCCAAGCGTTAATGAAATAAGAAACTTGTAATGAATTACGTGACTTATACTGTCTTAAAAATAGAAAACATATAGGCATCTTAAGGTATATTCTTGCTGTTCTTTGTGTAAATTTTACTTCTGTAATTGGTTGGACGTGTGTATAACTGCTAATTGCTGTTAGTATTGTAGTCTGTCTCTGAGAATGTTCTGTAGGAGAAATGCCTCTAGTCAGCCTTTCTGTGGAGGCTTAATATTAATATGAGAGAGACAGACTTGACCGCATGGAAGGATGAGAGTTAATGACCAATGTTCAGGCTGTGATGAATGTAAAATGTGTGATGTAGATATTGACTGGGGATAAAAGTTTTTCTCCCCCCTCTGCATAAGACTTTACTTGTTTGTGATGTGGATGTGCAGATTGTAAAGTTTAAATGAAAGCATGAAGAAACACGCAAATGGCCAGTATAGAAGGGGTGGAGCTAGATGATGTAAAAGTACGTAATGGGTCATCCCTCTCTTGTTCACAAAGGAGGGGGTAAGAATCTTGGGCAGTCAGGAAAAGTTTTTTTTCTCAAATTTGATGAGACATTGAAGGCAGGATCAGATTAATAATGAATTTGCTTAAAGGATATCACATTTCCAATGTGGATAGATGTTTGTAGATTATTCTGCCTTGTTGTAATTCATGTCTCTGTTATTGGCACTGATATCTTACAAGCCTTATCTGCATCCATCAAATTCTCACCGGATGGATCGGTACAGGTTGAGACCTCAGGTGCCAGTTTAGAAGAGTTTTGTAAGCTAACTGCTCTGTTGGTGAATTTGGCTCATGTGTTTGTCTTGACAGCTACTGCAGAAACTCAGCTTTTCGCAGGTCCTGACAAATGGTGTGCCACCTCCAAGACAGATATATGGAAATTGAATGTACCCCCTATGATGGTATATCTGAAGCCAGGATGCACACCCCTGGGTCAAACAGTATCCCCTTAGTTTCCAACAAGAAAAATGCTGATTGGGGAACAATTGGGAGACTTGGTTCCGATGGGGGCTTTGCGTGAGATACGTTCTCCAGCAATCACCCCTCTTTTTCTAGTCAAGAAAAGACGCTGAAGGGTCAGCCAGACACCTATCGCATGTAGGTGCTGTAGGCTGATGATTTGGAAGCCTGCCAAGAGGCCACAATTTCACTGTTAATTTTTTTTGCAGAAAAGGTCTGTAAAGCCTCTAAAGACAAACTCCAATTCTGCAAAACAAAGGTTGTTCTTCTGGGTCATTGCTTAGCCCAAGGAACTAGACATCTGACAGAGGAACGAAAGGCTGCTGTCCAGGCAATACCCGTACCTACATCTGTTGCCAGACTCTGCACCTTTCTGAGCCTTGTTTCATACTGCCGCCCATGGATCCACTCTGTTTCCTCTCTTATGCAACCACTCTATGACTGTCTTTCAATCATTCTTTTCTCTCTCACCCCTGAAGCAGCTCTCTAGCCTTGGGTATTCCCAACTACACTTTACCCTTTATTCTTTTCTGTACTGAACTTTCTGGTCATGTGACGACAGTATTGACACAAAAGCACGGAGGACAACCACGGCCACTTGGATACTACTCCATCAGGCTGGATCCAGTGGCTCGAGGAGCTCCCTCATGTGTTTGTGCATTGGCAGCAGTACAGGCAATGGTTGACAAATCTTCTGGGTTGGTATTGGACTACCCCATAGTGGTCCTCACCCCTCCTGATATTCAGAGCATACTCACGCAAGTGCAACCCAAGCACTTATCTCTAGCCTGTCAGATCCAGCTACAATGTGCTCTTTTCATGCCCCCCCCCCCCCCCACTAATATTTCTTTTCAATGTTGTACTACCTTGAACCCGGCTGCTCTTCTTCCAATCGAGTATCCTAGTTCAAATGGGGGAGGAGGAGGCATAGGTGATCTAGGTATTACTGATTAGCTATTTTTTAAAATTTTTTGCAATAACATCGTGATCTATTTGAAATAGAATATCAGCATGATTGTCTAGCATTGATGCAACAAGAAAAAACAGTTACTGGAACCCCCTGTTGACAATGCAAATTTGAGCTTTTTGTAGATGGTACCAGGGTGAGGATGGACAACTCCTCACCGGATATGCAGTGGTCACACAATAAGATGTCCTAAACTCAGAAGCTCTGTCTCCGCATGTCACAGCCCAAGAAGCAGAACTGAAGGCCCTCACTGAGGCATGTAGAGTGGCAGAAGGTAAGACGGCAAACATTTACACTGATTCCCGGTATGCATTTGGCATAGTTCATGATTACGGCCCAATACGGAAGGCCAGACAGATTCTTACCTCAGCAAGACAGCCAATTAAGAATGGTGCAGCGGTGCAGAGTCTCATGGAGGCCCTACTCCTACCTGACAAAGTGAAAAGCTCACACCAATTCCTACACTGGAGAATCATGAGGCAACACCCTC
Organism: Eleutherodactylus coqui; assembly: GCA_035609135.1. Lineage (NCBI taxonomy): Eukaryota > Metazoa > Chordata > Amphibia > Anura > Eleutherodactylidae > Eleutherodactylus > Eleutherodactylus coqui. The sequence continues at coordinate 225,655,827 of CM069410.1, read as the reverse complement.
GCAGACCACACAGCAAAGGCAGTGGCCCTCAAGCCGTGGAAGAAGGAAGAAAAGAAGATGCTGACAGCATAAGTCAGAGACAAAAACTTTGGACATTGACAAAACTTTGGACATTGATAAAAATTTGGACATTGATATGCTAAAGACTTTACAGTTATAAGCCAGCAAGGAAGAAAAGGACAAATGGACTAAACATGGTAACAGCAGGACAGGACAGCATATGGTGAACAGTCAACAGAACTTGCCTACCCCGGTCCCTGTACCCCAAGATGGCCAAGCTGGTCCATGGAAAGACGCACTTATGAAAAGCAGCAATGATGTCGATGCTTGAACGAGGACGGGTGACTCCTGGGTTCTCTGTAGCTGCTGCATCATTTGTCCAGTCATTTGTCCACCTGGAAATATTAATTGGAATATCACAAGGTTTCTGTCCTGTTCTCATAATTCTTGCCGAAGCTTACTAACGAGCGTACAGGAATGTATCTCCAGATTGACACCTGCACAGAGGAGGACATACTGATAAGAAGCTGAGATGTTTTAAATCACTATATGTGCTTATTAATTTTAATTGTATTTGGCATAAAGCCACTCGCTTTGTAAAATCCTATAAAGATTGAGTATATTGTACAATAAACCAGATGCTACACAGATACCAGCATCTCTGAGTGTCCCTGCGTTCTCATGACCGGTCATATCACTTTAATTTGGAGCCCAGCAGCATATAAGCATTCCTTTGAATGTCCCTAACACACGTTTAAGGCGTGAGCCAGGGTTGCCACGTTCTACATCGGATGGCTTGGATCCCTGGGGGGCGCCGCTTCATCCAGGGCATGTTTGAGGGCGGTGTTGTAGTGAGCGGCAGCCAGGTTGGGGCAGGAGAGGAGAGAGATAGGGGACAGAGAGGACTGTAGGGATTCAGCAAAGTCCTGGGTGTGAATGGCTTTAAGGTTCCTGTAGGTACGGTAGGTAGGTGGGTCAGGAGAGATGTTAGGGTGCGTGACAGAGAAAGAGAGGAGGTTATGATTCGAGAGCGGGAGAGGAGAGTTAGTGAAGTTGGAAGCAGAGCAGAGCTGGAGGAAGACCAGATCCAGGGTGTTTCCATCCCTGTGAGTGGGAGAGGCTGTGAGTTGAGATGTTAGGTAGTAAATGTTATGTACAGGGGTACAGGTGATACATGACAGGACTGCAGGAATATGTAGGATAGTAGATGTAATGTACATGAGTATAGGTGATACATGATAGGACTGCAGGTACATGTAAGGTAGCAGATATTATGTACACCGGGACAGGTGATACGTGACAGGACTGCAGGTATATGTAGGTTATAGATGTTATGTACAGGGGTACAGGTGATACATGACAGGGCTGCAGTTACCTGTAAAGTAGTAGATGTTATGTACAGGGGTATAGGTGATACATGACATGGGTTGCAGGTACATGTAGGGCAGTAGATGATATGTACAGAGATACAGGTGATACATGACAGGACTGCAGGTTCATGTAGGGCAGTAGATGTGTACAGGGGTACAGGTGATACAAGACAGGACTGCAGGTAGATGTAGGTAGTAGATGTTATGTACAGTGGTACATGTGATACATGACAGGACTGTAGGTACATGTAGGTAGTAGATGTTATTTACAGTGGTACATGTGATACATGACAGGACCGCAGGTATATAGGTTATAGATGTTATGTTCCGGAGTACAGGTGATACATGATGGGACTGCATGGACATGTAGGGAAGTAGATGTTATGTATAGTGGTACAGGTTATACATGACAGGACTGTAGGTACATGTAGGTAGTAGATGTTATGTACAGTCGTACATGTGATACATGACAGGACCGCAGGTATATGTAGGTTATAGATGTTATGTACAGGGGTATAGGTCATACATGGCAGGACTGCAAGTAAATATAGGGCCATAGATGTTAAATAAACGGGTACAAGTGATACATGACAGAACTGCAGGTACATGTAGGGTAGTACATGTTATGTATAGTGGTACAGGTGATACATAACAGTACTGCAGGTGCATGTAGGGCAGTAGATGTAATGTACAGGGGTACAGGTGATACATGACAGGACAGCAGGTGCAGGTAGGGCAGTAAATTTAATGTACATGTAGGGCAGTGGATGTGCAGAGGGGTACAGGGGTATAGATGTTAAATAAACGGGTGCAGGTGATACATGACAGAACTGCAGGTATATGTGGGGTAGTACATGTTATATATAGTGGTATAGGTGATACCTAACAGGACTGCAGGTATATGTAGGGAAGTAAATGTTATGTACAGGGGTACAGGTGATACATGTTAGGTCTGCAGGTAGATGTAGGTAGTAGACGTTATGTACAGGAAAAAAAGTAATACATGAAAGGACTCCAGGTACATGTAGGTTATAAATGTTATGAACAGGGGTACAGGTGATACATGACAGGACTGCAGGTACATGTAGGGCAGTAGATGTTATGTACAGGGGTACAGGTGATACATAACAGGACTGCAGGAATACGTAGGGTAGTAGATGTAATGTACAGGGTTATAGGTGATACATGACAGGGCTGCAGCTACATGTAGGTAGAAGATGTTATGTACAGAGGTACAGGTGATACATGACAGGGCTGCAGGTATATCAAGGTAGTAGATGTTATGTACAGGGTAAAGGTGATACATGACAGGACTACAGTTGCATGTAGGGCAATAGATGTTATGTACAGGGGTATAAGTCATACATGACAGGGCTGCAGGTATATGTAGAAAAGAAGATTTTATGTACAGGGATGCAGGACAGGACTGCAGGTGCATGTAAGGTAGCAGATATTATGTACACGGGGACAGGTGATACGTGACAGGACTGCAGGTATATGTAGGTTATAGATGTTATGTACAGGGGTATATGTCATACATGACAGGGCTGCAGGTATATGTAGTAAAGTAGATGTTATGTACAGAGGTACAGGTGATACATGACAGGACTGCAGGTGCATGTAAGATAGCAGATATTATGTACACGGGGGCAGGTGACACATGACAGGACTACAGGTGCATGTAAGTTAGCAGATATTATGTACACAGGGACAGGTGATACATGACAGGACTACGAGTACATTTGGAGCAGTAGATATTTTCTACAGGGATATAGGTGATACATGACAGGGCTGCAAGTACATGTTGGGCAGTAGATGTGTACAGGGGTACAGGTGATACATGACAGGACTGCATATACATGTAGGGTAATAAATGTTATGTACAGGGGTACATGTCATACATGACAGGACTGCAGGTAGATGTAGGGCAATAGATGTTATGTACAGGGGTACAGGTGATAAATGATCGGACTGCAGGTACATGTAGGGAAGTAGATGTTATATAAATGGGTACAGGTGATACATGACAGGACTGTAGGTACATGTGGGGTAGTACATGTTATGTATAGTGGTACAGGTGATACATGTCAGAACTGCAGATACATGTGGGGTAGTAGATGTTATGTACAGGGGTACAGGTTATACATCACAAGACTGCAGGTACATGTAAGGTAGTAGATGCTATGTACAGGGGTACAGGTGAGACATGTCAGAACTGCAGATACATGTGGGGTAGTAGATGTTATGTACATGGGTACAGGTAATACATGACAGGACTGCAGGTACATGTAGGTTATAGATGTTATGTACAGGGGTACAGGTGATACATGACGGGACTTCTAGTACATGTAGGGCAATAGATGTTATTTACAGGGGTACAGTTGATAAATGACAGGAGTGCAGCTACATGTAGGGAAGCAGATGTTATATAAATGGGTACAGGTGATACATGACAGGACTGCAGGTACATGTGGGGTAGTACATGGTATGTACAGGGGTACAGGTGATACATGACAGGACTGCAGGTATATGTAGATTATAGGTGTTATGTACAGGGGTACAGGTGATACATGACAGGACTGCAGGTACATGTAGGGTAGTAGATGTTATGCACAGGGGTACAGGTGATACATGACAGGACTGCAGGTACATGTAGGGTAGTAGATGTTATGTACAAGGGTACAGGTGATACATGATAGGCCTGCAGGTACATGTAGGGAGTAGATGTTATGTACAGCGGTACAGGTGATACATAACAGGGCTGCATGTACATGTGTGGCAGTATATGTTATGCACAGGGGTACAGGTGATACATGACAGGACTGCAGGTACATGTAGATAGTAGATGTTATGTACAGGGGGACAAGTGATACATGACAGGGCTGCAGGTACATGTAGGGTAGTAGATGTTATGTACAGGGGTACAGGTGATACATGACAGGACTGCAGGTATATGTAGGGTAGTAGATGCTATGCACAGGGGTACAGGTGATACATGACAGGACTGCAGGTACATGTAGGGTAGTAGATGTTATGTAGAGGGATACAGGTGATACATGACAGGGCTGTAGGTACATGTAGGGCAGTAGATGTTATGTACAGGGGTACAGGTGATACATGACAGGACTGCAGGTACATGTAGGGCAGTAGATGTTATGTACAGGGGTACAAGTGATACATGACAGGGCTGCAGGTATATCAAGGTAGTAGATGTTATGTACAGGGTAAAGGTGATACATGACAGGACTACAGTTGCATGTAGGGCAATAGATGTTATGTACAGGGGTATAAGTCATACATGACAGGGCTGCAGGTATATGTAGAAAAGAAGATTTTATGTACAGGGATGCAGGACAGGACTGCAGGTGCATGTAAGGTAGCAGATATTATGTACACGGGGACAGGTGATACGTGACAGGACTGCAGGTATATGTAGGTTATAGATGTTATGTACAGGGGTATATGTCATACATGACAGGGCTGCAGGTATATGTAGTAAAGTAGATGTTATGTACAGAGGTACAGGTGATACATGACAGGACTGCAGGTGCATGTAAGATAGCAGATATTATGTACACGGGGGCAGGTGACACATGACAGGACTACAGGTGCATGTAAGTTAGCAGATATTATGTACACAGGGACAGGTGATACATGACAGGTCTACGAGTACATTTGGAGCAGTAGATATTTTCTACAGGGATATAGGTGATACATGACAGGGCTGCAAGTACATGTTGGGCAGTAGATGTGTACAGGGGTACAGGTGATACATGACAGGACTGCATATACATGTAGGGTAATAAATGTTATGTACAGGGGTACATGTCATACATGACAGGACTGCAGGTAGATGTAGGGCAATAGATGTTATGTACAGGGGTACAGGTGATAAATGATCGGACTGCAGGTACATGTAGGGAAGTAGATGTTATATAAATGGGTACAGGTGATACATGACAGGACTGTAGGTACATGTGGGGTAGTACATGTTATGTATAGTGGTACAGGTGATACATGTCAGAACTGCAGATACATGTGGGGTAGTAGATGTTATGTACAGGGGTACAGGTTATACATCACAAGACTGCAGGTACATGTAAGGTAGTAGATGCTATGTACAGGGGTACAGGTGAGACATGTCAGAACTGCAGATACATGTGGGGTAGTAGATGTTATGTACATGGGTACAGGTAATACATGACAGGACTGCAGGTACATGTAGGTTATAGATGTTATGTACAGGGGTACAGGTGATACATGACGGGACTTCTAGTACATGTAGGGCAATAGATGTTATTTACAGGGGTACAGTTGATAAATGACAGGAGTGCAGCTACATGTAGGGAAGCAGATGTTATATAAATGGGTACAGGTGATACATGACAGGACTGCAGGTACATGTGGGGTAGTACATGGTATGTACAGGGGTACAGGTGATACATGACAGGACTGCAGGTATATGTAGATTATAGGTGTTATGTACAGGGGTACAGGTGATACATGACAGGACTGCAGGTACATGTAGGGTAGTAGATGTTATGCACAGGGGTACAGGTGATACATGACAGGACTGCAGGTACATGTAGGGTAGTAGATGTTATGTACAAGGGTACAGGTGATACATGATAGGCCTGCAGGTACATGTAGGGAGTAGATGTTATGTACAGCGGTACAGGTGATACATAACAGGGCTGCATGTACATGTGTGGCAGTATATGTTATGTACAGGGGTACAGGTGATACATGACAGGACTGCAGGTACATGTAGATAGTAGATGTTATGTACAGGGGGACAAGTGATACATGACAGGGCTGCAGGTACATGTAGGGTAGTAGATGTTATGTACAGGGGTACAGGTGATACATGACAGGACTGCAGGTACATGTAGGGCAGTAGATGTTATGTACAGGGGTACAAGTGATACATGACAGGACTGCAGGTACATGTAGGGCAGTAGATGTTATGTACAGGGGTACAGGTGATACATGACAGGGCTGTAGGTACATGTAGGGCAGTAGATGTTATGTACAGGGGTACAGGTGATACATGACAGGACTGCAGGTACATGTAGGGTAGTAGATGTTATGTACAGGGGTACAAGTGATACATGACAGGACTGCAGGTACATGTAGGGTAGTAGATGTTATGTACAGGGGTACAAGTGATACGTGACAGGACTGCAGGTACATGTAGGGTAGTAGATGTTATGTACAGAGTTATAGGTGATACATGACAGGGCTGCAGGTACATGTAGGGTAGTAGATGTTATGTACAGGGGTACAAGTGATACATGACAGGGCTGCAGGTACATGTGCGGCAGTAGATGTTATGTACAGGGGTACAGGTGATACATGACAGGACTGCAGGTACATGTAGGGTAGCAGATGTTACGCGCAGTGGGGTTGGCACCAGTGTGGCTGCTAGTTGCATGTTTGCCAGGGTTGGGGACTGGCATATTTCAGGTTCTTCAGCTCTCGGCACACCATGACCCGTGTCGCCTGGCGCTCTGCCCTGCACATACTGCTGGGATGATGTCCTGTGCCAGCAGCTGATATTTCCTCCAAACATCAGGGAGTGGCAGCGCCGCTCACAGAAGGCCTCCTGCAGACTGGCATCACATCAAGAGTTTCCCCACAACTGGACTGCCGATCCATCTGATGCATGAATATGTGAGCTGCATGGGTGTATTATGTGAGCGCTATATGGTTGTATCATGTGGGAACTGTATGGGTGTATTATATGAGCGCTATAGGAGTGTATTATATGAGAGGTATATGTGTGTATTATGTGTGAGTTATATGGGTGTATTCTATGAGAGATGTATGGGTGAATTATGTCAGGTCTATTTGTATGTATTATGTGAGCATTTTATGGGTGTATTATATTAGGACTGGATAAGTGTATTATGTGAGGGCTGTATGTGTGTATTATGTGAGCACTATATGTGTGTATTAAGTGAGCGCTGTATGGGTGTATTATGTGAGTACTATATGTGTGTATTAGGTGAGGACTGCATGAGTGTATTATGTGAGGGCTGCGTGGCCGTAAATTGTGAGGGCTGTATGGGTGTATTATGTGAGGGCTATATGGGTGTATTATGTGAGGGCTGTAGGGGTGTATTATGTGAGGACTTCATGGGTATATTATGTGAGGGCTGTATGGGTGTATTATGTGAGCGCTGCATGGGTGTATTATGTGAGGGCTGTAGGGGTGTATTATGTGAGGACTTCATGGGTGTATTATGTGAGTGCTGTATGGTTGTACTATGTGAGCGCTCTACGGGTGTATTATGTGTTATCTGTATGTGTGTGTTATGTGAGAGCTGTATGGGTGTATTATGAAAGGCTGTATGGGTGTATTATGCGAGATCTGCATGTGTGTATTATGTGAGCGCTGTATGAGTGTATTGTGTGAGAGCTGTATGGGTGTACTATGTGAGCGCTGTACGTGTGTATTATGTGAGCGCTGTATGGGTGTAATATGTGAGGGCTGTATGGGTGCAATATGTGAGGGCTGTATGGGTGCAATATGTGAGGGCTGTATGGGTGCAATATGTGAGGGCTGTATGGGTGTATTATGTGAGGGCTGTATGGGTGCAATATGTGAGAGCTGTAGGGGTGTAATATGTGAGGGCTGTAGGGGTGTAATATGTGAGGGCTGTATGGGTGCAATATGTGAGGGCTGTATGGGTGCAATATGTGAGGGCTGTATGGGTGCAATATGTGAGGGCTGTATGGGTGTATTATGTGAGGGCTGTATGGGTGCAATATGTGAGGGCTGTATGGGTATATTATGTGAGGGCTGTATGGGTGCAATATGTGAGAGCTGTAGGGGTGTAATATGTGAGGGCTGTATGGGTGCAATATGTGAGGGCTGTATGGGTGCAATATGTGAGGGCTGTATGGGTGCAATATGTGTGGGCTGTATGGGCGCAAAATGTGAGGGCTGTATGGGTATATTATGTGAGGGCTATATGGGTGTAATACGTGTGGGATCTATATGTGTATTAATGGGTGTATTATGTTAAGGCTGTATGCATTTATTATGTAAGGGCTGTATGGGTGTATTATGTGAGCGCTGTATGTGTATATTATATAAGAGCTGTAGGGGTGTATTATATGAGGACTGTATAAATGTATTATGTGATGATTGCATAATTACATTATGTGAGGGCTATATGGGTGTAATATGTGATCGCTGTATGGTTGTAATATGTGAGGGCTCTATATGTGTATTTATGGGTGTATTATGTTAAGCTCTATGGGTGTATTATGTGAGAACTGTATGGGTGTATTATGTGTGGGCTGTTGGTGTGTATTATGTGATCGCTGAATGGGTGTATTATGTGAGGACTGTATGGGTGTATTATGTGTGGGCTGTTGGTGTGTATTATGTGATCGCTGAATGGGTGTTATATGTGAGAGCTGTATGTGTGCATTATGCAGATTTATTATGTGAGGGCTGTATGGGTGTATTATGTGAGCGCTGTATGGGTGTAATATGTCAGTGCTGTGTGGGTGTATTTTGTGCGGGCCGTACGAGTGTATTATGTGAGGGCTGTATGGGTTTTTATTGTGAGGGCGGTATGGGTGTATTATGTGAGGGCGGTATGGCCGTATTATGTGATGGCTGTATGGGTGTATTATGTGAGGGCTGTATGGGTGTATTATGTGAGGGCTGTATGGGTGTATTATGTGAGGGCTGTATGGGTGTATTATGTGAGGCGGTACGGGTGTATTTTGTAAGCACCATAACGTTGTTTTACGTCAGTCATGTACATAATTGCCTAGTTATTGGGTGCCGATCAGTAAACATATCTACTAGCTTTGTCCACTGTAATAACTTTGGCTCATTCCTAGATTTGGGGTTCAGGGTTAAATAGCTGTCCGTGAAGTTAGAGCATGACAAGAATGAACAATATACCGCCTGGTTTATGCACAATACGCTCCGTTGCGGCGAGTATATTTCCTGCTCGTCTCTGGAATCCCTAATTTCTTCGCACTGGCATATGCACAAGTATGTCCGCCGCTGCGGGGCATAGTTGTGCATGAGGTAAGTCAAACTCTGCACTATTGACCACGCATAAAAAAGGCCGAGCGGTAAGTCCCGTATACAAACTGCGTGAGCCGCGCAGAGCTGGCCTAGTAACAGTAATATCACTCAGGAGTCACGCCAGTGAAAACAAAGCCATTAAAGTCAATGGTGCTGCCATGTGATTTTCACACACGGAAAATGATCCGAAAACGTCATGTGTTTAAGCCCCGCGGCCATTTTCACATGAGCGCAAATCCTGCGCAACTCTGAACTCGATTCTTTAGAGTAAGCGATGTTTACTCTTGCGGTGATGCAGATCGTTGCGGGTTCTTTTTTTTTCGTGTTCCTCGGGACACATCACAGTGGGCGCCTATAGACGTCACTCGTTTCTCGCAGTCCGTACGATGTTATATACGAGGTTTGCCATTGAAATCAATGGGAACACCTCCGGCCCGCCATTGCGCGAGAGGATGGGAACTTCCCACAAGGAAAGCGAGGCGATTTTGCCTGAAGAGGATAAGTAAGGGCTTAAATACATGGCCTGCGCCGCAACGGCGCATGTTGTCGCATGAACCAATGACGTTTTTTTTAAACGCGCAAGAAAAACAGACCCCTCTTCATGGGCGGGTGTCGTGCTTTACCTTTGCGTAGGAATATTTTGTGAGAATCACGCCCCTGAGAACGAAGAAATCCCATTGAATACAAAATGGCTGCCAGCACGGTCGTGTGGTTATGCCCTAAACGCAGGTTGACGATATTCGGACAAGTTTCTCAGTCCCCGTGTTGCGCTCGCCCTGTGCAGGCCGCCTTACTAGAATGATGTCTGTCCTGATAAGGGTTAATGTCCGCTGCGGACGCTCTGTGGCACACCCCTCCTCCAGATGCGAATTAGTACTGAAACACGGAAGCGAGACAGGCCTCATGGGGTGTGATCGTACACGGCGCCAGAGACCTGCACCAGCACTGCAGTGTATTATGTGGGCATTGTGTGATGGTATTACATTGGTACTGTAGTAGTAATTTGGGCACTAAATGGCGGTATTATTTGGGCGCTGTAGTGGTGCTATGTGGGCATTGGGGATGTATTTTGGGTACAGTATATGGTAGTATTACTTGGGCACTATATGTCACTATATGGTGGTATTACGTGAGCACTGTTTGGCACCATATGTTGGTATTTCATCGGCACTGTATTGCAGTACATGGTATGGCACTTTATAGTGGTATTATGTGGGCACTGTATGGCAGTACATGGTGGTCTTATGTGGGCACTGTATTGCGGTACATGGTGGTATTACATAGGCACTATATCGTGGTATTATGTAGGCACTGTATGACAGTACATGGTGGTATTACGTGGGCACTATATAGTGGTATTATGTGGGCACTGTATGGCACCATATAGTGGTATCACATGGGCACCGTATGGCAGTACATGGTGTGAGTACATGGGCACAGTATGGCATTATTAGGTAGTGTTATGTGTGAGCACTATATGTCAATACATAGTGGTATTACGTGGGCACTGTATGGCAGTACATGTTGGTATTACATGGGCACTGTATGGCAGTACATGTTGGTATTACATGGGCACTGTATGTCACTATATGGTAGTATTACGTGGGCACTGTATGGCAGTACATGGTGGTATTATGTGGCCACTGTATGGCACTATATGTTGATATTACGTGGGCATAATATGGCAGTACATGGTGGTATTACATGGGCAGCGTATGACACTTTATGGTGGCATTACGTGTCACTGTATGGCAGTACATGGTAGTAATATGTGGGCACTGTGTGACACTATATATGGTTGTATTAAGTGGGCACCATTTGGCAGTACATGGTGGTGTTACATGGGCATTGTATGGCACTATATGGTGGTATTACATGGACACTGTAAGGCAGTACATGGTGGTATTATGTGGGCACAATGTGTCAGTACATGGTGGTATTACATGGGCACTTTATGGCAGTACATGGTGGTATTATGCGGGCACTGTATGGTACTATATGGTGGTATTACGTGGGGACTGTATGGCAGTACATGGTGGTAATACATGAGCACTGTATGGCACCATATAGTGGTTTTACATTGGCACTGTAGGGCAGTACATGTTGGTATTACATGGGCACTGTATGTCACTATATGGTAGTATTACGTGGGCACTGTATGGCAGTACATGGTGGTATTATGTGGCCACTGTATGGCACTATATGTTGATATTACGTGGGCATAATATGGCAGTACATGGTGGTAATACATGGGCAGTGTATGACACTTTATGGTGGCATTACGTGTCACTGTATAGCAGTACATGGTAGTAATACGTGGGCACTGTGTGACACTATATATGGTTGTATTAAGTGGGCACTATTTGGCAGTACATGGTGGTGTTACATGGGCATTGTATGGCACTATATGGTGGTATTACATGGACACTCTAAGGCAGTACATGGTGGTATTATGTGGGCACAATGTGTCAGTACACGGTGGTATTACATGGGCACTTTATGGCAGTACATGGTGGTATTATGCGGGCACTGTATGGTACTATATGGTGGTATTACGTGGGCACTGTATGGCAGTACATGGTGGTATTACATGAGCACTGTATGGCACTATATAGTGGTTTTACATTGGTACCATATGGCAGTACATGGTAGTATTACATGGGCACTGTAAGGCAGTACATGGTGGTATTAAGTGGGCACTGTATTGCACTATATGCTATTAAGTGGGCACTATATGGCAGTACATGGTGGTATTACATGGGCACTGCATGACACTTTTTGGTGGTATTACGTGTCACTGTATGGCAGTACATGGTGGAATTACATGGGCATCATATAGTGGTACAAGGAGGTGTTATGTGGGAGCCATATGGCACTATATGGTGGTATTACATGGACACTGTAAGGCAGTACATGGTGGTATTATGTGGGCACAATGTGTCAGTACACGGTGGTATTACATGGGCACTTTATGGCAGTACATGGTGGTATTATGCGGGCACTGTATGGTACTATATGGTGGTATTACGTGGGCACTGTATGGCAGTACATGGTGGTCTTATGTGGGCACTGTATTGCGGTACATGGTGGTATTACATAGGCACTATATGGTGGTATTATGTAGGCACTGTATGACAGTACATGGTGGTATTACATGGGCACTCTATAGTGGTATTATGTGGGCACTGTATGGCACCATATAGTGGTATCACATGGGCACCGTATGGCAGTACATGGTGTGAGTACATGGGCACAGTATGGCATTATTAGGTAGTGTTATGTGTGAGCACTATATGTCAATACATCGTGGTATTACGTGGGCACTGTATGGCAGTACATGTTGGTATTACATGGGCACTGTATGGCAGTACATGTTGGTATTACATGGGCACTGTATGTCACTATATGGTAGTATTACGTGGGCACTGTATGGCAGTACATGGTGGTATTCTGTGGCCACTGTATGGCACTATATGTTGATATTACGTGGGCATAATATGGCAGTACATGGTGGTATTACATGGGCAGCGTATGACACTTTATGGTGGCATTACGTGTCACTGTATGGCAGTACATGGTAGTAATACGTGGGCACTGTGTGACACTATATATGGTTGTATTAAGTGGGCACCATTTGGCAGTACATGGTGGTGTTACATGGGCATTGTATGGCACTATATGGTGGTATTACATGGACACTGTAAGGCAGTACATGGTGGTATTATGTGGGCACAATGTGTCAGTACATGGTGGTATTACATGGGCACTTTATGGCAGTACATGGTGGTATTATGCGGACACTGTATGGTACTATATGGTGGTATTACGTGGGGACTGTATGGCAGTACATGGTGGTAATACATGAGCACTGTATGGCACCATATAGTGGTTTTACATTGGCACCGTAGGGCAGTACATGGTGGTAGTAAATGGGCACTGTATGTCACTATATGGTAGTATTACGTGGGCACTGTATGGCAGTACATGGTGGTATTATGTGGCCACTGTATGGCACTATATGTTGATATTACGTGGGCATAATATGGCAGTACATGGTGGTAATACATGGGCAGTGTATGACACTTTATGGTGGCATTACGTGTCACTGTATGGCAGTACATGGTAGTAATACGTGGGCACTGTGTGACACTATATATGGTTGTATTAAGTGGGCACCATTTGGCAGTACATGGTGGTGTTACATGGGCATTGTATGGCACTATATGGTGGTATTACATGGACACTGTAAGGCAGTACATGGTGGTATTATGTGGGCACAATGTGTCAGTACACGGTGGTATTACATGGGTACTTTATGGCAGTACATGGTGGTATTATGCGGGCACTGTATGGTACTATATGGTGGTATTACGTGGGCACTGTATGGCAGTACATGGTGGTATTACATGAGCACTGTATGGCACCATATAGTGGTATTACATTGGTACCATATGGCAGTACATGGTAGTATTACATGGGCACTGTAAGGCAGTACATGGTGGTATTAAGTGGGCACTGTATTGCACTATATGCTATTAAGTGGGCACGATATGGCAGTACATGGTGGTATTACATGGGCACTGCATGACACTTTTTGGTGGTATTACGTGTCACTGTATGGCAGTACATGGTGGAATTACATGGGCATCATATGGTGGTACAAGGAGGTGTTATGTGGGAGCCATATGGCACTAAATGGTGGTAGCACTGTATGCCACTATATGGTGCTAATACATGTGTACTGTGTGGCAGTATATGGTGGTATTACATGGGCACTGTATTGCAGTACATGGTGGTATCACGTGGGCACTGTTTGGCAGTATGTGGTGGTATGTAGGCACTGTATGGCAGTACACGGTGGTATTATGTTGGCACTGTATGTCAACATATGGTGGTATTACGTGGGCACTGTATGGCAGTACACGATAGCATTACATGGGCTCTATGTGGCATTATATGGTGGTATTACGTGTGCACTGTATGGCAGTACATGGCGGTATTACGTGAGCACTGTAAGGCAGTACATGGTGGTATTACGTGAGCACTGCATGGCAGTACATGGTGGTATTATGTGGGCACTGCATGGCAGTACATAGTGGTATCACATAGGCACTGTTTGGCAGTACGTGGTGGTATTATATAGGCACTGTATGGCAGTACATAGTGGTATTATGTGGGCACTGTATGTCACCATATGGTTCTATTACGTGCGCACTGTATGGCAGTACATGGTGGTATAACGTGATCACTGTATGGCAGTACATGGTAGTATTATGTGGGCACTGTATGGCAGTACATGGTGGTATTATGTGGGCACTGTTTGGCAGTACAAGGTGGTATTGTGTAAGCACTGTATGGCAGTATGTGGTGCTATTATATGGGCACTGTATGTCACTATATGGTGGCATTATGTTGGCACTGTATGACAGTACATGATAGTATTACATGGGCACTGTATGGCAGTATATGGTGGTATTACGTGGGCTCCATACGGCAGTACATGGCAGTGTTACGTGGGTGCTGTATGGCAGTACATGGGGGTATTACGTGGGCACTGTATAGCAGTACATGGTGGTATTACGTGGGCACTGCATGGCAGTACATTGTGGCATTATGTGGGCAGTGTATAGCAATACATGGTGGTGATACTTGGGCACAGTATGGCACTATATGGTGATATTATATGGGCACTGTATGGCAGTACATGGTGGTATTATATGGGCACAGAATGGCACTATATGGTGGTATTATGTGGGCACTGTATGGCACTATTTGGTGGTATTATGTAAGCATTGTATGGCAGTACATGGTGGTATTACATGGGCACAGTATGGCCTTATATGGTGTTATAACATGGGCACCGTGTGGCAGTACATGGTGGTATTACATGGGCACGGTGAGTCACTCTATGGTGGTATTATGTGGGCACTGTATGGCAGTACGTGGTGGTATTATGTGGGCACTGTATGTCACTATATGGTGGTATTACGTGGGCACCATATGGCAGTACCTAATGGTGTTACGTGGACGCCATATGGCACTTCATGGTGGTATTACTTGGGCACTGAATGCCAATACATGGGGGTATTACATGGGCACTGTATGGCAGTACATGGTGGTATTACATGGGCACAGTATGGCACTATATGGGGGTATAATGTGGGCACAGTATGGCACTTTATGGTGGTATTACGTGGGCACTGTATTGCACTATATGCTGATATGATGTTGGCATTGTATGGCAGTACATGGTGGTATTATGTAGGCACTGTATGGCAGTACATGGTGGTATTGTCTGGGCACTGTATGGCGGTACATAGTGGTATTATGTGGGCACTGTAGTATGTGACCTACATAGCTAATACATTGGGCTATTTCTGGCTCTGCACATACGCGGATGAGTCTGCGGTAAAGTAGCACCAGTAACACCCGTGGGGTCACCCACATCCATCCTGTAGCTGTGAGGCCCCCTGTAGTGCCTCAGTCATAGTACTCGTCTCCTCATAGAGGGAAGAGTCTCTGGATGGGACTGCTCCGCTGCGCCCCCTATAGTCGCTTCCAGCCCAACAATGAAATCATCTTTGGGTAATTCAGGTGTTGGATGGCAACACCCCTGGGCCATGTGACTGTGCTGCAGGGATCATGTATGACACACCTGGGGGAGGTGCTCTCGTCACGCTCCAGTTATTGAGGATTTGCATGCAATTCTCTTCATTCCCGGAGGTGAAATAACGTTTCCTTGTGGCACAGGATCATCACCCCGCCGGCTGACAACAGAGAGAAGTAGATAAGGGTAGCATTCACACAGGTGAGTGCGACGGCGGTTCAAGAAACTCGGACAGATATTGCGCTCTCAAACGTGCAATTTTCAATGAGTGCACTTGTTAATCAGCACGTGCTGTATGACGGGAGCCGCACCATTCCTCGCACGCGAAAGAACAGTTACAGTCATTCTTGTAGTTAAAATGTAAAAAAACGCATCACACTCGCATGCCGTGTAAATACTCCCGTAGGCGTCACATGCTCTAAAAATCAGACAGAAAGAGCGCCCATTGGTTTGAGGGGCTTTTTCTCTGCAGCATCTTGTCTTATCCGATTCTCGGACGATTATAGCACCTCAGTGTGCGCAGCCGCCGTGTGCTGGACCATGTGACCTGCACCCAAGAATATAGCGCCTCAGTGTGCTGGACCATGTGACCTGCACCCAAGGATATAGCACCTCATTATGCGAATCCGCCATGTGCTGGACCATGTGACCTGCATCCAAGAATATAGCGCCTCAGTGTCCGCAGCCGCCGTGTGCTGGACCATGTGACCTGCACCCAAGAATATAGCGCCTCAGTGTCCGCAGCCGCCGTGTGCTGGACCATGTGACCTGCACCCAAGAATATAGTGCCTCAGTGTCCGCGGCCGCCGTGTGCTGGACCATGCGACCTGCACCCAAGAATATAGCGCCTCAGTGTGCGCGGCCGCCGTGTGCTGAGCCATGTGACCTGCATCCAAGAATATAGCTCCTCAGTGTGGTGGACCATGTGACCTGCACCCAAGAATATAGCGCCTCAGTGTGCGCAGCCGCCGTGTGCTGGGCCATGTGACCTGCATCCAAGAATATAGCTCCTCACTGTGCTGGACCATGTGACCTGCATCCAAGAATATAGTGCCTCAGTGTGCGCGGCTGCCGTGTGCTGGACCATGTGACCCGCATCCAAGAATATAGTGCCTCAGTGTCCGCGGCCGCCGTGTGCTGGACCATGTGACCTGCACCCAAGAATATAGCGCCTCAGTGTGCGCGGCCGCCGTGTGCTGGACCATGTGACCTGCATCCAAGAATATAGTGCCTCAGTGTCCGCGGCCGCCGTGTGCTGGACCATGTGACCCGCATCCAAGAATATAGTGCCTCAGTGTCCGCGGCCGCCGTGTGCTGGACCATGTGACCTGCACCCAAGAGTATAGCGCCTCAGTGTGCTGGACCATGTGACCTGCACCCAAGGATATAGCACCTCATTATGCGAATCCGCCATGTGCTGGACCATGTGACCTGCATCCAAGAATATAGCGCCTCAGTGTCCGCAGCCGCCGTGTGCTGGACCATGTGACCTGCACCCAAGAATATAGTGCCTCAGTGTCCGCGGCCGCCGTGTGCTGGACCATGCGACCTGCACCCAAGAATATAGCGCCTCAGTGTGCGCGGCCGCCGTGTGCTGAGCCATGTGACCTGCATCCAAGAATATAGCTCCTCAGTGTGGTGGACCATGTGACCTGCACCCAAGAATATAGCGCCTCAGTGTGCGCAGCCGCCGTGTGCTGGACCATGCGACCTGCACCCAAGAATATAGTGCCTCAGTGTCCGCGGCCGCCGTGTGCTGGACCATGCGACCTGCACCCAAGAATATAGCGCCTCAGTGTGCGCGGCCGCCGTGTGCTGAGCCATGTGACCTGCATCCAAGAATATAGCTCCTCAGTGTGGTGGACCATGTGACCTGCACCCAAGAATATAGCGCCTCAGTGTGCGCAGCCGCCGTGTGCTGGGCCATGTGACCTGCATCCAAGAATATAGCTCCTCACTGTGCTGGACCATGTGACCTGCATCCAAGAATATAGTGCCTCAGTGTGCGCGGCTGCCGTGTGCTGGACCATGTGACCCGCATCCAAGAATATAGTGCCTCAGTGTCCGCGGCCGCCGTGTGCTGGACCATGTGACCTGCACCCAAGAATATAGCGCCTCAGTGTGCGCGGCCGCCGTGTGCTGGACCATGTGACCTGCATCCAAGAATATAGTGCCTCAGTGTCCGCGGCCGCCGTGCGCTGGACCATGTGACCCGCATCCAAGAATATAGTGCCTCAGTGTCCGCGGCCGCCGTGTGCTGGACCATGTGACCTGCACCCAAGAGTATAGCGCCTCAGTGTGCTGGACCATGTGACCTGCACCCAAGGATATAGCACCTCATTATGCGAATCCGCCATGTGCTGGACCATGTGACCTGCATCCAAGAATATAGCGCCTCAGTGTCCGCAGCCGCCGTGTGCTGGACCATGTGACCTGCACCCAAGAATATAGTGCCTCAGTGTCCGCGGCCGCCGTGTGCTGGACCATGCGACCTGCACCCAAGAATATAGCGCCTCAGTGTGCGCGGCCGCCGTGTGCTGAGCCATGTGACCTGCATCCAAGAATATAGCTCCTCAGTGTGGTGGACCATGTGACCTGCACCCAAGAATATAGCGCCTCAGTGTGCGCAGCCGCCGTGTGCTGGGCCATGTGACCTGCATCCAAGAATATAGCTCCTCACTGTGCTGGACCATGTGACCTGCATCCAAGAATATAGTGCCTCAGTGTGCGCGGCCGCCGTGTGCTGGACCATGTGACCCGCATCCAAGAATATAGTGCCTCAGTGTCCGCGGCCGCCGTGTGCTGGACCATGTGACCTGCACCCAAGAATATAGCGCCTCAGTGTGCGCGGCCGCCGTGTGCTGGACCATGTGATTGGCATCCAAGAATATAGTGCCTCAGTGTCCGCGGCCGCCGTGCGCTGGACCATGTGACCCGCATCCAAGAATATAGTGCCTCAGTGTCCGCGGCCGCCGTGTGCTGGACCATGTGACCTGCACCCAAGAGTATAGCGCCTCAGTGTGCGCAGCCGCCGTGTGCTGGACCATGTGACCTGCACCCAAGAATATAGCGCCTCAGTGTGCGCGGCCGCCGTGTGCTGGACCATGTGACCTGCATCCAAGAATATAGCTGCTCAGTGTCTGCGTCCGCAGTATGCTGGACCATGTGACCTGCACCCAAGAATATAGTGCCTCAGTGTCCGCGGCCGCCGTGTGCTGGACCATGTGACCTGCACCCAAGAGTATAGCGCCTCAGTGTCCGCGGCCGCCGTGTGCTGGACCATGTGACCTGCATCCAAGAATATAGCGCCTCAGTATGCTGGACCATGTGACCTGCACCCAAGAATATAGCTCCTCAGTGTGCTGGATCATGTGACCTGCACCCAAGAATATAGCGCCTCAGTGTGCTGGACCTCATGACCTGCACCCAAGAATATGCAACCTCATTGTGTGCAACCACCATGTAAGGCTTGAGGGACAGTTAGGAGGGAAAGCCTCATGGGATCTGGGAGCTTTATATACATGATGGATGGATGATATGTCACCTTCTATGGAGAAGGTTTTCTGGTTAACCATGATATGTTACAAAGGTCATTACTGGGTCAGATGAGATGGAAGAGAGTGAGTTCTGCCCAGTGATGGACTGGTTGGCAGCAGCAGATGATTGGCTGAAGAAAAATGGCGGGAAATGCCTGTGGTTGTCAGGCAGAATCTGGTGGCCTGATAGTGGCTGGTGATTGGTCCAGAGGAATAAGCTGAGAGGAGCAGCAGTGATATATGGAGGTGCAGAGATGTGGGCCATCATCAGCTGGAAAGGAAGCAGCATGCAGCATCCAGGTGACAGCTCCCTGTTCCTGTCACAATTCCTGTCAGCTCCCCTCACAATTCCTGTCACAGCTTCAGACCTTCTGTGAAGATGAAGGACTTTCTCCAGCACCTGATCGTCAGTGAGGATGAACTGGTCAGTTAGGAACAGTTTCACAGATTTCTGGAATCCCCTGCGCTTCAGCTTAGGACTTGTCAGCAGTGCCTGCCAGGAGGAGCTGCAGAGGACATTGTGTGAACACTTGTATCTGAGGAGGACTTGTCAGTAGAAAATTACCAGCAAAGCAAACGCAGGGGCTGCCTTTACCTTCATCCGATCGGAGGCGACTGAAACCTGGCAGCGGAAACAGTGCCCAGCGGATGCCAACGCCAGCAGGAACAGTGCCACCAGATGCCAACACCAAGTCCTGTACTGCTGTGCGTGCAGGGTACGGGTGAAGCTCTACTAGATGGCGACGGCCCCTCCGCCAAGTCCTGTGCTGCTGTAATGGCAGCGTACAGGTGAAGCTCTACAAGTGGTGAGACCCCCGGTAACCAGGTGGTACCCCTGGTTACTGGCACATGTGTATAGAAGGGTTTAGCTTGTGTAGCAGTTGGGAGTGATTTCGCACGGCGGTTTTTGTGTTCAGATTTGGCGGGCCGGAGCCAGGAGCGGGTCCATTATGGGGAGGACATGGGAATCTTTCCATCATACTTTCTCTCTGCTCCTGGCTTTGGCTCACAGGGTGCTGGGCATCGGGGCCGTCGTGTGAGCGCCCCCTAAGGTAGATTGGTCAGTTTTAAATGTGTTAGTGATAACCCTTACTAGGCTGTTGAGCTCTGAGGTGACTGAGCTCTGAGGTGACCACTGCATGCAGACTGTCAGCTCTAACCACTG
Organism: Eleutherodactylus coqui; assembly: GCA_035609135.1. Lineage (NCBI taxonomy): Eukaryota > Metazoa > Chordata > Amphibia > Anura > Eleutherodactylidae > Eleutherodactylus > Eleutherodactylus coqui. The sequence continues at coordinate 225,635,093 of CM069410.1, read as the reverse complement.
CTTGGTATCTGTCTGCGGTGAGATAACTGGTCAGCTATCAGCTGTGAGGTAACGGCTGCCCGCAGTCTGTGGTTGAGGCGGCTGCTGCTGTTAATCAGATTTGGTTTATAATTACTTGTTGTTTTATAACTGTTACTTTCATATAAAAAGAATCAGAATCTAATGATGACCGGAGGAACAGAGAGGGTTAATAATTGTTACCGGGGTGTTGGTGCTACCTCGGTGTAACTAGTTAGGTGGTTGTTAGACATCCTTGGGGCGCCTCACTACCTTGGTGTGTGGTTACATTTATGGGATCGAGGTAATGGAGCCGTGTGGGTACTGAGATAAGAGCTGTGGGTACTGAGATAAGAGCTGTGGGTACTGAGATAAGAGCTGTGGGTACTGAGGTAAGAGCTGTGGGTACTGAGGTAAGAGCTGTGGGTACTGAGGTAAGAGCTGTGGGTACTGAGGTAAGAGCTGTGGGTACTGACATGAGGGCTCATATTGTGCCGCTCTCATCCATTTATGGTTGTTTTAGTCAGAAATCAGTACAAATTCCTTGCGTCCAGGAAATAGAGTTTCCTGCAATAGGGCAAGACTCCAGTGAGGCTCTCATATTGGAAGTAGGCCCGGCTCATTAAAGAAGGCTCCCAGTACGACTTATATGTGCATGAGTTAAAGGGACTCAGCTGTGAAGGGGTTAATAAGTTAATTTCAGTTGTTTATGATCCTGATCTAGCTAAATTGCTAAGAACATAGCTGAGGGCAGAGTTGCCGGTCATTTTGATCCCCCCCCTTTTTTTTTTTTTCCATTTGAGGTTGTCCCCTTTAAGAGTGATGCCACAGATGGAGTCTGTCTCCTCCTGGTTATTTATCATCTATCTTACCCCAAGCAGTTGTCTCTGAATGCTGAGGCGCTCCTGAGCTGCTGGCATTAAGATATGCATCATGTGACTACATTGGCTTTATTATGGCCCTTCGGTCATGTGATGCAGTATTCGGATAACTTCTTATTGGTTGGGTTTGAATCCTTTGGTTTCCGGTTTGGCGTTACCGATGGGATCTAAGGCATCCCGCTATTATTTAGGACTATCCTCATTGTTAGAGTAGGTAGGAGGAAGGAATCCCCTGATGTTGGTATAATACACTACTTAGATGGTTGTTGTTTATGGGGCATCAGGGTAATGAGGGTATGCACAAGTTTTAGAGGGCATGTGGCCAGGATGGAGGATTTTGGGGGTACCGCTGGTGAACGGGAAAATTGTATGGCCGTGTACTCGGTTGGAGTTTTTAGCTATTTAATTGATAGCATTGTGATGGTTTTTCTAATTGCCAATGTCAGGGGTGTATAGTTATGGGTTTAATTAGTCAGACATTACGTATGAAGGACGATTACATGGAGGGAGTTGCAGCCGTTAGCAGATCAGTCCTGTTTGGCTTCACAGGTGATTATTATTGGTCGCAGGTATTCCCGCAGGTCATGTGTGGTGATATGCGGTTGGAAGTCCCATACATCGCATGCGCGGATGTCAAGGGAGCTAAAGCAGGATTTAGTGCTAGGGTTGGTATCTTTGACTTTAATGGTCAGTCAACTTGGTGATGGGAGCTTGTGGAAGCGGAGGAGTTATCATGGGCTGCTGACATCAGAGGATAATGATTATGGAGTGATTGTTGGTAAGAGCCGGTCAGCACCAATTAATTCGTATGCTAGTCAGATTATGTCTAACATATAACCTCTTACTGATGTTAGAGATGGTCGGTGTGAGATTAATGCGGCTGCTATCTTATTGTCTTGTTTACGGATGCGCAATTCAGGGAAGAAGAGTCCAACATTCAGGATGCAGCTCATATAGCTCAGTTTGGAAGGTAATGTTGGGTATGGCTTTCTTTCAAAGATGGTATAATCTGGTACCTATTAATTGTTTTTCAGGTAGAGAGACTGATCAGAGGCTGTAAGGCGGTAGCTGATGCCGCTGATCAACGCTCTGCTATCACATTGAGCTTACAAGGGAAGTTGGTGAAAGTATTGCCTGAAGTGTGTAGATCAGCAGATGAGGTACAGCTGTTTAGATCTGACTTTGGGGCCTTAAGGATTTGTCCAACCATGGGAGCTTTATAATAATAATAATAATAAAATAAAAAAATAAAATAAAAAAAAGACGAAATGGGTAAAGGGGTGTGAATTCGCTTGTTTGCTCATTTTCATGAGAATATATGCTTGCTTAGGAATTTGCAGGTGTTTATGTGGCTATGCCTGCAAGCACCAGGTTCTTTGTTGATCCATGTACCCTGTTTCTCCGGTGATAAAACCTACCCGGAAATAAACCCTAGCAGGTTTTTTCTGGATGCTTGAACTTTAAGCCCGATTCCAAAATTAAGCCCTAGTTGAAGTTAATTAAAAAAAAACAAAAAAAAAAAACAGTAAATGTAAATAGTGCCAGGCAGTTATACATGGCAAAGTAAGATCTTGTGGAGCAAATTAGTAGAAGACCCTGTCTTGTTTTCGGGGAGCCAGGGATGATGGCCAGTCATTATCTTGCTTTTAATGTAAAATGGTGCTTATTGGTTTACAGGTGCGTTTTTATTGAAGAAGAAGTAAACAGATGGGGATCATCTCAGTTTAAGTTGTACATGCGCCTGAATAATATGGTGTACTAATTCTTTTTTCATTTTAGGAGTTAAGAAAAGTATTGTGTGGATTGTTGGACCCTCCTTTGTGTACTGGCCTTGGAGAAGGGCAGCGGATCACTGTTGTTCTGAAAATTTGGGTTTGTACAGATCACAGTTTGAAATTTTTTGGCGCGGTAGCAGAGGTATGAGGTGGAGTGGATTAATGGCTGAACTGATGTATAAAGAGTCACGTGGGCTTGGAGAATCACGTGGGCCCTGTCCAGATGTTTTGATTTTACACTTAGGGGTTAATGACATAGAAGAGAACACATTGATATGTCATGGGACATTGAAAGGGAGATGTGGAGCATTAAACAAGGTTCCAGATACAGTGATAGTTTTTTCAGATATTGTTCCTCGTTTATTATGGTCATTGCCGAGGTCTGTATATAGTGAGAGAATTCGGAGAAGGGTAACCCTGGTGGTAGAGCTCACGCCAGGAGTGGATGTTTTCTTTTTAGACATGCTGATATGGAAGGTTTGGTTCCAGGATTGCATAGGAGTGTTATAGTATACTTGTCAGAGATTGCGTTGGATATTTTTATTATGGATTTGTGTAGATAATTGAGGAGGCTGCGGGTGTTGGGGGGGTCATGTCATTAGTGGATGCCATGGCCTGGTGGGGGATTGTCGCCCGCATTAGGCGGGTGGGCAGGTAAACTTGGGGAGAGTTTGGTGGTGGTAAACTCGTGTCTGTAAGACAGAGTTTACATGAACTGTTATGGTTATTGATTGGTTAATAAACTTGGTCTGTAAAACAGAGTTTACAGCAAGTGTTATGGTTATTATTGGTTATATTTCTCCCCAAATGTTTGTAACCCCGTTAATAAACACCGCGGCCTTCTTTATCCAATATTGGTGTCTGTGTCGGTTATTTATAAGAGTTTGGTAAGGTTTTAATAAAGCGTAAGATCCCATGTAAGGCTTGAGGGACAGTTAGGAGGGAAAGCCTCATGGGATCTGGGAGCTTTATATACATGATGGATGGATGATATGTCACCTTCTATGGAGAAGGTTTTCTGGTTAACCATGATATGTTACAAAGGTCATTACTGGGTCAGATGAGATGGAAGAGAGTGAGTTCTGCCCAGTGATGGACTGGTTGGCAGCAGCAGATGATTGGCTGAAGAAAAATGGCGGGAAATGCCTGTGGTTGTCAGGCAGAATCTGGTGGCCTGATAGTGGCTGGTGATTGGTCCAGAGGAATAAGCTGAGAGGAGCAGCAGTGATATATGGAGGTGCAGAGATGTGGGCCATCATCAGCTGGAAAGGAAGCAGCATCCCGCCCTCCCTCCCGTAGATTTGTCGCGGTGTAGTTAATGGGGGATTGTCGCCCGCATTAGGCGGGTGGGCAGGTAAACTTGGGGAGAGTTTGGTGGTGGTAAACTCGTGTCTGTAAGACAGAGTTTACATGAACTGTTATGGTTATTGATTGGTTAATAAACTTGGTCTGTAAAACAGAGTTTACAGCAAGTGTTATGGTTATTATTGGTTATATTTCTCCCCAAATGTTTGTAACCCCGTTAATAAACACCGCGGCCTTCTTTATCCAATATTGGTGTCTGTGTCGGTTATTTATAAGAGTTTGGTAAGGTTTTAATAAAGCGTAAGATCCCATGTGCTGGACCACCTTAACTGCGCCAAAGAATATTCCACTGCAGCCCGCTCCTTTTCCTGATGACGAAGCATGTCGGGGAGCGTGTCCTGATTTGTTGCCACGTTCATCCCTCCATACGAGTTGGGAGACTGCTCCCCTATTGGATGGCTTGGAGCTCCACCCACTGGTACCTACCTTCCATGAGCTGGATGTGATGTAAGTGGCCGGCGGGGACAACCCAGACGTTTGTGTTTCCGCTTTATTTCTTCATCCCAGAATATTGCCCTGCGCGGCTCCGTACGTCCGTGAGGAAGACTACGGCGGTATTTACAACTATGGTCTGTACTTTGCGAGACGCACAGAAATACAAGCTGTTATACGCTGTGGGAGCGTCCGTGCGCCAAATCTGTTGCCTGGCGTGTTCTACCTTTGGGCACATTTCACAGGCAATCTTCCTACATGACGTCTGCGCTGCGAGAGGCAAGGAATTTGCATGGGAAAAGAAGCCATTGTGGCTAATTGGGCCCGGCCCACTGCGACAAATTCCAGCACGCCCTGTTCTTCTGCGATTGTTTGAAGTGTCGCCCGCTCTCCCTTTGGTAGCAGAGAACACAGCGCCCATCGCGCTCACACGGACATGCGAGTCTCAAGGCAGCACGATGCGATGTTTGATTGCATCTCACTCACAAAGTGCGGAACACAAGTGCGATCCGTCCGAGGGTCGCGCCAATGTGTGGAAATGTAGTTTTCAGGCCGTATTTACACAGGCGAGTCTGATCAGTCCGGGCGATTCGCACCAACATCGCGCCCGTATGCCCTGCGGTTTCTATGAGAGTGTGACGCGCTTTGGTGTGAAAATCACATCACTGAACATGTAATTAGGGTGACTTTACACGGGACGACTTTCGGCCTGTAAACCTGGCCACCGAGCACGCGACGGGCAGAAACTCGCTGAAGAGTCGCCTCCGCTCACCTAAAACAGTCGCTGGCTGATCAAAAGTCACCTGATGTGAACCGTCTGCGACTACCTGCAGTATACAGGTCACTGCCCCATGTGTTCTGCTTGTGGTCCCTCTTGTAGGGCCACTATAGAGCGGCGCCCCCTGCTGGTGACAAACTGGTCGGGAAGCTTCTACACAGCTGCAGCTCACGCTACTCACCATCCGCCACCTACCTGCCCCGATGTAAGTGACTCTCACCTAGTGCTGGGGAGAGGAAGCTATGTCACTTGTATCTAATCCCACGTGACACGGCCTGCTCTGTATCTAATCCCATGTGACACAGCCTGCTCGGTATCTAATCCCATGTGACACGGCCTGCTCGGTATCTAATCCTGCGTGACACGCCCAGTTTGGTATTTTATCCCATGTGACACGGCCTGATCTGTATCTAATCCCACGTGACGCGGCCTGCTAGGTATCTAATCCCACGTGACGCGGCCTGCTAGGTATCTAATCCCACGTGACGCGGCCTGCTAGGTATCTAATCCCACGTGACGCTGCCTGATCTGTATCTAATCCCACATGACACGCCCTGCTCGGTATCTAATCCCACGTGGCACGGCCTGATCTGTATCTAATCCCACATGACACGCCCTGCTCGGTATCTAATCCCACGTGGCGCAGCCTGATCTGTATCTAATCCCACGTGACACGACCTGCTCGGTATCTAATCCCACGTGACGTGGCCTGATCTGTATCTAATCCCACATGACACGCCCTGCTCGGTATCTAATCCCACGTGACAGGGCCTGCTCGGCCTCTAATCCCGTGTGAGACGGCCTGCTCGATATCTAATCCTGTGTGACACTTCTATCTGTGTATCTAATTCTGTGATACTCTCTGCCAAGCTGTGTATCCAATCCTATCCTGTATGACCCTGTTTGTCATGTATCTAAACCTCTGCTGTTTGATACTGTCTATGTATCTAAACTCCTGAGAAGGGAATAACCAAGCTGCTGCGGCACCTCTTTGCTCCTCTTTATTATGGTCAGACTATGTATAGTGGATGTTGCGCCAGCCCCAGTCCGTAGGTGCGTGATGTCCTCCACACCCATCATATGCTCGTGAAGGGTTAACACGCGGGATGGACGACTGGTTAACCCCTTCATAGACAGGAGCATGCAGGGGCCACGCCGGCTCTATGCACATGCGTGTGTTCATGCGTGTTCTGTGCATCTTATGTGTCGTCTTCTGAGGTTCACGTGTAGAAAAAGGCAGGCGGCCGCTCACCGTCCACAGAGAGAAAAGTGCGTAAAAAGTGGTGACGAGACATGGTGCCGGGGGCGGGGAGGAGACGGTGGGTCCAGCCCGGATGGAAGAAGGGTGAAGAGACGAGGACACCGGCCGCAGGGCCACATAACTGTCCACTATTGGTCCACTGGGTGCGGCTCCCTCACTCCGCTTTGGTGAAGCCTCCGATGGTCACTCTGCGCTCGTGCTTGATGGCCACCAACTCCTGCAGCTGCAGCGCCCCCCCTCCAATGAAGCAGAAGGCCGGACACACGGGGCCGGAGCAGTCCACGCCGCCCTCCCACAGGCTGCGGTGCGACACCGCGTCAAAAAAGCCCACACGGCCCTTCTCATAGTCCAGGCAGATGCCGAGCCGTGGGGGCAGAGGGACCGTGCAGCCCGAGGGGTCGCGGGAGGTCGGGGTCGTCCCATGAGGCTGCAGGATCTTCCCCATCCCAATGGTGAGGAAGCAGAAGGATGGAGACATGTCCATGGCCGCGTCCTCTGCCCCAGAATCATGGCCGCTGTCCGGATCGTACCTACTGGAGACAGGGAGGAGAAGACACTCAGCCAAAGACCTGAAAACACACAGATCCCTACCGCAGCCGTACCAGACGCACACAGATCCTTACCGGAATCGTACCAGACGCACACGGATCCCTACCGCAGCCGTACCAGACGCACACGGATCTCTACCGCAGCCGTACCAGACGCACACGGATTCCTACCGCAGCCGCATCGGAACACACACGAAAAGTTCCGCAGCCATACCAGATGCACGCAGATCCCTACCACAACCGTACCAGGCGCACACGGATCCCTACCGCAGCCGTACCGGACACACATGGATCCACACTGCAACAGTACCGAATGCACACGGATCCCCTCCGCAGCCATACCAGACGCACATGGATCCACACATCAGCCGTACCGGATGTACACGGATCCGTACGGCAGCTGTACCAGACGTTCATGAAATGCTTCCGCAGTCCTACTGGACTCATGCAGGCCGCTAATGTAACTCTAGTGGATGAACATGGATCCCTACCACAACTGTATGGGACGCACACGGATCCCTATCCCAGACGCGAACGAATCCACACCGCAGCCATACCAGACGCACACAGATCCACACCGCAGCCGTACCAGACGCACACGGATCCTTACTGGAATCGTACCAGGCACACACAGATCCCTACCGCAGCCGTACCGGATGCACACGGATCACTACCGCAGCCGTACCGGACGCACACGGATCCTTACCGGAATCGTACCAGACTCACACGGATCCCTACCGCAGTCGTACCAGACGCACACAGATCCCTACCGCAGCCGTACCAGACGCACACGGATCCCTACCGCAGCCGTACCAGACGCACACGGATCCCTACCGCAGCCGTACCAGACGCACACGGATCCCTACCGCAGCCGTACCAGACGCACACGGATCCCTACCGCAGCCGTACCAGACGCACACGGATCCCTACCGCAGCCGTACCAGACGCACACGGATCCCTACCGCAGCCGTACCAGACGCACACGGATCCCTACCGCAGCCGTACCAGACGCACACGGATCCCTACCGCAGCCGTACCAGACGCACACGGATCCCTACCGCAGCCGTACCAGACGCACACGGATTCCTACCGCAGCCGTACCAGACGCACACGGATTCCTACCGCAGCCGTACCAGACGCACGCGGATTCCTACCGCAGCCGTACCAGACGCACGCGGATTCCTACCGCAGCCGTACCAGACGCACGCGGATTCCTACCGCAGCCGTACCAGACGCACACGGATTCCTACCGCAGCCGTACCAGACGCACACTGATCCCTACCGCAGCCGTACCAGACGCACACGGATCCCTACCGCAGCCGTACCAGACGCACACGGATCCCTACCGCAGCCGTACCAGACGCACACGGATCCCTACCGCAGTCGTACCAGACGCACACGGATCCCTACCGCAGCCGTACCAGACGCACACGGATCCCTACCGCAGCCGTACCAGACGCACACGGATCCCTACCGCAGCCGTACCAGACGCACACGGATCCCTACCGCAGCCGTACCAGACGCACACGGATCCCTACCGCAGCCGTACCAGACGCACACGGATTCCTACCGCAGCCGTACCAGACGCACACGGATTCCTACCGCAGCCGTACCAGACGCACACGGATTCCTACCGCAGCCGTACCAGACGCACACGGATTCCTACCGCAGCCGTACCAGACGCACACGGATTCCTACCGCAGCCGTACCAGACGCACACGGATTCCTACCGCAGCCGTACCAGACGCACGCGGATTCCTACCGCAGCCGTACCAGACGCACGCGGATTCCTACCGCAGCCGTACCAGACGCACGCGGATTCCTACCGCAGCCGTACCAGACGCACACGGATTCCTACCGCAGCCGTACCAGACGCACACTGATCCCTACGCAGCCGTACCAGACACACAGGGATCCCCACCGCAGCCGCACCGGATGCACACAAATCCCTACCGCAGCCGTATCGGACGCACACGGATCCCTACAGCAGCCGTACCGGACGCACACGGATCCCTACACACATGGACTGCTAGTGTAACTGTAGTGGACACACACAGATCCACACCGCAACCGTACCAGACACACACTGATCCCTACTGCAGCTGTACCGGACGCACACGGATCCCTACCGCAACTGTACGGCACGCAAACGGATCCCTATTTCAGCCGTACTAGACGCGCACTGATGCACACCACAGCTGTACCAGACGCACACAGATCCACACCGCAGCCGTACCAGACGCACACAGATCCACACCGCAGCCGTACCAGACGCACACAGATCCCTACCGCAGCCGTAACGGATGCATACAGATCCCTACCACAGCTGTACCTGATGCACAAGGATTCCTACCGCAGCCGTATCGGAATGCACACAAAACGCTTCTGCAGCCGTACCAGATGCACGCAGATCCCTACCCCAACTGTACCAGGCGCACACGGATCCCTACCGCAGCCGTACCGGACACACACGGATCCACACCGCAACCGTATCGGATGCACACTGATCCCTACTGCAGCCGTACCAGACGCACACGGATCTCTACTGTAGCCGTACCTGACGCACACGGATCCCTACTGCAGCCGTACCAGATGCACACGGATCCCTACTGCAGCCGTACCAGACACACACGGATCCCTACTGCAGCCGTACCAGATGCACACAAATCCCTACAGCAGCCTACCGGAAGCACACGGATCCCTACTGCAGCCGTACCAGACACACACGGATCCTTACCGCAATCGTAGCGGATGCAGTCGGATCCCCACCGCTGCCGTACCAGGCGCACACAGATCCCTACCACAGCCGTGCCGAACGGACATGGATCCACAACGCAATCGTACCAGCCACACACGGATCCCTACTGCAGCCGTACCAGATGTACACGGATCCTTACCGACGCTTATGAAATGCTTCCGCAGTCGTACTGGGCTCACACGGACCGCTTGTGTAACAGTAGTGGAAGCACACGGACCGCTACCACAGCTGTACTGGACGCACATGGACCACAAGAGTTACTGTAGTGGGCGCACACAGACCGCTAGTGTAACTGCAGTGGATGCACACAGATCCACACCGCAACCGTACAAGACGCACACGGATTCCTATTGCAGCTGTACCAGACGCACACGGATCCCTACCGCAGCCATACCGGATGCACACCGATCCCTACCGCAGCTGTACCGAGCGCACACGGATCCCTACCGCAGCCGTACCGGACGCACACAGATCCCTACCGCAGCTGTACTGGACGCACACGGATCCCTACCGCAGCCGTACCGGATGCACACAGATCCCTACCGCAGCTGTACCGGACGCACACGGATCCCTACCGCAGCCGTACCGGATGCACACAGATCCCTACCGCAGCCGTACCGGACGTACACGGATCACTACGCAGCCGTACCGGATGCACACAGATCCCTACCGCAGCCGTACCGGACGTACACGGATCACTACGCAGCCGTACCGGACGTTCATGAAATGCTTCTGCAGTCATACTGGACTCATACGGACCGCTAGTGTAACAGTAGTGGATGCACACGGACCACTACCGCAGCTGTACTGGATGCACACGGACCACTACCGCAGCTGTACTGGATGCACATGTACCACTACCGCAGCTATACTGGATGCACACGGACCACTACCGCAGCTATACTGGATGCACATGTACCACTACCGCAGCTATACTGGATGCACACGGACCACTACCGCAGCTGTACTGGATGCACATGTACCACTAATATGACAGTATTGGACACACACGGATTGCTAGTGTAACAAGGGCGCACACCGGAGTGACCGGCTCTCACCTGGGACTGACCACATCCTGCGGCATCTGGAAGAGCTCCTGCAGTTTACTCTCCTGCCCGACACCCACTTTGACCACATAGGAGCTGGGGTCCACTGAACACTCCCAGTAGTATCGCCCCTGTGTGATGGCCACGTCGCCCAGCACCAGCTCCATGGACACGTGGCAGCTCGTCATTAAGCGCTCTGCGGCGAACAGCATGGGCACCCCGGGGACGCTGCGCACCGCCCTGCGATCCTTACTGACCACCAGCCGATCTCGCGGAAATCCACAACTACCATCCAGGAAGAAGTTCAGCACTGAAGAGAGAAGACGACAATCCAGATGTGTACACGGGGCGACGATGTGATGTGTACACGGGGCGACGGTGTGATGTGTACACTGGGCGACGGTGTGATGTGTACACGGCGCGACGGTGTGATGTGTACACGGCGCGACGGTGTGATGTGTACACGGCGCGACGGTTTGATGTGTACACTGGGTAACGGTGTGATGTGTACACGGGGCGACGGTGTGATGTGTACACTGGGTAACGGTGTGATGTGTACACGGCGCGACGGTGTGATGTGTACACGGCGCAACGGTTTGATGTGTACACTGGGCGACGGTGTGATGTGTACACTGGGCGACGGTGTGATGTGTACACTGGGCGACGGTGTGATGTGTACACTGGGCGACGGTGTGATGTGTACACTGGGCGACGGTGTGATGTGTACACTGGGCGACCGTGTGATGTGTACACTGGGCGACGGTGTGATGTGTACACTGGGCGACGGTGTGATGTGTACACTGGGCGACGGTGTGATGTGTACACAGGGCAAGAATGTGATGCGTACACGGGGAGACGGTGTGATGTGTACACTGGGCAACGGTGTGATGTGTACACTGGGCGACGGTGTGATGTGTACACTGGGCGACGGTGTGATGTGTACACTGGGCGACGGTGTGATGTGTACACTGGGCGACGGTGTGATGTGTACACTGGGCGACGGTGTGATGTGTACACTGGGCGACGGTGTGATCTGTACACGGGGCGACGGTGTGATGTGTACACAGGGCAAGAATGTGATGCGTACACGGGGAGACGGTGTGATGTGTACACTGGGCGACGGTGTGATGTGTACACTGGGCGATGGTGTGATGTGTACACTGGGCGACGGTGTGATGTGTACACTGGGCGACGGTGTGATGTGTACACGACGTGATGGTGTGATGTGTACACAGGGCAAGAATGTGATCTGTACACTGGGCGACGGTGTGATGTGTACACGACGTGATGGTGTGATGTGTACACTGGGCGACGGTGTGATGTGTACACGACGTGATGGTGTGATGTGTACACAGGGCAAGAATGTGATCTGTACACTGGGCGACGGTGTGATGTGTACACGACGTGATGGTGTGATGTGTACACTGGGCGACGGTGTGATCTGTACACTGGGCGACGGTGTGATGTGTACACTGGGCGACGGTGTGATGTGTACACTGGGCGACGGTGTGATGTGTACACGACGTGATGGTGTGATGTGTACACTGGGCGACGGTGTGATCTGTACACGGGGCGACGGTGTGATGTGTACACAGGGCAAGAATGTGATGCGTACACGGGGAGACGGTGTGATGTGTACACTGGGCGACGGTGTGATGTGTACACTGGGCGACGGTGTGATGTGTACACTGGGCGACGGTGTGATGTGTACACTGGGCGACGGTGTGATGTGTACACTGGGCGACGGTGTGATGTGTACACTGGGCGACGGTGTGATGTGTACACGACGTGATGGTGTGATGTGTACACAGGGCAAGAATGTGATCTGTACACTGGGCGACGGTGTGATGTGTACACGACGTGATGGTGTGATGTGTACACTGGGCGACGGTGTGATCTGTACACTGGGCGACGGTGTGATGTGTACACTGGGCGACGGTGTGATGTGTACACTGGGCGACGGTGTGATGTGTACACGACGTGATGGTGTGATGTGTACACTGGGCGACGGTGTGATCTGTACACTGGGCGACGGTGTGATGTGTACACTGGGCGACGGTGTGATGTGTACACTGGGCGACGGTGTGATGTGTACACTGGGCGACGGTGTGATGTGTACACTGGGCGACGGTGTGATGTGTACACGACGTGATGGTGTGATGTGTACACAGGGCAAGAATGTGATGTGTACACGGGGAGACGGTGTGATGTGTACACAGGGCGACGGTGTGATCTGTACACAGGGTGACGGTGTGATGTGTACACGGGGAGACGGTGTGATGTGTACACGGGGTGACGGTGTGATCTGTACACGGGGTGACGGTGTGATCTGTACACGGGGCGACGGTGTGATCTGTTCACGGGGCGACGGTGTGATCTGTTCACGGGGCGACGGTGTGATCTGTACACGGGGCGACGGTGTGATGTGTACACGGGGCGACGGTGTGATGTGTACACGGGGCGACGGTGTGATGTGTACACGGGGCGACGGTGTGATGTGTACACGGGGCGACGGTGTGATGTGTACACGGGGCGACGGTGTGATGTGTACACTGGGCGACCGTGTGATGTGTACACTGGGCGACCGTGTGATGTGTACACTGGGCGACGGTGTGATGTGTACACTGGGCGACGGTGTGATGTGTACACTGGGCGACGGTATGATGTGTACTCTGGGCGACGGTGTGATGTGTACACGACGTGATGGTGTGATGTGTACACAGAGCAAGAATGTGATGTGCACACGGGGCAAGAATGTGATCTCTACACTGGGCGATGGTGTGATGTGTACATAGGGCAAGAATGTGATCTGTACACTGGGCAACGGTGTGATTTGTACACAGGGCAAGAATGTGATGTGTACACGGGGAGACGGTGTGATGTGTACACGAGGCGAGAATGTGACGTGTACATGGGCGGAAATGTAATGTGTGCTCAGGACGAGAATGTGACATGTACATTGGGCGAGAATGTGATGTGTACATGGGATGATAATGTACTCTGATAACAGTGATGTGTAAATAGCATGATGATAACATGATCACTCCACGCCATGTGATAACATCACATAACTTTAACTAGAGCAGAACTGTGTACATGGGACGATAATGTACTCTGATAACAGTGATGTGTAAATAGCATGATGATAACATGATCACTCCACGCCATGTGATAACATCACATAACTTTAACTAGAGCAGAACTGTGTACATGGGACGATAATGTACTCTGATAACAGTGATGTGTAAATAGCATGATGATAACATGATCACTCGGCGCCATGTGATAACATCACATAACTTTAACTAGAGCAGAACTCGTTTTACAGCTGAGGTGATGTCACAGCGGCCATTTAATTGCGAAACACAAAACACATAAAAGTTGATGACCTCTCCAAGAAGTAAGAGCGGTGAGATGAGGAAGTGCGAAGCTGGATGGCAAAGAGCGGAGGCTACAACACAGAACATATCGGAGGAGGATAGCTCTCCATTTAGAAATTGCTGGCAGCAACACATCTCACAACAGTTGTGGCGGGGCCGTGTCTATCATTGTGTAGCATCCCCTCTTCTGGGGAGTGAGGGGACCAATTACTGCAGTTTTGGGAGAGGAATGTTGTCCCATTCTTGTCTGATGGAGGATTCTAGCTGCTCCACAGTCCTCGGTCATCTCTGCCGGATTTTCTGTTCCATAATGCGCCAAATGTTTCCTATTGGTGGAAGGTCCGGACTGCAGGCGGCCGGTTCACCCCGGACTCTTCTTTTGTGAAGCTGTTCTGATGCCTTCCACCATATACTGCATCCATCACAACAGCATGACTTCACAGAAGAAGAGTCCGGGTTGAACCAGCCTCCTGCAGTCCGGACCTTCCACCATATACTGCATTCATCACAACAGCATGGCTTCCAGAAGAAGAGTCCGGGGGTGAACCAGCCTCCTGCAGTCCGGACCTTCCACCATATACTGCATCCATCACAACAGCATGACTTCACAGAAGAAGAGTCCGGGGGTGAACCAGCCTCCTGCAGTCCAGACCTTCCACCATATACTGCATTCATCACAACAGCATGGCTTCACAGGAGAAAAGTCTGGGGTGAACCGGCAGCCTGCAGTCTGGACCGTCCACCATATACTGCATTCATCACAACAGCATGGCTTCCAGAAGAAGAGTCCGGAATAACTCTTCTTCCAGAAGAGTCCTGCAGTCCAGACCTTCCACCAATACAACATCCATCACAGCGGCATGGCTTCACAGGAGAAGAGTCCGGGGTGAACAAGCAACCTGCAGTCCGGACCTTCCACCACATACTGCATCCAACACAACAGCATGGCTTAACAGGAGAAGAGTCTGCGGTGAACCAGCCGCCTGCAGTCCGGACCTACCATCACAACATCATGGCTTCCAGAAGAAGAGTCCGGGGTGAACCGTCCACCTGCAGTCTGGACCTTCCACCACATACTGCATCCATCACAACAGCATGGCTTCCAGAAGAAGAGTCCAGGGGTGATGGATGCAGTATGTGGTTTAGCCTTGCCTTACTGAAACATACAAGGTCTTCCCTGAAAGAGACGTTGTCTGGATGAGGTATATGTTGTTCTACAACCTCTATATACTGCTCAGCATTGGTAGTATAAACTGGCCATGCCATAGGCATACCACCAGAGATGTAGAACTGAGTGCTGATAACATGCTGGATGCTCCTGTTCCTCTTGCGTCTGCAGGACACGGCGTCCGTGGCTTCCAAAAAGAATGTCACATTTTGATTCATCACAGAACAGTTTTCCATTTTGCCTCAGGCCATTGTAAATGAGCTTTGGCCCAGAGAAGACGCCGGTGTTTCTGAAGTGTGTTGGTAAACGGCTTCTTCTCTGCATGATACAGCTGTAAGTTGTATTTGTGGATTGTATATTCACAGACAATGACTTCTGGATGTATTCCTGAGCCCATGCAGGGATTACATTACAGAATCATGCCTGTTTATAATGCAGCGACGCCTGAGGGCCCGTAGATCTCCAGCACCCAATACTGAGCATCAGCCTTGTCCACATAAATCTCTCCAGATTCTCGGACTATTGATGATATTATGTGCTGTAGATGGGGGGATATTCAAAGTCTTGGCAATTTTACTTTGAGGAACATTTTTGGGGGTTTCACAATTTTTAGACTCTGTGAAGTTTTTCACAGATTGGTGATCTCCGAACATCTTTATGAGAGACTCGGCCTCTCTAACATACTCTTTTTATATCCAGTCATGTGACGTAGTAGAAAATTGACCCTCCAGCTGTTTTTCATTAGTACCACTTACTTTTCCAACCTTTTGTTACCCGTCTGAACATTTGTGAGATGTGTTGCTGCCCACAGTTTCTAAATGGAACAATGTCCCCTTCCCCTCTGGTATGTTTTATGGGGAATACAATATCCAAGCTGAGATTTCCAAATCATTACATTCTTTTTTCTTTCCAAGTATTTACATTTTACACAGCGTGACAACTTTTTTGGAATTGGGTTTACATGGTGAATGCTTCATCTAAGAGTGACATGTCTATGCACCTAGCAGTAACAGCAAGCACTTACCTGGCGCCAGTGGGGTGTGCAGGTAAATGTCCTCGCTGTACTCCCCGTACCCGGCCTTGTTGTAGCCTCTTACCCTCAGCACATACACGCTGTCGATATCTGGGCCCTCTAAGACGGTGCTGAGGCTCCATACCTCCTCTCGTCGCTGCCACAGTTTTAGGGTCTTGTGTTTGGGATCGATTTTCCGGTACTCTATAGTGTAGTGCCAGGCGGGGGCGGAGTCCTGCGGGAGGCGCCAACTCAGGTAGATCTGATCATAGGCGTACGTCCGCTGTGTGTCAATGACAGGAGCATCTGGAGCTGCAGTAGAAGCATTGATAACATCAGAGGGGAAGATGGTGGAGGAAGGAGGAAAGAGAAGTGGGACGCAAGGGGCTTTCCATGCTAAGATAGAGGGAAAAGAGAGCCCCTGTTACTGAAGACCCCAGAGAGCGAGCAGGAAGACGCAGGCAGAGAGTCAGTCCAAGGAGCGACGAGGAGGGTGGAGGGAGAAGGAACAGACAAGGCTACGCAGGATGAGGAGTTAGCCAGAGTCTGGGCACAGACTGCCGGGGACCCTCAGCAGTGAAGGGGGGTAGAGTTGGGGGTAAGGGGGTCTCCGGGCAGGAGATTGGTCACTTGCCTCTGCTATCTCCTGGACTGTGCGTCACCCTGAGAGCCCTACAAACAGAGAGAGGGACATACGGGTGTGAGAAGGGCCATGGATGGGCTAACAGGGACCTTCCAGGAGGTTGCGGGGTCTCCACCAACTACAGACATGGAGGCTCCTCGCGTCGACACCTTGAAATGGATGGAAGTCAATGACAAAGCGTTAACATTCAGCACATGCAGCAGATGTCCCGGCCCTCCGAACAACGGCCCGGCGGAGCACTGGAGGTCGTAATGAAGGGGTCATGGATGGGGATGAACCTGGAGATGGCAACGCCACGTCACATGGGCGCATTTACCTCTGACAAAGTTGAGTTCCGTCAGTAACTTCAGCTCTCGGCTCACATCCAGCTTGACCGGTGGCAGGGGAGCGAAGGCCGCAGACCGGAAGCTCTGGACAGACTCGATAGCTCGGACGATGCTGGGAACGAACGAAGGTCAAGGTTACTGAGATGCCCTCTATGTCCTGCACTACATCCATGGACTCCATCCACCAGTGACCCTCCCACCGTCCCCCCAGGGCTCATACCGCTCGTGTAGCTGTTTTGCTGCAAGAACAAAACATGGCTGCTCCGTCTCCTTCATCACCTCGTGGGCGTAGCTGACCAGTCCAGAATTCTCTAGCAAGGTCTGGCGCTCCCACACTTGGGCCTCCAGGATGCAGCGGCGCTCGCGTTGTCGTTCCGTGATGTCCCGCGTCAGCGACACTTGCTTGTCATCGAGGGCAGAGCGCAGAGCACTGACCAGCTGCAGAACCTCTTCCTGAGCTTTGGCTCCATTCAGCTGTGGAGAGGATTCTGGGTGATGACTGCAAATCATTGACCCTGAGGGGGGCGGGGCAATGAGTTGTATGGGGCGGCCGGTCAGCTAAGAGGTGGAGTCAGGGAGCTACTATAGACCTGTTGGGGGAGCATATTTTGTATTTCAGCCGCACTTCAGTAGCGGTGAGCGAGTCCAGCGACCTCATTGGTTGTTGGTTACACACCCCCCCTTTGGAGATCTGCACGAGTGGGCGGCCCATTAAATAAGCAGCAGTAGGGTCGTAGGAGGGTCGGCAACTAACCCCAACCCTAAACCCTAACCCTAAACCCAAGCCCAAACCCTAAACCTAACCCCAAACCCTAAACCCTAAACCCAAACCCTAACCCTAAAACTAACCCTAACCCTAAACCCAAACCCTAAACCTAACCCTAAACCTTAACCCCCCGCGGGTCTCGTGAAGTAGCACTCCTGCACATCTCCAAAGGGGGGGGGGGTGTACCCAACAACCAATGAGGTCGCTGGAATCGCTTACCGCTACTGAAGTGCAGCTGAAATACAATATATGCGTTGGGGGATGAGTTTAATCAGCCCTGCAGAGGGTGGAGCCAGAGTTAGGAAGGGGAGGGTAGAGACATGGAAGGGCCGGATTAGAGATGTGGGAGCTTTGGAGAGTCAGGAGGTTGGGGGGTCATTTAAGAGGCGGGATTGAAGAAAAAAGCTGGGTGAGGTCATAGTCTGGAAGTTGGGGGGAGGGGCAAAGAATCAGAGGATGGAAGGGGTCAGAAGGCCAGGGTATGTGAGGAGACTGAGGATTTAGGGATGGGAGGGGTCAGGAGGTGTAAGAAGTCGGAGGATGGTAGAGGTCAGGGGGGAAGAAGAGTTGGGGGGGGAGAGGTCAAAGGGTGGGAGAGGTCAGAGGTTGGTAGAGGTCAGGAATGGTAGAGGCCAGAGGATGGGAGAGGCCAGAGGATGGGAGAGGTCAGAGGATGGGAGAGGTCAGAGGACGGGAGAGGTCAGAGGACGGGAGAGGTCAGAGGACGGGAGAGGTTAGAGGACGGGAGAGGTCAGAGGACGGGAGGGGTCAGAGGATGTGAGAGGTCAGGAATGGGAAAGGTCAGTAGAGAAAGAGGTCATGGGGTGGAAGAGATCCAAGGATGTGAGAGGTCAGAGAACAGGAGAGGTCAGGGGGTGGAAGAGGTCAGGAGTAGGTGAGGTCAGGAGTGGGAGAGGTCAAAGGACGGGAGAGATCAGAGGATGGGAGAGGTCAGATGATGTGAGAGGTCAGAGAAAGGGAGAGGTCAGAAGACGGGAGAGGTCAGAGGATGGTAGAGGTCAGGGAATGGTAGTGGTCAGTTGTTGGGAGAGGTCAGAGGGTGGGAGAGGTCAGAGGGTGGAAGAGGCCAGAGGGTGGAAGAGGCCAGAGGACCAGAGAGGTCAGAGGTTGAGAGAAGTAAGAGGATGGTAGAGGTCAGTCGGTGGGAGAGGTCAGAGGGTGGGAGAGGTTAGGAGTGGGAGAGGTCAGAGGACAGGAGAGGGTCCATCTCACCTCCGTGTGCTTCATGCTCTCCTCCAGCTCACTTATCTGTCCTTGTAGGAGGTGCTGACTGCCCAGGATGTAGGTGATCGTCTTACTGAGTTTATCCTGAAAACACGCCAGATATTACTAAAGAGAATGCACCCATATATACCTGTAATCTCATACACGGAGTACCGCATATATACCTGTAATCCCATACACGGCGTACCGCATATATACCTGTAATCCCATACACGGCGTTCCCCATATACACCTGTAATCCCATACACGGCGTTCCCCATATACACCTGTAATCCCATACACGGCGTACCCCAAATATATCTGTAATCCCATGCATGGTGTGCGTCATTATATACCTGTAATCCCATACATGGTGTGCGTCCATATATATCTATAATCCCATACATGGTGTGCGTCCATATATATCTGTAATCCCATACATGGTGTGCGTCCATATATATCTGTAATCCCATACACAAACCCCATATATACCTGTAATCCCATACATGGTGTGCGTCCATATGTATCTGTAATCCCATACATGGCGTACCCCATATATACCGGTAATCCCATACACAATCGTTCTTCTGTTGGATTGGGCGAGATAGACGACCTGCACCCCCTACATTAGAGCCTGGCGCGTCCATTACCGGCTCCTTTATGACGCAGACCTTCTCTAACAACTCCATAAAATGTATAAAACAACATGACACACTTTATCGTATTGTCATAAAGGAGACGTCCGTCCTTCACTAGACGTCTTCCAGGACAAGTAGCCACATCACTATTGTCTGATATTAGAGGTACTCCCATCTACTGAATATGTGTGCAGTAAACAGGACCTGTGGTCCAGGTATAAAGGCCAGGGGCCCTCAAAATCAGCAGTACTCTGATCCTCCGCGGTATTATCAGGGCAGTGCTATGTTGGGCTGTGTCTCCATCTAGTGGTCATTTGTATTATACTCTGCTGTGATTGGAAGAATCTCCAGTAGAACAAACTGCAGCTATACTAATCATCGGGTCATCACATGGGAGGATTCTCCAGTCAGCCTCACCTTCAGGGCCTGGTAGGCGCTGATAATCGGAGTGATTTTGTGTCCGCTGTGCGTCCGCCGCACCCGACAGATCTGACACACCAGCCTCTGACAGGTCTTACAATACAGCATGACCTCCTCCTTATGGTCCGGACACATAAGACCCTGCAGATAGAGGATAACATAGGGTCATGACACTGAGAGCTCGGGGGGTTACCAGAGAAAAGAAGGTCACCGGTTGAGAGGGGGTCCCTAAAGGATAGGAGGTCAGTGGGTCACCAAAAGTCAGAGTTTCAGCATAGGTTAGGATCTCACCATGGGTCAGGAGGACAGGGCCTCAGCAGAGGTCATAAGATCAGGGTCTCAGCAAAGGTCAAGAGGACAAGGTCTCACCTGAGGTCATAAAGTCAGGGTCTCACCAGATGTCAGGTTCTCAACAGATATCAGTGTCTCAGCAGAGGTCAGGAGGACAATGTCAGAAGGTTAGGGTCTCACTAGAGGTTGGGGTCTCACCAGAGGTCAGAAGGACAGGTTCTCCCCAGATGTCAGGAGGGCAGGGTCACACCAGAGCTCAGGTTCTCAACAGATGTCAGGGTCTCAGCAGAGGTCAGGATGGCAATGTCAGAAGGTCAGGGTCTCACTAGAGGTCGGAGTCTCACCAGAGGTCAGAAGGACAGGTTCTCACCAGATGTCAGGAGGGCAGGGTCACACCAGAGCTCAGGTTCTCAACAGATGTCAGGGTCTCACCAGAGGTCAGAAAGACAGGGATTCACCAAACGTCAGAAGCACAGGGCCTCACCAGATGTCAGGGTCCCACCAGAGGTCAGGAGGACAGGGTCACACCAGAGTTCAGGTTCTCAACAGATGCCAGGGTCTCACTAGTGGACAGGATCCCACCAGAGCTCAGGTTCTCAACAAATGTCAGGGTCTCACTAGTGGACAGGGTCCCACCAGAGGTCAGGAGGACAGGGTCACACTAGAGGTCAGGTTCTCAACAGATGCCAGGGTCTCACTAGTGGACAGGGTCCTACCAGAGCTCAGGTTCTCAACAGATGTCAGGGTGACATGGGGAAGGCAAACCACCCAACAAAAACAGTCTGCCAATCAGTTGACCACACTCTCGTAGATTGAGAGAAGTAGTGAACGATGTGTGGCGGTAGCCCCATCTTGCAGAACACGTAGCCTGTCTGAGGCTCAAGGGCCTCATCCAATACTAAGCTTGACACCTATTCAGGAGGGAACACTCGGTTCACTGGGGTCCCCCACTGACACGAGCCATAGAGTTTTTTTAAAAAGGTGTTATATATCAGGTGTTATAATTGTTACAGATAAAATGTTGTACCTATCTCCTCTCCACCCCACCCCCCAGTTATAAATAAAGAATTGTTAAAAAAAAAAAAACAGTCTGCCAAGAGAACGTCATGATGTGATGTCACCCTAGGAGTCGGTCATGACTCGGTGCTTGCACCAGGGGACTTTATCTTTAGAGGTCAGGGTCTCAACAGAGGTCAGGAGGACAGAATCACACCAGAGTTCAGGGCATCACCAGAGGTCAATGCATCACCAGAGGTCAGGGTCTCACCAGAGGTTAGGGCATCACCAGATATCAGGGAGTCACCAGATATCAGGGTATCATCTCACCAGAGGTCAGGGCGTCACCAAATATCAGGGTCTCAGTAGATATCATGGCGTCACAGAGGTCATGACATCACCAGATATCAGGGTCTCACCAGAGGTCAGGGCGTCCCCAGATGTCAGAGTCTCACCAGAGGTCAGGGCGTCACCAGATATCAGGGTCTCACCAGAGGTTAGGGCATTACCAGATGTCAGAGTCTCATCAGATATGAGGGTCTAAGCAAAGGTCAGGGTCTCACCAGATATCAGGGTTTCAGCAGAGGTTAGGGTGTCACCAGGGGTCAGGGTCTCACCTTTGGTTTGAAGGTCAGGGTTGGAGGAGTGGGTTCGTGCTGGGCCTTCTGGGTGCCCCAGGGGTGGTAGAGTTTGAAGCACTCGTTGCAGAAGGTGGCTCTACACTCGGTGCAGCCCTTGCTGGCCTCCTGCTGTGGCGGTTTACAGAACTGGCACATGATGGCGGTACTGATATTGACTGTCTGCCGGTAACGCTCCACGACTCGCTCCAAGGTCAGGTTTCGGAAAAGGTTACCCAGACCCCTCTCCCCAAGGTCCACATCACGATGACAGGAAGGACATGGGAAAAGGACACTCTGCGTGTGGGCATTACAGCGCTTTCTGCCTGGGTATGTGCCAAAACCTGCAGGAGAGACAAGGGTTGATGATGAACTATTAAGGTGACCAGATGTCGTGATTTAGGCGGCACAGTCCCGTTTTGGGACCAGTGGTCCCAAGCTTTCCCTAGGGCCCCAAGCGGGACAGCCATTTGTCACACTTTCAGGACATCTGTCCCACCTTCGGGACGCGGGGTCACCATGAAGGTAATTTCCAGCCGGGGTGTCCAAGCTCCCCGACTAGTAATCAATCAGCGGCATTACAGGGGACACTATTACTATTACTACTGGGGCCACTATGGGGTTCACTATTACTACTACAAGTGTAGCAGAATAAGTTGGGGCTATACTGTGGGGGTCACTATTACTACTGGGGCCACTGTGGGGGACACTATTACTACTGGGGCCATTGTGGGGGACACTATTACTACTGGGTCCAATATAATGTCACTATTACTACTGAGGTCACTATAGGGGTCACTATTACTACTGGGACCAATATAGGAGGTCACTATTACTACTGAGGCCAATATAGGGGTCACTATTACTACTGGGGCCACAGTGGGGGTAACTATTAATACTGGGGCCACAGTGGGGGGTCACTTACTACTGGGGCTACTGTGGGGGTCACTATTATGACTGAGGCCACTGTGGGGACACTATTACTACTGAGGCCACTGTGGGGACACTATTACTACTGAGGCCACGGTGGGGACACTATTACTACTGAGGCCACGGTGGGGACACTATTACTACTGAGGCCACTGTGGGCGTCACTATTACTACTGAGGCCACCAAGGGGGTCACTATTACTACTGAGGCCCACTGTGGGGGTCAATATTACTACGAAGGCCACTATGGGGTCACTATTACTACTGAGGCCACTGTGGGGGACACTATTACTACTGAGGCCCACTTTGGGGGTCACTATTACTACTGAGGCCCACTGTGGGCGTAACTATTACTACTGAGGCCACTGTGGGGGACACTATTACTACTGAGGCCATTGTGGGGGACACTATTACTACTGAGGCCATTGTGGGGGACACTATTACTACTGAGGCCATTGTGGGGGACACTATTACTACTGAGGCCATTGTGGGGGACACTATTATTACTGAGGCCACTGTGGGGGTCACTATTATGACTGAGGCCACTGTGGGGGTCACTATTATGACTGAGGCCACTGTGGGGGTCACTAATACTACTGAGGCCACTGTGGGGGTCACTATTACTACTGAGGCCCACTGTGGGCGTAACTATTACTACTGGGGCCACTATTACTACTAAGGCCACTGTGGGGGACACTATTACTACTGAGGCCATTGTGGGGGACACTATTACTACTGAGGCCATTGTGGGGGACACTATTACTACTGAGACCACTGTGGGGGTAACTATTATGACTGAGGTCACTGTGGGGGGTCACTATTATGACTGAGGCCACTGTGGACGTAACTATTACTACTGAGGCCACTATTACTACTGAGACCACTGTGGGGGACACTATTACTACTGAGGCCATTGTGGGGGACACTATTACTACTGAGGCCATTGTGGGGGACACTATTACTACTGAGGCCACTGTGGGGGTCACTATTATGACTGAGGCCACTGTGGGGGTCACTATTATGACTGAGGCCACTGTAGGGGTCACTAATACTACTGAGGCCACTGTGGGGGTCACTATTACTACTGAGGCCACTGTGGGGGTCACTATTACTACTGAGGCCCACTGTGGGCGTAACTATTACTACTGGGGCCACTATTATTACTGAGGCCACTGTGGGGGACACTATTACTACTGAGGCCATTGTGGGGGACACTATTACTACTGAGGCCATTGTGGGGGACACTATTACTACTGAGACCACTGTGGGGGTCACTATTATGACTGAGGTCACTGTGGGGGGTCACTATTATGACTGAGGCCACTGTGGGGGTCACTATTATGACTGAGGCCCACTGTGGACGTTACGATTACTACTGAGGCCACTATGGGTGTCACTGTTACTACTGGGGCCACTATGGGTGTCACTATTACTGCTGAGGCCATTATGGGGGTCACTATTACTACTGAGGCCACTGTGGGGGACACTATTACTACTGAGGCCACTGTGGGGGACACTATTACTACTGAGGCCACTGTGGGGGACACTATTACTACTGAGGCCACTGTGGGGGACACTATTACTACTGGGGCCACTGTGGGTGACACTATGACTACTGAGGCCACTGTGGGGTCACAGTTACTACTGAGGCCACTGTGGGAGACACTAATACTACTGAGGCCACTGTGGGGGACACTATTAGTAGTGGGGTCACTGTGGGGGACACTATTACTACTGAGGCCAGTCTGCACATGGAAGCATGTCTTTTTTGCACCGGCACTGTACATTTTATAAAAAAGGAGGTAAAATCATATGTAGTGATACGCCCCACCCCAACCACACCCCTTTGTCCCGCTCTGACCCTGGGAAAATCTGGTCACCTTAGAATTATGCAAGCACTACCCGAAGGGCCTGAGGGTTTGTTACAATGTATCAGACAATCCTCTGTGAGGTGAACACAGTAGCAGCACAAGTTGACGCCACTGCACCCAGCGGTACGGAGCTGCGCCTGAACGAGGGAAATTTCAGGAGTTTGAAAAAGGCTGCGGTAAGACAGGTGCCGCCCGATCTTCCCGGCAGCATGTATTCTGTACGTGTGGGAAGATAGGGCAGGTCCTATTTGTTCTCAGCCGAGAAATCACCGCAGAAAAAACAAAAGCACTGACTACCGATAGAAGCCAGCAGTTTAGTTGTATCCAGTTATACGGATGTAATAATGACTACGTCCATGCATCTCTGCCCTTCTAATATATCACTCTGGGGTCCAGAGAGCATTTCTAGACTGATACACTGTAACAAAGCCTCAGCTGTGAGATATATTGGGTTAGGGAACAGTGTTCACACTCACTGACAGCAAGCAAAGTGGTGGAGGACACGCTGGAATGGTGCAGTTACCTGACTTTATAAGTCGCTCCTGCTTGGGGACCACTCTCCTGCCCATCCGCGGGCTCCGTGTGGAGGGTGAGGATGCGGGGGAGTTGGGCTCGGAGTTGGGGTCGCACACATAGCCTCTCTGCAGCAGGATCTCGCTGGCACACACGTGGCACACATTGTGCTTACATGGCAGGATCACAGGGTGCTTGTACATCTCCTTACACACTGGGCACAAGAGCTCACGCTCCATGTTCTTCATGCTCGTCTGAAAGACAAGAAAACTTTTGGTCATCACCCCAACACCGCCTGATATCTGCTCTGTGTATCATAGTGTGTGTATACACCGACGTGCCAGAAGTCACGGGACAGAAACTAATATCCTGTAGGACCCCTCCAGCCCAGCAGGGTGCATTAACTCATCGTGGCATTGATTCCACAAGGGGATGGAAGACTTCTGGAGGGATGTTGAGCCGTCCGCATAGCCCCCACAGCTCCGGTGTATTTGTAGCTACAGGATCCTCTCCACTACACCCCATAAATGCTCCACTGTGCTTATGTCGGGTGACCATGCCGGCCGCGCCATTTATAGGAACTCTCCAGAGTGCTCCAACCAATGCTGGACAACTTGGACCCGTCGGCGCAGAGCATTATTCTGCGGGAATATCCCATCATTGTGGGAGACATGAGCCAGCACCGGTCACGGATGTGGCAGACCAGTGGACCCAACACCAGTATGGAGGCTGATCGCGGCGCTGACCTGCGGGGTCTGCAGATGGCTCTACCTGCTTGTCTGTTTGCACGGACAATTCTAGCCAGATGTTGATCGGCTGCCATCATTAAGCACCTGAGGGCGGTCACTATCAGCCCCATTCGATAATTCCCATTGCCTCACTGTGAGCATGCAGGGCGCTGTTCAACCTCACAACCTGTAGAGGCGTTCCTGAGCCGCCCCGTCAGTGGTGGGGTACACTGAGCTATCCCAGGACTTCTGGCATGGCCGTGTACAGTGATATGTACAACCTGTATATACTATATATATCTACCCTGTATAGCCTTTGTATGAGGGGTCTCGTCTTATACCCCCGTACTGTACAGAGAGTAACCTCATCTACAAGCGGGATCACACGTGGCATTTCCTCTGCCGACTCCCTGCTTCTGCTGAAGGGACGCCTGCTACTGCTTTCTCTGGCGCCCTTTAATACGGCTGTACTGACCTCCCGCCGCACCGCCTGGCCCACAATGACTGAGGCCGGTACGGCGCTTTGTCCAGGACGCGCTTGTGCAGCACTTTGGCGGGCCACTAGAGTGCGCTGCAAGCGGACGCCGGAGTGCCTACAACATATAGTCTGCAGGTAACTGGGAGAAGCCGAAGCTGGGCGAGAGATATACGTCCATCTATAACATGGAAGGTTAGGATAGTTGTGAATGACCCCCCTAATCCGGTTGAAAACAAAATTGCCACAAGGGCTCCTCGTTACACTATGACCCTGGGAATAGGTAGACTCTGTACCTGCCTGGCGCTCCTGAGAGCCAATCCTGCTCCATACAGGACCGGTATTGGCACCAGCTGCGAGCAGCGCTAATCCACATCGGTGCTGTTAACCCTATAAATTAGCACAGGCCTGTGGCTGATGCCAGTTATACCACCTCTAGCTTGGATACAGGATGTGATACGGGTGGGCATGGAGACTCTAGTACCCTGTTGTACCACCTCTAGCTTGGGTACAAGATGTGATACAGGCAGGCATGGAGGCTCTAGTACCCTGTTGTACCGCCTCCATCTTGGATACAAGATGTGATACGGGCGGGCATGTAGGCTCTAGTACCCTGTTGTACCACCTCTAGCTTGGATACAAGATGTGATACAGGCAGGCATGGGGGCTCTAGTATCTGTCATGTCCAATCAGGACAAGCTGGATCCATAACCCTGAAAGAGTCACAGGCTGTGAACAAACAGACCACAACTGCACACAAAACAGTGGTAAACAATAAAGAAAACAGACAGCAGGGAAACACTGTCCCTATAAACCGTTTACCCAGGCAAGTGACCTGCTGATACACAGATAACCTGCCCTAACAAGGGTGAACCTGACCACTCACCTATTTCACTAGCAGACCCTACGTGGGAGAAAACCACAGAGAACTGGATATCAACATTAGTAACCGCAGTACTTAGCTTTGTGAAGAATCGGGACAACTGGAGATCTAGCACCAAACTCTACCTTCCACCACAGTCAGAGGAAGACTGAATTAAACAGCACTGAGCTAAGCACCAGGCCAGATTAAATAGTACCCCCAAATTACCCACAGGTGAAACCAAGCAAGTCTCCCCTAATACCACTCCTACCGGGCCAGAAGATGGAGAAACCAAATACAAGACCTGAACCAGATTACTAGAAAGGAACAGATCCCAGAAAAACCACAACAATACCTCCCCTATCTCTGTCCTCTCCTGCTCCAACCTGGCTGCAGCACATTACAGCACCACTCTCAAGCATGCCCTGGATGAAGCAGCACCCCCTGTGACTCAAGCCATCCGGTGCAGGCCGTGACAACCATGCTCACGCACCGAACACGCTTAATCCGGCGGTGCTCTAGGTGAGCTGAATGGCTGTGGAGAAAGTCACAAACGTCCGCAGACTTTCTCCACTTCAAATTCATGCTCAGAACCTATGACCTAGCCCTCCACCATGCCAAAGAGGTCTACTTCACCTCTCTCGTCTCCCCTTCAGGCGTGCTCTAAAAACGCACCTCTTCAAGGAGGCTACATCTCCTAAACCAAACCTCTCTGTACTCTGCCGGATAACATGCTCCCTGACCTACTGACTGCAACCCCTGCCAGCCACCATCAACCGCCCCCTGCAGGCATACCGACTCAGCCACTATACAGCCTGTCTGTGGGGCAGTAACTTGTCTGCCCCCTCCTGAGCAAAGACATCAGCGAAATCAGCAATATACTCAGGCAAATCATCAATCTGCATGGAAGACACCTTTAGAGCTCCTTCATGCTGGCGAGAGAATCAGGCAACTATCTTGCATTGCAAGATGGAGGGAAAACGCATGATTATAAAACCAAGGAATTTCAATGGTTTCATTCTCATTTGTGATGTTTTCACGTCTGCGTTGCTGCGTGAAAAAAAAAAATCGCAGCATGTCTGTTCATTCTGCGATATCCATTGTTTTCAATTCGGGTGGAGGCAGCAGCACCGGCCCCATCAAAAGCAATGACAGAACATCGCAATCTCCTGCTGACAGCTGCAGGAGGGGATTCCTTCATCCCCGCAGGGAGTCCCCTCATCACTGAACATTGTAACAGCACTGGGACTTCCCGTAGGGATGAATGAATCCCCTGCCACAGCTGTCACAGTGTTCAGTGATGAGGGGACTACACGTCGGGATGAAGAAATATATATATTCCTTAGTATAGGACATAGTTTGCTGACTGCTCACCATCTTGGTATCTCTTCTCTGGACTTTCTCCACTTTGTTGATGTTTTTTTTTTTTTTAAATCGGGGTGCCCGGGGCTGGACACAGTATTCCAGATGAGGTCTGACTAAGAGTAGAGGGGAATAATTACCTCACGTGATCTAGACTCTATGCTTCTCTTAATAAATCCCAGAATTGCGTTTGCCTTTTTTTTGCTGCTGCATCACATTGTTGACTCATGTTCAGTTTATGATCTATTAGTATACCCAAGTCTTTTTTCATATGTGCTGCTGCTTAGCCCAATTCCTCCCATTTTGCATGTGCTTTTTTATTTCTTTTGCCCAGATGTAGGACTTTGCATTTCTCCTTGTTAAATTCTGTTAGTCGCCGCCCACTGTTCAAGCTTTTCTAGAACTTTTTGAATACTTTCTCTTCC
The DNA here is from genome assembly GCA_035609135.1 of Eleutherodactylus coqui. Taxonomy (NCBI): domain Eukaryota; kingdom Metazoa; phylum Chordata; class Amphibia; order Anura; family Eleutherodactylidae; genus Eleutherodactylus; species Eleutherodactylus coqui. Next base: position 225,605,606 of record CM069410.1, on the reverse strand, counting down.
CTAGTGTTATCCCTTTCAGCTTTGTGTCATCAGCAAATTTGATCAGTTTCCCCTCAATTCCCTCCTCCAGATCATTTATAAAAATGTTGAACAACACTGGGCCTAGGACAGAGCCTTGTGGTTCCCACTTGATACATTCTTCCACTTGGATGTGCAGCCATTTATGACCACTCTTTGAGTACGATCACTCAGCCAGTTGTGAATCCACCTAACAGTTGCCTTGTCAATCCCATATTTGGTCATTTTATCAATAATTATAGTATGAGATACTTTGTCAAATGCTTTACTAAGGTCAGGATATACTATATCCACCGCATTTTCCTGATCAGCCCAGTCAGTGATTCTATCATAAAAGGAAATTACAGGAAATTAGTCTGGCATGACTTGTTTGCTACAAACCCATGCTGGCTCTGGCTAATTACTCCATTCTCATCCAAGTACTTGCATACATACTGTTTAATAATCTGTTCAAAGATCTTTACCAGTATAGAAGTCAGGCTGACAGGCCTGTAGTTTCCTGTAGTTGCCTGTAGTTAACTTCTCCCTTTTTTTGAAGCTAGGGATCACATTTGCCCTCTTTCAATCAAAGGGGTCTGATTTTTAGAAGGTGTCAGTCAGGAGAAGGGGATCAAAACATCTCCAAGGCATCACATATACCGTGGAACACGGTGAAGACATCATCAAGAAGGGAATTAATAGCACAAGAGTGGCATCACCAAGAACTGGATGTCCCTCAAAACCTGATGAAAATAACAGAAGAAAATTGGTGTGGAGACAGCCAAGAGGCCATTAAAGAAGCTGCAGGAGTTTCTAACAAGTACTAGTTGTGTAGTCATGTGACAATATCTCCCGTTTTTTCATATGTCTGGGCTGTGGGGTAGGGGGCAAGAAGGAAGCCTTCTCTAACATCCAAGTCTGGCCATGTTTTACCAAAACCTCCATCCTGTCCTGTGAATAATATATAGTATATATGTTCCCGGTGTAATTTAAGTGTACTGAATAGTATATATAATATATATCTGCTCCATGTGATATATATATATATAATTTTTTGAGTATTATATATAGTATATATCAGTCCCATGTAATACATCTGTCCTGTGTATTATATATAATTAACATCAGCACTATGTAATCTATCTGCCACATGTATTATGGATAGTACCTTGTTTACCTGAAAATAAGACAGGGTCTTATATTAATTTTTGCTCGAAAGATTTTACTTTTTTACATGCATAACTGCCTGGACACTATTTACATAATTTTTTTAAAAATTAACTGTAAATAGGGCTTTATTTTGGAGTAGGGCTTATACCTCGAGCATCCTCAAAAATCCTGAAAAATCATTCTGCATCCTCACAAATCCTAAAAAAAATCATGATAGGGCTTATTTTCAGGGTATATCTTATTTTCAGAGAAACAGCGTATATATCAAATTTATGTAATATATCTATCCTGTGTATTATATATAGTATACATCAGCCAGTTGCAATACATCCACCGCGAGAAAAATAAATAGCATGCATTCGTCGCATGCAATGCATCTGCTCCATGCATTATCTATAGTACACATCAACCCTCATGTAATATATCTGTACTCTGTATTATATATAGTATATATCTGCCCTATGTAACATATCTATCCTATGAATTATATATAGTATATATCAGCCCCATGCAATATATCTATTGTGTGCATTAGGCCTCAGTCAGACGACCGTTTTTTGCCGCGATTTGCGGATCGCATGACGGATGCGGATCCGCAAATCGCGTGACCGGGCCGATGATTCGCCGAAAAATCTGTAGCTAGCAGCGTTTTCAGCGAAACGGGCCCGATCAAAGGAGCGCTGTCCAACCCATTGAAATTCAATGGAGCCGGCAATACAGCCGGCTCCACTGAAAGCAATGGGCTGCCGGCGAGCGCGGCATGAATTTTCGGGAAGGGCTTAAAAATATAAGCCCTTCCCTGAAAAACATCCAAAAATGTGTAAAAAAAAAAAAATATATATATATACTCACCTTGCCTCTGATTGGTGAGGGCTGTGACCAATCAGAGGGAGCCCATTCAGCAGGCGGGGATTTAAAATCCCCGGCTGCTGAATACTACACAGAGCAATTCAGGAGAACTGCCAGCCGGCCGCGGCTGAACTCCGGCTGAGTATATATATATTTTAATTTTTACACATTTTTGAATGTTTTTCAGGGAAGGGCTTATATTTTTAAGCCCTTCCCGAAAATCCATGCCGCGCTCACCGACAGCCCATTGCTTTCAATGGAGCCGGCTGTATTGCCGGCTCCATTGAATTCAATGGACGAACATCGTTCAGAGGAGAATGATCTTTGTAGTATATGTTCTCAATGGGGTCGGCGCTGCTGCCGCCGGCCCCATTGAGCGCATATATAGAACACAAGGAATCGCACAACGCAGATAGGCGCGATCTGCGATTTCTCATGTCCTATAATTTATCGGACATCCGCATAAAAAGCGGCTATGTGACCGATCCCATTGCGAAGCAATGGTTCTATATATGCGCAGATCGCATGCGCAAATCGCACGAAAAAACGCCCGTCTGACCGAGGCCTTAGAGCGTTCCAAACAGCCATATGTGCAACTACACTTGATGCTACAGAAAGTAGTTGCACATGGATTGTTTTTTTAGCTCCTTCTCGGGCTTTTCAAAGTCCGCACCATAACGCAGGAGTATGAAAAAAACCCCAAAAAACAGCAGGATCGGTAGCTAATACTACGTGCAGGAAAATACGTAATTAATACTATGTGCAGGAAAATACGTGGATAATACTATGTGCAGAAAGATATGTAATTAATACTATGTGCGGGAAGATAGGTAGCTAATACTGCGTGCGAAAATATAGGTAACTAATACTACATGCGGCAAGATAGGTAGCTGATACTATGTGCGGGAAGATAGGTAGCTGATACTATGTGAGGGAAGATAGGTAGCTGATACTACATGCGCCAAGATAGGTAGCTAATACTACGAGCGGGAAGATAGGTAGCTGATACTACATGCGCCAAGATAGGTGGCTGATACTGTGTGCGGGAAGATAGGTAGCTGATACTATGTGCGGGAAGATAGGTAGCTAATACTACGTGCGGGAAGATAGGTAGCTGATACTACATGCGCCAAGGTAGGTGGCTGATACTGTGTGCGGGAAGATAGGTAACTAATACTACATGCGGCAAGATAGGTAGCTAATACTGTGTGCGGGAAGATAGGTAGCTAATACTACGTGCGGGAAGGTAGGTAGCTGATACTACATGCGGGAAGATAGGTAGCTGATACTACGTGTGGGAAGATAGGTAGCTGATACTACGTGCGGGAAGATAGGTAGCTGATACTACGTGTGGGAAGATAGGTAGCTGATACTACATGCGGGAAGCTAGGTAGCTAATACTACGTGCGGGAAGATAGGTAGCTGATACTACGTGTGGGAAGATACGTAGCTAATACTACATGCGGGAAGATAGGTAGCTGATACTACGTGTGGGAAGATAGGTAGCTGATACTACGTGTGGGAAGATACGTAGCTAATACTACGTGCGGGAAGATAGGTAGCTAATACTACATGCGGGAAGATAGGTAGCTAATACTACATGCGGGAGGATAGGTAGCTAATACGGTTTGAGGAAACATACGCAGCTAACACTTCGTGCTGGCAGAAAGGTGACTAATACTACGTGCCGTAAGATAGGTAGCTAATACTACGTGTGGGAGGATAGGTAGCTAATACTACGTACGGTAAGATTAGAGATGAGCGAGCACCAAAATGCTCGGGTGCTCGTTGCTCGAGTCAAACTTTTCGTAATGCTTGAGAGCTCGTTTCGAGTAACGAACCCCATTGAAGTCAATGGGTGACTCGAGTATTTCTGTACGGGACCGATGCTCCACATTGGTGATGCCTTGTGAAACACCAGAAAACATCAGAAAGTCATGGAAACACCACAGAAACGGATAGGGAAGAGCAGGGGCAGCATGCATGGCTGCATCTGAGGCTCCCAGGTCCCACTATTAAGCCAAAATGTGGACAAGAGTCTGGCGGTCATCCCCCTAACAATTTACTTGGGACAAACCCTCCTTAGGCACACGCGCTGGCACATCTTAGCTAAGCACCAAACTACCTGCAACCAAGGACAATCACTGCCTGTGGGTGACACCACAGCCTCTTCTCCTGGGTTACATACGGGCATTGCTGTCCAACCCCCCCGCATGACCCTGCGTCCACAGCGCACACAAAAGTGTCCCTGTGCAGCCTTCAGCTGCCCTCATGCCACACGCTCACTTCATAGCCACACCACCCTCATGTCTAAATATAAGTGCGTAGTGGATGAGGAGGAACTGGAGGCACACACTGCAGAGGGTTGGCAGGGCCAGGCAGTGACCCTCTTTGAAAGGGGGGGGGGGGGGGGGTGATACCCACAATGCTGTTGAGAATTGATGATAAATTGACGTACAATCATCATTCCAATCCCATGCCACCTCCATCACAAAATTGTCAGGAGCCGCAAACGTGGGCATAAAGGGGACCCAGGTGCCAGCACTTCTACACATCTCCACAATGCAGCAATACTCTGTGTGGGAAGCACGTGAGCGGGCCCAGGGTCAGGCTCGGTCCCAGCCTCCATCTTGTGTGACTCAAGGTGCCATGAGTTACATAGCATTGGGAAATCCATGTGTCCCCACACAATATATTCTGTGTAGGTGTCAGATAGCTCAACACCGCAGTGGGAAGTCTTTGAGTTCCTTGGGCTCGCCTATGCTGTGGGTGCACAAAGATGGTATTACATAGGAAGAAATCAAAGTGCCCAAACATGGCAGAGTTTCACCCCGCCAAGGACCTCGGCCTTGGCCCACATTTCTGCCCAAGTCAGTCAGTGTATTTGTGCCAGATAGGTAAAACACCGCGATGGGAAGTCTTTGTGCACCCACAGCATAGGCAGACCCCAGTAACATTTCTGTAGCAAGAGTATAGGCGGACCCCAGTAACATTTATGTAGCAAAAATATAGGCGAACCCCTCTAACCATTCAGTAGAAACTGCATAGGGAGACCCTAATTACATTTCTGTAACAAAGGTATAGGCAGACCTCTGTAACATTTCTGTAGCAAGAGTAAAGGCGGAACCCCGTTAAAATTTCTGTAGCAAAAGTATAGGCAGACCCCTGTAACATTTCTGTAGCAAGAGAATAGGCGGACCCCAGTAACATTTCTGTAGCAAAAGTATAGGGAGACCCCAGTAACATTTCTGTAGCAAGTGTATAGGTGGACCCCAGTACCATTTCTATAGCAAGAGTATAGGCGGACCCCAGTAACATTTCTGTAGCAAAAGTATAGGCGAACCCCTAAAACTATTCAGTAGAAACTGCATAGGTAGACCCCAGTAACATTTCTGTAGTAAGAGTATAGGCGGACCCTAGTAACATTTCTATAGCCAAAGTATGGGCGAACCCCTTTAACAGTTCTGTAGCTAGAGTATAGGTGGACCCCAGTAACATTTCTGAAGCAAAAGAATAGGCAGACCCCTGTAACATTTCTGTAGCAAGAGTATAGGCGAACCCCTCAAACCATTCAGTAGAAAAGGTATAGGCAGGCCCTAGTAACATTTCTGTAGCAGGAGTATAGGCGGACCCCAGTAACATTTCTGTAGCAAAAGTATAGGCGAACCCCTCAAACCATTCAGTAGAAACTGCATAGGCAGACCCCAGTAACATTTTTGTAGCAAAAGTATAGGCAGACCCCAGAAACATTTCTGTAGCAAAAGTATAGGCAGACCCCAGAAACATTTCTGTAGCAGAAGTATAGGCGAACCCCTGAAGCATTCGTGTACCAAGAGTATAGGCGAACACCTTAAAAAATGTGGTTACCAAGAGTGTATGCAAAGGCCAGAAAAATTAGATAACAGTGTAGGCGAGGGACAGAAAAATTGGTGTACCAAGAGTACAGGTGTACCCCTGAAAAATTGCTCAACCGCGAGGGCAGGTGAAACCCATAAACATTTTTTTAAAGACACAGCTCGCTGTTGCTTAATTTGTAACAGAGCCTGGAGGCAGCCCTGTGAAAAAAATTGGTTTCTGTTAAAGAATCAATACTTTTAAAACTTTGAAAAATTGTAAAAAACTTTTAAGCAGAGCCTTTTGGGCCGCAGAAAAATTGGCAGTTCAGCGTGATGATATGCTGTTTTAGGAGTAGGAGGAGGAGTAATAATATCCGAGAGTGATTGACAAAGCTAATTCCCGCTTTTTTGTGGTGATAGAGGATGCATTTTTCTCCTGTTGCAGTGAAAAGAATAATTAAATTCTGCTTCTTTCCGCCAGTGGAGAAGAGAAGTCTGGGGAAATCCAGCCTTGTTCGTCTTTATGAGTATAAGCATGTCGGTTTACAGGCACGTATGCTTATCCGTGATGATTCCCCCAGCTGCACTAAACACCCTCTCTGACAAGACGCTAGCGGCAGGGCAGGCCAGCACCTTCAGGGCGTACAGCGCAAGTTCGTGCCACGTGTCCAGCTTTGACACCCAATAGTTGTATGGAGCAGAGGCATCATGGAGGACGGTGGTACGATCTGCTACGTACTCCCTCACCAGCCTTGACTGGGAAGTGGTGACACAGTCTTGCTGGGGAGCCATAAAGCTGGCAAAGGCCTTGGAGAGTGTTCCCCTGCCTGCGCTGGACATGCTGTCTGATACTCGCTCCTTCCCTGCTACTTGGCCCTCTGAACTGCGTCTTCTGCCACTAGCGCTGTCAGATGGGAAGTTTAGTATCACTTTTTCCACCAAGCCCCTGTGGTATTGCATCACTCTCGTACCCCTTTCCTCTTCAGGAATGAGAGTGGAAAGGTTCTCCTTATACCATGGATCGAGAAGGGTGTACACCCAGTAATGTTGGCCAGAATGCGTCTAAGGCGAGGGTCACGGGAAAGGCAGCCTAACATGAAGTCAGCCATGTGTGCCAGGGTCCCAATACGCAACACATCGCTGTCCTCACTAGGAAGATGACTTTCAGGATCCTCCTCTTCAGCCCATACACGCTGAACAGATGAGAGGCAAGCAGCATGAGTACTCTCTGCAGTGTGGCCAGCTGTCTCTTCCCACTCCTTCTCTTCCCCTCCCCCTCTTCCCCCTCCCCTTCCTCCAAAACGCGCTGAGATATAGACATGAGGGTGGTCTGGCTATCAAGCGACATACTGTTATCCCCTGTCTCCTGTTCCAACCGCAAAGCGTCGGCCTTTATGCTTAGTAGCGAACTTCTCAGCAGGCAAAGCAGCGGGATGGTAGCGCTAATGATTGCCGCATCGCCGCTCACCATCTGGGTATACTCCTCAAAGTTTCCGAGGACCTGGCAGATATCTGCCATCCATGCCCACTCCTCAGTAAAGAATTGCAGAGGCTGACTACTACTCCGCCGCCCATGTTGCAGCTGGTATTTCACTATTGCTCTACGCTGTTCGTACAGCCTGGCCAACATGTGCAGCGTAAAATTCCAGCGTGTGGGCACGTCGCACAGCAGTCGGTGCACTGGCAGCTGAAACCGACGTTGCAGGGTCCTCAGGGTGGCAGCGTCCGTGGTGGACTAGAGGAAAAGTGTTCAGACTTGGCGCACCTTGCCGAGCAGGTCAGACAAGTGGGGGTAGTTTTTCAGAAACCGCTGAACCACCAGATTGAAGACGTGGGCCAGGCATGGCACATGTGTGAGGCTGCCGAGCTGCAGAGCCACTACCAGGTTATGGCCGTTGTCACACATGACCATGCCCGGTTGGAGGCTCAGCGGCAAAAGCCAGAGGTCGGTCTGCTCTGTCAGACCCTGCAGCAGCTTGGGGGCCGTGTGCCTCTTGTCACCTAAGCTGATTAGTTTCAGCACGGCTTGCTGACGCTTGCCCACCACTGTGCTGCCGCGCGCTATCGACTGCTGGCGACATGCTCACACTTCTTAATTGAGAGGTGGAGGTGGCAGAGGATGAGGAGGGGGAGGGTTTGGAGGAGGTGGCATAAAACGCCGCAGATACCAGCACCTAGGTATGACCCGCTATTTTGGGCGTGGGTAGGACGTGAGCGGTCCCAGGCTCTGACTCGGTCCCAGCCTCCACCAAGTTCACCCAATGTGCCGTGAGGGAGATATAGTGGCTCTGCCCGCCAGTACTTGTCCACGTGTCCGTGGTTAAGTGGACCTTCCCAGTAACAGCGTTGGTGAGGGCACGATTTATGTTGCGGGAGTGTAGGGCTGGGACGGCACACCGGGAAAAATAATGGCGACTGGGGACCGAGTAGCGCGGGACCGCCGCTGCCATCATGTTTTTGAAAACCTTCATTTCCACAAGCCTGTACGGCAGCATCTCCAGGCTGATTAATTTGGCAATGTGCACGTTTAAAGCTTGTGCATGCGGGTGGGTGGCGGCGTATTTGTGCTTTTGCTCCAACGCTTGTGTTAGAGTCAGCTGAACGCTGCGCTGAGAGACATTGCTGGATGGAGTGGAGGACGGTGGAGGTGAGGGTGTGGGTGCAGGCCGTGAGGCGCTCATGCCTGTATCCTGGGAGGGGGATTGGATCTGTGTGCCAGGTTGTGGCACAGGGGAAGAGGCAGTGGTGTGACCCGGAGGCGGTGAATGGCCTTCGTCCCACCTTGTGGGGTGCTTGGCCATCATATGCCTGTGCATGCTGGTGGTGGTGAGGCTGGTAGTGGTGGCTCCCCGGCTGATCTTGGCGCGACACAGGTTGCACACCACTGTTCGTCGGTCGTCAGCGCTCTCACTAAAAAACATCCACATCTTTGAAAACCTAGCCCTCTGCACGGAGGCTTGCCGCCAGGGGGTGCTTTGGGAAACAGTTGGGGGATTCTTCGCTCTGGCCCTGCCTCTACCCCTGGCCACCCCACTGCCTCTTCCAACCTGTCCTGCTGCTGCACTTGCCTCCCCCTCTGAAGACCTGTTCTCAGTAGGCTTAGCAAACCAAGATGGGTCTGTCACCTCATCGTCCAGCTGCTCTTCCTCCAAATCCTCTGTGCGCTCCTCCCTCAGACTTACTGCCCTTACTACTACCTCACTGACAGACAACTGTGTCTCATCATCCTCATCCACAAAAAGCTCTTGAGACAGTTGCCGGAAGTCCCCAGCCTCATCACCTGGACTCCGGGAACTTTCCAAAGATTGGGCATCGGTCACAACAAACTCCTCAGGTGAGAGAGGAACCATTTTTTCCCACTCATGGCAGGGACCTGAGAACACTTCCTGGGAGTCTGCCTGCTTAGAATATGTCATTTTCATGGAGTGTGGAGGCTTGGAAGAAGGAGGAGCAGCAGCCAGAGGATTCAGAGTTGCAGTCCCTAGGCCGGGAGTAGTGGACTGCGTAGAAGACTGGGTGGTCGATACATTGCTGGCCGCGTTTTCTGCCATCCACGACAGGACCTGCTCACACTGCTCTGTTTGCAAGAAAGGTCTACCACGTGGACCCATACATTGTGATATGAAGCTGGTGAGCCCAGAAACTTGCCTCTCTCCTAATCCCGCAGCAGCCGGCTGTGATTCACCACGCCCAGGAACTCGGCCTGTGCCCACACCCTCACTTGGAAGCCCGCATCCGCGTCCTTGACCCTTACCCCTACTCCTCATCATGGAGGATTAAGAATAGAGCAGGGCCCAAATAAATTACCCCACAGTACAGCACTGACAACTGTGGCTTAATTCACCGCATACAGAGACTTGTAGATAGCGGAGGCTCTATGCTGTGACTAGAAAAAATTAATCGGCAGTCTTGCGCTGATTCCTAGGGGTAATTTACTGCTCGCAGAGGCTTGTAAATAAGAGAGCCAGTGGATAGTGCTGGTAACTGCGGCTATCTCAACCCCACCAAGGAAAGAGTATTGTGAGACGCTCTGCACAGCGGCAGAGGTGAAATACTTTGCAGTGGCCCAGGAAATATTACAGTACAGTTTAGCGGTGAGACCTCTGTCTAATGCACTGTAGACACAGAACGGTATAACTGAAGTCGTTTGCAGTAGGCTACGAAATATTAGAGAGCAGTTTCACGGTGAGAGCTGGTTGTACGGCACTGCAGGCTGAGAATGCTATTACTGAAAGGCTGGGAACAGGCCGAAATGCGTAATACAAATATTGATGCACTACTGCTCCCAGCCAGCCACAACTGTAAAGCACATTGTCAGATGTAGCCTTAAGAAGGACCGTTGGGGTTCTTGTACAGAGGATCAGGAGGACTATAAAACCTTCCCTATATAAGTAGCTGTGTCCCTACACTCTGTGTTATGCACTGCACACACAGAACAGTATAGCTAAAATGCTCTGCACAGCCCTAGATGCTTAAAAAAAAAGGTGCACTACTGCTCCCACCAGCCACAACAGTAATGCACACTATGAAGAGTAGCCCTAAGAAGGACCGTTGGGGTTCTTGACGACAGGATCCTACTCTAACACTGTCCCTATATCAGCAGCAGCACTATCCCTAACCTCTACCAGCATGCGTCTGAGGCGAGCCGCCGGTGGGACCAGTTTAAGTACTTGGCGGTCACCTGATTGGCCCAGCCACTCACTACTGTAGGGGAGGGAGAGGGCTGGCACGTCACAGCAGGAAGTGGTAATGCCTTCCCCTCATGTCTATTGGCTAGAAAATGGCGCTAAACATGCGGGGAAGAAAATGCAATTGTCTCGAGTACCGTGTGGTGTTCGACTCGAGTACCGAGCATCTCGAGTACCCGAATACTCGAATGGGCATCAAGCTCAGACGAGTGTGCTCGCTCATCGCTAGGTAAGATACATAGCTAAAACTTCGTGCGAGAAGATAGGTAGCTAATACTACGGGCGAGAAGACAGGTAGCTAATACTACGGGCGAGAAGACAGGTAGCTAATACTACGGGCGAGAAGACAGGTAGCTAATACTACGTACGGGAAGATAGGTAGTGAATACTACGTTTCGAAAGATAGGTAGCTAATACTGCGTGCCGGAAGACAGGTAGCTAATACTACGTGCGAGAAGACAGGTAGCTGATACTACGTGTGGGAAGATAGGTAGCTAATAATACATGCTGGAAGATAGGTAGCTAATACTACGTGCGGGAAGATAGGTAGCTAATAATACATGCTGGAAGATAGGTAGCTAATACTACGGGCGAGAAGACAGGTAGCTAATACTACGTACGGGAAGATAGGTAGTGAATACTACGTTTCGAAAGATAGGTAGCTAATACTGCGTGCCGGAAGACAGGTAGCTGATACTACGTGTGGGAAGATAGGTAGCTAATAATACATGCTGGAAGATAGGTAGCTAATACTACGTGCGGGAAGATAGGTAGCTAATACTGCGTGCAGGAAGATAGGTAGCTAGTACTAAGCACAGGAAGATGGGTATCTAATACTATGTGTGGGAAGGCAGGTAGCTCATACTACATGCGGCAAGATATGCAGCTAATACTGTGTGCGGAAAGATACGTAGCTAATACTACGTGCGGGAATATAGGTAGCTAATACCACGTGCTGGAAGGTAGGTAACTAATACTACGAGTGGGACGATAGGTAGCTAATATATGCAGGAAGATAGATAGCTAATACCAAATGCAGGATAATAGGAAGCTAATACTACGTGCGGGAAGATAGGTAGCTAATACTACGTCTAGGAAGATAAGTAGTTAATACTACGTACGGGAAGATAGGTAGCTAATAATACATGCTGGAAGATAGGTAGCTAATACTACGTGCGGGAAGATAGGTAGCTAATAATACATGCTGGAAGATAGGTAGCTAATACTGCGTGCAGGAAGATAGGTAGCTAGTACTAAGCACAGGAAGATAGGTATCTAATACTATGTGTGGGAAGGCAGGTAGCTCATACTACATGCGGCAAGATATGCAGCTAATACTGTGTGCGGAAAGATACGTAGCTAATACTACGTGCGGGAAGATAGGTAGCTAATACCACGTGCTGGAAGGTAGGTAACTAATACTACGAGTGGGACGATAGGTAGCTAATATATGCAGGAAGATAGATAGCTAATACCAAATGCAGGATAATAGGAAGCTAATACTACGTGCGGGAAGATAGGTAGCTAATACTACGTGCTGGAAGGTAGGTAACTAATACTACGTGTGGGACGATAGGTAGCTAATATATGCAGGAAGATAGGTAGTTAATACGTGGGAGAAGATAGGTAGCTAATACTATGTGCGGGAAAATAGGTAGCTAATACTACGTCTAGGAAGATAAGTAGTTAATACTACGTCCGGGAAGGTGGGTAGCTAATACTATGTGCGGGAATATACGTAGCTAATACTATGTTCGGTTAGATAGGTAGCAAATACTACGAGCAGAAAGACAGGTAGCTAATACTACGTGCGGGAAGGTAGGTAGCTAATACCACGTGCGGGAAGATAGGTAGCTAATACTAAGTGTGGGAAGGTAGGTAGCTAATACTATGTGCAGGAAGATAAGAAGCTAATACTTCGTGCGAGAAGCTAGGTAGCTAATACTAAATGCGGGAAGATAGGTAGCTAATAGTGATGAGTGAGCGTACTCATTCGAGCTTAATGCTCGTTCGAGTATTACGGTACTCGAGATGCTCGTTACTCGAGACGAGCACCACGCGGTACTCGAGTCGATTCCATTTCCTTCCCTGAAAGTTTTGCGCCATTTTATGGCCAATAGACATGCAGGGAAGGCATTACAACTTCCTCCTGTGACGTGCCAGCCCTATCCCACCCCCCTGCAGTGAGTGGCTGGTGAGATCAAGTGACCGCCGAGTATATAAACCAGTCCCGCCCGCGGCTCGCCCCAGACACACGCTGGCAGAGATTAGGGACGGTACTGTTGCTCATTCAGGCATAGTGTTAGCGTCTTCAAGAACCCCAACGGTCCTTCTTAGGGCCACATCTGACCTAGTGCATTACTGTTGTGGCTGCTGGGTTTTTTTTATATCGGGCGTGCAGTCCCATCCCAGCCATAGCGTTCTCAGGCTGCAGTCTGTACTACATAGTATAGGGAGAGTGGTGGTGAGGCAGGGACAGTGGTAGTGTGGAAATCCTGTCTACAGGAACCCCAACGGTCCTTCTTAGGGCTACCTCTGACCGTCTGCATTTAACTCCGTGGCTGCTGGGAGTTGTAGTACCTCACTATTGCACAGCTAGGCCTGCTTGCAGCCTTCCGTATAATTTATTTCTGGCTGCAGTTTGCATAACATAAGCGCTGTCTGCCTCCAACTGCACGCCAATAATTCAAAAATCTTTCATACCGCTCTGTGTCTGCCGTCAACTGCACACACAGCGTACGTCGACAGCCCCCGATAGAGGGAAAGTCAGATACACGCTATATAGCCTGCATTGCGTTTCAAAAAAATTACAAAAAAAATCCTTCTTAGGGCTACCTGTGACTGTGTGCATTTAACTGCGTAGCTGCTGGGAGTTGAGGTGCATCACTATTGCCGCTGCAACTGAAATGTTACTGGGGTCTGTCTATACTGTTACTACTTAAATGTTACTGGGCTCTGCCTATACTGCTGCAACTGAAATGTTACTGGGCTCTGCCTATACTGCTGCAACTGAAATGTTACTGGGGTCTGTCTATACTGTTACTACTGAAATGTTACTAATTCTGGGCTCTGTCTATACTGCTGCTACTGAAGTGTTACTGGGCTATGCCTATACTGCTGCAACTGAAATGTTACTGGGGTCTGTCTATACTGTTACTACTGAAATGCTACTAATACTGGGCTATGCCTATACTGCTGCAACGGAAATGTTACTGGGGTCTGTCTATACTGCTGCTACTGAAATGTTACTGGGGTCTGTCTATACTGTTACTACTGAAATGTTACTGGGCTCTGCCTATACTGCTGCAACTGAAATGTTACTGGGGTCTGTCTATACTGTTACTACTGAAATGTTACTAATACTGGGCTATGCCTATACTGCTGCTACTGAAATGTTACTGGGGTCTGCCTATACTGTTACTACTGAAATGTTACTAATACTGGGCTATGCCTATACTGCTGCTATGGAAATGTTACTGCGGTCTGACTATACTGTTACTACTGAAATGTTACTAATACTGGGCTATGCCTTTACTGCTGCAACTGAAATGTTACTGGGGTCTGTCTATACTGTTACTACTGAAATGTTACTAATACTGGGCTCTGCCTATACTGCTGCTACTGAAATGTTACTGGGCTCTGCCTATACTGCTGCAACTGAAATGTTACTGGGGTCTATCATAGTGTTACTACTGAAATGTTACTAATACTGGGCTATGCCTATACTGCTGCTACGGAAATGTTACTGGGGTCTGTCTATACTGTTACCACTGAAATGTTACTAATACTGGGCTCTGCCTATACTGCTGCTACTGAAATGTTACTGGGCTCTGTCTATACTGCTGCTACGGAAATGTTACTGGGGGTCTGTCTATACTGTAACTACAGAAATGTTACTGGGGTTTACTCAGACTTCTGCAACATAACTGTTAGTGGGGTCAGCTTATACCTTTGCTACAGGAATATTACAGGGGTCTGTGCATAGTATGGGTGCACTAAGTTTTCCCATCGCGGTGTTCTACGTATCTGGCCCTAAAAAAAAACCCAGACTGACTAGGGAATGCAGTGTGGGCCGAAGCCAACCAGTACTTTATCTCACATTAGCTCAGCTATCCGGGGCACTGTAATGGGATTTATGTACCGTCGTTGGGTTCCAGGGAGCCACCCATGCTGTGGGTGCATACAGACTTCCCATAGCGGAGTTGTACCTGCCCGTGACTATGAAAAAAGGGCAGACTGACTAGGGTATGCAGTGTGGGCCGAAACTAACCTGTACTTTATCTCACGTTACCTCAGCTATTCGGGGCACTGCAATGGGATTAATTTATGTACCGTTGGTGGCTTCCTGGGACCCACCCATGCTGTGGGTCCACACAGACTTCCCATAGCGGAGTTGTACCTGCCTGTGACTATGAAAAAAGCCCAGACTGACTAGGGCATGCAGTGTGGGCTGAAGCCAACCTGTACTTTATCTCACGTTACCTCAGCTATTCAGGGCACTGCAATGGGATTTATTTATGTACCGTCGGTGGGTTCCAGGGAGCCACCCATGCAGTGGGTGCACACAGACCTCCCATAGCGGAGTTGTACCTGCCTGTGACCATGAAAAAAACCCAGCCTGACTAGGGCATGCTGTGTTGGCCGAAGCCAACCTGTATTTTACCTCACGGTACCTCAGCTGTCCAGGGCACTGCACTGGGATTTATTAATGTACCGTCAGTGGCTTCCTAAGACCCACCCATGCTGTGGGTCCACACAGACTTCCCATAGCGGAGTTGTACCTGCCTGGCACTATAAAAAAAAAAAAACAGACTGACTAGGGCATACACTGTGGGCCGAAACCAACCTGTACTTTATCTCACGTTACCTCAGCTATCTGGGACACTGCAATGGGATTTATTTATGTACCGTTGGTGGCTTCCTGGGACCCACCCATGCTGTGGGTCCACACAGACTTCTCATAGCGGAGTTGTACCTGCCTGTGACTATGAAAAAAGCCCAGACTGACTAGGGCATGCAGTGTGGGCCGAAGCCAACCTGTACTTTATCTCACGTTAGCTCAGCTATCCGGGGGACTGCAATGGGATTTATTTATGTACCGTTGGTGGGTTCCAGGGAGCCACCCATGCTGTGGGTGTACACAGACTTCCCATAGCGGAGTTGTAGCTGCCTGGCACTATGAAAAAAACCACAGACTGACTAGGGCATGGAGTGTGGGCCGAAGCCAACCTGTATTTTATCTCACGTTACCGAAGCTATCAGGGGCACTGCATTGGGACAAACAAGAGGAGTGATACAGCACTAATGAGACGTTCACAGCTACACTAGCATTGGAGTCTGCTCTAGGCCCGCGATTGCTGAGGGTTTGTGCAGAGGCCTATGTCCTGGGGGCAGTGAAAGTCCGCTTCCTGCCTACGATTGCTGAAGCTGTTGGCCGAGGCCTATGTCCCGGGGGCACTGCAACTGTGCCAGGTTGGGGCTGTGCAACTTTTTCCTGGCTAATCCAGTCATTGGAGTGGGGAAAGAAAACGTAACTCATTTACTGAGCCCGTCGCAGATGAACTAGCATCGAAGTCCGCTTTATGCCCGCGTTTGCTGAGGGTGTGGGCTGAGGCCTATGTCCCGGGGGAAGTGCAAGTACACCAGGTTGGGGCTGTGGAACTTTTTTCTGCTAATCCAGTCATTGGAGCGGTGAAAGGAAAGGTAACTGATTTAATGGGCCCGTCGCAGATGAACTAGCATCGAAGTCCGCTGCATGCCTACGATTGCTGAAGCTGTGGGCCAAGGCCTATGTCGTTGGTGCGGTACAAGTCTGCCATGTTTGGCCGCTCTGATTTATTTATTGTTCATGTCTTGGGTTGCCTAGGACCCACCTATGCTGTTGGTGCCCACTTAGTTCCCATCGCGGTGTTTGACCTGTCTGGCACAAAGACACTGACTGACTTGGGTAGGGGGCAGAGTGCAGATGGCTTTCCCCTTGCGGTGTCGATTGAGCTATGTGACACCTAGACAAAATGAATTCTGTGTGGCACATGGATTCCCCATAGCTATGTAACTCATGCCCACGTTTGCAGCTCCTGACGGAGGTGGCACAGGATTGGAATGAAGATCGAACGTCAATTTCTCATTGATTCTCTACAGCATTGTGGGCTATCGCCCTGCCCCTTTTAAAGAGGGTCGCTGCCTGGCCCTGCCAACCCTCTGCAGTGTGTGCCTGCGGTTCCTCCTCATGGCAGATGCACTTATAAATAGAAATGAGGGTGGTGTGGCTATGAGGCCAGCGTGTGGCATGAGGGCAGCTGAAGGCTGCGCAGGGACACTTTTGTGTGCGCTGTGGACACAGGGTCGTGCGGGGGGGGGGGGGGGGTTGGGCAGCATGTAACGCAGGCAGTGCTTGTGCTTGGTTGGAGGTAGTGTGGTGATTAGCTAAGGTGTGCCTTGCTAATGAGGGTTTGTCCGAAGTAAAAATTGTTAGGGAGGGGGCTCACTCTTGCCACTATTGTGCCTTAACAGTGGGACATGGCAGCCTGAGATGCAGCCCAGCATGTTGCCCCTTGCCTGCCCTATCCGTTTCTGTGTCGTTTCCATCACTTTCTTGGCTTTTCCAGATTTTCACAAATGAAAACCTTAGCGGAGCACCTGTCATATACAAAAATGCTCGAGTCGCCCATTGACTTCAATGGGGTTCCTTACTCGAAACGAACTCTCGAGCATCGTGGAAAGTTCGACTCGAGCAACGAGCACCCGAGCATTCTGGTGCTCGCTCATCTCTAGTAGCTAATACTACGTGCAGGAAGATAAGAAGCTAATACTTCGTGCGAGAAGATAGGTATCTAATTCTACATGCGGGACGATAGGTAGCTAATACTATGAGCTGGAAGATAGGACGGTAATACTACGTGCGGGAAAAAAGGTAGCTAATACTACGTGCGAGAACATAGGTAGCTACCAATACGTGCGAGAAGGTAGGTAGCTAATACTACGTGCAGGAAGATACGTAGCTAATACTACGTCCGAGAAGACAGGTAGCTAATACTATGTGCGGAAAGAAGGTAACTAATACTATGTGCAAGTAGGTAAGTAGCTAATACTATGTGCGAGAAGACAGGTAGCTAATACATTTGGGAAGATAAGTAGCTAATATTACATGCAGCAAGATAGGTAGCTAATACTACTTGCCGGAAGATAGGTACCTAATACTATGTGCAGGTAGGTACGTAGCTAATACTACGTGCGGGAAGATAGGTAGCTATGACTACGTGCGGGAGGATAGGTAGCTAATACTACATGCGGGAAGACATGTAGCTAATATTACATGCAGGTAGGTACGTAGCTAATACTTCGTGCAGGAAGATAGGTAGCTAATACTATGTGCAGGTAGGTACGCAGCTAATAATACGTGCAGGAAGATAGGTAGCTAATGCCACGTGCTGAAAAGAAGGTAACTAATACTACGAGCAGGACGATAGGTAGCCAATACTACCTGCGGGAAGAAAGATAGCTAATACTACGTCAAGGAAGATAAGTAGCTAATACTACGTCCGGGAATATATGTAGCTAATACTACATGCGGGAAGATACGTAGCTAATACTACGTTCGGTTAGATAGGTAGCAAATACTACGAGCAGGAAGACAGGTAGCTAATACTAAGTGCGGGAAGATAGGAAGCTAATACTACGAGCAGGTAGGTACGTAGCTTATACTACAAGCGGGACGATAGGTAGCCAATATTACGTGCGGGAAAATAGGTAGCTAATACTACGTGCTGGAAGATAATTAGCTAATACTACGTCCAGGAATATATGTAGCTAATACTACATTCGGTTAGATAGGTAGCAAATACTACGAGCGACAAGATGGGTAGCTTATAGTACATGCCAGAAGGTAGGTAGATAATAGTACATGCAGGAAGATAAGAAGCTACTACTTCGTCCGGGAAGATAGGTAGCTAATACTACGTGCGGGAAAATAGTAGGCTAATACTACATGCGGTAAGATAGGTAGCTAATACTACATGCGGTAAGATAGGTAGCTAATACTACGTGGGGGAAGATAGGTAAATAACACTACGTGCGGGAGGATAGGTAGCTATAGTACATGCGAGAACACAGCTAATACTACATGCGTGAAGTTAGGTAGCTAATACTACGTGCGAGAAGATAGGTAGCTAATACTAAGTGCGGGTAGGTACGCATCTAATACTACGTGCGAGAAGATAGGTAGCTAATGCTAAGTGCGGGTAGGTACGTATCTAATACTACGTATGGGAAGATCGGTAGCTAATACTACGTGTGGGTAGGTACGTAGCTAATACTATGTGCGAGACGATAGGCAGGTAATACATGCGGGAAGATAGGTAGCTAATATTACGTGCGGAAAGGTAGGTAGCTAATACTATGTGCGGGCAGGTACGTAGCTAATCCTACGTGCAGGAAGATAGGTAGCCATTACTACGTGCGGGAAGATAGGTAGCTAATACTACATGCAGGAAGGTAGCTAGCTAATACTACGTGCGGGAAGATAAGTAGCTAATACTACATGCAGGAAGGTAGCTAGCTAATACTACGTGCGGGGAGAAGGGTAGCTTTATACATGTGGGAAGATAGGTAGCTAATATATGCGAGTAGATAACTAGCTAATACTACGTGCGGAAAGATAGGTAGCTTATGCATGCAGCAAGATAGGTAGCTAATATTTCACGCGGGAAGATAGGTAGCTAATACTACGTGCAGAAAGATGGGTAGCTAATACTACGTACGGGAAGGTAGGTAGCTAATACTACATGGGAGAAGATAGGTAGCTAATACTACGTGCGAGAAGATAGGTAGCTAAGACTATGTCCAGGCAGATAGGTAGCTACTAGAGATGAGCGAACGTACTCGGTTCGGGTGTTTTTGGACCCGAGCACCGCTTTTTCCGAGTAACTGACTACTCAGGCGAAAAGATTTGGGGGGCGCCGGGGGTGAGCGGGGGGTTGCAAAGGGGAGTGGGGGGGAGAGAGAGATCCCCCCTGTTCCCCACTGCTACCCCCGCTCCACCACGCCGCCCCCCGAATATTTTCGTCCGAGAAGTCAGTTACTCGGAAAAAGCGGTGCTCGGGTCCAAAAACACCCGAACCGAGTACGTTCGCTCATCTCTAGTAGCTAATACTATGTCCGGGAAGATAGGTAGCTAATACTACGTGCGAGAAGATAGGTAGCTAATACTACGCACAAGAAGATGGGTAGCTAATATTATGTGCGGGAAGATAGCTAGCTAATACTATGTGCAAGAGGATACATAGCTAATACATGCAAGAAGATAGGTAGCTAATACTATCTGGGAGAAGATAAGTGGATAATACTACGTGCGAGAAGATAGGTAGCTGATACATGCAAGAAGATATGTAGCTAATACTATCTGGGAGAAGATAAGTGGATAATACTACGTGCGAGAAGATAGGTAGCTGATACTAAGTGTGGGAAGATAAGTGGATAGATAAGTGGATAATACTACATGAAGTATGATAGGTAGCTAATACTACAAAGTGGACAGGTATCTAAAACCACGTGCGGGTAGATACGTAGCTAATACTACGTGCGAGAAGATGGGTAGCTAATACTTTGTGTGGGAAGATAATTAGCTAATACTATGTCCAGCAATATAGGTAGCTAATACTATGTACGGGAAGATAGGTAGCTAATACTACGTGCAGGTAGGTACGTAGCTAATACTATGTGCGGGTAGATAGATGGCTAATACTATGTGCGGGAAGAAAGGTAGCTAATACATGCAATAATATAGGTAGCTAATACATGCAGTAATATAGGTAGCTAATAGAAATGAGCGAATGTACTCGGTAAGGCCGATTTCGCAATCGAGCACCGCGATTTTCGAGTACTTCACTACTCGGGTGAAAAGATTCGGACGTCGCCGAGGGGCGGGGCGTGGTGTGGTGGAGCGGGGGGCAGCAGCGCGGAACAGGGGGGAGCTCTCTCTCCCTTCCCCCCTACTCCCCTCTGCAACCCCCCGTTCACCCACGGCGACCCCCGAATCTTTTCACCCGAGTAGTGAAGTACTCGAAAATCGCGGTGCTCGATTGCGAAATCGGCCTTACTGAGTACGTTCGCTCATCTCTAGTAGCTAATACTACGTGCAGGTAGATAGATGGCTAATACTACGTGCGGAAAGATAGGTAGCTTATACCACGTGCAGGAAGATAGGTAGCTTATACCACGTGCAGGAAGATAGATGACTAATACTACGTGCGGGAAGATAGGTAGCTGATACTATCTACGAGAATATAGGTAGCTAATACATGCAGTACTACAGGTAGCTAATACTACGTGCTGGAAGATAGGTAGCTAATACTAGTTGCGGGAAGATAAGTAGCTAATACTATGTCCAGCAATATAGGTAGCTAATACTACGTGCGGGAAGATAGGTAGCTAATACTATGTGTGGGAAGATAGGTAGCTAATGCTACGCGTGGGAAGGTAGGTAGCTAATACTATGCGCAGGAAAATAAGTAACTGATACTACGCGCGGGAAGATAGGTAGCGAATACTACATGTACAAAACAATCACAATCAAGCTGTGCTACGGACACCCAGAGTGGGTTGTATATACTCACTTAAGAGAGGGGAGTAATGCGGGTAGGTACGTAGCTAATACTAGGTGCGGGAAGATAGGTAGCTAACATTACATGCGGGAAGATAGGTATTTAATAGTATGTGCAAGAAGATAGGTTGCTAATACTACGTAGGAGAAGATAAGTGGATAATACTACGTGCGGGAATATAAGTAGCTAATACTACATGCGGGAAGATAGGTAGCTATGCTAACACTATGTGCAGGTAGGTACGTAGCTAATACTACATTCGGGAAGTTAGGTAGCTAATACTACGTGAGGGAAGATAAGTAACTAATACATTTGGGAAGATAGGTAGCTAATACTACGTGCGGGAAGATAAGTGGCTAATACTACGTGCGGGAAGGTAGGTAGCTAATATGTGCGGGTAGGTACGTAGCTACTGCATGCGGGAAGATAGGTAGCTAATACTACGTGCGGGAAGATAGGTTGCTAATAGTACGCGTGAGAAGATGGTAGCTAATATTATGTGCGTGTAGGTAAGTAGCTATTACATGCGGGAAGGTAGGTAGCTAATACTACGTATAGGAAGATAGGTAGCTAATATGTGCGGGTAGGTACGTAGCTACTGCATGCGGGAAGATAGGTAGCTAATACTACGTGGGAAAAGATAGGGCAAGTCCTGTATTTTCTTGGTTTAGTCTTCACACCTGAGAAAAGAGCTGGTGAACATTAAACTATTGAAATGAATGGTTTTATTTTGCGCCCCTGATTATGCACGTCAATGTGTTTATATATGGTATATATTTGCCCCATGTAATATATCAATAGTGAGAATAATAGATCATATCTGCTCTGTGTATTATGTCTGTTATATGTATAATATATTGTACATATCAGCCCTGTGCATTATATTTGTTCTGTGTATTATCTATTATACATATCTGCCCTATGTAATATATCTGTTGTTTATTACATATGGTATATAACAGGCCCGTGTCATATAATCATTGTGTGTATTACATATAATCTATATCTGCCCTATGTAATATATCTGTTGTGTGTATTATATACAGATTAGATCTACCCTATTTAAACTATCAGTTGTGTGTATTACATATTGTATATAACATCGCTGTGTAATATATTGTGTGCATTATGTACAAATCATAGAAGGCCCATGTAAGATCTCTGTTGTTTATATTACACATAATCTATAGCTGCTCTATGTATTATATCTGTTGTGTGTATTATATATAGATCATACCAGCCCCATGTAAGATCTCTGTTGTGTACATTACACATAATCTATAGCTGCCCCATGTAATATATCCAATCCTCCCTCTGTATATGATGCATGCTCTGGGTATCTCTGGGCCCGGCGTTCACCTTGCTCCCTCTCCTGGCAGCCATGTTCTCCTAGGTGACAGGGAAGGGAGGGGCTCTGGCTGCAGATCACCAGGAAGATGGAGGATGCAGTTGCCATGGTGATCGCAGATTGTGCTGCAGCTCCTGGCTGCTCCTCGCATCCTCCCCTCCCCCCGGAATGTCCCTAACCTGATAGAAATGCCAAGAGAGACTACTACCCCCATCCTCCGCCCCGCACACTTACACTGATCCGCACCAGAGCATCCATGATGGAGGTGAATGCCTGCAGCTCGTCCCCTTCAGCCATGCTGCTCTGTCGCCGCTGGGAGCTGGAGACCAGGAGGAGGAGGAGAGCACCGGACTGATGGAAGCAGCAGGATGGAGCATGAGCAATGTGGAGCAGGGGAGGGGGGCGGCAAGACCCCCACATGTCCCCTCCCCCTCCTCATCACATCGGGGAGGGGGGGCCCAGGATATACATCAGATGGACTACTACTCCCAGTAGCCACACAGTATTACACACCTGACAAGACTACTTCTGGTAGACACGTAAGATATGGACTACTACTCCCAGTATCCACACAATATCACACTCCTGACAGGACTGCTCCAGGTAGAGCCGTAAGATATTGATTACTACTCCCAGTATTCACACAATATCACATACCTGACCTGGACTATCTCTGGTAGACAAGTAAGATATGGACTACTACTCCCAGTATCCACACAATATCACATACCTGACCTGGACTATCTCTGGTAGACAAGTAAGATATGGACTACTACTTCCCGTATCCACACAATATCACACACCTGACACAACAACTCCTGGTGGACACATATGATATGGACTACTACTGCCAGTATTCATACATTATCACACACCTGACAGGACTACTTCCCAAACCTCCCTCCTCCTTTTCATCAAATTAGGGAAACGGAAGCAGTTCTTACAATGTGTCAGCGTCTCCTTGGTGTCGTTACAGTGTGTCAGCGTCTCCTTGGTGTCATTACAGTGTGTCAGCGTCTCCTTGGTGTCGTTACAGTGTGTCAGCGTCGCCTTGGTGTCGTTACAGTGTGTCAGCGTCGCCTTGGTGTCGTTACAGTGTGTCAGCATCTCCTTGGTGTCGTTACAGTGTGTCAGAGTCTCCTTGGTGTCCTAATAGTGTATCAGCATCTCCTTTGTGTTGTTACAGTGTGTCAGCACCCCTGCCTTGCCCTTACAGTGTGTCAACCTCTCCTTGGTGTCGTTACAGTGTGTCAGTATCTTCTTGGTGTCGTTACAGTGTGTCAGCGTCTCATTGGTGTCTTTACAGTGTGTCAGCGTCTCCTTGGTGTCGTTACAGTGTGTCAGCGTCTCCTTGGTGCCATTACAGTGTGTCAGTGTCTCCTTGGTGTCGTTACAGTGTGTCAGTGTCTCCTTGGTGTCGTTACAGTGTGTCAGCGTCTCCTTGGTGTCATTACAGTGTGTCAGTGTCTCCTTGCTGTCGTTACAATGTGTCAGAGTCTCCTTGGTGTCCTAATAGTGTATCAGCATCTCCTTTGTGTTGTTACAGTGTGTCAGCACCTCTGCCTTGCCCTTACAGTGTGTCAACCTCTCCTTGGTGTCGTTACAGTGTGTCAGTATCTTCTTGGTGTCCTTAGAGCGTGTCAGCGTCTACTTGGTGTTGTTACAGTCTGTCAGAGCCTCTACCTTGTTGTCACGTGTCAACATCTCCTCAGTGTCGCTACAGTGTGTCTGCGCTTCTTCGGTGTCGTTACAGTGTGTCAGCGTGTCGTTACACTATATGAGCGTCTCCTCTGTGTTGTTATAGCATGTCAGCGTCTTTTCAGTGTTGCTACAGTGTGTTAGCACCTCTCCCTTGTTGTTATAGCGTATCAGCGTCTTCTCTGTGTCGTTACAGTGTGTCAGCGTCTCCTCTGTCATTACAATGTATGAGCATTTCCTTGGTGTTGTTACAGTATGTCAGCATCTTCTCGGTGCTGTTACAGTGTGTCAGCGTCTCCTCTGTCATTACAATGTATGAGCATTTCCTTGGTGTTGTTACAGTATGTCAGCATCTTCTCGGTGCTGTTACAGTGTGTCAGCGGTTCTTTGGTGATACAGTGTCAGCATCTCTTTGGTGTCATTACAGTGTGTCAGTGCCTCTTCCTTGTTGTTACAATGTGTCAGTATCTCTTTACTGTCGTCACAATGTGTCAGCATCTCCTTAGTGTCGTCACAATGTGTCAGCGTCTCCTCTGTCGTTACACTGTATGAGTGTCTTCTTGGTGTTGTTATAGTGTGTCAGCGTCTTCTCAGTGTTGTTACACTCTGTCAGTGCCTCTTCCTCGTTCTTATAGTGTGTCAGCGTCTCTTTAGTGTCGTCACAATGTGTCAGCATCTCCTTAGTGTCGTCACAATGTGTCAGCATCTCCTTAGTGTTGTCACAATGTGTCAGCGTCTCCTCGGTGTCGTTACAGTGTGTCAGCATCTCCTCTGTTGTTATGCTGCATGAGCGTCTCCTTGGTGTTATTACAGTGTGTCAGCATCTTCTCTGTGTCATTACAATGCGTCAGCGTCTTATCTGTGTTGTTATAACATGTCAGCGTCTCCTCAGTGTGGTTACAGTGTGTCAGCCTCTTCTTTGTGTTGTTACAACATGTCAGTGTCTCCTCAGTGTCGTTACGGTGTGTCAGCGTCTCCTCTGTGCCGTTACAATGTGTCAGCGTCTCCTCTGTTGTTACACTGTATGAGGGTCTCCTCAGTGTTGATACAGTATGTCCACGTCTCTTTGGTGTCCGGTGTTACAGTGTGTCAGCATCTCTTCAGTGTTGTTACAGTGTGTCAGTGCCTCTTCCTTGTTGTTACAGTGTGTCAGCATCTGCTGAGCGTCGTTACACTCTGTCAGCACCACTTCCTTGTCCTTATAGTGTGTCAACCTCTCCTTGGTGTTGTCACAGTGTGTCAGTATCTCCTTGGTGTCCTTACAGTGTGTCAGTGTCTTCTCTGTGTTGTTACAGTGTGTCAGCGTCTCTTCAATGTCAGTGCCTCTTTCTTGTTGTTACATTGCGTCAGCATCTCCTCTGTGTCGTTACAGTGTGTCAGCGTCTGCTCTGTCGTTAGACTGTATGAGCGTCTCCTTGGTGTCATTACATTGTGTCAGCATCTTCTCTATGTTGTTACAGTGTGTCAGCACCTCTTCCTTGTCGTTAGTGTGTCAGCGTCTCTTCAGTGTCAGTGCCTCTTTCTTGCTGTTACAGTGTGTCAGCATCTCCTCGGTGTCGTTACAGTGTGTCAGCATCTCTTTCTTGTTGTTACACTGAGTTAGCATCTCCTCTGTGTCGTTACAGTGTGTCAGCGTCTGCTCTGTCGTTAGACTGTATGAGTGTCTCCTTGGTGTCATTACATTGTGTCAGCGTCTCCTTGGTGTCGTTACAGTGTGTCAGTGTCTTCTCTATGTTGTTACAGTGTGTCAGCACCTCTTCCTTGTTGTTACAGTGTGTCAGCATCTCCTCGGTGTCGTTACAGTGTGTCAGCATCTCTTCCTTGTTGTTACACTGAGTTAGCATCTCCTCTGTGTTGTTACAGTGTGTCAGCGTCTCTTCAGTGTCAGCACCTCTTCCTTGTTGTTACATTGTGTCAGCGTCTGCTCTGTCGTTAGACTGTATGTCTCCTTGGTGACATTACATTGTGTCAGCGTCTCCTTTGTGTCTTTATAGTATGTCAGTGTCTCTTACTTATCGTTACAGTGTGTCAGCGTCTCTTCGGTGTCGTTACAGTGTGTCAGCGTCTCTTCAGTGTCAGCACCTCTGTCTTGTTGTTACATTGTGTCAGCGTCTCCTTTGTGTCTTTATAGTATGTCAGTGTCTCTTACTTATCGTTACAGTGTGTCAGCGACTTCTCGGTGTTGTCACCATGGCACTCTGAGGCTCAGCAGCCGTTACAATGTATCAGCCTCTCCTCTGTGTCGTTACAATGTGTCACAGTATGCCTCTAATAGGTGGCGGTATAGAGCCATCCTTCCATCCTCTTCATTACCACCTCCTCTGTGTCGTTGCAGTGTGTCAGCACCGCCCCCCGAAGCCTAGCACACGTCACTTCCCGGCTGTGGGTGTCGCCGCAGTCCTCCTCCGCCAGGGGGAGCGCTGGGCAGCGGCTCCTCCTCAGGCGGTGCAGTTGCAGGTGAAAGAAAGCTGTGAGGAGCGATGGGTGAGAGCGGGAGCTGACGTGTCCTCAGCTGCAGGGGGCGCCGTCAGCACAGGGGTCTCATTGGGGCATAGCGCCCCCTGTATGACATGCGTTTCCCCTTCACCCCCCCCCCCCCCTCGCAGTGGCCAGCACTAGGATCTCAGTGGGGTATAATGGGTATGCCTTGATGGGGGTAGTGCCCCCTGTATGACATGTGGTGCCCCCCTTGCAATGGTCAGTACTGGAATCTCAGTGGGGTATAGTAGGTGTGATTTTGGGGTATAGCGCCCGCTGTATGATGTGTTCCTCCCCACCCCTTGTAGTGGTCAGTACTGGGATCTCAATAGGGTATAGGGGGTATGGTTTGGGGTGTAGCGCCCCCTGCATGACATGTGGTGCCCTCCTTTTAGTGGTCCGTACTGGGATCTCAGTGGGGTATAGCGGGTATGGTTTGGGGTGTAGCGCCTCCTGTATGACATGTTGTGTCCCCCCTGCAGTGGTCAGTACTGGGAACTCAGTGGGGTATGGCAGGTACGGTTTGGGGTGTCGTGCCCCCTGTATGAGATGTGGTGTCCCCCCTGCAGTGGTCAGTACTAAGATTTCAGTGGGATGTAGCAGGTATGGTTTTGGGGGGTAGCACCCCCTGTATGACATGTCATCCCGCAGCAGTCGTCCGTACTAGGATTTCAGTGGGGTGTAGCGGGTATGGTTTGGGGTGTAGCTTCCCCTGTATGACATGTGGTGCCCCCCTCTGCAGCAGTCAGTACTGGGAACTCAGTGGGGTATAGTTTGGGGTATAGTGCCTGCTGTATGATGTGTTCTTCCCCACCCCTTGTAGTGGTCAGTACTGGGATCCCAGTGGGGTATAGCAGGTATGGTTTGGGGTGTAGTGCCCCCTGTACGATATGTGGTGTCCCCCCTGCAGCGGTCAGTACTGGGATCTCAGGGTATAGTGAGTATGGTTTGGGGTGTCGTTCCCCTGTATGACGTGGTTTCGTCGTCCCCCACTCCCCCCACCTTGTAGTGGTCAGTACTGGGATCTCAGTGGGGTATAGCGGATATGGTTTGGGATGTAGCGCCCCCTGTATGACATGTTCCCCCCCCCCCCCCCCCCCCCCTCCTTTGCAGTGGTCAGTATTAGGATTTCAGTGGGGTATAGCGGGTATGGTTTGGGGTGTAGCGCCTCCTGTATGATATGTGGTGTTCCTCCTTTCTGGGTGTAGCGCCCCCTGTATGACATGTGCCCTCTTTGCAGCGGTCAGTACTGGGAACCCAGTGAGGTGTAGCGCCTCCTGTATGATATGTGGTGTTCCCCCTGCAGTGGTCAGTACTGGGATCTCAGTAGGGTATAGTGGGTATGGTTCTGGGTCTAGCGCCCCCTGTATGACATGTTCCCTCCTTGCAGTGGTCATTACTGGGATCCCAGTTGGGTATAGCGGGTATGGTGTGGGGTGTAGCGTCCCCTGTATGACATGTCCCTCCCCTGCAGTCAGTACTAGGATTTCAGTGTGGTGTAGCGGGTATGGTTTGGGGTGTAGCTTCCCCTGTATGACATGTGATGCCCCCCTCTGCAGCAGTCAGCACTGGGAACTCAGTGGGGTATAATGGGTATGGTTTTTGGTGTAGCGCCTCCTGTATGATATCTGGTGTTCCCCCTGCAGTGGTCAGTACTGGCATCTCAGTAGGGTATAGTGGGTATAATTTTGGGTGTAGCGCCCCCTGTATGACATGTCCCCCCCCCCCCCCCTTCCCCTTGCAGTGGTCAGTAGTGGGATGCCAGTGGGGTATAGCGGGTCTGGTTTGGGGTGTAGCGTTCCCTGCATGACATGTGGCGTCCCTTCTGTAGCGTTCAGCACTGGAATCTCAGTGGGGTATAGCGGGTATGGTTTGGGGTGCCCCTCCTTTAGCGGTCAGTACTGGGATCTCAGTGGGGTATAACAGGTATGACTTTGGGGGTTGCGCCCCCTGTATGACATGTGGCGTCCCCAGTACAGTGGTCAGCACTGGAATCTCAGTGGGGTATGGTTTGGGGTGTCGTGCCCCCTGCATGACATGTGGTGCCCCCCTTGCAGTGGTCAGTACGGGGATCCCAGTGGGATATAGCGGGTATGGTTTGGGGTGTAGCGTCCCCTGTATGACATGTGGTGCCCCCCTTGCAGTGGTCAGTACGGGAATCCCAGTGGGGTATAGCGGGTATGGTTTGGGGTGTAGCTTCCCCTGTATGACATGTGGCGTCCCCTCTGCAGCAGTCAGTACTGGGAACTCAGGGGGGTATAACAGATATGACTTTGGGGGTTGCGCCCCCTGTATGATATGTTGTGTCCCCCGAACAGTGGTCAGTACTGTGATCTCAGTGGGGTATAGCGGGTATGGTTTGGTTGTAGCGCCCCCTGTATGACATGTGGTGTCTCCTCCGCAGCGGTCAGTACTGGGATCTCGCTGGCGCTCTCCTCGCTGGTTTCGCTCCTCCTCTTCGCTGGGATGCAGATGTACAGCCGGCAGCTGGCTTCTTCCGAGTGGCTGACCATCCTGGGGGGCCTGCTGGGCTCCGGAATATTCTTCTTCTCCCTCACTGTATCCTTCTATCTACACTGAACATCCTGCATCCAACCCCGGAGCTGCTCTATAATAGTGCCCAGTACTCTGCCCTCCGGACCATGATAACATCCTGCATCCAACCCCAGAGCTGCTCTATAATAGTGCCCAGTACTCTGCCCTCCGAACCATGATAACATCCTGCATCCAACCCCGGAGCTGCACTATAATAGTGCCCAGTACTCTGCCCTCCGAACCATGATAACATCCTGCATCCAATCCTGGAGCTGCTCTATAATAGTGCCCAGTACTCTGCCCTCCGGACCATGATAACATCCTGCATCCAACGCCGGAGCTGCACTATAATAGTGCCCAGTACTCTGCCCTCCGAACCATGATAACATCCTGCATCCAATCCTGGAGCTGCTCTATAATAGTGCCCAGTACTCTGCCCTCCGGACGATTATAACATCCTGCATCCAACCCTGGAGCTGCTCTATAATAGTGCCCAGTACTCTGCCCTCTGGACCACGATAACATCCTGCATCCAACCCCGGAGCTGCACTATAATAGTGCCCAGTACTCTGCCCTCCGGACCATGATAACATCCTGCATCTAACCCCGGAGCTGCACTATAATAGTGCCCAGTACTCTGCCCTCCGGACCACGATAACATCCTGCATCCAACCCCGGAGCTGCTCTATAATAGTGCCCAGTACTCTGCCCTCCGGACCACGATAACATCCTGCATCCAACCCCGGAGCTGCTCTATAATAGTGCCCAGTACTCTGCCCTCCGGACCATGATAACATCCTGCATCTAACCCCGGAGCTGCACTATAATAGTGCCCAGTACTCTGCCCTCCGGACCACGATAACATCCTGCATCCAACCCCGGAGCTGCTCTATAATAGTGCCCAGTACTCTGCCCTCCGGACCACGATAACATCCTGCATCCAACCCCGGAGCTGCTCTATAATAGTGCCCAGTACTCTGCCCTCCGGACCATGATAACATCCTGCATCCAACCCCGGAGCTGCTCTATAATAGTGCCCAGTACTCTGCCCTCCGAACCATGATAACATCCTGCATCCAACCCCGGAGCTGCACTATAATAGTGCCCAGTACTCTGCCCTCCGGACCATGATAACATCCTGCATCACACCCCGGAGCTGCACTATAATAGTGCCCAGTACTCTGCCCTCCGGACCATGATAACATCCTGCATCCAACCCCGGAGCTGCTCTATAATAGTGCCCAGTACTCTGCCCTCCGGACCATGATAACATCCTGCATCCAACCCCGGAGCTGCACTATAATAGTGCCCAGTACTCTGCCCTCCGGACCATGATAACATCCTGCATCCAACCCCGGAGCTGCTCTATAATAGTGCCCAGTACTCTGCCCTCCGGACCATGATAACATCCTGCATCCAACCCCGGAGCTGCACTATAATAGTGCCCAGTACTCTGCCCTCCGGACCATGATAACATCCTGCATCCAACCCCGGAGCTGCTCTATAATAGTGCCCAGTACTCTGCCCTCCGGACCACGATAACATCCTGCATCCAACCCCGGAGCTGCTCTATAATAGTGCCCAGTACTCTGCCCTCCGGACCATGATAACATCCTGCATCCAACCCCGGAGCTGCTCTATAATAGTGCCCAGTACTCTGCCCTCCGGACCACGATAACATCCTGCATCCAACCCCAGAGCTGCTCTATAATAGTGCCCAGTACTGTGCCCTCCGGACCATGATAACATCCTGCATCTAACCCCGGAGCTGCTCTATAATAGTGCCCAGTACTCTGCCCTCCGGACCATGATAACATCCTGCATCCAACCCCGGAGCTGCTCTATAATAGTGCCCAGTACTCTGCCCTCCGGACCATGATAACATCCTGCATCCAACCCCGGAGCTGCACTATAATAGCACCCAGTACTCTGCCCTCCGGACCATGATAACATCCTGCATCCAACCCTGGAGCTGCTCTATAATAGTGCCCAGTACTCTGCCCTCCGGACCATGATAACATCCTGCATCCAACCCCGGAGCTGCTCTATAATAGTGCCCAGTACTCTGCCCTCCGGACCATGATAACATCCTGCATCTAACCCCGGAGCTGCTCTATAATAGTGCCCAGTACTCTGCCCTCCGGACCACGATAACATCCTGCATCCAATCCCCGGAGTGGGACTATCATAGTGTCTGGTACTGCGTTCCGCTGTCTGCACTCGGGCACACAACTTCATGGGTGACTCCTTAACCATGACTTCAGGCCTTCAACAACCTGGAGAATCTGGTCTTCGGTAAGGGTTTCCAGGCCAAGGTGTTTCCGGAAGGTGAGCGGATCGGGGTGGTTGGGGGGAGTATGGGATCTCGGGGTCTCCAGCTGGAGGTAGCAGTCGGTGATGGCAGGGGGGGGACGCTGGCTCGCTTGGTGATGTCTCTGCTATTTGTGTTGCAGTCCTCGTCTGCCTCTTCGTCGCGCTCTTTGCCTCCGGTTTGGTCCACAGAGTCTGCGTCACCACATGGTCAGTATGTGCCAGGGCGGTGTGTGGGTGAGGGAAGGTATTTGTGGGTGCACACAATGACACCACTTGTCACTCCTTGTTCTACAGCTTTATCTTCTCTGTCGTGGACCTCTACTACGTCAACAAGATCTCGTCCGCTGTGTACCAGACGGTGACCCCCGCTGTACCTGCCGGGAAGGTGGTGGGGAAGAACAAGAAGCGGGCGTAACCCCATCATCTACATTCCTTGTGTTGTCTAATAAAAAGTACGGACTTTGTAATGTGTTGTGGGGAGTGAGTTTATTTTTAGGTCATGTGATGGCGATGTGTGCGACGGAGCTCAGTCCTCTCATAGAAGTTAGTGCCGCTATAGATGCCATCAAGCACAGCGTTGTACAGTGGGAGGTCACTGCACATGCTGGGCAAAGGAGTGGAGTGGTTGAGGTCACGGCACGTACGGAGCTGGTGGGTAGAGGATAGTTGAGGCCAGTGCACGTGGGGGGGGGGGGGGGGAGAGGTTAGTTGAGGCCAGTGCACGTGGGGGGGGGGGGGGGTTAGTTGAGGCCAGTGCACGTGGGGGGGGGGGGTTAGTTGAGGCCAGTGGGGGGGGGGGGGGGGGTTAGTTGAGGCCAGTGGGGGGGGGGGGGGTTAGTTGAGGCCAGTGGGGGGGGGGTTAGTTGAGGCCAGTGTGGGGGGGGGTTAGTTGAGGCCAGTGGGGGGGGGGGTTAGTTGAGGCCAGTGGGGGGGGGGGGTTAGTTGAGGCCAGTGCACGTGGGGGGGGGGGGGTTAGTTGAGGCCAGTGCACGTGGGGGGGGGGGGGTTAGTTGAGGCCAGTGCACGTGGGGGGGGGGGAGGTTAGTTGAGGCCAGTGCACGTGGGGGGGGGGAGGTTAGTTGAGGCCAGTGCACGTGGGGGGGGGGGAGGTTAGTTGAGGCCAGTGCACGTGGGGGGGGGGAGGTTAGTTGAGGCCAGTGCACGTGGGGGGGGGGGGAGGTTAGTTGAGGCCAGTGCACGTGGGGGGGGGAGGTTAGTTGAGGCCAGTGCACGTGGGGGGGGGAGGTTAGTTGAGGCCAGTGCACGTGTGGGGGGGGGGGGGGGGGGGGTTAGTTGAGGCCAGTGCACGTGGGGGGGGGGAGGTTAGTTGAGGCCAGTGCACGTGGGGGGGGGAGGTTAGTTGAGGCCAGTGCACGTGGGGGGGGGGGGAGGAGGTTGGTTGAGGCCAGTGCACGGGGGGGGAGGAGGTTGGTTGAGGCCAGTGCACGGGGGGGGCGGAGGGGGAGGAGGTTGGTTGAGGCCAGTGCACGGGGGGGGGGGGGGGGGGGAGGGGGAGGAGGTTGGTTGAGGCCAGTGCACGGGGGGGGGGGGGGGAGGAGGTTGGTTGAGGCCAGTGCACGGGGGGGGGAGGTTAGTTGAGGTCAGTGCACGGGGGGGGGGGGGGGGAGGAGGTTAGTTGAGGCCAGTGCACGGGGGGGGGAGGAGGTTAGTTGAGGCCAGTGCACGGGGGGAGGGGAGGAGGTTAGTTGAGGCCAGTGTACGGGGGGGGGGGAGGAGGTTAGTTGAGGCCAATGCACGGGGGGGGGGGAGGAGGTTAGTTGAGGCCGCTGCACGGGGGGGGGGAGGAGGTTAGTTGAGGCCAGTGCACGGGGGGAGGGGAGGAGGTTAGTTGAGGCCAGTGTACGGGGGGGGGGGGGAGGAGGTTAGTTGAGGCCAATGCACGGGGGGGGGGGGAGGAGGTTAGTTGAGGCCGCTGCACGGGGGGGGGGAGGTTAGTTGAGGCCAGTGCAAGGGGGGTGAGGAGGTTAGTTGAGGCCGGTGCATGGGGGGGAGGAGTTTAGTTGAGGCCGGTGCACGGGGGGGGGGGGTTAGTTGAGTCCAGTGCATGTGGGAGGGGGGAGGTTAGTTGAGACCAGTGCACGGGGGCGGGGAGGTTAGTTGAGGTCAGTGCACGTGGGGGGGGGGGGGGTTAGTTGAGGCCCGTGCACGGGGGGGGAGGTTAGTTGAGGCCAGTGCACGTGGGGGGGGAGGAGGTTAGATGAGGCCAGTGCCCGTGGGGGGGGGGGGGGTTAGCGGTTGCTGTCACTGCGCGTATGGGGGGGAGGTTAGTTGAGGCCAGTGCACGTGGGGGGGGAGGTTGGTGGAGGCCAGTGAACGTGGGGGGGAGGTTAGTTTAGGCCAGTGCACGGGGGGGGGGGGGGGGTTAGTTGAGGCCAGTGCACGTGGGGGGGGGGGGGGAGAAGGTTAGATGAGGCCAGTGCACGTGGGGGGGGGGGTTAGCGGTTGCTGTCACTGCGCGTACGGGGGTGGGAGCAGTTGAGGTCACTGTACGTACACAGGAGGATTGGTTGAGGTCACTGCATGTACGGGGGGGGCTGTAGATTGGTTGAGGTCACTGAACAGGGTGGGGTTTAGAGTGCTACAGGTCACTGCATGGACAGGGGAAGGGTACAGTGGTTGAGGTCCCTGCACGTATGGAGTGGGGTTATAGTGGCTGAGAACACTGCAAGTAAAGGGGTGGGAGTGGTTGAGGTCACTGCAGGTATTGGGGGTGTGGGGGGGGGGGTGCTAAGTATAGGGGGGAGTGGTTGAGGCCACTAAATGTAGGGGGTTGGTTGGGTTAACCTGGTTAAGATCACCAAGTACAGGGGGGGAGTGGTTGAGGTCACTGTATGTATAGGGGGGTGGGGGGTAGAGTGGTTGAGGTCACTATGTACAGGGGGTGGGGGTAGAGTGGTTGAGGACACTGCTCGTAGAGAGGTGGGAGTGGTTGATGTCACTGCACGTACGGGGGGGGGGGGGAGGTTTAAAGTTGTTAAGATAACCAAGTACAGGGGGCAGCGGTTGAGGTCACTAAATACCGGGGGGAGGTAGAGTGGTTGAGGTCACTCCGTGAAGGGGGGAGTGGTTGTGGACACTACATGTACAGAAGGGTAGGGTGATTGAGGACACTATGTTCAGATGGTGTGTAGTTTAGGCCACTGTAAGTGGGGGGGTAGAGTGGGTGGGGTAACTGCACGTACGGGGGTGGGTACAATGGTTGAGGTCACTATACGAATAGAGTATGCACAATGCGAGTAATGCGGCAGCATATACGTTGCTGTGTGCAAAATTTCTTTATTCTCCCATGACAGACAAGATTGAAGGCAGCAACGTTTCGACATGAATGGTCTTTTACCCCGGTGTCATCATGACGGCAATACATGGAGGTTGCCCTCTGACCTTCTACGCACAGGAAGCAAGAGGCTTGAAAAGGCTCCTCCTCCCTTCCATTCCTCTGTGTTTCCTGTCCCTACAGGGACAAGCAAGAGGGCTCCCTCCATGGAGCCAAAAGATCAATGGGGGGGGGGAAGGGGAAGCGCGGACCACAGGATTCGCCTCCCCTCTTACCTACCTTCATCCGGGTGGGCGGGGCGGGCCACAGGCTTTGCCTTCCCTCTCTTCCTATCCGCGGCACCAGGGAGAGCGGCGGGCCAGAGGCTCCGAAGTCCCCTCTCCCACCGGCAGCAGGATTCAGCGTGCGAGCGCTCGCAACGCAGGGGGGCGTAGCTTGTGACGCGTCACAACGCGATGATGTCACACGCCGGCAGAACCCAGAAGTAGAGCCCAGGAGATTTAAAAAAAAAAACCTGACAGCCTCCACTACAGCAGCAGCTTCACCGAAGTGTGCGTCTCCAGGTTTTCTGGCGTTCTTCTTCTTCCAGCATGACCAGCAGAGAGACTGACGTGGAGGACCTGCAAACTGTAAGTGTTCCACTAAACCAAGCAAAGGTGCAATCTGTATACACTTTGGTTTAAGGGGGGACCCTCCGTGTATATTTATGCGCCTCTATGCATGTATCATTGCAGGACAGGGAATCCGTTAAAATTAAGCAGGATCCTAAAAAGAGGCATAGAAAGTGCTCCATGTGACTTAAAAAATTAGAGGACGCAGATAAAAAATCGTTATGCCCGGAATGCACGGCAAAAATCCTTGAGGAGCAGTCGTCATCCATAGAAGACATAAGGTCCCTAGTTAGAGAGGAAGTGCGAGTGTCCATCTCTAGCCTTCCATCGGCCCAGCAGGAGAAAAAATCCACTAAGAAGCCCATATATATGCCACTGACAAGCTCGGACTCAGCAGTTGCTGGGCGAGCTCTCAGAGGGCGAATTATTCGATCATCCTCCTGTGGCTACGGACGAGAGTAAAAAGTATTACTTCGCCTCAGGGGATCTCGACGAGCTTCTGAAAGTACTAAGAAGCACCATGAAAGTTGAGGATTTCGTGGAACCAAGGTCCATCTAGGACGACCTGTTTGGCTTACTAAGGGCCAGAAACGGTTCGTTTCCCAGTAAACGCTACCCTGAAGAAAGTGATTTCCGATGAATGGGCCTGTGCCAACAAATACCTGTATCTGCCCCGAGAATATAGAGACTTAGGTTCTCTGAGGAAGATGTACGGGAGTATAAGAGCGTGCCAAAGGTGGATGCACAGGTGGCCAAGATGGCCAGGAAAACGGCGCTTCTGTTTGAGGATTCCTCCCATCCCAAGGACCCCATGGACAATAAGGTCGATGTGCTCATGACACGGGCATGGCAGGCATCAGTCTATGCCCTAGAGTCAAATATTGCAGCCACGTCAGTGGCGAGGTCTATGTTCCTTTGGTTGGGAGAACTGGACGACCAAGTCAGGCAGAAGGCATCCAGAGAGGAGATCCAGTGGTGTATACCTCTGTTAAAGTCAGCAACAGCCTTTCTGGCGGACGCCTTCGCTGAGACAATTAGACTGTCAGCTAGGAACGCGGCACTGTCTAATATGGCCAGGCGAGCGATCTGGCTAAAAACCTGGAAAGCGGATACTACATCAAAAAGCAAACTATGCAACATCCCCTTCTACGGGCAGTACATCTTTGGGGCTGATCTGGACAAAATCCTGAAAAGGGCAGTGGATAAGACCTAAGGGTTGCCAGACCAGGGGAGGACCCCACACCCCTTCAAGCGACAGCCTACCTTCAGGCCCTATCGGGGAAAAGGAAAGACAGGCCGCTGGTCTTACGCCAAAGGCAGCAGAGGTAAGACAGGGAAAGTTGCTACGCCAGTAGAGAATTCCCAGGTGGGAGGTAGATTGCTGAGGTTTTGTCAGGAATGGCGGGGCGTTACAGAAAACCCGTGGGTTCTCCAATTAATATCTATGGGGTACAGAATAGAGTTTTTTTGTCCAGGCTCCTAATAGATTCATGATAACTCCCACGCAATCCCCGGCCCTCCAAAAAGTCTTTAGAGAAGAGATCACTAACCTACTACATATAGGGGCAATAGTGGAGGTTCCCGCTGTAGAACAGGGATTAGGGTACTACTCTCCCCTTTTTCTCATTAAAAAACCAAATGGGTCGCATTGGATGATCTTTAACCTTAAAGGCCTAAACAAATATATCATTTATAAAAAGTTTAAGATGGAGACCATTAGATCAGCAGTAACCCTAGTCAACAGGGGGGATTACATGTGTACAATCGACCTAAAGGATGCATACTATCATGTCCTGATGCTTCCTGAACATCATAAATACCTGCGATTCGCGGTAGAAATCGGGAGCTGCCTATATAATTTCCAGTTCCAGTGCTTACCATTTGAGATATCTACCGCGCCAAGGGTCTTCTCGAAAATCGTGGTCGAGATGGTAGCGCATCTCCATGCATCAGGCATCAATATTGTTCCCTATCTGGACGATTTTTTGCTGATAAGCCCCTCGGAAAAGGCCCTGAAGGAAGATACCGCTCGTTCAGTCGCCCTGTTCCAAAAACTGGGGTGGATCGTGAACTTCCAAAAATCCAGTCTTCTTCCGGAAACTCGGAAAATATTCTTGGGGGTCCAGATAAACTCAGAGTCCCAGACTCTATCTCTGTCGTCACCCAGGAAGGAGAGTCTAGGACAGACAGTCCGTAAATACGTGCGAAACAAAACTTATCATTTCGAGAAGGAATGAGACTGTTGACATCATGCATACAGATTATACCATGGGCCCAAGCACATTCAAGAACACTGCAAAGGGCTGTCCTGAGTAACTGGGATGGAGCGGCGACCTCACTAGATAACAAAATGCACCTGTCATTGTTAGTCGTCCAGACCCTTTGCTGGTGGCTGTCGGCACATAACCTAAATGCGGAATCCCAGTGGGTTTCCGAACCCTTCATTAGCGTAATCACGGATGCTAGCCAGCTCGGTTGGGGAGCACAGATAGGACAACATCTGTTACAAGGGAAATGGGCGCCAGAAACTAAAACACAGACCTCAAACTTTAGGGAACTTATGGCTATCTGGGAAGCGCTGTGCAGGTCACAAGACACCTTAAGAGGCAAACAAAAAGTCTTCTCAAATAACATGACTGCTGTTTCCCTTATTCGTCATCAGGGAGGTACCAGGAACTTCCATCTCCTCTTCCGGTGGGCCGAAGTCATGTTGCAGTCTCTTAACAGCAGTCCATCTCAGAGGGTCGCAGAACGTGACGGCAGACTACCTCAGCCGAAAACACCTGGATCCAGGAGAATGGTCCCTGAACCAAGAAGAGTTCCGACATATCGTGGACACCTGAGGCATAACGCAAGTAGACCTTTTCGCGAGCAGGTCAAACGCAAAATGCCAGAAATACTTCTTCCTCAACCCAAAAGACAAAGCCGGGAGGATGGACGCTTTCTCTCAAACGTGGAATATGGATCTGATCTGGCCTACGCCTTCCTTCCCACTCCTCTTATCCCAAGGGTCCTGCAGAAAATCCGGAGAAGTCACGTGACAGTTATACTAGTTGTCCTGTACTGGAAGAAGTGCGCATGGTTTCCCCTTCTGAACCTAGCTATTGCTGACCCAATCCGGCTCTCAGCCAGAGAAGATCTCCTGTCGCAGGGCCCAGTTCTGTGTCCCAACGTGCAGAAGCTGAATTTAACAGCCTGGATGTTGAGAAACAGATGCTACTAAACCAAGATTTGTCTGCCAGGGTAGTGTCAACTCTGTGTCAGAGCCGTAAGCTAGTAACCACCGCCATCTATAATAAAATATGGAAAAAGTTTACTTCCTGGAGGAAGCCGAAAGTTTCTTACTTTGACACCTCTATAACAAAGATTTTGGACTTCCTTCAGGAAGACCTGGAAAAAAAAACCTAAGCCCAGGGACCCTTAAAGTCCAGATTTCAGCCCTTTCGTGCTTTCTGGATCAGCCGTTAGCCGAACACAAGCTAGTGCGGAGGTTCATGAGGGTGGCGGAGAGGATAAGGCCAGTAGTCCATAGTTCGGTACCTACATGGGTTTTAAACCTAGTACTTAAAAGCCTCTGTAGGCCCCCCTTCGAACCCATAGAACAATCGTCGGTTAAAACACTAACCCTTAAAACGATACTCTTGGTTGCGGTTACGACGGCAAGACAGGTTAACGAGATCCAGGTCTTTTCATGCAGAACACCGTATTTATTAGTACTGGACGATAGGATCGTCTTAAAAATGGACCCCTTTTTCCTACCCAAAGTGGCCTCAAAGTTCCATAGACAGCAGGAAGTTATCCTTCCCTCCTTCTGTCAGAACCCCCGAAACAACAAAGAGAAAGAATATCACAGCCTGGACGTGAAAAGAGCCATTCTGCATTATTTAGAATGTACATCTCCCTTTAGAAAATCTGACAATCTCTTTGTTCAATTTCAGGGGCCGGGCAAAGGAAAGGCAGCTTCTAAGAGATTCATTAGCCGCTGGATAAAAACAGCAATCCAGCAAGCCTACTCTTCCAGCAACAAGGCGGTTTCGGCAGGACTGAGGGCTCATTCAACGAGAGCCGCATCGTGCTCTTAGGCAGAAAGGGCCATGGCTTCACCAGAACAGATATGCAGGGCGGCCACGTGGTCTACCCCACACACATTCGTGAAGCACTACAGGCTAAATACCGATCATTCCTCGGACATATCGTTCAGTAGAAAAGTCTTACAGGCGATAGTCCCACCCTAGGTTAGTAATTTGGTATGGCTCCATGTATTGACGTCATGATGACGCCGGGGAAAAGAATAGAATTTCTTACCGAAAATTCCTTTTTTCCGAGTCATCATGACGGCACGTCATTTACCTCCCTT
Organism: Eleutherodactylus coqui; assembly: GCA_035609135.1. NCBI lineage: Eukaryota > Metazoa > Chordata > Amphibia > Anura > Eleutherodactylidae > Eleutherodactylus > Eleutherodactylus coqui. Next base: position 225,565,830 of record CM069410.1, on the reverse strand, counting down.
TAAAAAAAAAAAAATCAATATATAATTATATATGTTTATTGATAAATGCGGTATTAATGCATAATACTTCTGTTTGGGTAACTCACCCCTCTTTTTTCTCACGTTTCAAAAAAAAAAAAAGAGATATGTGTTTAACGTGAACTAACAATGTTTTTTTCTTGAGTGAATAAAGGTTTTCATGATAGACCAGAATATGTCCATGTAAGTAATTTGTAAATAAGGAGATGGAATAACTCCTCCACAGTGCCACCTATTGAAAGCAGCATTCCTTCAAGTCAAAGGCCGACTTTTATACAAGTCTTGTTACAATGACTGGGAATTAAAAGCAAAGCCAGACCCCATGTACATACAGCTGTTTCCGGGTTATTGCCCATCATCAGTGTACAGTAGGAGTCTGGCTTTTGCTAGTGAGAGGCCAGGGACAGGGGTCAGAAACGCTCTTTTCTCCTTAGGAGAGCAACTATATACTATAAACTAAGTGAGGAGACTCAAATGGCCACGCACGCTCCTCTGGGTAATATGCAAATAAGGAGATGGAATAAATCCTCCACAGTGCCACCTATTGAAAGGCAGCATTCCTTCAAGTCAAAGGCCGACTTTTTATACAAGTCTTGTTACAATGACTGGGAATTAAAAGCAAAGCCAGACCCCATGTACATACAGCTGTTTCCGGGTTATTGCCCATCATCAGTGTACAGTAACAAGACTTGTATAAAAAGTCGGCCTTTGACTTGAAGGAATGCTGCCTTTCAGTAGGTGGCACTGTGGAGGATTTATTCCATCTCCCTTATTTGCATATTACCCAGAGGAGCGTGCGTGGCCATTTGAGTCTCCTCACTTAGTTTATAGTATATAGTTGCTCTCCCTAAGGAGAAAGAGCGTTTCTGACCCCAGTAATTTGTAAAACACTGAGGAATGGAAGGGAGGAGCAGCCTTTCAAGCCTCTTGCTTCCTGTCCCTACAAGGTCAGAGGGCAACCTCCATGTATTGCCGTCATGATGACTTGGAAAAAAGGAATTTTCGGTAAGAAATTCTATCCTTTTCAAGCTATCATATTGGTGAACTCTGATTAGTCAGGACCTGGAGTCAGCTAAGTAAGAAGAAAGAGGGGGCAAAGGAAAGAGAAAAAAAATAATGAAAAATGTGAAAAATAAAAAGCCTAAATAAAATAGAAAAAATAAAAGGATAGAAAAGGAAGATGATGAAAGACCAGGATGATAGAAATAAAAATGAAAAGTGGAAAAAGAAAGAAAGGGAAGGGAAATAGTAGAAGGAAGGGGGGGGGGGGGGGGGAGAGGAAACAAGAAAAAGAACAGAGAAGAAAAAGGGGGTGGGGTGGAGGAGTGAATAAAGAGAACTGCTGGTCCAGATTACAAAGAATAGGTGAACCTTGAAAAACTCATGTTTCCACAGCATAAATACTACTGCAAATCATTTTTATTAAACAATAACAAATGAAATCAATCAATAATGGACAACTGAACGGGATCAGACGTGGAAAGACAACCACCTACAAACAAAATAGGTGTACAAATCCCCTAAATAGACAGAATGCTTCAAGGATCCTAATTCTAAATATGCGGCATATATAAATATTCTAGATGGAGCCCCTCCTCTAGGTAATGGTGGTATGGGATCTATAATGCAATATTTAAATTGACTTACTGAATGGTTATATTCCACAAAATGTTTTGAGACAAGAAGTGTCATACCCCTAGTCCTGATGGTACTTTTGTGTTTAACCATTCTAGTCCTGTCTTCATTAGATGTCTCTCCCACATACAATGGGGGAAAAAGTATTTAGTCAGATACCAATTGTACAAGTTCTCCCACTTAAAAAGATGAGAGGCCTGTACTTGACATCATAGGTAGACCTCAACTATGAGAGACAACATGAGAAAACGCATCCAGAAAATCACATTGTCTGATTTTTAACAAATTTATTTGCAAATTATGGTGGAAAATAAGTATTTGCTCAATAACAAAAGTTGATCTCAATACTTTGTTATATATCCTTTATTGGCAATGACAGAGGTCAAATGTTTTCTGTAAGTCCTCACAAGGTTGGCACACACTGTTGCTGGTATGTTGGCCCATTCCTCCATGCAGATCTCCTCAAGAGCAGTGATGTTTTGGGGCTGTTGCTGGGCAACACGGACTTTCAACTCCCTCCAAAGGTTTTCTATAGGGTTAAGATATGGAGACTGGCTAGGCCACTCCAGGACCTCGAAATGCTTCTTATGAAGCCACTCCTTTGTTGCCCTGGCGGTGTGCTTGGGATCATTGTCATGCTGAAAGACCCAGCCACGTTTCATCTTCAGTGCCCTTGCTGATGGAAGGAGGTTTGCACTCAAAATCTCATAATGCATGGCCCTATTCATTCCTTCCTGTATACAGATCAGTCGTCCTGGTTCCTTTGCAGAGAAACAGCCCCAAAGCATGATGTTCCCACCCCCATGCTTCACAGTAGGTATGGTGCACTTTGGATGCAACTCAGCATTCTTGCTCTTCCAAACACGACGAGTTGTGTTTCTGCCAAACAGTTCTACTTTGGTTTCATCTGACCATATGACATTCTCCCAATACTCTTCTGGATCATCCAAATGCTCTCTAGCAAACTTCAGTCGGGCCCCAGACATGTACTGGCTTAACCCCTTAGTGACCAAGCCTGTTTGCGCCTTAATGACCAGGCCAAATTTTGGAAATCTGACATGTGTACTTTAACATATCATAACTCCGTAAAGGTTTTGCATATCCAAGTGATTCTGACATTGTTTTTTCACCACATGTTGTACTTCATTTAGGTGGTGAAAATAGTCCGATATAATTTGTGTATATTTATTAAAAGTGTCAATATTGGGAAAAGTTTGAAAAAATTATCGTTTTTTCACATTTTCTATTGTAATATATCAAATATGTGCAAACATACTGTACAAACTTTTGCTAAGATATATATTTCCATCTATTTACTTTATTCTGGACGCACATTTGAAAAACTTTTATGTTTTCTTTTAACCATTTAGGAGACGTACAAATTTAACATTACTTTTCAGAATTTTGAGGAACACTTTATTTTCCTGCACCAAGCCAAGATAGCAAAGGCTCATAGGTGTCCCAATAATAGATACCCCCACAAATGACCCTATTTTAAAAACTACACCCCTAATGTATTCACTAATGGGTGTCATGAGTATTTTGACCCCACAGTTTTTTTTCAGGAATTAATTCAATTTACAGGAGAAAAAGTAAAATTTGCATATTTTTGCAAATATGTCATTTTAAAGACATATTTATTTTCTATAGTTTACATGAAAATGAGGATTTACACCCCAAAATGGATCCCCCTGTTTGTCCTGTGTTCAGAAATATACCCAATCTGGCCCTAATCTTATATCTGAGTGCATAATGGGGCCCAAAATGAAAGGAGTAGTCAGTGTCTTTCAGAACAGAAATTTTGCTTGAAGGCGTTTTAGGCCCCATAGCACACATGTAGAGTTCTTGAGCACCCAAAACCATAGAAAACCCCCACAAATGACCCCATTTTGAAAACTAGACCCCTTAATGAATTTATCTAGGGGTGTACTGTCCATTTTGACCCCACAGTTTTTTAATAAATTCAAGCAAAGCAAAAGGAAAAAATTGTGATTTTCATTTTTTTGGCAATTCTGTCATTTTATAAACAGCTTTTTTTTTGTACAACACACATATAAATGAAGACTTGCACCCCAAAATGGATACCCCTGTTTGTGCTGTTTTCATAAATATACCCATTGTAGCCTCAATCCTATGTCCGCATGCACAACGGGTCCCCAAATGAAAGAAGTAATCGGTGGTTTTCAGAACATAGATTTTGCTTGAAGTCCTTTTAGGCCCCATAGCACACTTGTAAAGTTCTTGAGCGCCCAAAACAATAGAGAACCCCCACAAATGACCCCATTTTGAAAACTAGACCCCTTAACGAATTTATCTAGGGGGTTACTACCTATTTTGATGCCACAGTTTTTGAATGAATGTAAGCAAAAGGAAAAAATTGTGATTTTCATTTTTTTGGCAATTCTGTCACTTTAAAAACAGCTTTTTTTGTACAGCACACATGTGAATGAAGACTTGCACCCCAAAATGGATACCCCTGTTTGTGCTGTTATCAGAAATACACCCATTGTGGCCCTAATCTTATGTCTGGATGCACAACAGGGCCCAAAATGAAAGGAGCAGTCGGTGGCTTTTAGAACATATTTTTTTGTAGAGTTCTTAAGCGCCCAAAACAATAGAGAACCCCCAAAAATGACGTCATTTTGAAAACTAGACCCATTAACGCGTTCATCTAGGGGTGTACTGCGTATTTTAACTGTACAATTTTTGAATAGATCTAAGCAAAGCAGTAGGAAAAATCTATTTTCATTTTTTGGGCAATTGCGTCAATTTAAAAACAGGTTTTTTTGTACAGCACGCATATAAATGAAGACTTTCACCCCAAAATGGATACCCCTGTTTGTTCCGTGTTCAGAAACATACCCATTGTGGCCCTAATCTACTTACTGGACACATGGCAAGGCCTATAATGAAAGGAATACCCGTTGGATTTCAGGGTACAACTGAATAAATTCCAGGCCCCATTGCCCACTTATAGAGCCATTGAGCATCCAAAACGGTAAAGAACCCCCACAAATGACCCCATTTTGAAAACTAGACCCCTTAATGAATTCATCTAGGGGTGTACTGCGTATTTTGACCTGAGGGGAGATGAAGCGTAAGCTTTTTAAACTGTTTAAAACTTTTTTTAACTTTTTTTTAAACTTTTTTACACTTTTTTTTTTTACTTAACATGATCACTGTTATCCAAAGGATAACAGTGATCATGTCCCGGTTGAAATCTGTCTGCTCCTGGCTACACATGGCAGCCAGGAGCAGAGGTATTTTGAATTTCCCAGGGCTCGAGCCCCTCTGTGCACGCGCCCGATGTCAATCATCAGGCGCGCATGGGCAGAGGGGGACTTCGGGTCCTGGAACACCGGGGACATCGGCGGACCTGAGGTGAGTATTTTCACCTACCTTCATGGATCAGATCCATGAGGGGAGGTGAAACTTGTACTTTTTTTTCACTTTTTTTACTTTTTCGTGATCACCGCTTTCCATTGGATAGCGGCGATCACGGGGCCGGGGACCGCTCACCGCGGTCCCCAGTAACATCTCCTGGTTCCCGGCTACCTTCAGAAGAGTGGCGGCGGGTCCGAGAGGACTCCGTCACCGCAGAAGACCCCGGAGAAGGCGGGTGAGTAATTTCAGCTGCCCTGATGGATCCGATCCATCAGGGCAGCTGAATCTTTAACTTTTTAAAAACTTTTTTTCACTTTATTGCGATCGGCGCTATCCATTAGCCCCGCCCCCGTCCTGCCTCCTTTCATTGCAAATAGTGCAGAGAGGCGGAGAGGAGGCAGAGAGGGGGTGGGAGCTCAGTTCCTGCTCCTGGCTCTTCCATCCTCCCCCCCCCCTGCACATGAGTACGACGTGAAAACCGAGCCGATATACGTTCATGTGAATGTAGCCTAAAGAAGAAGCTACAGGTCTGTGAGACCCAGAAATCTTGCTTCTTTGTAGCTGACCAAATACTTATTTTCCACCATAATTTGCAAATAATTTTGTTAAAAATCAGACAATGTGATTTTCTGGATGTGTTTTCTCATGTTGTCTCTCATAGTTGATGTCAATTACAGGCCTCTCTCATCTTTTTAAGTGGGAGAACTTGTACAATTGGTATCTGACTAAATACTTTTCCCCCCCACTGTATGCCAACCCACACGGGCAGCTGATTAGGTATACTACATATGCAGACGTACAGGAATAGCGTTCCTTTTTGAATTGGACACCATGGTGCTTAAGGGTCTCAATCTAGAGTATTTATATATGCCGCATATTTAGAATTAGGCTCCTTGAAGCATTCTGCCTGTTTAGGGGATTTGTACCCCTATTTTATTTGTTTTGTTGGTAGGTGGTTGTCTTTCTACATTTGATCCCGTCCAGTTGTCCATTTTTGATTATTTTCATTTAAATTATTGATTAATAAAAATGATTTGCAGTACTATTTATGGTGTGGAAACGGGAGTTTTTCAAGGTTCATCTATTCTTTGTAATGTGGGCCAGCAGTTCTCTTTTTTTCCCCTCTTCCATCCTTTCCCCCCCTTTTTTCTTTTCTGTTCTTTTTCTTGTTTCCTTTCCCCCCACCCCCTTTTCCTTCTCCTATTACCCCTCACTTTCCCCCGTTTCCTTCTCTTTTTGATTTTCTTTTTTTATTTTCATTTCTATCATCCTGGTCTTTCATCATCTTCCTTTTCTATCCTTTTATTTTTTCTATTTTATTTAGGCTTTTTCATTTTTCATTATTTTTTCACCATTTTTTTTTTTCATTTTTTTTCATTATTTTTTCTCTTTCCTTTTCCCCCCCTCTTTCTTCTTACTTAGCTGTCTCCAGGTCCTGACTAATTGAGATCAGAGTTCGCCATTATGATATATGCATCAGCATGTTATATGCCTTGGTATGCAGTGGGCGTCAGCATTAGATAGCCTGCACGCACAGCCCTTCCTGGTTCTATATGCCACACAAAACATGAAGTGGCTGAATGGGACATGCTGCCACACACAAGATGGCGCCATACTGCGAGATTTGCCCAGATAACTTACGCAAACGCTGCATTAGGACACCAGTATCTGACGGATGGGCATGTAGGGATCAGCGTGGCAAAACAACATTTCATGTATGTTTGCTTGTGGGCTAGCTTGAAAAAGACCATTCAGGTCGAAACGTTGCTGCCTTCAGCCTTGTCTGTCATGGGAGAATAAAGAAATTTTGCACCCAGCAACTTGTATGCTGCCGCATTACTCGCAATGTGTGGATTCAGCAAGGAATATGTTCAAATTAGCCCTTTTGGGGGTAAATTGCTTCCCGACTCCCTAATGGCAATCAGACTGTTCCCTGGATCAACCCCTAATAGTTCCTACCTGCCTGTATACCCGGATTAACAATTAACCTAAAATTTATATCCTGTAATATCCTTCCCCTCTAGAAAGGCATCTAGTCCCCTTTTAAACTCCTCTATGGATTTTGCCATCACCACGTCCTCAGGCAGAGAGTTCCACAGTCTCACTGCTCTTACAGTAAAGAACCCCCTTCTGTGTTGGTGATGAAACCTGCTTTCCTCTAGACATAGTGGATGCCCTCTTGTTACCGTCGTAGTCCTGGGTATAAACAGATCGTGGGAGAGATCCTTGTATTGTCCTCTAATGCATTTATAGATTGTTATTTGGTCGCCCCTTAGCCGTCTTTTTTTCTAGAGTAAATAATCCCAATTTTGATGCCTCTCTGGGTATTCCAGTCCTCTTATTTCATTTATTAGTTTAGTTACCCTTCTTTGAACCCCCTCCAGTACTGTAGCATCTTTCCTGAGCACCGGTGTCCAGTACTGTACACAGTATTCCATGTGGGGCCTGACAAGTGCCTTATATAGTGGGAGGATAATGTTCTCATCCCTCGCCCCTATACCTCTTTTAACGCACCCCAAGACTTTATTAGCCTTTGCAGCAGCTGACTGGCATTGGTTACTCCAGTTGAGTCTACAGTCCACTAGTACCCCCAGGTCTTTTTCCATATCCCTTTTCCCTAGCAGTACCCCATTTAGTGTATATTGGTGACATCCGTTTCTCCTGCCCATGTGCATAACCTTACATTTATCATTATTGTACTTCATTTGCCATTTTTCTGCCCAAGCCCCCAGTTTATCTCGGTCCGTTTGTAGCCGTACGTTGTCCTCCGTTGCATTAATTATATTGTATAATTTTGTATCGTCTGCAGATACTGATATTTTGCTGTGCAGCCCCTCTATCAGGTCATTGATAAATATATTGAACAGAATGGGGCCTAATACTGAACCCTGTGGCACCCGCTAGTGACGATGGCCCAATCAGAGTATGAACCATTTTTAATTTTTGGTTGGAGTGGTTGAGGTCACTGCACGTACAAGGAGGGGAGTTGTGAGGTCACCGTATGTACAGTGGGGGAGTGGTTATGGTCACCGTATGTACAGTGGGGGAGTGGTTGAGGTCACTGTGCGTGCAGGAGGGGGGGGGGTAGAGTGATTTAGGTCACTACAGGTACAAGGGGAGGTGGTTGAGGTTACTGTATGTACTGGAGGGGGGAGTGGTTGAGATCACTGTATGTACAGTGGGGGAGTGTTTGAGGTCACTGCACATACAGAGAGGAAGTGGTTTAGGTCACTGTGAGTACAGGAGGGGGGTAGAGTGGTTTAGGTCACTACAGGTACAGGGGTAATGGTTGAGGTCACTATACATACGAGGTAGAGTGGTTGAGGTCGTTACATGTACAGGGGGGAGTAGTAGTCAAGGTCGTTGCACGTACAGGGGGAGTAAAGTGGCTAGGGTCACTGTGCATACACGCAGGGGAGTTGTTGAGGTCACTGCACATAAAGGTGTTAGAGTGGTTGAGGTCACTGTATGTACAGTGGACGAGTGGTTAAGGTCACTGCAAGTACAAGGAGATGTTAAAGTGGTTGAGGTCTGCATGTACAGTGGGAGAGTGGTTGAGGTCACTGCACATACAGGGGTGGAGTTGTTGAGGTCACTGTGTGTACAGTGGGGGGGGGGGCGGTTAAGGTCACTACTTGTACGGGGGGGGGGTACAGTGATTGGGGTCATTGCACGTACAGGGGGAGTGGGTGAGGTCACTGCACCTTCAGGGAGGGGCTGAAGTGGTTGAGGTCACTGCACACATCGGGGGAGTGGTTGATGTCACTGCACAAACAGGGAGGGGAGTTGTTGAGGTCACTGCACATTCAGGGGTGGAGTTGTTGAGGTCACTGTATGTACAGTGGGGAAGTGGTTGAGGTCACTGCACATACAGGGAGGAGTTAAAGTGGTTGAGGTCACTGCACACGTAGGGGGGAGTGGTTGAGGTCACTGCACATGTAGGGGGGAGTGGTTGAGGTCACTGCATGTACAGGGAGGGAAGTTGTTGAGGTCACTCTATGTATGGGGGTAGAGTGGTTTTACCTTCACATAAGCTGACCCTCTTGAGACCAACAGCATAAACCGCACCGCCAGCCTGACTTTTTACTCCACTCGCCTCCATAGCTGCAGTCACAACGCTGATTCATGGGGCTTGGTGTGGGCATGGGAGTTGTTTCCCGTGTGTCCGGCGTACACGTGCCGCAGGTTCATCGTTGTACACGGTTAGTCTTAGGTGAAGGCTTCACAGCGACTTTGGTCATGTGACCAGAATACATGGGGGACATCTTGTGCTGCTATTTTATAGGTGTAACATTTTTTGAGGTCCGTTGTGGCAGTGAATGATGCCGTCAGTGCCGGGCGCTGACGGCATCCTTCACTGGTCTCTGATATGACTGTAAGGACGGTCCTTAGGCAGGTTTGATTGGGCTGAAAAAAAACCAAGTCACAATCTGCCCATATAAACTTGCCACTCGCAGTTTATTTTATTACATGTAAGGGAGATGGAATAATACCCCCACAGCGCCACCTATTGGAAGGCAGCATTCCTTCAAGCCAAAGTTAGACTCTTTATACAAGCCTTGTAACAATGACTGGGAATTAAAAGCCAGACTCCATGCACAGACAGCTGTTTCAGGGTATTTTCCCTTCCGTTTTGCATGCTTTAAGCATAATGTTTGGATAAGCCATCCAGTAGAAAAATCAGGCTGACAACCACAGGAGCTGACAATCTAGAAGAAGACAAGGTGTAACACTGCATATGGCCACTAGAGGGCAGGCGTGGACAATGAATCTTGCTTTATGTTCCCGGGGCTTACAATCTAAGGACGCGGTCACAAGGGCGTATTTTCTGGCTGTATTTTTTTACTGTCGGCACACGAACCCATTGAATTAAATGGGAACAAATAAAACCAGGGTGCACATTTCTATTGCTGACCCCCTTTTCTTTCTTTTTTTGTACAAATATTGTGAAGTTTTGGCTACCTTCCCTTGGTCGTGCACACCTGCCACCCATTTACCTTCTGTCCCTCCTATTGGACCATATAAATGGTATCCTACCTTCCCTGGTTTTATTTGTAGGCTTAGTCCCAAGAGAGGAGCATTCTGAGAGGTAGGAACTCAGCTTTCCCAGGTTGAGATTTACCACCTGGTATTAGCGTTAGGACCCATCTAAGCTTGGTCACCTGGACGTTGGTAGATGGGCCAATGTAATTTGATCAAATTATATACGCAGAACCTTGCATTATTTAATGTGGTTAGAGTATTGATATAGGCATGTATACCTCTGATAGGAAATTTATTTTGCGTGCTGTTGCCATTTTTGGTTTCTGTTTCATGTCCATTGTGACAAACTGTCTGTCGCTGCGGTCTTCCTGGCATAAACATGCCTCCGCCGGTTGTAGTCTGCGCACCGCAGGAGCTTACAATCTACCACGTCATGTTACAGGGCCTCTTAGGTCAAACATTGACTACCTGCCACTTGGTGGCGCTGCAGAGGCGTTATACCATCTCCTGTATGGATGGCGCTATTGCCAGCACCGGTATGTGACAAGCACTCATGGAGGAATGAAGCTTTATGGTGCCCTGCTCCCCCATTATAACATGTTCCTGCTGGTCACAAGAGCTGACACTCTGTAGCCCTCCAGGTGGTGGTGGAGTCAGCAAGAGACGTCTAGACGAAAGCACAGAACACCTGGCGGTAGGGAAGTCATGTGACTAGAGTGTCAGCTATGTAGTCCAGACGCTGAACGCAGCAGCAGTGTGTGACTAATGTGCCGTCATCCTACCACACCTGATGGAGCAGCTCAGTGTCGGGCCTCCCGCACACGGGCGGAATTTTGCTGTGGATTCCAGAGCGGGGGTCCGCAGCAATAACCCTTCATAGTACGCTATGCAAAAAAGATTCTTCATGTGCATGAGCGGAAACCAATTGCGGTTTCCGCTTACGGATGAAAAATCGCAGCATGCTCCATTTTTCTGCAGTGTCCACACGGACAGTTTCCATTCAAGCCAATAGAAGCCGTCTGACCTGCGGCCCGTCCGCAACTGACATTGCGGACACAGAGTTTAAAAAAATCTGTACTGCACATGTCCGACAGCGGGTCATGCAGACCATCCGCAGTACAGAGAAGCTAGAAGAAGACAACAAGTACGCAGGGTCACCCGCCGCGGTTCACGACCAGGTTCCATGCGGGATTCCTCACACGAAATACGTGCACGCCAGTCATGTGTGTCACACTTGTCATAGACTCCGCAGCCTGTCACCCACTGGCCTCACAAGAGCTTAGGACAAGCTCTGTTAGTTCTGCAGGGAAAGCCGCTCGTCCTACTTCACACGGCTGTCGCTCTATCAGCGCTACCAACATGCTTTTCGTGTCATTTTAAAGCGAAGATTCTTAGCTAAGAGACGTGTACAACTCCCTCCATCACACTGAGCACGTATTGTATTCTGCGGCGTTGTGCGCTGGTGTCACATGCACACTGTATGGTGCTATTATGCACACTGTGGCAGTATGTGGGAGCTGTGATTGTATTATAGGCACTGTAGTATTATTTAGTGTGTAATTGTTTTACATGGGCACTGTGTGGTGGTATGACTGGCACTCTGGTGGTATGATGGGCTTTATATTGTTGTACAATGGGCACTGTGTTGTGGTTCTATGGGCACTGCGAGGTGGTATGATGGGCACTGTGAGGTGGCATGACTGGCACTCTGTGGTAGTATGACTAGCTCTGTGTGGTGGTATTACACCAAAGGTATGCTGTTAGTGCTTTTTGTAAAAGAAACTGTTCATAGTCTCCTAAAATGGTAAAACAGAATAAAAGCTGTAGAAATGTGGGGATGCGATAATCAATGTGACCGTAGAATAAAGGGAACATAATATAGCAGATGGGAGCGACGTAAAAATACATCAGGTGTACAGCGGACAACGGGGTCTGGCAGGGGGATGTCACCAGGTGTAGAGCTGACAACGGGGTCTGGCAGGGGGATGTCACCAGGTGTAGAGCTGACAACGGGGTCTGGCAGGGGGATGTCACCAGGTGTAGAGCTGACAACGGAGTCTGGTAGTGGGATGTCACCAGGTATAGAGCTGACAACGGAGTCAGGGGGGGAGGCTGTCGCCAGGTGTAGAGCTGACAACGGGGTCTGGCAGTGGGAAGTCACAAGGTGTAGAGCGGACAACAGTGTCTGGCGGATGGATGTCACCAGGTGTAGAGCTGACAACGGGATCTGGCGGGGGGATGTCACCAGGTGAAGAGCTGACAACGGGGGTCTGGCAGTGGGATGTCACCAGGTGTAGACCTGACAACGGGATCTGGCGGGGGGATGTCACCAGGTGTAGAGCTGACAACGGGATCTGGCGGGGGGATGTCACCAGGTGTAGAGCTGACAACGGGGTCTGGCAGTGGGATGTCACCAGGTGTAGAGCTGACAACGGGGTCTTGGGGGGGGGTGTCACCAGGTGTAGAGCTGACATCAGGGTCTGGCAGGGGGATGTCATAAGGTGTAGAGCTGACAACAGGGTCTGGCAGGGGGATGTCACCAGGTGTAGAGCTGACAACGGGGTCTGGCAGTGGGATGTCACCAGGTGTAGCGCTGACAACATCTCATAGATGTGTGGAGGGATTTGCTTCCAAACCTGTACGAGAGCCTTATATAGTGATAGAAGATGATGGGCATGTACTGGAATGTCTCTGTACCCATTGCTGGAGGATGGACTTCAGTATAACCAATTATCCTTGTCCTTCCCCACAGAAAACACTCGCACCAGTGTCTGGCAGGGGGGTTGTCACCAGGTGTAGAGCTGACAACAGGGTCTGGCAGTGGGATGTCACCAGGTGTAGCACTGACAACGGGGTCAGGCGGGGGGGGGGGGGGGGACAGCAGATAGAGGATGATGGGCATGTACTGGAATGTCTCTGTACCCATTGCTAGAGGATGGACTTCGGTATAACCAATTATCCTTGTCCTTCCCCGCAGAAAACACCCACACCAGTGTCTAGCAGGGGGGATGTTACCAGGTGTAGAGCTGACAACAGAGTCTGGTGGTGGGTTGTCACCAGGTGTAGCGCTTACAACAGGGTCTGGCAGTAGGATGTCACCAGGTGTAAAGTTGATAATGGGGTCTGGCAGTGGGATGTCACCAGGCATAGAGCGGACAATGGGGTCTGGCGGTGGGATGTCCCTAAGTGTAGAGCTGACAACGGCGTCAGGCGGGGGGATGTCCACAGGTGTATAACTGACAATGGTATCTGGCGGTGGGATGTCACGAGGTGTAGAACTGACAACGGGGTGTGGCAGGGAAATTTCATCAAGTGTAGAGCTGACAACAGGTCTGGTGGTTGGATGTCACCAAGTGTAGAGCTGACAACCGGGTCTGGTGGTTGGATATCACCAGGTGTAGAGCTGACAACAGGGTCTGGTGGTGGGATGTCACCAACCAATCAGTACAGACATCACAGCTTCTGGACCTTCCAGAGTCTACTGTTGGCCATGTTATTGGGAGATGGTAGCCATCCGGTGTGTGCGGGGCAGCCACATTCAGGGAGACCTCGTAAACTAACAGAACGTGGATAACGAAGCCTTGTACCAGCTGTGAAGACATCACATACAATATCTGCCCTTGCTCAGGGGTTCTTACTGGCCATTGGACATCCATTAGTACCAGAACCATCCGTAGGGAACGGCATGTGAACGGTTAGTGTGGACGAGCGGCTGCACACAACATCACAGCAGTGAATGCACAGCGACGCCTGCGATGGGGCTCGGAGCGACGGACTGTAAGTGTGTGGAAGCAAGCAAGTATTGTGGATGAATCACAGTAACCATCTTTTTATCGGATGGCGCTCTTGGGTGTGACGGTTGCCTGGAGAGTGGTTTCTACGTGACTGCACCATCCCAATATTGAAGTTTGGAGGAGGTTCTGTTATGGTGGTGGTGGTGGGGTTCTGCTGGAAAGGACAAGGATAATTGGTTATAGTGAAGTCCATCCTCTAGCAATGGGTACAGAGACATTCCAGTACATGCCCATCATCCTTCATCACTATCTGAGGCTCTCACACAGGATTGGAAGCAAATCCCTCCACACATCTATAAGAATTTAGTAGAAAGCAGCCGCGGAGGGTGTCTACAGTCATTGAGGCGCCCAACACTGAAAAATATGAATAACATCCAATTTCACCCCCTTCTATGCCCCAATACGTCTGCCAACACAGTGCAGATACTTCAAACTGGTTCCTATAAATACCAGAACTCCCATAAAATACAAGATGTCATATAGATAAAAAGGGGAAACAATTTACTGGCTCTTAAGACTAGAATTAGTTACCATGGGGTTAAAATGTGACTGAGTTCTTTATGTGAGACAGAAATTCAAAATCTACAATAAAAAACTGATATTTATGAAAAGGTTTTTCCAATGTTAACGTGCCTAATAGGGGGTTAAAATCTCCCTATAACTCAGCCCCCACAGGGAGAAATAGGTCGGACACTGACTTATAGGGAAGTTGTCTTCCAATAGTCAGCGCTCCAGAGACATTATACCATCCGCTATTTGCATACCAAGGTTCCCAGAGAGCACTGCATGGCCTAGAAGTCTCCCTGTGTCAACCTGGTGTTCTCCACAAGGAGACACAGTCCCCCCCTGACTCATAGCACTCCCCATACTGTTTACCTATCAGCGGTCACCTACTGTCAGCCCAGCGGCGTAGCTCAGAGGACTAAAAGCAGGTGACAGATTTCCTTTAAGGGCGCATTTTCTTTTATCTCCACATTTTGAGAGCCGTAATGTTTTTTTGATTGTGTCTTCACAGCCGTATGAAGGGTCATTTTCCGGACCTGAGTTTTTTTTTAATGGTGCCATTTTGGGGTATGTGATGAATTGTGCAGCTTGCATTTTTTTTTGTTTAAAGGGGTTGAAAAAAACAACAATTCTGCCATTATTTGTAGACGTTACGGCTTTTGCCATGCTGAGTCAATTACAGGATAACTTTTTGAGACGGCGCAGGACGATTACTGCAATACTGATATTGAACTCTTTTATGCTTTATAATAATAAAAAAATATATATTTTTGTGTTTCTCTTGGTTGTTTCTTCTGCACTGACACATCCCAGGACCCGTAACCTTCCTATTTCTCCATGGTAGCGGCTGCTGGATGGCTTGTTTTTAGCAGGACAAGTTCTGGTCGTCAGCGGTGGTGCTCCGGAGAACTTACAACTCTCAAATTTTTTAGGAGCAATGGGACAAATAAAAACCAGCAATTCTGATATAGTTAAAACATCCACCTCATACTGTGTCCCCCTTCTGTGCCGCCTGGATGCCCAGACTCCAGCAGACCACTGAGGAGTCCTGTGCTATCAGCCCCAGATCCTGTAAGTTGCTTGGTGTGGCCTCCATAGATTGGAGGAGATCTGGAGGAGAAGTCATCACCTTCATCTCTCCGGCCGGTTCATCAGCAGTCCCTGCAGTGCGGAGCATTATCCTGCTGAGGGCGCTGCCATTAGGGAAACCTGCTGCCATGAAGGGAGTTGTTGTCTGTACAATGTAAGGTAGGTGGTACCTGTCACATTCACATAGTCTCACTGGGTAAGTGACACCTAGCCGTCCACATGCTGCCAGGACCCAAGTACCCAGCAGGACATCACCCATCACACTGCTCCCTCCTGGCTTGTCTTCTTCCCTTCCTGGTGCCATCTCTTCCCAGGTAAGTGACGCTCCCGGCACATGATGTAAGATATGATCCATCAGACCGGCCACTTTCTTCCATAGCTCCAGTTCTGATGCCCATCATAGACACTTTCGGTGTTGGACAGGGGTCACATGGGTGCTCTGATCTGTCCGCCGCCCCCGTACACAGCGAGCTGCGATGTCCTGTGTGATCCGACACCTTTCTATCACCACCAGCAGGGCCGTCATCAGTAATGTGTCCTACAGTCGCTCTTCTGTGAGAATTCGCTCACACATTGCTGCGCTTCACCAGTTGTCCTTTCTTGGACCACTCACCAGCTTTCTTGCTTCTAACATCAATTTCAAGAACTGATGTAACACTTCCTGCTTGATATCTGTCCATCTTTATCTGTTTAGTCGGGGCAACTCTCAGACACTTCATGGATGAGCCCTCTGCACGCAGCTATGTTCTTTCAAGCCAGCGCTGTCTTTGGTGGCTGCGGTCTTCTTCTGCTGCTGACCACTCCAAGCATTATCCATGTTTGTAATGAATTGGCTGGCATTATGCGGCAGAAGTAGGAGAGTCTCTGTTTCGTAATTTTGTCCAACCTTCGCAGTCAGAAAGGCAATTGGTCTCCCCTTCCCCTCGACCAGAGATGTGATGTAAATAACCCACTTTCCTTATTCTTCCCTACTCGTCCATGTCATTTAGAATTAGCACGAGGATACCAAATTATGAGACCATTTACTTATAATGAAGTCTAAGGAAAATCATTCACCTAGGCTGGGTTCTCACAGACACTCCGGATCCAAGATTCCAATTAGGGAAAAATCTTTTAATAAGGATTATTGGTCGTGTGAAGGTCCTAGCCCGATATGAATTATATTTTCGGAATCAGGCGGGCCAGCTGAATAAAACACATCTAAATACATTGGGGTGCGAGCCCCAAAACACCCCCAAATGGTGTATCTGCATACCTGGTTATAATTTCCGTGTCGCGTTTGATATAGCTGAGTAGATGAAAACATAACTGGAAATGTGTCAGGCATATATTCCCGATTGGAGGATCTCCTGCAGAGATATGGCCAAAATGGGAAATTATGGTTTCTTATGTATGCATTTACCACGTCCTTCTCTGAATAATCTCAGAGGGGTGGGGGGAAAGGGGTGTTCTGGGGAAACTTAAAAACTTGGTGGTCAGAGAGGTCTAGTATCAGACCCTTAGATATATACACATGGATTTTCCCAATTCCAGTGACTATGCACAATCAGAACCTTGGACCGAACAAACCTGGTATCTTTATTTCCTCGTTTTATTTTAAGTACCGTCTGTTGTGTATACCTGTAAACCTTATCTCCACTGTAACATCGTCTTCTGTGTGTATATATATATATATATATATATATATATATATTTAGCACTGCAATCCGCAATTTATTAGTCAAACTTTGTCCGCTTTAAAACACACCATAACTCCAAAGATTGTGTTAATAATTCATAAGTGTGGGTTCCAGCTTACCTGGAAAACAAAAGATGGTGACATGAGGGGACAGACAGACCTGCAGAGGCGGCAGCTTCCAGGACCTCTGATGATGTCACGTCCTGTGATTCCCTGTGTGGGAGGAGTCAGGGATCATATGACCATGGGGGAGCTCAGTAAATGTAGGACTCTGCTGTGTTCTGTGTGTTGGAGCTGTGAGGGTCAGGATGGATGGATGGATGGATGGAGTGAGAGAGTGAGTGGAGCTGTGGGGGTCAGGATGGATGAAGTGAGAGGAGCTGTGGGGATCAGGATTAGAGATGAGCGAACGTACTCGTTTCGAGTACTTACGCACCCGAGTACCGCCATTTTCGAGTACTTCAGTACTCGGGTGAAAAGATTCGGGGGGGGGGGCGGGGAGAGGCGTGGCGGTGTGCGGGGGGTAGCAGCGGGGAACAGGGGGGAGCCCTCTCTCTCTCCCTCTCCCCCCCACTCCCCACTGCTACCCCCCGTTCCGCCACGGCGCCCCCCGAATTTTTTCGCCCGAGTACGGAAGTACTCGGAAATCGCGGTATTCGGGCGAAAAAAGAGGCGTGGCCGAGCACGTTCGCTCATCTCTAATCAGGATGGATGTAGCAGAGCTGTGTGTGTGATGTCTGGGGATCAGGATGGATGTAGCAGAGCTGTGTGTGTGATGTCTGGGGATCAGGATGGTTGTAGTGGAGCTGTGTGTGTGATGTCTGGAGATCAGGATGGATGGAGTAGAGCTGTGTGTGTGATGTTGTGGGGATCAGGATAGATGTAGCGGAGCTGTGTCTGTGATGTGTGGGGATCAGGATGGATGTAGCGAAGCTGTGTGTGTGATGTCTGAGCGTCAGGATGGATGTCCGTCCAGCCCTGCAGTGACAGTATTGGGACCCGAGGATGAGAGCAGAGGAGCAGTAAATGTGGTACAAAGAGGTATGTACCATGTACTGCATGTAATCTTGTATGTTTAGGTGGTATACGTTATACCAGCTGTACATATATTTTATGTACAGGACATATCCAGGTTATATCAGCATCACTATATACAGGGGATGTATATCTCCTGTATATAGTGATATGGAGCATGCTGATATAACCTGGGTATCTCCTGTATATAATTATATATGTACTACTGGTATAAGCTAGACATCCCTTGTATATAGTGATGTGGAGCATGCTAGGGTAACCTGGTATATCACTATATACAGAAGCTGTACACACATAATAATATACAGGAGATACCCAGGTTACGGCTCCTTCACACGGGCGAGCGCGATATGTGAATTACGGCCCAATATCGCACTCCCCACCATGTGAAAGCCCTGTGGATGCAAGGAGTTTTCATGTGAAAACAGCCACGCATCACTGCAGGGATGGAGGGAATCCCCACCACAGCTGTCACAGCCGCAGCAGAGGATTGAGAGCTTAGTATCTATTTTTTGGCTTTTTTTTTAGATGTTTTTGCTTAGACTTCTCAATGAATAATGGCAGAAAAAAATGCATGCTAAACATAAGTAAACAAATAGTCTCCACCCAAAAAACACCTGTGAAAAACTATTGTGTCCATTAAAAAATGTTGACATTTTTTATTTCCATTTTTGGAGGGGAAAAATAAATCACCCAAAAATTGATGGTTCAGGGAAACCATAAAAGAAATGTATCATCCGTATTCTTTTTACTAAGGAAAACAAGATAGTAAGAAACATATTCCCTTTTTTTCCTATTTTTATTTTCTCATTATAGATTTTCTTTTCATTCTATTGTCTGTACACGACCATCTTCTCTTTACTGCAGTTCACAACATTTAGAGAAATGCTGTACTCATGGGCCTTTCACACAGTGGACAGAAGCTGACCTATTAATTTCTACGGGAGACTATTCCAGCGTGCACTGTAACCTGTGCAGGGAGGGGGAGGAGGTGAGCTGTGACTATCACTTTAGCCTTAAGATTCTTGTTAACGTTATGTGTTTCAGTAGCATCGTGTGAGAGGCGTTTTTCAAAAAAAATTTCGGCATCGGGTACCACCTGACCTTGCTACGCCACTGGTTCAGGATCTTCCTGCAGATCTGAGATTGTTGATACTTCTTCCACTTGACTTCATCTGCATTGCATTCCCTGAAGATGGCCTCTGCTTACAGGCTGCACAGTCAGGAGATTAGATGTGGTCTTAGCCTTTCCTAATTCTGAACCATGGTGTGCCCTCATTGGAGGTCCTGACCGCAGCCTCTGGGGGGTCTTCATATAACAACTCTACAAGTTGCCCCAGATATCTCGGGAATCCCATTTGTTTTGGGCGGCCAAAGGCTTTGCTGTATAGATAAAGCACATGTCCACCCCCTTCTGGTATTCCCCAGCCTTCCATGATGCATCAGAGGTTTATAATTTGGTCTCTTGTTCCTCTTCCTTTATGTAAACCGGTTTGTTCCTCAGGGAGTTGCTGTTCCGCTATCCGCTACCTGCCGGATATATCCCATAGCATCCTCTTCACCTACGCCAGGGGAGCTTACAATCTAAATCCTGCCCAAATACACTAGGGTAGTACCCACCTGTAGGAACCATTACTAAAGTGGGCTTCAGCACTATTAGTGATGTCATCCATAGGAGCTCAATCTCCAGCATTTATCCACCTGCAGGGGGCGCAGTACTAATGGCAGCAGCGCCACCAGCATCTCACATATATGGCAGCCAAGAAACTTTGTTGATAAGGAATTGTTGACATCTAGGACAACGGTGGGAAACGTCGGCTCTGTACGGTCCCACCTGTCAGTCCTTTAGCTGGTGGGATGTACAAGGAGCCCCTTCAGAGGGGTGTGCAGGTCAGGGGGGTCAGGCCTGGGGTTGTTGCATAGGAACATACAGACATATAGTGGGAACCTCCAGAGGCAGGAAACCGGCTGCTTCCTCCCTTGCATGCTGCACAAACATGCGGATCCTGTTATTGTCACCAAAGCTGGAGAGCAAGCACGGCGGGCACAGGATACAGCCATCACAGACCAGAGTGGGGGGGACTGCTGGACAGCGGGGCATAGCCATAATGACTGCGGACCAGGGGGCACAGGACACAGCCTCAGGGGTGCACTGCTATGATCACAGACCGGGGGGCAGAGGATGAGGCCACAGGGGTGCACTGCCATAATCACAGACCAGCTGGCACAGGACAAGGCCACAGGGGTGCACTGCTATAATCACAGACCAGGTGGCACAGGACGAGGCCACAGGGGTGCACTACTGTAATCACAGACTGGGTGGCACAGGACGCAGCCACAGGGGTCCACTGCTATAATCACAGACCCAGGGGCACAGGACCAGGCCACAGGGGTGCACTGCTATAATTAAAGTACAGGGGGGCACAGGACGCGGCGACGGGTGCACTGCTATAATAACAGTACAGGGGGGCACAGGACGCGGCGACGGGTGCACTGCTATAATCACAGTACAGGGGGGCACAGGACACTGCCACAGGGGTGCACTGCTATAATCACAGTACAGGGGGGCACAGGACACTGCCACAGGGGTGCAATGCTATAATCACAGACCATGGAGTACAGGACACAGCCACATGGGTGCACTGCTATAATCACAGTACAGGAGGATACAGGACACTGCCACAGGGGTGCACTGCTATATTCACAGACCAGGTGGCGCAGGACCAGGCCACAGGGGTGCACTGCCATAATCACTGACCAGGTGGCACAGGACGAAGCCACAGGGGTGCACTACTGTAATTACAGACTGGGTGGCACAGGACGCAGCCTCAGGGGTGCACTGCTATAATCACAGGACGAGGCCACAGGGGTGCACAGCTATAATTACAGAACAGGGGGGCCAGGACACGGCGACAGGGGTGCACTGCTATAATCACAGTACAGGGGGGCACAGGACACTGCCACAGAGGTGCAATGCTATATTCACAGACCAGGTGGCACAGGACAAGACCACAGGGGTGCACTGCTATAATCACAGACAAGGTGACAAAGGACACGGCCACAGGGGTGCACTGCCATAATCACAGACCAGGTGGCACAGGACGAGGCCACAGGGGTGCACTGCTATAATTATAGCACATGGGGGCACAGTACTCAGCCACAGGACTGCACTGCTATAATCACAGACCAAGAGGCACAGGACGCGGCCACAGGGGTGCACGGCTATATTCACAGTACAGGGGGGCACAAGACGGGGCCACAGGAATGCACTGCTGCAGTGTTTGAGGATCGGGCCCTAGCCTAGGAGACGGGGAAGATGAGTTTTAGACCTTGTCACAGTGGCTCTACCGTCTCCCACCCGGAGAGTAACCAGGGACACGTCCAAGGGGCCATGGGCAGGCTATTAAGTAGGAAAACCCAACAGTGGTTTACCTGTAGTCCTTTTGTCACGGGTGACGCCACCGTTTCGTCCTCCGCGGTGAATTCTTGATGATGGAATAAATGATCCACAAACACAGGGAGACTTACTTGGGAAATTCACACCAGCAGGAAAATGGTGCAAAATCACAAAGTGGTGTGACAGGGAGGAAATCACAGGATATCAGAAGCTACAGTCCTAGTTATCTGTAGTGTTCTGTTCCCGGTACAAACTCCTTCACACTCACCAGCTCTCTACCGGTCGGCACTCACATTTGGCAGACAGGCATTCCATGCTGCATGGTGGTTCTAGTCTTTCTCGCCTCTCCTCAGTGGTTCAGGATACCACTGGCATCTCCTGGGTAAAGTACGCCCAGGGAAGGCTGAGGATACCTTTCAGCCTCGTCTATTCCGGTGCACACAGAACTGATGGTGTCTGTGTGGCTCACTTGCAGCTCCACAAACGCTCCTTACTCTTGTAAGATCAGAACAGAAGATTTTTGCACACACCTTGCAATCACATATATGATGCACGATCACATGACAAACAACAAGATACATTTCTCAGAGATCTCACATACCAGTTAACCCATTCAGCGCTGCGGAATAAGTTGTCCCTATACAAATAAAGCTTATTATTATCATATTTAGGCCTAATTCCCACAGGTGGATTTCCGCAGTGTATCACGCGGTGGAAATCCGCGGCGTTTCCCCGCAGCTATTAGATTCTATTGAACCAAATAGCGCAATGCTCATGGTGCGGAAATCACCCGTAATCATTCTATTTGCCGCGGGCATACATGCGGACGGCTTCCATTGCCATCAGTGGAAGCCGTCCGTCACGCTATCTTCCGTCATGCGCTGTACTGCGCATGCACGCTGGAGCGGGAATGCGGGACATTGGGCAGCAGATCCGGAGGTGAGTATGGGGTCTCTGGGGGGGGCGCCGTGACGGACTCCGCTGTGGAATTCTGCTTGCGGAGCCCATCATGGCCATGGGCACTAGGACTTATACAACATAGAAGACACTGACAACACACAGGCACAAGACAAATGCATTCATATATTATGGAGGGGCCCAGTTAACTCCGGGCCACTGCTATAATCATAGTACAGGGAGGCACTGCTATAATTACAGTACAGTTCATGTGAACTAGCCCTTAGGGCGCCCACCCACTGGCGATTTTTTTTTCTTTGCGTTTTGCGTTTTTTCTCAAGAGCAATTAGAATTGAATGTACTCCTGTCCACTGGCGTTTTTTTTTTGCGTTGCGTTGCGATTTTTAACATAGGAACTGTCAGTTGCATATGTGTCCTTATTTTTCTCCTAATGCACCCATGAAAGTCAATGGAAATTAATGGAAAAGCCGCGAAAACGCGGCGTTTTTCATGCACGAAAATCGCAAACGCCAGTGGGTGGGCGCCCTTAGAGGCAGACACATAATCCACCAGGTGTAGCTGAGATGCACTGCATAGTGTAGATGTGGAACACTCTGATTGTGGGTAAGATATTCAGCAAGGGATCTTCCTACGATTAATAAAGATGATTTTGGGGTGGCAGGATGATCCAGAGATTTTCCACTTTAATAGGCAATATTGGGATGGTCGCCATCCTCCAGAGATCCTGTCACACAGTGTATAGTCGCCATCCTCCGGAGATCCCATCACGCAAAATTGGCATAATGTAGTATATGGTTGCCATCCTCCAGAGATCTCTCTAAAAAGAATATAGACACCATCCTATGGAGATCTCTTCACGCAGTATATGTTCGCCATCCTCTGGAGATCTCAGCACTCAGTATATAGTCGACATCCTCCAAAGATACTGTCACGCAGTATGGGGATGGTCACCATCCTCTAGAGATCACATCACGCAGAATTTTGTCACCATTCCTCTTAAGATCCTGTCCCGCAGTATTGGGATGTCGTCATCCTCCGGAGATCCCGTCACGCAGTATATGGTAGCCATTCTCCGAAGATCCCGTCACACAGTGTTGAGATAGTTGCCAACCTCTGGAGATCCTGTCACGCAGAATTGGGATGGTCCCCATCCTCCAAATATCTCTTTACGCAGAATTGGGATGGTCGCCATCCTCCAGAAATTCTGTCATGTCGTATATGGTCGCCATCCTTCGGATATCCCATCACGCAGCATTGGGATGGTGGCCATCCTTCAGGTACTGCGTCACACAGTACTACAATGGTGGTAATCCTCCAGAGATCCTGTCACCCACCTTTGGATGTTTGCCATCCCCCAGAGATCCCCTCATGCAGTATATGGTCACTATCTTCCGGAGATCTCATCACGTAAAATATAGACACCATCCTACAGAGATCTCATCACGCTGCATATGTTCGTCATCCTCTGGACATCTCTGTACACAGTATATGGTCGCCATAATACAGAGACCCTGTTATACAGAATATAGTCATCGTCCGGAGATCTCGTCACGCAGAGTTGGGATGGTCACCCTCCTCCGGAGATCACGTCCCGCAGTATGGGGATGGTCACCATCCTGTAGAGATCCCGTCACGCAGAATTTAGTCACCATTCCTCTGAGATCCTATCATGTAGTATATGGTCGCCATCCTCTGAAGATCCAGTCCCGCAGTATTGGGATAGTCATAATCATCTGGAGATTTTAACACGGAGTAATGGGATGTTCTCCATAACTCAAAGATCTCCTCACCCAGTATCTAGTTGCCATCCTCCAGAGATACCGTCACCCAGTTTTGGTTGGTTGCCATCCTCCGGAGGTCTCGTCACGCAGAATATGGTTGCCATTCTCTGTAGATTCCGTCACACAGTATTAGGATGATCGCTATCCTCCGGAGATCCTGTCATGCAGTATATGGTTGTTATCCACTGGAGATCCTGTCACAAATTATGTGGTCAGCATACTCTGGAAATCCTGTCACTCATCCTGTCAAAGTATGCTAACTTTCCTCCGGAGAACTCGACACACAGAATATGTTAGCCATCCTCCATAGATCTTGTTATGCAGTATATGGTGTAGGAAGTTAAAGGGTGAAGTGGTGGATGGAATATATCTCCCTCCCAGGCTCTTAATCTGGACAAGGTGGTGATCTAGTCCAGAGTTTCAGCCTGGCTCCCAGAGAACTCAGCTGTAGACACTGACCCCATTACTAGGGCATATAAGACTGCAGCCCTAGGGAGTCAGTGTCTGACAGCCTGAGGAGGGAATACCACTTCACAGCAAGACCTAGAGACACCTCTGAGCACCCTGCGTGGTGCAGCATATGTTGTATTATATGGACTTTTCTGTTGCTTTCTGCCTGGAGTGTGCTTTAAAAATAAAAACTGAAGTAAGTTTTACGCGCCTTCGAGTCCAGAGTGTCGTTGCCGTCCCCACCCCCTGGAGGACTTCTTACATTTGGTGCTCGGATGCGGGCAGCAATCCGGACTGCTGAGGGCAACGACACCTGGTGAATGTCCTGGGTGAAGTGTGCAATTGCAATGCAGGCACCAACCTCAAGCTATGGAGGAGCTGTTGGTGCGGATGGACCGGCTGACGGATGTCCTCCTAAAGCATCCGGCCTTAAAGAGGTTGTCCCGCGCCGAAACGGGTTTTGTTTTTTTTCAATAGCCCCCCCGTTCGGCGTGAGACAAACCCGATGCAGGAATAAAAAAAAAAAAACGGCCAGTACTTACCCGAATCCCCGCGCTCCGGCGACTTCTTACTTACCTAAGTAAGATGGCCGCCGGGATCTTCACCCACGGTGCACCATGCGGTGCACCGTGCGGTCCATTGCCGATTCCAGCCTCCTGATTGGCTGGAATCGGCACACGTGACGGGGCGGAGCTACGAGGAGCCGCTCTCCGGCACGAGCGGCCCTATTCAGAAAGGAAGAAGACCGGACTGCGCAAGCGCGTCTAATCGGGCGATTAGACGCTGAAAATTAGACAGCACCATGGAGACGATGACGCTAGCAACGGAACAGGTAAGTGAATAACTTCTGTATGGCTCATAATTAATGCACAATGTACATTACAAAGTGCATTAATATGGCCATACAGAAGTGTATACCCCCACTTTGTTTCACGGGACAACCCCTTTAAGGAAGGAAGGAGCTCCGTCTACCACTAGGCTCAGAGAGACTGTGCAGAAATTTCTGCAAAAGATGACTCCTAATGATGATATTGAGGCCTATCTGACCGTGTTTGAGAGAAACTTCCCAAGGCTGAGTGGGTCTTGGTTCTAGCACTGTTCCTCAGGGCGGAACCACAGAAGGCGTACCATGACGTCAGTACTCACGAGGTAAACGACTACGCCAGATTAAAAGCAGAGACCCTGGCTCGTCTGGGTGTTATAGCGGTGGTCTGAGCTCTAAGGGCGAGCACCCACTGGCGTTTGCGTTTCCCGCGGGAAAAAAACGCAGCGTTTTCGCCGCGTGTCCCGCGGTTTTTCCGCGCGTTTTTCGCGGCGTTTTCGCGGCTTTGCCATTAATTTCCTTGGAGAAAAATAAGGACACATATGCAACTGACAGTTCCTATGTTAAAAACGCAAACGCAATGCAAAAAAAACGCCAGTGGACAGGAACACATGTTATCTCTATGCCTGTGCAGGAAAAACGCAAAACGCAAAACGCAGGTAAAAAAACGCCAGTGGGTGCTCGCCCTAAGAGTGCATAATTGGAGCTACAGGTCTGACCAATCAGCCAGGTCACAGATGTTTGACCTGTATCATCTGGTAAAAGAATAGCTGGAATCGGACGTTTGCACACCCACTTAGATGGTCGATTAGGTCATGGTGGATCGCTATACCCATGCCCTGCCGGCAGATCTGCAACGCTGGGTCGGCCATGGAGGACCCAAGGATGCTAACCAGCTGGTAGATCTGGTCGACCGATACACTGCCGTCCCCACCCCCTGGAGGACTTCTTATAATGGTTACCATCCTCCACAGAGTTCAACACGCAGTATATGGATGCCATAATACGGAGAGCACAGCACGCAGAATATGGTTGCCATCTTCCAGAGATCCTGTCACACAGTATTGGGATGGTAACCATCCTTCAAAGATCCTGTCACGCAGTATTGGGATGAACACCATCCTACAAAGATCCCAACACGCAGAATATGGTCTGCATTCTCCGGAGATACTGTCACGCAGAATGGGTATGGTCACCATCCTGCGGAGATCATGTTACGCAGAATTTATTCACCATTCCTCGGAGATCCTGTCACGCAGTATTTAGTCGCCATCCTCCAGAGATCCTGACGAGCAGTATTTGGATAGTCATCATCCTCCAGAGATCACGTCACACAGAGTTTAGTCACCATTCCTCGGAGATCCTGTCATGCAATATATGGTCGCCATCCTTTTAAGAACACGTCCCACGTGGGATGGTCGTCATCCTCCGGAGATCTGATCACAAAAATTGTGAAGGTCGTCTCGCAGTATATGGTTGCCATCCTCCAGAGATTCTGTCACGCATTATATTGTCGCCATCTTCTGGAAATCCTGGAGATCTCATTACGTAGAATATGGTGGCTAACCTCCATAGATCTTGTCATGCAGTATATGGTCACTATCCTAAAGAGATCTCATCATGCAGTATATGGTCACCATAATATGGAGTACCTGTCATGCAGAATATGTTCGCCATCCTCCGGAGATCCTGTTACACAGTGTTGAGAATTGGAGATCTCGTTATGCAGAATTGGGATGGTCACCATTCTCCAGAGATCCTGTCACGTAACATATGTTTGCCATCCTCTGGAGATCTTGTCATGTATTATATGGTTTTCATCCTCAAGAAATCCTGTCATGCATTATATGGTTGACATCCTCTTGAATTCCTGTCATGCAGCATATGGTCGCTTTCCTCCGAAGATCATGTCATGCAGAATATGGTCGCTATCTTCCGGAGATCTTGTTAAGCAGTATATGGTCACCATCCTACGGAGATCACATCATGCAGTATATCATAGAATGGTAGAGTTGGAAGGGACCTCCAGGGTCATCTAGTCCAACCCCCTGCTCAGTACAGGATTCACTGAATCATCCCAGACAGTTATTTGTCCAGCCTTTGTTTGAACACTTGCACTGAAGGAGAACTCACCACCTCCCATGCTAGCCTGTTCCACTCATTGATCACTCTCACTGTCAGAAAGTTTTTTCTAATATCTAATTTGTGTCTCCTCCCTTTCAATTTGATCCCATTGCTTCTAGTCTTTCCTTGTGCAGATGAGAATAGGGCTGATCCCTCTGCACTGTGACAGCCCTTCAGATATTTGTAGACAGCTATTAAGTCTTCTCTCAGCCTTCTTTTATGCAAGCTAAACATTGCCATATCCTTTAACCGTTCCTCATAGGATATGATTTGCAGACCGCTCACCATCTTGGTAACTCTTCTCTGAACTTGCTCCAGTTCGTATATGTCTTTTTTAAAGTGGGGTGCCCAAAACTGGACACAGTATTCCAGATGAGGTCTGACTAAGGAAGAGTAGAGGTGGATAATTCCCCCGTAAGATCTAGACTCTGCTTCTCTTAATACATCCCATAATTGTGTTTGTCTTTTTGGCTGCTGCATCACATTGTTGACTCATGTTCAGTCTATGATCTATTAGTATACCCAAGTTTTTTTCACGTGTTGCTGCTTATCTTAATTCCTCCTATTCTGTATGTGCTTTTTCATTTGTCTTGCCCAGATGTAGGACTTTGCATTTCTCCTTGGTAAATACCATTCTGTTAGTTACCGCCCACTGTTCAAGCTTTTCTAGATCTTTTTGAATACTCTCCCTCTGTTCCCTAGTGCTAGCTATCCCTCCTAGCTTTGTGTCGTCTGCAAATTTGATCAGTTTCCCATCAATTCCCTCCTTCAGATCATTTGAAAAAATATTGGAAAACACTCGACCTAGGACAGCGCCTTGTGGTACCCCACTTGATACATTCTTCCACCTGGATGTGCAGCCATTTATGACCACTCTGAGTACGATCACTCAGCCAGTCGTGAATCCACCTAACAGTTGCCTTGTCAATCCCATATTTGGTCATTTTTTCAATAAGTATGGTAAGAGATACTTTGTCAAATGCTTTACTAAAGTCAAGATATACTATATCCACCACATTTCCTTGATCAACCCAGTCGGTGATTCTGTCATAGAAGGAAATTAGATTAATCTGCCATGACTTGTTTGTTACAAACCCATGCTGGCTCTGGTGAATTACTCCATTTTTATCCAAGTACTTGCATACATGCTGTTTAATAATTTGTTCAAAGATCTTTCCTGGTATAGAGGTCAGGCTCACAGGCCTGTAGTTTCCTGGATCCATCTTCTCCCCTTTTTTGAAGATAGGGACATTTGCCCTTTTCCAATCTTCTGGGACTTCTCTTGTTCTCCAGGAATTTTCAAAGATTATGGTGAGTGGTTTAGCAATTACCTCCGCTGCTTCCTTTAGTATCATAGGATGTAATTCATCTGGACCTTGAGACGAATTCATGTAAGTAAGTGTCCCTCACCATCTCTCTGCTTATAGATAGCCTGCATTCTTTTATTCCCCCATTAGCACAGTGAACGTCAGTTGATGTTCCATCTAATTTCTGAGAGAAAACAGATACAAAATAGGAATTTAAAAGTTCAGCCTTCTCAACATCATTCTTAACCAATTCACCATTTTCATCTTGTAAGCATCCAATAGCATCTTTGAGTTGGCTTTTGACATACCCCCAAAATCCTTTTTTATTGCTTTTGGCCTTTGTTGCATTATTAGCTTTTCTAACACTTGCCCTACAGTTTCAGCAGGCCCCCTGTCCACAGCCGAAGCGGAATATCGCTAGCAATATTCTGCCGTGGGAGAGGAGGGGGGAGAGCTGACAGGTTTCCGAGATGAGCCTATCTAATACATAGGCTCACCGCAGAGAATCGCAGCAATTGTAGCATGCCATGATTTAAATCCTGTGAGCGGAGAATCGCTATGATTTTCTGCTCATGGACGCTGGCACTGTGCTTTCCATTGTAACCCTATGGAAAGCTTTACAGAGCGCGATCCGCGGGCGATAAATCGCCCATGGACAGGCAGCCTTATATTCTTCTTTAGATATTCCCCCCTCTTTCCATTTGATAAACATATTTTTCTTTGTTTTTAACATGTGTGCAAGTTCTGTGTTCATCCATCCTGGTCTCTTTAAATGCTTCCCATTCTTCCTTCTTTTAGGGATTGTTAACGATTGTACTTTGGGAATCTCATTTCATAATATTTCCCAAAATTCTTGGACATTTCTGTCCTTAACACCTTAGTGACGGCCCCATAGTGTTTTTACGTCCTAGCTAACTGGGCTTTAATCCTAGAGGACATAAAAACATGAATCCTCTTAGGATTAAAGCCCTGTGGGCGGAGGATGTGGCAGCTTCCGGCAATGGGAACGGCGCTGTCCAATAAATAACGCTGATCGCAATAAAGTAAGTAACAAGTAAAAAAAGTTAAAGATTCAGCTGCCCTGATGGATTGGATCCATCAGGGCAGCTGAGATTACTCACCCTTGTTCTCCCTGATGTCCAGCGGTGATCTGGTTATTCGGGACCCAACGCCGCTCTTGTGCGCTTGCACGCCAAACGTATGACATCACATGAATGCACAGAAGGCCGTGAGCCCTGGGAAATTTCAAATCTCCTGGCTGCCCTCGCTCCTGAAGGTAGAAGGGGGGGCAGGAGATGGCACCGGGGACCCGCAGTGAGTGATCCCAGGGCCTGTGATCACCGGTATCTAATGGAAAAGTGAAATCCAAAAGTGAAAAAAAGTTAAAGTTTCGGCTGCCCTCATTGATTGGATCCATGGGGACAGCTGAAAATACTCACCACGGTCCTTTGTGATGTCCCACAGTTACCGGGACCACCCGTGGTTTCTGCGCATGCGCCGATGTGGTGCGCATGCGCAGAAAAGCCAGAGAGCCCGGCAAATTTACAATCTGCCTGCACCCGGCTGTCAAAGATAGCCGAGTGCAGGGAGATGTGAGCGGTTACCGCTGTATGCGGTTTCCGGTCACATGATCACTGTTAAACATTGGATAACACTGATCATGTAAAATTTTAAAAAGTGAGAGGAGCTACGAATTTGCGGCCTTCCTGAATCCATCCAAGACCTCCAGTCTACCCCAACGGCCCTATTCCAGGAACTCTACCCTAACATCCCTATAGAGAGGCTGGAGATGGACCGAGTCCACAGGGCACTGCGAGCCCATAAACCAGGAGGTCCATAGTTCTAAAAATGCACTTTCATCGCACCAAAGAACAACTTCTGCGGGCAGCCCATACCACTTCAAAATTAATATTCCAAGGACACGAATAGCAAATCTTTCCTGATCTAGCCCCCTCAACACTAGCAAAAAGAAGAGCCCTCGAGCCTTATTTGGAAATTATACAGCAGAAGAGAATACAATATAGGTGGGGATTCCCATTCCAGCTAACATTCACCTTCCATGACAGATCTCACACCATTTTATCCACAGAAGGAGCGTGACGCCGCTTTGAAGATCTGTAGTTTCAACAACCTGCTCAGATGTCGGACTCTCCAACTAATTCACAGCCCTCTAGATCGCCCAGGAGATCCAATGGGAACGAAAAAGAGCCATAAATTTACCCACAAAAATATCACTATTCAGGACGCACTATTCACTATCCCAAACCACTCCCCTCCTGAATCCTTTTTCGCGAAAACTGAAGCTGTCTCAGGCTCCCTGACAAGCTTTCGTGAAAAAGCAAGAAATGCTTAATCTCTCTTTTTCTACGGAGACTTTTAGCAGGACTTGGGCATTAAATACATTTGGAGTCCTTCCACTAGTCACTTTTATTGCCACGCTGGTTATGGTAAATGCCATCCTTTCTCTAGTTCGAGACAGTAGTCTCTATCCAAGACACATCGACTTCAGTGAAAATAATCCATTGTCCTGCAGGCCTTCTCTGTTCGACTAAGAGCCACGAATAAAAACATGAATTTACTCTTACTCAGGATGTTCTATACCTTCTCCTTTACAACTTAGGTTCTCTGACAATCCTTCATGAGAATGCATGTAATGCCTAACCTTCCTTTCTTTATAGAGGCTCGTGGCAGGACTTGGACATTGAACGTGTATGGGCCCTCCCATTAGTCCTAAATAACGCCACACTGGCAGTGGTATATGATGTCCCTTCTTTTATACAGGACAATCACCATTACGCAGATCACATGGACTTTTGTGAAATTTATCTACTGTCCTGCAAGTATATTTTGTTACGGTTATTTCTCTTTTATTCTCTGAATTTGACCTATATAAGGTTCGATAACAGGTCTCCTGAGACAGATGTCTGTTATCCAGTCTCAGTTGCAAGCCTACTATCTGGATGTTGCAGAGAGTCGGATGTTGGCTCCACTGATTGTTGTCTATCACATGTTAATCACTACTGTGGGCAGTAAGTTGTTCTCTCCTCCCATCTCTCTTTTTTTTTTTCTTCTCTTTCTTCTTTCTATTCAATTTATCTTTCCCTCCTAATATCCTCTTTCCCTTCTCTTGTGTCTTCCCCCTAAAAGTAGGGGTCTCCTTACCTCAATTTT
This sequence comes from Eleutherodactylus coqui, assembly GCA_035609135.1. Classification (NCBI taxonomy): domain Eukaryota; kingdom Metazoa; phylum Chordata; class Amphibia; order Anura; family Eleutherodactylidae; genus Eleutherodactylus; species Eleutherodactylus coqui. Next base: position 225,533,739 of record CM069410.1, on the reverse strand, counting down.
CCTATCATAATTCTCGGTTCCTCTGTGGCACCTTCGCAGTGTGCCGTTACTGTTAGCAATTGCTGCCATGACTACTACTGCAGCCTCTCTTATACAAGTTACTTGTCTTATTGACAATGCTATCTTATTTTGTTGGCCATTCTTTCCACCCCGTCTATCCTTCACTCCCCCCCCCCTCTCTCGGGACTGGGGTCTCGGAATATTCTTCATTTTCCATAATTTCCCAAACACGCCCCCATGGATTTAAAAATCATTTCCCACAATGTACAGGGGTTCAACTCCCCCAATAAACGATCCAAAGCCTTCCGCTATTATAAAAGTATTCCCGCCGATATTGTATGCCTACAAGAGACCCGCTTCTCTGACCACTCCTCCCCACGCTATTTCCTCATTATCCCACCTTCTTTTTAGCAATGGGACCATCTAAAACAAAAGGAGTGACTATCTGTTTTGGTCTCTCTGTTCCTTTTACTCACACATCAACTATATCAGATCCTGAAGGTTGCTTCCTAATTCTAACAGGTGTAATTCAAGAAGTCCCGGTTACCATCGTAGCATATTATGCCCCAAATTCCAGACAAATTAATTTTCTTACAATGCTACTTGAAACGGTAGAAGCTAGTAAGAGTGGTACAGTTATCCTGTGCGGAGATTCCAACTGTATCTTAGACCCGAGCCTGGACAGAAACGCCCCATATACAACCACAACATTCCATTTCACACAACTTTAAAAGACTTCTCTCGCAATACCATCTTGTTGATTCCTGGTGGGAGGTTAATCCCACTGTCAAGGACTTCACACACTTCTCTGCCCCACATTCTCTACGCCGGAGAATAGACCACATACTAGTACCGGCTTCATTTCTGCCACAAATTTCACATTCTAAAATCCTCTCTGTCCCTTGGTCCAACCATAGCCCAGTATCCATAATTTGCGACTACTTAATGTCAAAACCTACTAATACCTCGTGGACCATTAACGATTCTTTATTAGCGCTTCCTGATATAGTGTCTTCAATAACACCTCAAGTTGAGGAATATTTTACTATCAATAGCCCTTCTGTTTCATCCCCAATTTCCCTACGGGAAGCCCACAAAGTCGTACTTCGTGGTATCCTGATCCAGACATCCTCTCGGAAGAAAAGGGAAAGCTTGCAAAGACAATTAGATCTAGAACAGAAAGTTCTACAATTAGAAAATGATGCAAAAAAATGTCCATCTCGTGAAAATAAAAGGGTGCTTACACAAGCTAAGACGGAGCTGGATCTATGTATAACAGACCTAGTCGAAAGAAAATTACTTTGGCCTCGCCAACGATATTACATATTAAATAATAAACCGACAACGCCACTAGCTCGCAGACTCCATGCTCACCCTAAAGTGAGCCCCTTCTTTAGGCTCCGTCCAAAGCATGGCACAGTCACAGCAAACCCATTGACTATAACAGCCGAATTCAGACAGTTTTTAGCCAAATTATACTCTCAACCACGAAATACGCCAACAGATTTACGGAACATATACGTCCGAAACACAACACTCGCCACACTCCTAGAGGCATTTTTTGAACAATCGGCTGCAAAAATTACTCCAGATGAGATAAAAACACTGAAAGTGAATAAGCACCCAGGGCCGGATGGCTTCTCTGCTACTTACTATAAAAAATTCTCCCCATTACTTCATACCCACCTTGCTAATTATTTCAACGCGATGCGAGACGGACAACATGTTGGACAAGCATCACTTACGGCAGCCATTTCCATGATCCCCAAGCTTGAAAGAGATCTGCTGGACAAACAAAGTTACCGGCCTATCTCTCTAATCAATATTGATATAAAACTCCTCACTAAAATTCTAGCCCCGCGATTAAATACGGCTTTACCATCTATAATCGGGAAGGACCAGGTAGAATTTATCCCAGGCCGCCAAGCTCCAGTTAGCATCTGTCAGATAACACACCTCACACATATCTGTCAAACCAGGGGCATCCCTGCAATGTTGCTCTCCCTGGACATCTATAAAGCCTTTGATACCTTGAGCTGGTCATACCTGTTCTCAGTATTAGACCATTGGAAGTTCCCTGCCGAGTTTTTAACTTGGTTACAAATTCTATATAACTCCCCTAAAGCTTTTGTTCGTTATAAGGGCTTTTGCTCTGCTAACTTTACAATCCAGCGGGGCACGAGGCAGGGCTGCCCACTTTCCCCACTCCTCTTCAGTTTAGCTTTAGAAGCACTAGCTATAAAAATCCATAATAACCCTGGCATTAGAGGAGTTGAAATTGCGGGGATCCACCACAAAATCAGCATGTTTGCAGACAATATACTTGCTATAATATCATCCCCCCACACCACAATTCCGAATCTCATGGTGAAGCTGTCCAGGTTCGGGTCAATCTCCGTCTTGAAAATTAACGAAACGAAATCAAAAGCTTTTAATCTTACCATGCCCCCACATACACTCTCTTTACTACAATCCAACTTCCCATTTCAATGATTGACGGGGTCACTGGGCTATCTAGGGGTAAGTCTGACTAATTCCTATGATACGCTGTACACACAAAACTATATACCACTCCTCTGTAAATTTCACCTACTGTTGGAAAGCTGGGACCAATACCACATATCGTGGATTGGAAGAGTGAACTCCTTAAAGATGTTGTTCCTTCCTAAACTTCTCTATTTTTTTTAGAGCTCTTCCAGTTCAGGTTCCTGGGCATTTTTTAAAAACACTTCAACAGATGACAGTCCGCTTTATCTGGAATAACTCTATCACCAGAGTATCACGTTCCACTTTGTACAGACACAGGCGACAAGGAGGTTTGGGAACCCCACAGCTTGCAAAATATTACCAGGCGGCCCAGGTGGCCTCCCTACATTCCACCATAAATGCTCCTCTTTGGCTTTCGATAGAGGCTATGGAAATCCACCCCCGCACAGTAGATTCACTATTGTGGATTCCCCTGACTCATAGGACTGCAATATCTAATCCAATTATAAAACATTTTCTTAGAGTCGGGGACTCCATAAGATACTCAGGGAATCTGCTCTCCTCTCATCTACCTCTGCTACCACTCTTACGTAATCCGTTATTTCCCCCAGGCCTTGATTCCCCTTTAGCTTTTCAAAATTGGACACATAGAGGCATTACTAAGGTTCACCATTTACTCTCTCGGGAAGGTGTGACTACATTCCCTATCCTACAGAAAGACAAGGATTTGCCATCCTTAGAAATATTCCGCTATTTACAGTTAAAAAACTTGCTGTCCTCCCTATTGAAAAATACAAAATCTCTGCACACCCTTACCCCCTTTGAATCCTTCTGCCTTAAACACCCACAGGCAAAAGGTCTCATCTCTCAAATATACTCGCACCTTGTTCACACTACATACCGCACACAATTGTCATATGTAACCAAGTGGACTTGAGGGACGTTCTAAGTAAAGAGGAGTGGTCTCAGTTTTGGAGTTCTACCAATCAAGTGGTCTGTAACATATTAATGTTCTAAACTTCATATAAAATCCTTCTTCGTTGGTATTTGGTCCCAACTCAAATTGCATATGCGGTCCCCGGCTATTCTAAAGAATGCTTCAGAGGTTTTTCTTCCCCTGGAGACATGCTCCATATATGGTGGTCCTGCCCCAGAGTCAAAAGACTTTGGATTAGAACATACTCCCTAATTTACTCAGTAACGTTCCATAACCTGCGTAAAAATCCATGGGAGGCTCCGTTGAACAAAAAGATCAAGGATAAATCCCCAAATTCCAGAAAAGTGATATCTTTCCTCTTAGCTACAAAACAAACTATTGCTTATTCCTGGAGTAAAGCTTCTCTAGACTTTTCTGAAGTTAAATGCCGCATGATTTGGTATTTGACAAATGAAAGGCTAACCTCGATAGCAAAAGATAAAAATGATAAATTTCTGAGTATATGGACTCCATGGATAAATTATGCCCTTCCTACGACGGGGATGAGCCTATTGACTTAAACATGATTTTCTGATGCCTTTGCCCCTGGGGGCGGCAGTCCTGAGAGAGAGGGAACACCCCACCATCCAACCCTTCCCTTTTCCCCCCTTGAAATACTATTTGGCCCTGGCCAGGCCATTGTTATTTATTGCATAATGTTCTTCCTGAAAATAGCACCGAAAACTGTGATCCAAGATTACAATTGATCGCTATTATTCTGTTATATACTCCTTTTCAGAAGATACAAGGCTCGTAGCCACATTTTTGTACTAGGACAGAAAATCTTCCCATACTGCTATACTTTTGTATGAATATTTGAAAACTCAATAAAAATTATTGTTAAAAAAAAAAAGTGAGGGGAGATGAAATTACATAACTAAGGTCCACGGATTTGTCCCACAATGGGATCTTTATCCGCGGACCTTACCCCGACATCGGCGCATGCGCCCGTCAAGAAAATGGCGGACGCATGTGCAAAAGTCAAGGATTGCCCCGGAAATTTAAAATCTCCCTGTTCCTGGCTACCGAAGGTAGCCAAGAGCTTGGAGATGTCATGGGGGCCTGTGGTATGCGGCCCCCAGTCACGTGATATATAATGGATAATGGGGATCATGTAAAAGTTTAAAAAATGTTGAAGTTTCATCTCCCCTTACCGATGTGAAAGTTTTTCAAATGTGCGTCCAGAATAAAGTAAACAGATGGAAATATATATCTTATTCAAAATTTCCCCAATTTTGGCGCTTTTAATAAATATATACATAAATTCTATCGGTCTATTTTTACCACCTAAATGAAGTACAATATGTGGTGAAAAAATAATTTCGGAATCACTTCGATATCCAAAACCTTTACGGAGTTATAGTATGTCAAAGTGACAATGTGAGGTTTACAAAATTTGGCTCCGTCACTAAGGGGTTAAGAACATCTAACCATTGGATTCTTTCTATCCTCTTTCTGAGGTCTTTAAAATCTGTCTTTCTGAAATGTAACCTTGAGGTCTGAGTCTTCTCAGGTCTTCCTCCCCTTTTTATTCAAAATTCAAGGATATCATGATCACTGCCTCCTAAGGTCCCAGCCACCCTTACCTCCTCAACCATTCCCTCCCTGGTAAGAATTAGGTCCAAGATAGCAGATCCCCATGTTTCCTCTTCTACCTTTTGAAAGATAAGTTGTCCTCAAGAGCGGATAAGAATTTGTTGGATCCATTACTTTTACCCGAGAGAGATTCTCAACTAATGCTTGGATGGGTAAAATCTCCCATGATTACTATGTCATGCTTTTTTAAGAGCTTGGCCATCTGATGTAGAAACCACAGGATATGGTTGCCATCCTCTGGATATTCTGGCATGCAGTAATGGGATGGTTGTCAGCCTTGGGAGATTCCATCATGCAGAATATTGTCGCCATCACCTGGAGACCTTGTTACACAGTATATGGTAGCCATCCCCCAGAGTTTCCGTCACACAGTGTTGGAATGGTTGCCATCCTCCAGATATCGCGTCACGCAAAATTAGTATGGTCGGCATCATCCAGAGATCCCGTCACGCAGTATATGGTTGACATCCTCCATAGATCTTGTCATACAGTATATGGTCACCATAATACGGAGATCTCATCATGCAGAATATGGTCGCCATCCTCCATAGATCTTATCATACAGTGTATGATCACCATAATACAGAAATTTCATCACGCAGTATATGATTGCTATTATCCGGGGATCTCAGTACCCAGTATATGACCTTGGAGGATGGCGACCAACCCAATTCTGTGTTATGGGATCTTCGGAGGATGGCAACCTATTTCTGCGTGCCGGCGTCTGCAGATTATGGTGACCATATACTGCGTACTGAGATTTCCGGAGAATGGCGAATAACTACTGCGTGATGAAATCTTCATAAGATTGTGACCGTATTCTGCATGACAAGATCTATGGAGGACAGTGACCATATTTTGCGTGACGAGATCTCCAGAGGATGGCAACCATATACTACGTGACGGGATCTCTGGAGGATGGCGACCATCCAAAGCTGGGTAACAGGATGTCTGGAGGATGTTGACCAACCTAATACGGTGTGACAGAATCTACGGAAAATGTTAACCATATTCTGCATGATGAGATCTCCAGAGGATGGCGACCATATAATGTGTGACGAGATCTCCGGAGGATGGCAACCATCCAAAGATTGTGTGACAGGAAATCCAGAGGATGGTGACCATATTCTGCGTGATCTGCAAAGGCTAGCAATTATCCCCATACTGCGTGATGGGATCTCCAGACCATTGCGTGCCCGGGTCTCTGTATTATGGCGACCATATACTGCGTACTGAGATCTCTGTAGGATGGCAACCATATTCTGCATGATCGAAAGGGAAAAGTATCTAGCAGCACTCAATCCGTACTCATTAGGGGTGAGGTGAAATAATGCAAGTCACTCAACAATGAGTCTAAGCCTCAAGACTAAGTAGTCAATCACAAAAGTAGTAGGGAGGATGTGGCAGCATGCAAAAACTTCATAAAAGATCAAATTTTATTATTCCATAGTCTTAAAAAGGTAGGCTACTGCATGATCAGATATTTGTATTATGCTGACCATACACTGCATGACAAGATCTGTGGAGCATGGCGACCATATTCTGTGTGACCGGATCTTCGGAGCATAGCGACCATATACTGCGTGTCGGGATCTCTGGAAGATCGTGACCATACAAAGCTGGGTGACAAGATCTCCGGAGGATGGCGACCATCCTAATGCTATGTGAAAGGATCTACAGAAGATGGCGACCATATTCTGCATGACGAGATCTCTGGAGTATACCGACGATATAATGCTTTACAGGATCTCCAGAGGATGGCAACTATATACTTCGAGACAGGATCTATGGAGGATGGCGACCATCCAAAGCTTGGTGACGGGATCTCCGGAAAAGGGAGGCCATCCCAATACTGCATGACAGGATATTTGGAGGATGGCAACCATATACTGTGTGATAGGATCTTTGGAGGATGGTGGTCATCCTAATACTGCGTTACGGGATCTCTGGGGAATGGCGACTTTCTTTTGCATGACGGGATCTCAGGAGAATGCTGACCATATATTGCGTGACAGGATCTCCGAGGCTCTGAGGAATGGTGACTCAATACTTGTTGACGGAATCTCTGGTGAATGGTGACTATCCAATTCTGCGTGACAGGAGCTCCACAGGAGGGTGACCATCCCAATACTGCGTAACGTGATATCCGGAGGATGGCGACCATCCTAATACTTCATGACAGGATGTCTGGAGGATGGCAACCATAACTGTGACGGGATCTCTGGAGGACGGCGACCATCCCACTTCTGCAGAATATGGTTGACATCCTCCATAGATTTTGTCACACAGTATATGGTCACTATCATCCAGAGATCTCATTATGCAGAATATGATTAACATCCTCCATAGATCCCATCAGTATTAGGATGGTCGCCATCCTCTGGAGATCGTCTGTCTAGGATGATTTAGTAAATCCTGCACTGAGCAGGGGGTTGGACCCAATGACTCTGGAGGTTCCTTCCAACTCTACCATTCTATGATTCTATGATCCGTTCGGCCAGCTTTGGATGGTCGGCATCATCCAGAGATCCTCTCACGCATTGTACGGTTGTCACCTCCTGGAGATCCTGTCACACAGTATATGGTCGCTATCCTCCGGAGATATCACCCCACAGAATATGGTCACCATCCTACATAGACCTTGTCATACATTATATGGTCGCCATCCACTGGAAATCCTGTCTCGCAGTTTATGGTCACACTCCTCCGGAGATCTCATCCCGCAGAATATGGTCGCTATCCTCCATAGATCTTGTCATACGGTATATGGTCACTATCCTATGGAGATCTCATCATGCAGTATGTGTTCGCCATTCTCCAGAGATCTCAGTACACAGTATATGGTTGTAATATCAAGACTCTGGCATGCAGAATATGGTTGCCATCCTCCAAAAATCACGTCACAGTGTTGGGGATTTCGCCATCCTCCAGAGATCCTGTCACGCAAAATTGGGATGGTTGACTTCCTCCAGAGATCCCGTTACGCAGAATTGAAACGATCGCCATTATCCAGGGATCTTCCATAGATCTTGTCATATAGTATATAGTTACCATAATACGGAGACTCAGGCACGCAGAATAGGATTGCCATCCTCCATGTATACCAGTATGCAGTGTTGGGATGGTCGCCAGCTTTTGGAGATCCTGTCACGCAGAATATGATCGCCATCCTTCGAAGATCTCATCACGCAGTACATGGTAGTCATCCTCCGGAGATCCCATTACACAGCTTAGGAGACGGTCGCCACCCTCCAGAGATCCCGTTACACAGTTTATGGTTGCCATCCTCCAGACAACCTGTCACAAAATATTAGGATATTCACCATCCCCTGGAGATCCCATCACGCAGTATATGGTTGCCTTCCCCAAAGATCCCGTCATGCAGTATTAAGATGGCCACCATCCTTCAAACATCCCATCACACAGTATGTGGTCACCATCCTCAGGATATCCCATCACGCAGTATTGGGATAGTGACTATTCTCCGGAGATCCTGTCACCCAGCTTTGGAAAGTTGTCATCTTCGAGAGATCCTGTCTCGAGGACTATGGTTGCCATTCTCCGGAGATCGTGTCACACATTTTATGGTTGCTATCCCCTAGAGATCTCATCGTGCAAAATATGGTCGCCATCCTCCGGTGATTCTATCACATAGTATTAGAATGGTCGCCATCCTCCAGAGATTTCAGTACGCAGTATATGGTCGCCGTAATATGGAGACTCCGGCATGCAGAATATGGTTGCCACCCTCCGAGATCCCGTCACGTACTGTTGTTATTTTCGCCATCCTCTGAAGATATTGTCACATAGAATTGGGATGGTCGCCTTCCTCCAGAGATCCCGTTACGCAGAATTGGAAAGGTCGCCATCCCCCAGGGATTCTGTCACGCAGAGTATGGTTGCCATCCTCCAGAAATCCAGTCATGCATTATATGGTCGCTATCCTCAGGAGTTTTCGCCATACAGAATATGGTCACCATGCTCTATAGATGTTGTCACACAGTATATGGTCGCCATTCTCCAGAGATGCTGTCATGAAGAATATTGTCACCATCCTCCAAAGATCTTGTCATGCAATATGGTCGCCATCCTCCAGAGATCCCATTATGCAGAATTGGAATGGTTTACATTTTCCGGAGATCCTGTCATGCATTATATGGTCGCCATCCTCCAGAAATCCTGTGACGCAGTATATGGTTGCTATGCTCCGGAGATCTCGTCATGCAGAATATGGTTGCCATCCTCCATAGATCTTGTCACATAGTATATGGTCACCATCCTATGGAGATCTCATTATGCAGTATATGTTTGCCATCCTCTGGAGATCTCAGTACACAGTACATTGTTTTACATAATACGGAGAACCCGGTATGCAGAATATGGTTGCCATCCTCTGGATATTCTGGCACGCAGTATTGGGATGGTCGCCAGCCTTTGGAGATTTCGTCATGCAGAACATGGTAGCCATCTTTCAGAGATCCTATCACACAGTGTTGGGATAGTTGCCAGACGTCGAAAATCCCATTACGCAGAATTGGGATGGTCGCCATTCTCTAGAGATCCCGTCCAACAGTATATGGTTGCCATCCTCCAGAGATCCTGTCAAGCAGTATTGGGATGATCGTCATCCTCCGGAGATCACGTCATGCAGTATTGGGATGGTCACCCTCCTGCGGAGATCCTGTCACGCAGAATTTAGATGGTCACCTTTTTCCGGATATCCCGTCACACAGAATTTAATCACGATTCCTCGTAGATCCTATCACGCAGTATATGGTCGTAATCCTCTGAAGACCCCCATCCTGCAGTATTGGGGTTTGTCGCTATTCTCCGGAGATCCTGTCACGCAGAAGAAAGTCATCACGCAGTATATAGTTGCCATCCTGCAGAGATCCTGTCACGCAGTACTGAGATGGTCACCATCCTTTAAAGATCCCGTCACACAGTATATGGTCGTCAACCTTTAGATATCCCGTCACGCAGTATTAGAATGGTGGCCATTCCCCGGAGATCCTGTCACACAATATTAGGATCGTGGTAATCCTCCGGAGATCCGGACATCTGGACACCCAGCTTTGGATCGTCGCTGATCACCAGAGATCCCACCTCGTAGTATATGGTTGCCATCTTCCGGAGATCTCGTCACACAGTATATGATCGTCATCCTCCAGAGATTGTGTCATGCAGTTTATGGTTGTCTTCCCCCAGAAACCCCATCATGCAGTATATGGTCGCCATCCTTTGGAGATCTCGTCATACCATATTGGGATGGTCGCCATCCTACAGAGATCCCGACACAGAGATCTCGTCACGTAGCATATGGTCACCATTCTCAGCAGATCTCGCGATGCAGTATATGGTCGCTATGCTCCGCAGATCTTGTCACACCGTGTATAGTCACCATCCTCCGCAGATTGTGTCATGCAGTTTTTAGTTGTCTTCCTTCAGAAATCCCATGATGTAGTATATGGTCACCGTTCTTCGGAAATCTTGTAACTCAGTTTATGGTCGTCATAGTCCGGAGTCTGCATTATATGGTCGCCATCCACCAGCGATTCTGTATTGCATTATATGGTTGCCATCATCCGGAGATCTTGTCAAGTAGTATATGGTCATTATCCTCTGGAGATCCCGTCACGCAGTATTGGGAATTTCGCCATCCTCTGGTGATCCCAGCGCACAATATATGGTTGCCATTCTTTGAAAATCATGTGTGTGATTGCTTTCAGCAAGAGAAATCAAGTATTCTTGCAGATATAATACCTTTTAACGGTTAACAAAAACACATGATGCTATAGCAAGCTTTCACATCTTCAATAAACCCTTCCCCAGGCTTAATGAAACTGTTTTGTATGAGGCATATATATATATATATATATATATATATATATATATATATATATATATATATATATATATATATATACATATATATATATATATATACATATATATATATATATATATATATATATATACACATATATATATATACACATATATATATATATATACACATACTTCATCAGTCCACTGCTAAGGAATGTGAAAGTTTTATGATGTGTGTTATCTCTCCTTCAGACCTGCACATAAGGGAGATGCAACAATACCTCTGCTGCGCCACCTATTGGATGGCAGCATTCCTTCAAATCACTGTATGAATTTTTAAGTTTAAAAAAATATATATTATTGGGAAGAAAGACGACGACAAGAAGACATCCCTCCAGACGACCTTCAGATCTTTCATATTTTCCACTGATGCAAGAACCCCAGTCCGAGGTTCATTCCCTTCTTCAGGGCATCAAAAATGACCATAAATTTATATTTCCAATGATGCTGCAAGTTGAAGTTGCCCTTCAGTATAATAACTCTCATCTACTCTATGCTAAGTCCATGACCACAAAAATGTTTTGCCACAAGTAATTCCCTCTCTAAATGAGTGACAATGAGATCTTCTCCTGGCTGGAGTTTTTGTCCTATTCTGGAGATCCTGTCACGCAATATATGGTCACCATCCTATGGAGATCCCCTGAAGCCATCTTGGGATGGTCGTCACCTATGGAGTCCCCGTCACGCAGAATATGGTTGCCACCCTATGGACATCTCATCACACAATACTGCGATGGTCGTCATCCTCCAGAGAGCCTGTCATGATGTATTTGGATAGTCACAATTCTTTGGAGGTCCTGTCATATATTATATGATTGCCATCATCTGGAGAGCTTGTCACGCACAATATGGTCGCCGTCCTCCAGAGATCGCCTCAAGCCATATTTGGATGGTCACCACCCTAAAGAGTGGCCATCACGCAATATATGGTTGCCAACTCATAAAGATTTTGTCATGAAGTATATGCTTTCCATCCTCTGGAGATCCCATCACACAATATTGCTATGGTCGTCATTCTATGGAGATCTCATTCATAGAACGTGGTTGCAATCCAGTATATGGTCGCCACCCTCCGGAGATCTCATCTTGCAATATATGGTGGCCATCCTCTGGAGATCTTGCCATTCTCTGCAGATATTGTCCCACAATTTATGGCCGCCATCCTCCGGGTATGCTGTCATGCAGAATATGGTTGCCATCCTCCGGAGATCCCATCATACAGTGTATGGTTCCCAACCTATGGAGATATCGTCACGCAATATACGGTTTCCATTCTTCAGAAATACAATCACACAGTGTTGCAACAGTTGTCATTCTCTGTAGATCTCTTCATGTAGTACATGGTTGCCATCTTTCAGAGATCCTGTCGCGCAGCTAATCTTCCTCCAGAAATTCCGTCACACAGTATATGGTCACTATCCTCCAGAGATCTCATTACACAGTATATGGTCGCCATCCTCTTGAGTTCTCGTCATGCAGTATATGGTCGCCATTCTCAGCAAATCTTGTCATATAGTTCAGGACCGCCTTCTTCCATAGATCCGGTCATGCAGTTTAGTTTAGTCCTCTTCCTCTGGAAATCCTATTATGCAGTATATGGTCGCCATCTTCCAGGGATCTCATTACACAGTATGTGGTCGCCATTTATCGGAGATTTCGTCATGCAGTTTATGGTCGCCATACTACAGAGATATTGTCACGCAGTATATGGTTACAATTCTACGTAGATCCCGTCACACATGATAGAGTCGCCATCCTCCGGAGATCTCGTCATGCCATATTGTGATGGTCACCGTCCTGCAGAGATTCCGTCATGCAGAATTGGGGAGGTGGTCATTCTCCAGAGATCCCATCAAACAGAATAGAGTTACCATCCCTCAGAGATCCCATCACACAGTATTGGGATGATTGCCATACTCTAGTAATACCGTCACGCAGTTTTGGGATGGTCACCATCCTCCAGAGATCCTATCACGCAGAATGTGGTCGCCATGCCCTAGAGATCCCAGTACGCAATGTATGGTTGCCAACCTACGGAGACCCCGTCATGCAGTATATGATCTCCATACTATGGAGATCTCCTCACGCAGTATATGGTCGCTGTTCTTCTGAGATCCCATCATGCAGTTTTGAGATGGTCAGCATTCTCTGTAGATTTCTTCATGTAGTAGATGGTCGCCATCCTCAAGAGATCTTGTTACGCATTATATGGTCGCCATTCTCTCGAGTTCTCGTCACGCAGTATATGGTCACCATTCTTTGTAGATCCTGTGATGCAGTACATGGTTTCCATTTTCTGGAGATCCTGTCATGCATTATATGGTTGCTATCTTTTGTAAATCCTGTCACACAGTATATGGTCTCTATCCTTCGGAGATCTGATCACGCACAATATGGTCGCCATTCTCCATAGATCATGTCACGCAGTATATGGCCGACACCCTCCAGAGATCCCATCACGGAGAATATGGACACCATCCTGTTTAATTGTGTCAAATACCAGTCAAGTTATCACATCATGACTGAGTTGCCTGCAGAAGGAAAATGCAGAGAAAAATAATATTCTCCACCTGAGTCCCGTTCATGTATTGCCAGGATGTGCTACGCCCAGAGAAGAGGGCATGTGGAACTGTTAGACCCTGTTATATTGCCAAGTTTACATTCCCTAACAGTGGAGGAAGAAGCTAATATGGACGCATAAGATGGTGCCTAGTTTTGTTGTTCTTCTTCACTACCACCCGCAAAAACTTCCTGCCAAGAAATTCCCGCCAAGGCTGTGGAAAAAGTAGGAGGGTTCGACTCTACCACGGAGCAGAGACAACAACCAATTATAGCTCAACAAGTAGAGGACAGCCCAGTGGAGGAGTCATCCACTTCAGTCTTGTCTTCTCAGACTCACCACAACAGCACCAAAGAACACATGTCTGCTTATGCTACCATGCGGTGTGTACCAGAAAATGTATGTTTCACTGGAGTAGTTGTGTGTATAACCACATGTATGACCAGGATAATTGCATGGGTGTTCCAAAGGTATGGAGACACCTGAATAAATGGAGGGCGTTGGTTGGGAACGCCATCCTGTGTTTGTCATGTTGCCGCAACCCATATTTTACTGGGGGGATGAGCCCGAGTTGCATGAATTGATGACGAGTGTTCCGTCTTCCGCACCGGACAAAAAGAAGAGCCTGGGATTGCGGGCCAAGGACATGCTGCCAGCAAGGAAAATATCTCCTCCAATATCCTCGGAGGAAGAACAGTCACCTGTGTTCCTGCAAGACACCCATCGGAACCGCAGAGATCCACTTTATGTGCTGTGGATTGTCATCCACAAAGAAAACCAGGACACAAGAACATCCCTTCCTTCAGAGTTGCGTCCCTTCATTCGGGACTTTTTGAGCCCTAGAGTATGGCTTTACTTGAATGCTAGGCATTGGAGAGAACCTCAAGCAGAGTTATTTTAAGCCACAGCACCTGGAACCGGACTCTAGTGATCAAGACTGTAAGGTAAGGTTAAGAAACCCTGACAGCCCATCTTGTAGTGCCTCTATAGGAGTGAGTTCAGGGAGTAGCATGGCGACACCCACAGGACTCAGTTCCAGTTCGGAATCTAAAGAGCCTACTGCTACCCACCGTGTGTCCATGTGGTGTTAACAAACTCCCGTATTGTGAGCCCAAAAAGGCTTTTCTGCATTCTTTGGACTTTGTTTTAGCCCTCAAAAAGGACTTGAAAATTAACGTTCCTTTTTCATAGCCAAGTTGTGCATTTTTACAAATGTGACTATTGCATTTATTGTTGAAAAATGTTATCGCAACGTTATACTGTTTAAGGCAGGTGCAGGAGGGTAAAGGCCCATTTAGACACAACGATTATTGCTCAAAAGATGTGCTCTGAGCGCTAATCGTTGTGTCCATTTACAGCGCAAGGTGAACGCTCAAATGTTGAGTGATCACCTTGCGCTCCGAGTGGGAGATGCAGAACACAAGTGGGGCAGCTTGTCTTCTGCATCCAGCTGTTCCCCACTATACAGCCAAGCGCTTCAAGCGGAGGATGCAGAAGGCAAGCGGGGGGACCCCACTTGTCTTCTGCATCCAGCTGTTCTCTGCTTAGAGCGCCCGGCTGTTATACAGCTGAGCGCTCCGAGTGGGGTATGAAGAAAGCAGCTGGACAGCTCTGTTCTTCATACCCAGCCTGTGTTCAGGGAGCGGGATACAGCTGAAACAGCTGTATCCTGCTATGAATATCCTGATAAGGCTGATTGTTCTCTTTCAGCATGATGAAAGACAATGATGAGCGACGGCTTAATGAGAACTGCACAATGTCAGTGCAGTTCGTCACAATGATTATCGCTCAAAAGATGGCTTTTGAGCGATAATCGCTGCGTCTAAATGGGCCTTAATGCAAACATGAAGAGTAAAGTTGTCTGCCTTTCTCATGAAAGTCTGAATAATTGTATGTAAATGAGTTAGGAGGTTTTTTGCCTGCAAGTCCCTACTAATCCACTTTTGTGCATCAGTGGCAGTATGCACTTCTGTCTGTCTCAGAGGAGGCATCCACATTTACATCTTTATCTCAAGTCAGCTCAGTTAGGAGTATTTACCTAAGGTTATGGCCCTCCATGAGATAATTTTCCGGGAAAGTGATGGTCATTCCACTTACCCTGTGTTCAGTCATTTGTCTTGCTACAGTGTGTTGTGTTCTTCTTTAGCCTTTGGGGAGAAGAGTTATGTAAGTGCGCCATAGCAATGTTAGTGCATCTTGGATTCTGTCCAACCTAACAATAAATTTTCTCATGAGTAGTCACAAAGTTTAGTACACGCTGTAATAAACTAAAGCTTTACATAGAAAGTGGCGCCTTAAGTAGTCTGAATCCACTTAGATGGGTAAGCTCTGAGTATCAACCGAAGGGAGAGTTGTGTTTACAGGTTTAGCCTTACACACTCAACAACTGTGCAGATGTTCTGCTAGATGTATTTGTGTAGTATACTGAAAACTGGTCCACTCCGGATTGCACACTCTGTTT
The DNA here is from genome assembly GCA_035609135.1 of Eleutherodactylus coqui. Taxonomy (NCBI): domain Eukaryota; kingdom Metazoa; phylum Chordata; class Amphibia; order Anura; family Eleutherodactylidae; genus Eleutherodactylus; species Eleutherodactylus coqui. Next base: position 225,517,770 of record CM069410.1, on the reverse strand, counting down.
AAGAGGCGCCAGGGTTGGCTTCTTTTAAGTAGGGGGGAACTGTAGTGGCCCAAAGTCATTGGGGCCCTTCCAGAATGAATTCTATATGTAGATTGCATTGTCTTGTACTTTGTCTGGTAGAGCATCTTAAATGTGGAATGAATCATCTAAATGTACTGTTTGCAGGAATGAGAGGGTTAACGTCTGCAAATGTGTTGTCTGTGTCTGGAAATGTATCATTTCATGTTGGGAGTTGGAAGTATGTGATCATATATGTGGTTGCAAGGTGGAATGCAAAGGAGTCATTAGTGAGTCCGTCTGATGAAGTGTTGTCAGGAGAGTTAGTCTGTAAGAGAGAGCAGATGCATTTGTAGCCCCACAGACACTGATCAGTCTGTGCATGGAAAATGGAAGAGGCCAAGCGATTTTCCGAGATTGGCTCTGAGACTACTACCCCCAGGAGTTCTTCCCACTAAGCAGAGGAAAAGAAATCGCCAAGCAGCGTTGAGAGAGTGGCTGGATGTGTGAGTGTTGACAAGTTGAGAGTCCAAGCGGAGTGAAGAATGTATTTTCCAGCAGCGGAGCTGCACAAATAACTGGGACTGTGGGCCTGATAGTCATCCTGAGTTTTGCCTCCCTGACTCACCACTAACTTTGCCTGTACTTGTGTTTTGCTCAGGCCTATGTACTGATGGACTGCTTAGTGTTGATGTTTACAAGTAAAGCAACATTACCGACTGTTGCTGGCTTTGTTTTCAACTAAACTGTGTGTGCGTGGACTATCATTCCATCATCCAGCTTCACCGGAGAGGAAGGAATGTTGGCGTCACGAGACATCAAACTGTAAGTTCTGAACTGCAGCTCAATTCATGGTTCCCCTTGAAGCCTCCCCCTAAGCAGTGGCCTGGACGGGTCTCCTTGATCCCTTATGGAGGAGGAGATGGTAGAGCCACCGTGATAAAGGACATCTCCACCTGCACCATCTCTTCGGCTTTGAGACCGTTCTTTGCCCGCTGCAGCAGTGTATGGTCATCATCCTCCAGAGTTCCCGTCACGCATTATAGAGTCGACATCCTCCAAAGATCCCGTCATGCAGTATTGGGATGCTCTCCATACTTTGGAGATCCTATCACGCAGTATGTGGTTGCCAAAATCAAGAGATTCTGTTTCAATGTATGGTTGACCCCATCACGTAGTATATGTTTGCCATACAGATCTCATCCAGTAGATTTTGGTCGCCATCCTTCGGAAATCCCATCACACAGTATTGGGACGGTCGTCATTCTCTGGATGTCTCTTCACATAGTACATGGTCACCATACCCTGGATATTCCGGCACACAGAATATGATCGCCATCCTGCATAGATATCATCACACAGTATATGGTTGCCATTCTTCAGACATCTCGTCATGCAGGATATACTCCCATCCTTCGGAGATCTCGTCATGCAGAATATGGTCGCCACTCTCCTGAGATCTTGTTACACAGTTCAGGGAAAGACGCCAGCCTCTGGAGATCCCGCTACGCAGTACTGGGATGGTCGCCGTCGTCCAGAGATCTCGTCGTGCAGTACATCGTCGCCATCCTCGGAAGATCCCCTCATGCCGTCTTGGGATGGTCGCCACACTACGGAGACCCCATCACGCAGTATCTGGTCGCTACCCTATGGAGATCTCAACCTGTAGAACATGGTCGCCACCTTCTGGAGATCTTGGCACACAAATTATATTTGCCATCCTCCAGAGATCCCGTATATGGTCTCCATCTTCCGTAGATCTCGTTACGCCATATTAGGTTTGTCAGCATTCCCCGGAAATCCCGTCACGTAGCTTATGGTTGCCATCCTCTGGAGGTCCTGTCATACAGTATTGCAATGATCGCAACTCTACGGAAATCACATGATGCAGTATATGGTCACCATCCTCTGGAGATCTTGTCACACAGTATATGGTTGCCATGCTCCTAAGATCTTGTCACGCAGTATGTGGATGTCATCCTACGGAGATGTCGTCATGCAATATATGGTCGCCATTCTGTGGATATCTCGTCAAGCAGTATATGCTTACCATTTTCCAGAAATCCTCTCACACAGTATTTGGTGGCCAATCCCTTGGAGCTCCCATCATGCAATATATGGGTAGGGAAGGGGCTGGACACATCTAATCACATGAGGCATGGGAGGGGGTCATATACATCTAATCACAAATGACGGTGGAAGGAGACTGTACACATTTAATCACACGTTAGGGTGGGAGGGGCTGTACACATATAATTACATATGCTGGTGGGAGGGGCTGTACACATCTAATCACATGTGGTGGAAGGGGCTGTACACATCTAATTACATATGCTGGTGGGAGGGGCTGTACACATCTAATTACATGTGGTGGTGGGAGGGGCTGTACACATCTAATCACCCGTTGGGGTGGGAGGGGCTGTACACATCTAATCACGTGTGGTGGAAGAGGCTGTACACATCTAATTACATATGCTGGTGGGAGGGGCTGTACACATCTAATTACATGTGGTGGTGGGAGGGGCTGTACACATCTAATCACACGTTGGGGTGGGAGGGGCTGTACACATATAATCACATGTGGTGGTGGGAGGGGCTGTACACATCTAATCACATGTGGTGGTGGGAGGGGCTGTACACATCTTATCACATGTGGTGGTGGGAGGGGCTGTACACATCTAATCACACGTTGGGGTGGTAGGGGCTGTACACATCTAATCACATATGGTGGTGGGAGGGGCTGTACACATCTAATTACATGTGGTGGTGGGAGGGGCTGTACACATCTAATCACATATGGTGGTGGGAGGGGCTGTACACATCTAATTACACGTTGGGGTGGGAGGGGCTGTACACATCTAACCACACGTTAGGGTGGGAGGGGCTGTACACATCTAACCACACGTTAGGGTGGGAGGGGCTGTACACATCTAATTACATATGCTGGTTGGAGGGGCTGTAGACATCTTATCACATGTGGTGGTGGGAGGGGCTGTACACATCTAATTACATATGCTGGTTGGAGGGGCTGTACACATCTAATCACACGTTAGGGTGGGAGGGGCTGTACACATCTAATTACATATGCTGGTTGGAGGGGCTGTAGACATCTTATCACATGTGGTGGTGGGAGGGGCTGTACACATCTAATCACACGTGGTGGTGGGAGGGGCTGTACACATCTAATTACATATGCTGGTTGGAGGGGCTGTACACATCTAATCACATGTGGTGGTGGGAGGGGCTGTACACATCTAATCACATGTGGTGGTGGGAGTGGCTGTACACATCTAATCACATGTGGTGGTGGGAGTGGCTGTACACATCTAATCACATGTGGTGGCAGGAGGGGCTGTACACATCTAATTACATACGGTGGTGGGAGGGGCTGTACACATCTAATTACATATGGTGGTGGGAGGGGCTGTACACATCTAATTACATACGGTGGTGGGAGGGGCTGTACACATCTAATCACATATGGTGGTGGGAGGGGCTGTACACATCTAATTACATATGGTGGTGGGAGGGGCTGTACACATCTAATCACATATGGTGGTGGGAGGGGCTGTACACATCTAATTACATATGGTGGTGGGAGGGGCTGTACACATCTAATTACATATGGTGGTGGGAGGGGCTGTACACATCTAATTACATATGGCGGTGGGAGGGGCTGTACACATCTAATCACATATGGCGGTGGGAGGGGCTGTACACATCTAATCACATATGGTGGTGGGAGGGGCTGTACACATCTAATTACATATGGTGGTGGGAGGGGCTGTACACATCTAATTACATATGGTGGTGGGAGGGGCTGTACACATCTAATCACATATGGTGGTGGGAGGGGCTGTACACATCTAATTACATATGGTGGTGGGAGGAGCTGTACACATCTAATCACATATGGTGGTGGGAGGGGCTGTACACGTCTAATCACATGTGGTGGTGGAAGTGGCTGTACACATCTAATCACACGTTGGGGTGGGAGGGGCTGTACACATCTAAACACATATGGTGGTGGAAGGGGCTGTACACGTCTAATTATATATGGTGGTGGGAGGGGCTGTACACATCTAACTACATAATGTGGTGGGAGGGGCTGTACACGTCTAATTATATATGGTGGTGGGAGGGGCTTTACACATCTAATTACATATGGCGGTGGGAGGGGCTGTACACATCTAATTACATATGGCGGTGGGAGGGGCTGTACACATCTAATTACATATGGTGGTGGGAGGGGCTGTACACATCTAATTACATATGATGGTGGGAGGGGCTGTACACATCTAATCACATGTGGTGGTGGGAGGGGCTGTACACATCTAATCACATATGGTGGTGGGAGGGGCTGTACACATCTAATTACATATGGTGGTGGGAGGGGCTGTACACATCTAATTACATATGGTGGTGGGAGGGGCTGTACACATCTAATCACATATGGTGGTAGGAGGGGCTGTACACATCTAATTACATGTGGTGGGGGGGGGGCTGTACACATCTAATCACATATGGCGGTGGGAGGGGCTGTACACATCTAATCCCATATGGTGGTGGGGGGGGCTGTACACATCTAATTACATATGGTGGTGGGACGGGCTGTACACATCTAATTACATATGGTGGTGGGACGGGCTGTACACATCTAATTACATATGGTGGTGGGACGGGCTGTACACATCTAATTACATATGGTGGTGGGACGGGCTGTACACATCTAATTACATATGGTGGTGGGGGGGGCTGTACACATCTAATTACATATGGTGGTGGGACGGGCTGTACACATCTAATCACATATGGTGGTGGGAGGGGCTGTACACGTCTAATCACATGTGGTGGTGGGAGGGCTGTACACATCTAATTACATAATGTGGTGGGAGGGGCTGTACACGTCTAATTACATATGGTGGTGGGAGGGGCTGTACACATCTAATCACATGTGGTGGTGGGAGGGGCTGTACACATCTAATCACATGTGGTGGTGGGAGTTGCTACTTTCCCAGGGGGCGCCGTGCTGCCATGTAATTAATAAGTAAATTCTCCTCCTTAGCAGATTAAGAAAAAGCACAAAGACATTTCCTGTCAATAAGAAAGCAGATTCATCCCCGTCTGCAGAAGGGTAAGTGTCCCCGAGCAGTACTGCAACCTCAGCACTCACACTACAGTCCTCCACCTGGGATCTGCTAAGGGAATTTCACGCCTTTATTTGCCGCATTAGAAAACTACAACTCCCGGCATTCCACACTGCCTCGTCACGTGATGTGCTGTAACCGGAAGTGGGGAAGTTAGCCGCTGACGGACGTGTATACAGGTAACGTGTTATATACGGCTGCGAGGTCTTCTCGACCCGGCCGTCTGCAGACTGCTTAAGGAGGTGGGGGGGCTGTGGTGGCCTGTACGAGGAGGAGGGGCGGCTGGCGGTCTCCTGTGTAGAAGGGGAGAGAATCTGCTTGTGCTCTCCTGCACTTAGGGTGCTGGATGTCTAGGGGAGGGGCCGATCTGTAGCTTGGTGGGAGGGGCCGATCTGTAGCTTGGGGGAGGGGCCCCATGACGTTTGGGGGTCTGCTCTGTGGCTGGGGGGGAGGGGCCGCCCTGTCGTTTGGGGGGGTCTGCTCTGTGGCTGGGGGGGTCTGCTCTGTGGCTGGGGGGGAGGGGCCGCCCTGTCGTTTGGGGGGGTCTGCTCTGTGGCTGGGGGGGAGGGGCCGCCCTGTCGTTTGGGGGGGTCTGCTCTGTGGCTGGGGGGGAGGGGCCGCCCTGTCGTTTGGGGGGGTCTGCTCTGTGGCTGGGGGGGAGGGGCCGCCCTGTCGTTTGGGGGGGTCTGCTCTGTGGCTGGGGGGGAGGGGCCGCCCTGTCGTTTGGGGGGGTCTGCTCTGTGGCTGGGGGGGAGGGGCCGCCCTGTCGTTTGGGGGGGTCTGCTCTGTGGCTGGGGGGGAGGGGCCGCCCTGTCGTTTGGGGGGGTCTGCTCTGTGGCTGGGGGGGAGGGGCCGCCCTGTCGTTTGGGGGGTCTGCTCTGTGGCTGGGGGGGAGGGGCCGCCCTGTCGTTTGGGGGGGTCTGCTCTGTGGCTGGGGGGGAGGGGCCGCCCTGTCGTTTGGGGGGGTCTGCTCTGTGGCTGGGGGGGAGGGGCCGCCCTGTCGTTTGGGGGGGTCTGCTCTGTGGCTGGGGGGGGGGAGGGGCCGCCCTGTCGTTTGGGGGGGTCTGCTCTGTGGCTGGGGGGGAGGGGCCGCCCTGTCGTTTGGGGGTCTGCTCTGTGGCTGGGGGGGGGAGGGGCCACACTGACGTTTGGGGGTCTGCTCTGTGGCTGGGGGGGGGGGGAGGGGCCGCACTGACGTTTGGGGGTCTGCTCTGTGGCTGGGGGGGGGGGGAGGGGCCGCACTGACGTTTGGGGGTCTGCTCTGTGGCTTGGGGGTGGAACCACCCTGACGTTTGGGAGTCTGCTCTGTAGCTTGGGTTAGGGGCCGCCCTGTAATTTGTGGGTGTGCTCTAGCTTGAGAGAGGGGCCGCCCTGTCATTTGGGGGGCTTTGTAGCTTAGGGGATGGGCCATCCTGACGTTTGGGGGTCTGCTCTGTAGCTTGGGGGAGGGGCCCTGACGTTTGGGGGTCTGCTCTGTAGCTTGGGGGAGGGGCCCTGACGTTTGGGGGTCTGCTCTGTAGCTTGGGGGAGGGGCCCTGACGTTTGGGGGTCTGCTCTGTAGCTTGGGGGAGGGGCACCCTGATGTTTGGGGGTCTGTTCTATAGCTTAAGGGAGGGGCCGCCCTGATGTTTAGGGGTCTGCACTGTAGCTTAGGGGAGGGGCCGTCCTGATGTTTAGGGGTCTGCACTGTAGCTTGAGGGAGGGGCCACCATGACGTTTGGGGGTCTGCCCTGTAGCTTGGGGGAGGGGCCGTCCTAACGTTGTTCCTTGTCTTCCACAGGCCCGGAGATGACGAAGCTGGCGGAGTGGCTGCTGAGCCTGAGCTTTCTGGGTGGAGTTTGGGTGACCCTGACCTTCGGTCTCCTGGGTGTGGCACTGCCCAGGGCATGCTGGGAGGTGGTCTGGCCTCTACCCATCTACCTGTTGGTGGTCTTTGGCTGCTATTCCCTGGCGACTGTCGGATATCGTGTGGCCACCTTCAACGACTGTGAGGAGGCGGCCCGGGAGCTGCAGGCTCAGATCCAGGAGGCCAGGGGGGACCTGACGAGGCGAGGGCTGCGCTTCTAGCCCAGTGCTGCCGCAGGACTTATGGGGGAGGGGAGGGGGGCTCTGTCTGTACATATAGAATGACAATATCTTGTATCCGCATGCTGCTGTGTCCATTATTTCTCTTTCACCCCTTGTGATGAGTTGCCCGTCGTGGCGGTAGGGTTTATATATGTGACCTGTTCGATTGTGGCAGTCCGGGGCACTGTGCCAGTCTCCTCTCTGGCATGTAGGGACCTGCCAGCTTCTCCCAGGGCTGCGCTAGTTCCCACGGTGTTCGTGCAGCTTCACCCTATAATCACGCTTTAACCCTGCCCGTGCCAACTGAGCGCAGACTGGGGGAGGGGTACACTCATGCAGACTTAGCCACATTACTCCGACCACATCCAGAGCTGCAGTCACAGGGAGGTGAAGAAAGACCACACCCCCTTCCAGCAGCTCCGGAGGGGACTAGAATGATATGTGATTGCAGCTCTGGAGGTGACTGGAGTATGAGACAGGATATAATTGCAGAATGGTGACCAATAGGACTGCAGCTCTGGCAGTGATGTAATAGAATAGTGATTGGTGCTATCGGGGCCCCCGGGGGCCACTCACACGTCAAACACACTAGAAGTTGTGGAAAAAAAAATTTATTATAAAAGTGATAATCAGGTACATAGATAGGCCCCGCCCCCAGAGTATCGCATGTCACGTAACCGCCAGTACCAGCCTGCGGTCGGCTCAGCCCTGTGTGAGACCGTCCCTGAGAGTCCAGGGGGCGAGCCCGTACATGCAGCCCCACAAAGAAGAAGCAAAGTGCATAAGTCTCCACACCCCCACTGGTAGGCACTTGGTGATGCTGGCACTGGGCGGCTCAGGCCTGTAGGGAGTGGTATAAGGGTTGCTCTGGCGGGTATCTCCAGAACAGCCAGAGGCGCACAAGGCTGGTCACGATGCCCGGCATGTTGGGGACCTGTGAAGAGAGAGGAGTAGGTGAGGGGTGGCACCGATACAGAGGTACAAGAGTGGAACAACCGGAGGGGGTCAGTACTGCAGTCCAGAGGGCCAGGCACCCCAATGCTGAACGCCACCCTCACCACATGGCTGCTGGCGATGGGCAATTGTATGATGCTTTCTGTAGGGGCATCACTCACCATGATGTAGGCGTCTCTGCGCTGCAGGCCGTACAGCACCCAGGAGGTGGAGGTCAGGAGCGTGGTGACCGTCAGGGGGAAGGACAGGCACTTGGTGGATTTAGTCCTCATGATGTGGGCCTAGAGAGAAAATCCCCAAGTTACATCATCACAGAGTGTACCCCGGCGCCCCAGTCTCATACCCATCACCGTAGAGTATACCCTGGCATCCAGGTTTCATACCTATCACTGGAGAGTGTACCCCGACGCCCCAGAGGCCACCCCGATCTCCTACCCATCACCGCAGAACGTACCCCCAGTCTCCTACCCATCACTGCAGAGTGTACCCCGGCCCAATAGAGGGCACTCCAGTCTACTACCCATCACCGCAGAGTGTACCCCGGTCTCCTACCCCTCACCGCAGGGCGTACCCCCAGTCTCCTACCCATCACCACAGAGTGTACCGCGGCCCAATAGAGGGCACTCCAGTTTACTACCCATCACGGCAGAGTGTACCCCGGCCCCCTACCCATCACGGCAGAGTGTACCCCCGGCCCCCTACCGATCACCGCAAAGTGTACCCCTGGCTTCATACCCATCACCGCAGAGTGTACCCCGGCCCCCTACCCATCACCGCAGAGTGTACCCCCGGCCCCCTACCCATCACCGCAGAGTGTACCCCCGGCGTCATACCCATCACCGCAGAGTGTACCCCCGGCGTCATACCCATCACCGCAGAGTGTACCCCCGGCGTCATACCCATCACCGCAGAGTGTACCCCCGGCGTCATACCCATCACCGCAGAGTGTACCCCCGGCGTCATACCCATCACTGCAGAGTGTACCCCGGCCCCCCAGAGGCCACCCCGGCCCCCTACCCATCACCGCAGAGTGTACCCCCGGCCCCCTACCCATCACCGCAGAGTGTACCCCAGCCCCCTAGAGATCACCCCAGTCTCATACTTATCACTGCAGAGAGTGTACCCTGGCCCCCGCCAAAGGGCACACCGGTTTCATACCTACGGCAGGAGCCACTGTCAAAACACCCTACAAATAGCTGATAATCAGTACAGAAATACTGTCCACTCTGCTGACCGCTCCGCCCCCAGCTCCTACTCTGCTGCCCACTCAGCTTCGCCCCTACTCGGCTACCTGCTGCCCCCTCCTCGCTCAGCTCCTACTCTGCTGCCCCCTCAGCTTCGCCCCTACTCGGCTACCTGCTCCGCCCTTCGCTCAGCTCCTACTCTGCTGCCCCCTCAGCTTCGCTCCTACTCGGCTACCTGCTCCGCCCTTCGCTCAGCTCCTACTCTGCCGCCCCCTCCTCGCTCAGCTCCTACTCTGCCGCCCCCTCCTCGCTCAGCTCCTACTCTGCCGCCCCCTCCTCGCTCAGCTCCTACTCTGCCGCCCCCTCCTCGCTCAGCTCCTACTCTGCCGCCCCCTCCTCGCTCAGCTCCTACTCTGCCGCCCCCTCCTCGCTCAGCTCCTACTCTGCCGCCCCCTCCTCGCTCAGCTCCTACTCTGCCGCCCCCTCCTCGCTCAGCTCCTACTCTGCCGCCCCCTCCTCGCTCAGCTCCTACTCTGCCGCCCCCTCCTCGCTCAGCCTCCTACTCTGCCGCCCCCTCCTCGCTCAGCCTCCTACTCTGCCGCCCTCTCCTCGCTCAGCCTCCTACTCAGCTGCCTGCTCCGCCCTATACTCTGCTGCCCAATCCTTGCTCAGCCCCTACTCTGCTGCCCAATCCTTGCTCAGCCCCTACTCTGCTGCCCAATCCTTGCTCAGCCCCTACTCTGCTGCCCAATCCTTGCTCAGCCCCTACTCTGCTGCCCAATCCTTGCTCAGCCCCTACTCTGCTGCCCAATCCTTGCTCAGCCCCTACTCCGCTGCCCAATCCTTGCTCAGCCCCTACTCCGCTGCCCAATCCTTGCTCAGCCCCTACTCCGCTGCCCAATCCTTGCTCAGCCCCTACTCCGCTGCCCAATCCTTGCTCAGCCCCTACTCCGCTGCCCAATCCTTGCTCAGCCCCTACTCCGCTGCCCAATCCTTGCTCAGCCCCTACTCCGCTGCCCAATCCTTGCTCAGCCCCTACTCCGCTGCCCAATCCTTGCTCAGCCCCTACTCCGCTGCCCAATCCTTGCTCAGCCCCTACTCTGCTGCCCAATCCTTGCTCAGCCCCTACTCTGCTGCCCAATCCTTGCTCAGCCCCTACTCTGCTGCCCAATCCTTGCTCAGCCCCTACTCTGCTGCCCAATCCTTGCTCAGCCCCTACTCCGCTGCCCAATCCTTGCACAGCCCCTACTCCGCTGCACACTCCTCAGCTCCTCGCCCCGGCCCCTGCTCCGCCGCCCCGGACCCTCGCCCCGGCCCCTGCTCCGCCGCCCCGGACCCTCGACCCGGCCCCTGCTCCGCCGCCCCGGACCCTCGCCCCGGCCCCTGCTCCGCCGCCCCGGACCCTCGCCCCGGCCCCTGCTCCGCCGCCCCGGACCCTCGCCCCGGCCCCTGCTCCGCCGCCCCGGACCCTCGCCCCGGCCCCTGCTCCGCCGCCCCGGACCCTCGCCCCGGCCCCTGCTCCGCCGCCCCGGACCCTCGCCCCGGCCCCTGCTCCGCCGCCCCGGACCCTCGCCCCGGCCCCTGCTCCGCCGCCCCGGACCCTCGCCCCGGCCCCTGCTCCGCCGCCCCGGACCCTCGCCCCGGCCCCTGCTCCGCCGCCCCGGACCCTCGCCCCGGCCCCTGCTCCGCCGCCCCGGACCCTCGCCCCGGCCCCTGCTCCGCCGCCCCGGACCCTCGCCCCGGCCCCCGCTCCGCCGCCCCGGACCCTCGCCCCGGCCCCCGCTCCGCCGCCCCGGACCCTCGCCCCGGCCCCCGCTCCGCCGCCCCGGACCCTCGCCCCGGCCCCCGCTCCGCCGCCCCGGACCCTCGCCCCGGCCCCCGCTCCGCCGCCCCGGACCCTCGCCCCGGCCCCCGCCCCGGCCCCTGCTCCGCCGCCCCCGCTCCGCCGCCCCGGCCCCTGCTCCGCCGCCCCGGACCCTCGCCCCGGCCCCTGCTCCGCCGCCCCGGACCCTCGCCCCGGCCCCTGCTCCGCCGCCCCGGACCCTCGCCCCGGCCCCTGCTCCGCCGCCCCGGACCCTCGCCCCGGCCCCTGCTCCGCCGCCCCGGACCCTCGCCCCGGCCCCTGCTCCGCCGCCCCGGACCCTCGCCCCGGCCCCTGCTCCGCCGCCCCGGACCCTCGCCCCGGCCCCTGCTCCGCCGCCCCGGACCCTCGCCCCGGCCCCTGCTCCGCCGCCCCGGACCCTCGCCCCGGCCCCTGCTCCGCCGCCCCGGACCCTCGCCCCGGCCCCTGCTCCGCCGCCCCGGACCCTCGCCCCGGCCCCTGCTCCGCCGCCCCGGACCCTCGCCCCGGCCCCTGCTCCGCCGCCCCGGACCCTCGCCCCGGCCCCTGCTCCGCCGCCCCGGACCCTCGCCCCGGCCCCTGCTCCGCCGCCCCGGACCCTCGCCCCGGCCCCTGCTCCGCCGCCCCGGACCCTCGCCCCGGCCCCTGCTCCGCCGCCCCGGACCCTCGCCCCGGCCCCTGCTCCGCCGCCCCGGACCCTCGCCCCGGCCCCTGCTCCGCCGCCCCGGACCCTCGCCCCGGCCCCTGCTCCGCCGCCCCGGACCCTCGCCCCGGCCCCTGCTCCGCCGCCCCGGACCCTCGCCCCGGCCCCTGCTCCGCCGCCCCGGACCCTCGCCCCGGCCCCTGCTCCGCCGCCCGCTCCTCGCTCGGCCCCGACACGGCCGCCGGCCCCTCGCTCGGCCGCTCGGCCGCCCGGCCCCTCGCTCGGCCGCCCGGCCCCTCGCTCGGCCCCGACACGGCCGCCCGCTCCTCGCTCGGCCCCGACACGGCCGCCCGCTCCTCGCTCGGCCCCGACACGGCCGCCCGCTCCTCGCTCGGCCCCGACACGGCCGCCCGCTCCTCGCTCGGCCCCGACACGGCCGCCCGCTCCTCGCTCGGCCCCGACACGGCCGCCCGCTCCTCGCTCGGCCCCGACACGGCCGCCCGCTCCTCGCTCGGCCCCTACACGGCCGCTCGGCCCCTCGCTCGGCCCCTCGCTCGGCCGCCCGCTCCTCGCTCGGCCCCTCGCTCGGCCGCCCGGCCCCTCGCTCGGCCGCCCGCTCCTCGCTCTGCCCCTCGCTCGGCCGCCCGCTCCTCGCTCTGCCCCTCGCTCGGCCGCCCGCTCCTCGCTCTGCCCCTCGCTCGGCCGCCCGCTCCTCGCTCGGCCCCTACACTGCGGCCCGCTCCTCGCTCGGCCCCTACACTGCGGCCCGCTCCTCGCTCGGCCCCTACACTGCGGCCCGCTCCTCGCTCGGCCCCTACACTGCGGCCCGCTCCTCGCTCGGCCCCTACACTGCGGCCCGCTCCTCGCTCGGCCCCTACACTGCGGCCCGCTCCTCGCTCGGCCCCTACACTGCGGCCCGCTCCTCGCTCGGCCCCTACACTGCCGCCCGCTCCTCGCTCGGCCCCTACACTGCCGCCCGCTCCATCCTCCCCCACTACATAACCCTCACTTGCTCTCCTTGTGATCTGGGTTGGCCCTGCTGGTTCCCTGCTTGTGTATACATTACCAGGTCGGTCAGTGGAGACAGGTACATGCTGATGGTGAAGACGCTGCAGAACAGACCCAGCTGGTTGAGGCGCACTTGCACATCTGGGGTCCACAGGTAGAAGTATGTGTACCCTAAAAGCAGGAGTCCCAACGAAAAGAGCACTTGATAGAGAGGGGAACGCTGCAACACAAGGACACATCACGTCAGCCAGCAGCAGCGCCACATCTGGCACTCACCAGCCGCTCACACACCAACACCAACCTTCTCAGCGCTGCAGACTATGAAGGCCACAATGTAGAGTGTCTGCAGCGAGGCCCCGATAGTGTTCACAGTCATCAGCGTCCCATCACCCTTCAGGTAGCCGTAATACAGCCAGCCCAGGTTACTGCAAGACACCGGACACTCAGGAGCTCTTCACAGCCCTCCGACACCAACACAACAGCCCCCCCACCCCCTGACACCCCCCCTCATACTGATAACCCCCCCCCTCGACACCCACCACACAAACAACCCTCCCCTCTTGACACCCACCGCACATACAGACAACTCTCCACCCCACACTCAGACAACTGCCCCTTCTACTACAGCTATAGCCTCTGGCCAGCCTACCCACTACTCCACCCCCCCCCCCCCATCCTCAGACTAGTCCTACCATAACCACTGCTCCACCCCATTGATATTTTGTGCTCCAATTGTGCAGAGTCTAAGTCAAGGACTTCCCAAGCAGCAGCCAGGAGAGAGCTGTGCGCTCCCCCCTTCCCCACGGGACCCACCACTCGCTCCTCCCTTCCCCACGGGACCCACCACTCGCTCCTCCCTTCCCCACGGGACCCACCACTCGCTCCCCCCTTCCCCACGGGACCCACCACTCGCTCCCCCCTTCCCCACGGGACCCACCACTCGCTCCCCCCTTCCCCACGGGACCCACCACTCGCTCCCCCCTTCCCCACGGGACCCACCACTCGCTCCCCCCTTCCCCACGGGACCCACCACTCGCTCCCCCCTTCCCCACGGGACCCACCACTCGCTCCCCCCTTCCCCACGGGACCCACCACTCGCTCCCCCCTTCCCCACGGGACCCACCACTCGCTCCCCCCTTCCCCACGGGACCCACCACTCGCTCCCCCCTTCCCCACGGGACCCACCACTCGCTCCCCCCTTCCCCACGGGACCCACCACTCGCTCCCCCCTTCCCCACGGGACTCAAACCTACTTCACATTTGTAGTCAAGAAAGGTAGAAACTGGATGTTATCTACACTTCGTCTGGCAATCATCACACGCAGGTCCGACCTGTGGAGAAAAGATACAGAATGTAATGCCGTGTGCGCAGGACCATGCAGCGCAGGGAGTGATAGCGCCTGCCGTGTGCGCAGGACCATGCAGCGCAGGGAGTGATAGCGCCTGCCGTGTGCGCAGGACCATGCAGCGCAGGGAGTGATAGCGCCTGCCGTGTGCGCAGGACCATGCAGCGCAGGGAGTGATAGCGCCTGCCGTGTGCCCAGGACCATGCAGCGCAGGGAGTGATAGCGCCTGCCGTGTGCGCAGGACCATGCAGCGCAGGGAGTAATAGCGCCTGCAGTGTGCGCAGGACCATGCAGCGCAGGGAGTAATAGCGCCTGCCGTGTGCGCAGGACCATGCAGCGCAGGGAGTAATAGCGCCTGCCGTGTGCGCAGGACCATGCAGCGCAGGGAGTAATAGCGCCTGCCGTGTGCGCAGGACCATGCAGCGCAGGGAGTAATAGCGCCTGCCGTGTGCGCAGGACCATGCAGCGCTGGGAGTAATAGCGCCTGCCGTGTGCGCAGGACCATGCAGGGCAGGGAGTAATAGCGCCTGCCGTGTGCGCAGGACCATGCAGGGCAGGGAGAAATAGCGCCTGCCGTGTGCGCAGGACCATGTAGGGCAGGGAGTAATAGCGCCTGCCGTGTGCGCAGGACCATGTAGGGCAGGGAGTAATAGCGCCTGCCGTGTGCGCAGGACCATGTAGGGCAGGGAGTAATAGCGCCTGCCGTGAGCGCAGGACCATGCAGGGCAGGGAGTAATAGCGCCTGCCGTGTGCGCAGGACCATGCAGGGCAGGGAGTAATAGCGCCTGCCGTGTGCGCAGGACCATGTAGGGCAGGGAGTAATAGCGCCTGCCGTGTGTGCAGGACCATGCAGCGCAGGGAGTAATACCACCTCTTGTGTGACCAGGACCTTGCAGCGCTGGCGGTAATAGCGCCCGCCGCGTGCGCAGGACCATGTAGGGCAGGGAGTAATAGCGCCTGCCGTGTGCGCAGGACCATGTAGGGCAGGGAGTAATAGCGCCTGCCGTGTGCGCAGGACCATGTAGGGCAGGGAGTAATAGCGCCTGCCGTGTGCGCAGGACCATGCAGGGCAGGGAGTAATAGCGCCTGCCGTGTGCGCAGGACCATGCAGCGCAGGGAGTAATACCACCTCTTGTGTGACCAGGACCATGTAGGGCAGGGAGTAATAGCGCCTGCCGTGTGCGCAGGACCATGTAGGGCAGGGAGTAATAGCGCCTGCCGTGTGCGCAGGACCATGCAGGGCAGGGAGTAATAGCGCCTGCCGTGTGCGCAGGACCATGTAGGGCAGGGAGTAATAGCGCCTGCCGTGTGCGCAGGACCATGTAGGGCAGGGAGTGATAGCGCCTGCCGTGTGCGCAGGACCATGCAGCGCAGGGAGTAATAGCGCCTGCAGTGTGCGCAGGACCATGCAGCGCAGGGAGTAATAGCGCCTGCCGTGTGCGCAGGACCATGCAGCGCAGGGAGTAATAGCGCCTGCCGTGTGCGCAGGACCATGCAGCGCAGGGAGTAATAGCGCCTGCCGTGTGCGCAGGACCATGCAGCGCTGGGAGTAATAGCGCCTGCCGTGTGCGCAGGACCATGCAGGGCAGGGAGTAATAGCGCCTGCCGTGTGCGCAGGACCATGCAGGGCAGGGAGTAATAGCGCCTGCCGTGTGCGCAGGACCATGTAGGGCAGGGAGTAATAGCGCCTGCCGTGTGCGCAGGACCATGTAGGGCAGGGAGTAATAGCGCCTGCCGTGTGCGCAGGACCATGTACGGCAGGGAGTAATAGCGCCTGCCGTGAGCGCAGGACCATGCAGGGCAGGGAGTAATAGCGCCTGCCGTGTGCGCAGGACCATGTAGGGCAGGGAGTAATAGCGCCTGCCGTGTGTGCAGGACCATGCAGCGCAGGGAGTAATACCACCTCTTGTGTGACCAGGACCTTGCAGCACTGGCGGTAATAGCGCCCGCCGCGTGCGCAGGACCATGTAGGGCAGGGAGTAATAGCGCCTGCCGTGTGCGCAGGACCATGTAGGGCAGGGAGCAATAGCGCCTGCCGTGTGCGCAGGACCATGTAGGGCAGGGAGTAATAGCGCCTGCCGTGTGCGCAGGACCATGCAGGGCAGGGAGTAATAGCGCCTGCCGTGTGCGCAGGACCATGCAGGGCAGGGAGTAATAGCGCCTGCCGTGTGCGCAGGACCATGCAGGGCAGGGAGTAATAGCGCCTGCCGTGTGCGCAGGACAATGTAGGGCAGGGAGTAATAGCGCCTGCCGTGTGCGCAGGACCATGTAGGGCAGGGAGTAATAGCGCCTGCCGTGTGACCAGGCCCTTGCAGCGCTGGCGGTAATAGCGCCCGCCGCGTGCGCAGGACCATGCAGGGCACGGAGTAATAGCGCCTGCAGTTTGACCAGGATCATACAGGTTGAGGCCTTCTCTTTCTTTCCCTACATACATATACAGGCTCCGACTCTCTCTGTATACACACGGGCCGGGGCCCCCTCCTCTATACATACACACGCGGGCCGGGGCCCCTCCCCCACCGTGGCCCCCTCCCTCGGCACCGGGACACTTACAGGCCGCTGGAGAACATGGCGACGGTGAAGACGATGCAGGCCGCGGAAAGCAGCCACAGGCCGTCCATGGTGCCTCAGTGGCGGCGGCAGGAAAACTGGAGGCCGAGGCGGAGGAGGCAGAAGAGTACGGTGCAGGCCGCGGCCCTCCCCATCGTATCCTCCTACTGCTCCGCCCGCCATCACTGCCACATCACCGGGTCAGCCCGACCTCACGGCCGGGACACAGGAGGCTCACCCGGAAGTACGGCGGCCTCACCGTATGGGGTCACCCGCACAGTACATGCCACACCTGGATCAGCGGGTCACCCCAGAGTATATACAACACCCCATCTCCGGGTCACCCCACAGTATATACAACACCCGGATCTCCGGGTCACCCCACAGTACATGCCACACCTGGATCAGCGGGTCACCCCAGAGTATATACAACACCCGGATCTCCGGGTCATCCCACAGTATATACAACACCCGGATCTCCGGGTCACCCCACAGTATATACCACACCCCATCTCCGGGTCACCCCACAGTATATACAACACCCCATCTACGGGTCACCCCACAGTATATACAACACCCCATCTCCGGGTCACCCCACAGTATATACCACAACCGGATCTCCGGGTCACCCCACAGTATATACAACACCCCATCTCCGGGTCACCCCACAGTATATACCACAACCGGATCTCCGGGTCACCCCACAGTATATACAACACCCGGATCTCCGGGTCACCCCACAGTATATACCACACCCCATCTCCGGGTCACCCCACAGTATATACAACACCCCATCTCCGGGTCACCCCACAGTATATACAACACCCCATCTCCGGGTCACCCCACAGTATATACCACACCCCATCTCCGGGTCACCCCACAGTATATACAACACCCCATCTCCGGGTCACCCCACAGTATATACAACACCCCATCTCCGGGTCACCGTAGAGTATATACAACACCCCATCTCCGGGTCACCCCACAGTACATGCCACACCTGGATCTCCGGGTCACCGCAGAGTATATACCAAACTCGGATCTCCGGGTCACCTCACAGTATATACAACACCCCATCTACGGGTCACCCCACAGTATATACAACACCCCATCTATGGGTCACCCCACAATATATACCACAACCGGATCTCCGGGTCACCCCACAGTATATACCACACCCCATCTATGGGTCACCCCACAATATATACAACACCCAGATCTCCGGGTCACCCCACAGTATATACCACACCCGGATCTCTGATCACCCCACAGTATATACCACACCCCATCTACGGGTCACCCCACAGTATATACCACACCCCATCTACAGGTCACCGCACAATATATACCACAACCAGATCTCCGGGTCACCCCACAGTATATACCACACCCCATCTACGGGTCACCCCACAGTATATACCACACCCCATCTACGGGTCACCCCACAGTATATACCACACCCGGATCTCTGATCACCCCACAGTATATACCACACCCCATCTACGGGTCACCCCACAGTATATACCACACCCCATCTATGGGTCACCCCACAGTATATATCACACCCGGATCTACGGGTCACCCCACAGTATATTTTACACCCGGATCTACAGTTCACCCCACAATATATACCACAACCAGATCTCCGGGTCACCCCACAGTATATACCACACCCAGATCTACGGGGCACCCCACAGTATATACCACACCCCATCTACGGGTCACCCCACAGTATATACCACACCCCATCTACGGGTCACTCCAGAGTATATTCCACACCCCATCTACGGGTCACCCCACAGTATATATCACACCCGGATCTACGGGTCACCTGACAGTATATATCACACCCGGATCCACGGGTCACCCCAAAGTATATACCACACCCGGATCTGCGGGTCACCCCACAGTATATTTTACACCCGGATCTCTGGGTCACCCCACAGTATATATCACACCCCATCTACGGGTCAACCCACAATATATACCACAACCGGATCTATGGGTCACCCAACATTATATTTTACACCCGGATCTACAGTTCACCCTACAGTATATACCACACCCAGATCTACGAGTCATCCCACAGTATATACTACACCCGGATCACCCCACAGTATATACCACACCCGGATCTGCGGGTCACCCCACAGTATATTTTACACCAGGATCTACAGTTCACCTGACAGTATATATCACACCCGGATCTACGGGTCACCCCACAGTATATACCACACCCGGATCTATGGGTCACCCCACAGTATATTTTACACCCAGATCTACAGTTCACCCCACAGTATATACCACACCCGGATCTACGGGTCACCTGAGAATATATATCACACCCGGATCCACGGGTCACCCCACAGTATATACTACACCTGGATCACCCCACAGTATATACCACACCCGGATCTGCGGGTCACCCCACAGTATATTTTACACCCGGATCTACAGTTCACCCCACAGTATATACAACACCCGGATCCATGGATCAAACCACAACATATACCACACCCGGATCTATGGGTCACCCCACAGTATATACCACACCCGGATCTACGGGTCACCCCACAGTATATACCACACCCGGATCTATGGGTCACCCCACAGTATATTTTACACCCGGATCTACAGTTCACCCTACAGTATATACCACACCCGGATCTACGGGTCACCCCACAGTATATACTACACCCGGATCACCCCACAGTATATACCACACCCGGATCTGCGGGTCACCCCACAGTATATTTTACACCCGGATCTACAGGACACCCCGCAGTATATACCACACCCAGATCTATGGGTCACCCCACAGTGTATACTACCCCCCGGATCTACGAGTCACCCCGCAGTACATACCACACCCGGATCTCCGGGTCACCCCACAGTATATTCCACACCCGGATCTCCGGGTCACCCCACAATATATACCACACCCAGATCTACGGGTCACCCCACAGTATATACTACACCCGGATCTCTGGTTCACCTCACAGTATATACCACACCCAGATCTACGGGTCACCCCACAGTATATTCCACACCTGGATCTCCGGGTCACCCCACAGTATATTTTACACCCGGATCTACGGGTCACCCCACAGTATATACCACACCCAGATCTACGGGTCACCCCACAGTATATACTACACCCGGATCTCTGGTTCACCTCACAGTATATACCACACCCAGATCTACGGGTCACCCCACAGTATATACCACACCCAGATCTACGGGTCACCCCACAGTATATACCACACCCCATCTACGGGTCACCCCACAGTATATACCACACCCGGATCTCTGATCACCCCACAGTATATACCACAACAGAGTCTATGGATCACCCCACAATATATACCACACCTGGATCTATGGGTCACCCCATAGTATATTTTTCACCTGGATCTACGGGACACCCTGCAGTATATACCACACCCGGATTTACGGGACACCCCACAATATATACCACACCCGGATCTACGAGTCACCCCGCAGTACATACCACACCCGGATCTCCGGGTCACTCCACAGTATATACCACAGCTGGATCCCCGGGTCATCCCACAGTATATTTTACACCCAAGTCTACGGGTCACCCCACAGTATATACCACACCCAGATCTACGGATCACCCCACAGTATATTTTACACCCGGATCTCTGGATCACCCCACAGTATATACCACACCCAGATCTACGGATCACCCCACAGTATATTTTACACCCGGATCTCTGGATCACCCCACAGTATATACCACACTCGGGTCTACCGGTCACCCCACAGTATATTTTACATCTGGATCTACAGGTCATTCCGCAGTATATATCACACCCGGATCACGCCACAGTATATACCACACCCGGATCTACGGCTTACTCCACAGTATATATTACACCCGGATCTACGGGTCACCCCACAGTATATACTACACCCGGATCACGCCACAGTATATACCACACCCGGATCTACGGCTTACTCCACAGTATATATTACACCCGGATCTACGGGTCACCCCGCAGTATATATCACACCAGGATCTCTGGGTCATCCCAGCAGTATATATCACACTAGGATCTCTGGATCACCCCACAGTATATACCACACCCGAGTGTATGGGTCACCCCGCAGTATATATCACACCAGGATCTCTGGGTCATCCCAGCAGTATATATCACACTAGGATCTCTGGATCACCCCACAGTATATACCACACCCGAGTCTATGGGCCACCCCACAGTATATAGCACACTCGAGTCTATGGGCCACCCCACAGTATATAGCACACTCGAGTCTATGGGTCACCCCACAGTATATACCACACGCGAGTCTATGGGTCACCCCGCAGTATATAGCACACTCGAGTCTATGGGTCACCCCACAGTATATACCACACGCGAGTCTATGGGTCACCCCGCAGTATATAGCACACTCGAGTCTATGGGTCACCCCACAGTATATAGCACACTCGAGTCTATGGGTCACCCCACAGTATATACCACACGCGAGTCTATGGGTCACCCCGCAGTATATAGCACACCCGAGTCTATGGGTCACCCCACAGTATATACCACACCCGAGTCTATGGGCCACCCCACAGTATATAGCACAGTCGAGTCTATGGGTCACCCCGCAGTATATAGCACACCCGAATCTATGGGTCATCCCACAGGTTATGCCACACCCACAATTATGATTTTCCGCTCACGGAGGAAAAATCTCTGCCTACTCTATTGTAGTGCAGATTCCGCCCGGACGGCCTCCATTGTACTCAATGCAAACAGCCTGATCCACTGTCCTTCCGCAACGACATTGCATAAATGTGGCGGGCAGCTGTGTCATCACATAGCGACGGCGCAGGAAAAGTAGGGATGTATAAACAAAAACAATCGTACTGCGCATGTCTGACGCCATGCAGACCATCCGCAGTACAGAAAGAGGAAAGAAGTCACAGGTACGTGTGGATGCCAGCCGGGCACAGGGTCAGATTCCGCTGCGGGCTCACGCATGCAGAATCCGACCCAGTTGTGTGCAGCCGGCCTGAGACGGTGTTCAAGTTTTTTGTTGCATTTTTGAACCAAAATTAAAATCACATCAAAAAACTGCATGAACTATTAACAACCGCATGTGGATTCAACCAGTACATGCAGGTTTGTGGGTTTTTTTTAACTACATGCAGGTTTCTGATACGTTTTTCAGTTGTGTGTAAAGTGTTCAAATATACCATATATACCCAGGTTATACCAGCTGTACATATATAATCATACACAGTATATACCCAGGTTATACCAGCTGTACATATATAATCATACACAGTATATACCCAGGTTATAGCAGCTGTACATATATAATTATATACAGTATATACCCAGGTTATACCAGCTGTACATATATAATCATACACAGTATATACCCAGGTTATAGCAGCTGTACATATATAGTCATACACAGTATATACCCAGGATATACCAACTTTACATATATAATCATATACAGTATATACCCAGGTTATACCAACTTTACATATATAATCATACACAGTATATACCCAGGTTATACCAGCTGTACATATATAATTATATACAGTATATACTCAGGTTATACCAGCTGTACATATATAATTATATACAGTATATACCCAGGTTATACCAGCTGTACATATATAATTATATACAGTATATACCCAGGTTATACCAGCTGTACATATATAGACATACACAGTATATACCCAGGTTATACCAGCTGTACATATATAGTCATACACAGTATATACCCAGGTTATACCAGCTGTACATATATAGTCATACACAGTATATACCCAGGTTATACCAGCTGTACATATATAATTATATACAGTATATACCCAGGTTATACCAACTGTACATATATAATTATACACAGTATATACCCAGGTTATACCAGCTGTACATATATAATCATACACAGTATATACCCAGGTTATACCAACTTTACATATATAATCATACACAGTATATACTCAGGTTATACCAGCTGTACATATATAATTATATACAGTATATACCCAGGTTATACCAGCTGTACATATATAATCATACGCAGTATATACCTAGCTTATACCAGCTTTACATATATAATCATACACAGTATATACCCAGGTTATACCAACTTTACATATATAATCATACACAGTATATACTCAGGTTATACCAGCTGTACATATATAATTATATACAGTATATACCCAGGTTATACCAGATGTACATATATAATTATACACAGTATATACCCAGGTTATACCAGCTGTACATATGTAATCATATACAGTATATACCCAGGTTATACCAGCTGTACATATATAGTCATACACAGTATATACCCAGGTTATACCAGCTGTAAATATATAATTATATACAGTATATACCCAGGTTATACCAGCTGTACATATATAGTCATACACAGTATATACCCAGGTTATACCAGCTGTACATATATAGTCATACACAGTATATACCCAGGTTATACCAGCTGTACATATATAGTCATACACAGTATATACCCAGGTTATACCAGCTGTACATATATAATCATATACAGTATATACCCAGGTTATACCAGCTGTACATATATAGTCATACACAGTATATACCCAGGTTATACCAGCTGTACATATATAATCATATACAGTATATACCCAGGTTATACCAGCTGTACATATATAATTATACACAGTATATACCCAGGTTATACCAGCTGTACATATATAGTCATACACAGTATATACCCAGGTTATACCAGCTGTACATATATAGTCATACACAGTATATACCCAGGTTATACCAGCTGTACATATATAGTCATACACAGTATATACCCAGGTTATACCAGCTGTACATATAATTATATACAGTATATACCCAGGTTATACCAACTGTACATATATAATTATACACAGTATATACCCAGGTTATACCAGCTGTACATATATAGACATACACAGTATATACCCAGGTTATACCAGCTGTACATATATAATTATACACAGTATATACCCAGGTTATACCAGCTGTACATATATAATTATATACAGTAGATACCCAGGTTATACCAGCTGTACATATATAGTCATACACAGTATATACCCAGGTTATACCAGCTGTACATATATAATCATACACAGTATATACCCAGGTTATACCAGCTGTACATATATAATTATATAGAGTATATACCCAGGTTATACCAGCTGTACATATATAGTCATACACAGTATATACCCAGGTTATACCAGCTGTACATATATAATCATATACAGTATATACCCAGGTTATACCAGCTGTACATATATCGTCATACACAGTATATACCCAGGTTATACCAGCTGTACATATATAATCATACACAGTATATACCCAGGTTATACGGTTATACCAGCTGTACATATATAATTATATACAGTATATACCCAGGTTATACCAGCTGTACATATATAATCATATACAGTATATAGCCAGGTTACACCAGCATACTATATATCACTATATACAGGGAGAAGTATATACATCTCCTGTATACATTGATGTTGAACATGCTGGTGTAAGGATAGGTTCACATCTGCATCAGGACCTTCGGCTGGAGATTCCATCACAGATCTGGCATCACATACTGGGGAAAAAAAGCGCATGCCACGCTTTTTCTTCCGTCCAAAAGGCAGGCGGAAAGCGGATGGGCCCCATTATAGTCAATGGAGTCCGTCCGGCGCTGTTTGGTTCCATTTATAGACAGACCCGTTCGGCTGTGGGGATTCCCCTATCTTGCTCCCCAAATGGAACAGGAAAGCGGAATCCCCCCCCCCCCCCCCCCCTTGCAGGTGTGCAACCACCCAAAACTGGGTATCTTCTGTATTAAATTATGTGTGTACAGCTGGTAGAAGCTCTACATCCTGTATATAGTGATCCGGTATTAACCATGCTGATATAAACTGGACCAGGTTACACCAGCATGGTACATATCACTGTATACAGGATGTATAACTTATACCAGCTGTACATACATAATTATATACAGATCTCCAGGCTATACCAGCATGGTCCATATCACTATATACAGTAGATGTATATTCCCCTGTATGCCTCTATATAGTGATATGGAGCATATTGGTATAACCTGGAAATCTATATATTATTATATACTAGCTGATTACCCGGCATTGCCCGTGTATTTTATTTTTAGACACAAAAAGAATTTTAAATACGTGTGTTTGTGTGCGTGTGTATATATATATATATATATATATATATATATGTACTGATTTAATATATTAGTATATGAGGAGGAAGTCGTCTGTGTAGTATCTATATATATATAAAGACGAAAGCCCTCACTGACTCACTCACTGACTGACTGAGTGACTCGCCAAAAGTTCTCCAACTTCCCGATGTTGTAGAAACATGAATTTTGGCACAAACATAGATTATCTCCAAAATAGGAAAAGTAATTGGGTCCCAACTCGATTATTCAATTCTAGCGCAAAAGAATTGGCATCGAAATTTTACGTACGGAATCTAAATCACTTCCTAATGTCATAGAAACATAAAATTTGGCACGGGCATTGAAAATATCATAAATAGGAAAAGCTAATGGGTCCCAACTTGATTATTCAATTCTATGCGCAAAAGAATTAGCGTCCAAATTTTACATACGGAATCTAATTTTCTCACTTTCCGGAGTCAGAAACGTGAAATTTGGCACGAGCATTGATTATGTCATAAATAGGAAAAGCTAATGGGTCCCAACTCCATTGTTCAATTCTATGCGCAAAAGAATTAGCGTCCAAATTTTACGTACGGGATGTATTTTTCTCACTTTCCGGTGTCATAGAAACGTGTAATTTGGCACGGGCATTGATTATGTCATAAATAGGAAAAGCTAATGGGTCCCAACTCAATTATTCAATCCTATGCGCAAAAGAATTAGCGTCCAAATTTATGTACGGAATGTAATTTTCTAACTTTCCGGTGTCATAGAAACGTGAAATTTGGCACGAGCATTGATTATGTCATAAATAGGAAAAGCTAATGGGTCCCAACTCGATTATTCAATTCTATGCGCAAAAGAATTAGCGTCCAAATTTTACATACGGAATCTAATTTTCTCACTTTCCGCTGTCAGAAACGTGAAATTTGGCACGAGCATTGATTATGTCATAAATAGGAAAAGCTAATGGGTCCCAACTCTATTGTTCAATTCTATGCGCAAGAGAATTAGCATCCAAATTTTACGTACGGGATGTATTTTTCTCACTTTCCGGTGTCATAGAAACTTGAAATTTGGCACGAGCATTGATTATGTCATAAATAGGAAAAGCTAATGGGTCCCAACTCAATTATTCAATTCTATGCGCAAAAGAATTAGCGTCCAAATTTTACGTACGGGATGTATTGTTCTCACTTTCCGGTGTCATAGAAATGTGTAATTTGGCAGAAGCATTGATTATGTCATAAATAGGAAAAGTTAATGGGTCCCAACTCAATTATTCAATTCTATGCGCAAAAGAATTAGCATCCAAATTTTACGTACGGAATCTAATTTTCTAACTTTCCGATGTCACAGAAACGTGAAATTTGGCAGGAGCATTGATTATGTCATAAATAGGAAAAGCTAATAGGTCCCAACTCAATTATTCAATCCTATGCGCAAAAGAATTAGCGTCCAAATTTATGTACGGAATGTAATTTTCTAACTTTCCGGTGTCATAGAAACGTGTAATTTGGCAGGAGCATTGATTATGTCATAAATAGGAAAAGCTAATGGGTCCCAACTCGATTATTCAATTCTAGCGCAAAAGAATTAGCGTCCAAATTTTACGTACGGAATCTAATTCTCTCACTTACCGGTGTCATAGAAACTCGAAATTTGGCAGGAGCATTGATTATGTCATAAATAAGAAAAGCTAATGGGTCCCAACTCGATTATTCAATTCTATGCGCAAAAGAATTAGCGTCCAAATTTTACGTACGGAATCTAATTCTCTCACTTCTTGGTGTCATAGAAACATGAAATTTTGGAACGGGCATTGATTATGTCATAAATAGAAAAAGCTAATGGGTCCCAACTCGATTGTTCAATTCTAAGCGCAAAAGAATTAGCGTCCACATTTCACGTACGAAATCGAATTCTTTCACCTCCCGATGTCATAGAAGCTTGAAATTTGGCACGAGCATTGATTATGTCATAAGTAGGAAAAGTTAATGGGTCCCAACTCGATTATTCAATTCTAAGTGCAAAAGAATTAGCGTCCAAATTTTACGTATGAAATGTAATTCTCTCACTTCCTGATGTCATTTTATATAAAGGAAATGTCGCATGGTTACCTCCCCGTGGTGTTTCCTGGGTAACGCAGAGAACTATGCAAAATGGTGAACATATGTTTTTCCTCAGTATCTCTAAAGTAACCACGACTTCATAAGATTTTCTGTGTGAACACCAGATAAACACCAGTACCAAATTAACTCGGGCGAAGCCGAGTATATCAGCTAGTATTAGTATATGAGAAGTAGGTCATCGGTGTAATATATTAGTATATTAGGAGGAGGTCGTCTGTATAATATCTTACTGCATGAGGAGGAGGTCGTCTGTGTAATATATTGGTATATGAGGAGGAGGTCGTCTGTGTAATATCTTACTGCATGAGGAGGAGGTCGTCTGTGTAATATATTGGTATATGAGGAGGCACTCTGGCAGTAGTGGTTCCGAGCTGCGTGATGTTATAATAGAATCGTGCTGGTGTGAGGCTGTGTGGTAGATAGTAGCTCCATAAATTATGGTGGCATATATATATATACACACATACATCCTATTATATAGATAGATAGATAGATAGATAGATAGATAGATAGAAGATGTACAGCTGATATAACTTATACCAGCTGTACATGTACTGGCCTGGAAATAGGCCCTACACAGCACTGTTTACTTATGGGGACCGGTAATATAATAATCCGAGTCAGTTTACACAAGGGATGCTGGTAACCTAGCAACCAGTTAGGACGTTTTTATCCAGCTGCACAGGATAGAAAAAAAATGCATAGAGACTCAGGGGAGGCAGGTAGCCTAGCAACCAGATAGGCTGTGATTGGCTGCAGACAAACTGGTCAGGTGACAGAGGCGATAAATAGCCGGACAACGGTCACAGGAGCCAGAGTGAGTGAGCGCACCAGGCAAAGCAAGTGCCAGAGAGAGTGCGCCAGAAAAAAGAAGCGTCCGACAGGTGAAAAGAAAGTGCCAGGCAGGAGAGAGAAGTGAAAAGAGGCAGAGAGATCAGCCGTGACAGAGAGAGAAAGAGAGAAACAAGAGATAAATCTGAGAAAACCGTGAGTAACTGAGGAGGAAAGACAGCTTTCACTGTGAATAAAAAATAATAATAATCTTTTTTTGTATAGCGCCAACATATTCCGCAGCGCTTACATAGACAGGGGGGAATACAGAAAGACAAAAATACAAACATTACAGAACCGCGGTTACATAGTAATCAATTGATAGAAACAGTAGGGGTGAGGGTCCTGCTCCAACGAGCTTATATACTACAATTAATGGGGTGTTACAGAAGATAAAGGGCTGGAGATGTGCACGGTGTGGCGGGGTGGAGATGTGCACAGTATGGCGGGGTGGAGAGTGAGCGATGCTATACACATAGACAATGGTCAGACATTTAGCCGTGTGATGGCAGAATCAGTATGACTGCAGGAGCGGTTTATGATGGCTAGCAGGGATTGCAGTCAGTAGGTCAGGGAGCATGTTATCAGGCGGAGTACAGAGGGGTTTGTTTAGGGTATGCGGTATGCCTCCCTGCAGAGGTGCGTTTTTAGAGCACGCCTGAAGTTCTGCGAGTCCTGGATTGTCCGGGTAGCCTTTGGTAGTGCATTCTAGGACCGGTGCTGCTCTGGAGAAGTCTTGGAGGCGGGAATGAGAAGTTCGAATTAAAGGGGCGCTCAGTCTAGTTTCGTTAGCAGAGCTGAGAGCCGGGGCTGGTTGATGGATTGAGATGAGGGAGGCAATATAGGGGGGCACTGCGCTGTGAAGGGCTTTGTGGATGAAGGTAGCGAGTTTAAATTGTATTCTGTATTTAACGGGCAGCCAGTGCAGTGACCGGCACAGGGCAGTGGCGTCCGAGTAGCGGCTGGACAGGAAGATGAGCCTGGCTGCCGCATTCAGGATGGACTGGAGAGGAGAGAGTCTGGTGCGGGGGAGGCCGATCAGCAACGAGTTGCAATAATCGAGCCGGGAGTGGATGAGGGCAACAGTAAGCGTTTTCAGCGTGTCTATGGTGAGAAAAGAGCGGATTCTTGCGATGTTCTTGAGGTGCAGCTGACAGGTTCGGGCGAGAGATTGGATGTAGGGGGTAAAGGAGAGATCAGAGTCGAATATGACCCCAAGTCAGCAGGCATGTTGTCTAGGAGTTATGGTGGCGCCACACACTGAGATGTCAGGATGAGAGATGTAATAAGAGATGTAAATATGAAGAGAGGATGATAAAGAAATAAAGAGCTATAAATACAAAGAAGGATAGAGAAAAGAAATCCAGAGTATAAATGAGTTAGACACAGGTGTCGGAATTGTTGCAATTTAAAGGGGTTGTCCCGCGCCGAAACAGTTTTCTTTTTTTTTTCAATAGCCCCCCCCCGTTCGGCGCGAGACAAACCCGATGTAGGGATAAAAAAAAAACAAACGGGTAGTACTTACCTGAATCCCCGCGCTCCGGTGACTTCATACTTACCTTGCGAAGATGGCCGCCGGGATCTTCACCCTCGGTGGACCGCAGGGCTTCTGTGCGTTCCATTGCCGATTCCAGCCTCCTGATTGGCTGGAATCGGCACACGTGACGGGGCGGAGCTACGAGGAGCAGCTCTCCGGCACGAGCGGCCCCATTCAACACAGAGAAGACCGGACTGCGCAAGCGCGTCTAATCGGGAGATTAGACGCTGAAAATTAGACGGCACCATGGAGACGAGGACGCTAGCAACGGAGCAGGTAAGTGAATAACTTCTGTATGGCTCATATTTAATGCACGATGTACATTACAAAGTGCATTAATATGGCCATACAGAAGTGTATAACCCCACTTTGTTTCGCGGGACAACCCCTTTAAGTATCATTTATTATGCACTGAATGTTATGAAGAAAACTACCTCATCTGTTTTATTTAATAAGCAAAATATCTGGCTTTGGGTATTATTCCACCCCACCACTCACAACTACATATTGTGTCCACTAGAGATGAGCGAGCACCAAAATGCTCGGGTGCTCGTTGCTCGAGTCAAACTTTCCGCGATGCTCGAGAGTTCGTTTTGAGTAACAAACCCCATTGAAGTCAATGGGCGACCCGAGCATTTCTGCAAAACCCAAGAAAACGACACAGAAACGGATAGGGCAGGCAAGGGGCTACATGTTGGGCTGCATCTCAGGTTCCCAGGTCTCACTATTAAGCCACAATAGCGGAAAGAGTGCCCCCCCCCTTCCCCCTTAACAATTTTTACTTCGGATAAACCCTCATTAGCAAGGCACACTTTAGCTAAGCACCACACTACCAAAAACCAAGCACAAGCACTGCCTGCGGGACACACCGCTGCCACTTCTCCTGGGTTCCATGCTGCGGATAGCTGAGGTCACGTGAGAGAAAATACAGGTTGGCTTCGGCCCACACTCCATGCCCTAGTCAGTCTTGGCTTTTTTCATAGTGCCAGGCAGGTACAACTCCACTATGGGAAGTTTGTGTGCACCCACAGCATGGGTGGCTCCCAGGAACCCACAGACGGTACATAAATAAATCCCATTGTAGTGCCCTGGATAGCTGAGGTCACGTGAGAGAAAATACAGGTTGGCTTCGGCCCACACTCCATGCCCTAGTCAGTCTTGGTTTTTTTCATAGTGCCAGGCAGGTACAACTCCGCTATGGGAAGTCTGTGTGCACCCACAGCATGGGTGGCTCCCAGGAACCCACAGACGGTACATAAATAAATCCGATTGGAGTGCCTCGGATAGCTGAGGTAACGTGAGAGAAAAGACATGTTGGCTTCGGCCCACACTCCATGCCCTAGTCAGTCTGGGTTCTTTTTGGGGCCAGATAGGTAGAACACCACGATGGGAAAACTTAGTGCACCCATAGTATGCACAGACCCCTGTAATATTCCTGTAGTAAAGGTATAAGCTGACCCCAGTAACAGTTATGTTGCAGAAGTCTAGGGAGACCCCGGAAACATTTCTGTAGTAACAGTATAGACAGACACCAATAACATTTCTGTAGCAGAAGTATAGGCAGACCCCTGTAACATTTACGTGGTAGAAGTATAGGCAGACCCCAGTAACATTTTAGTAGCAGAAGTATACGCAGACCCCAGTAACATTTATGTAGCAGCAGTATTGACAGACCCCTGTAACATTTCTGTAGCATAGGTAGAGACCGACCCTAGTACCATTTTTGGAGGTGCAGTATACGCAGACCCCATTACCATTTCTGTAGAAGTATAGGCAGACCCCTGTAACATTTTTGTAGCCGCAGTATAGGCAGACCCTTGTAACATTTAAGTGGCAGCAGTATAGGCAGACCCCAGTAACATCCTTGTGGCAGCAGTATAGGCAGACCCCTGTAAAATTTACGTGGCAGCAGTATAGGCAGACCCCAGTAACATTTAAGTGACCTCTGTGTTTACTGTCAAATAACCTGCAGGAGATTGCAATCCAGAACAACAATAATTTTCATAGTGTGCCCCCAGCTAAGCAGCCAAACCCCATACAAGGAACAGACCCAGTTTGGCCATCATATCCTTTGCAACCTATTTTTCAGGCTCCTGCCTCTTATGACAATAACCCAGCTGCCATGTTTGATCCATCGACCATTTATAATCCATCTGCTTTTAACCCTTATACTTCTAAAACCAAAATACTTGTACCGTTATGTTCTTAGTGAAGGGCATTCATATCTAAAGTGTAAAAAAAAGGAATTATAATAAATAATCCAAACTTCTTGATTCTAACAGTTGTTTTCCTTTTGCCGGAAGGCACCCATTTAACATTAACATGTGTACATTTTTAAAGATTGTTTCTACATTTTTTCGTTAGTGTGTTTTTAAATACTGTTCAATGTTTTTATTGTTTACACGCAGACCCCTCTAACATTTCTGTAGCAGCAGTATAGGCAGACCCCTGTAACATTTAGGTAGCAGAGGTATAGACCGACCCATTTTTGTAGGTGCAGTATACACAGACCCTATTACCATTTCTGTAGAAGTATAGGCAGACCTCAGTAACATCCTTGTGGCAGCAGTATAGGCAGACCCCAGTAACATTTAAGTGGCAGAAGTATAGGCAGGCCCCTGTAACATTTTAGTGGCAGCAGTATAGGCAGACCCCTGTAACATTCTTGTAGCAGAACTATAGGCAGACCCCTGTAACATTTTTGTAGCAGCAGTATAGGCAGGCCTCTGTAACATTTAAGTGGCAGCAGTATAGGCAGACCCCTGTAACATTCTTGTAGCAGAAGTATAGGCAGACCCCTGTAACATTTTTGTAGTAGCAATATAGGCAGACCCCTGTAACATTTAAGTGGCAGCAGTATAGGCAGACCCCTGTAACATTTCCGTAGTAACAGTATAGACAGATCCCAGTAACATTTCTGTAGCAGAAGTATAAGCAGACCCCTGTAACATTTATGTAGCAGAAGCATAGGCAGACCCCTGTAACATTTCTGTAGTAGAAGTATAGGCAGACCCCAGTAACATTTCTGTCGCAGCAGTATAAGCAGACCCCTGTAACATTTATGTAGCAGAAGCATAGGCAGACCCCAGTACCAGTTTGGAGCAGCAGTATAGGCAGACCCCAGTACCATTTCTGTAGCAGAAGTGTAGGCAGACCCCAGTAACATTTCTGTAGCAGCAGTATAGGCAGACCCCTGTAGCATTTCTGTAGCAGAAGTATAGGCAGACCAAAGTAACATTTCTGTTGCAGAAATATAGGCAGACCGAAGTAACATTTCTGTTGCAGAAATATAGGCAGACCCCTGTAACATTACTTTGACAGAAGTATAGGCAGGCAGACCCGAGTTACATTTCTGTAGCAAGAGTGTAGGCCAACCCCTGACACATTGGTGTACCATGAGTGTAGGCGAAGGCCAGAAAAATTACTTAGATTACAGTATAGGCAAGGGCCCGAAAAAGTAGTGTACCAACAGTACGAATGTGCCCCTGAAAAATTGCTCAACTGAGAGGGCATGTGAAACCCATTAATATTTTAGCTCACTGTGGCTTAATTTGTAACAGAGCCTGGAGGCAGCCCTGTTAAAAAAAATTGGTTCATGTAAAAGTTTCAATGCTTTAGTTCGAAACGTTGAAAAATTGTTTAAAAATAGTTAGATGAGCCTTTTGGGCCGCTGAAAAATTGGCAGTTCAGCGTGATGACATGATGTTTCAGGAGGAGGAGCAGGAGGAGGAGGACTAATATTATACACAGATTGACAAAGGTAAATGTCCCTTTTTTTATTTCCGGTGATAGAGAAGAATGCTTGTATCTGCGGTTGCAGCAAAAAGAATCTTTAGGTTCCGCTGCTCTCCACCGGTGAAGAAGAGAAGTCTGGGGAAATCCAAGCTTTGTTCAGCTTATCCGTGATGATTCCCCCAGCTGCACTAAACACCCTCTTTGACAAGACGCTAGCAGCAGGGCAAGCCAGCACCTCCAGGGCATACAGCGCAAGTTCGTGCCACGTGTCTAGCTTTGACACCCAGTAGTTGTATGGAGCAGAGGCATCACGGAGGATGGTGGTACGATCGGCTACGTGCTCCCTCCGCTCAGCCTTGACTAGGGAGTGGTGACACAGTCTTGCTGGGGAGCCGTAAAGCTGGCAAAGGCCTTGGAGGGTGTTCCCCTGCCTGCGCTGAACATGCTGCCTAATCTCCCCGCCTCCCCTGCTACTTGGCCCTCGGAACTGCGCCTTCTGCCACTAGCGCTGTCAGATGGGAAGTTTACCATCAGTTTGTCCACCAGGGCTCTGTGGTATTGCATCACTCGCGAACCCCTTTCCTCTTCAGGAATGAGAGTGGAAAGGTTCTCCTTATACCGTGGGTCGAGAAGGGTGTACACCCAGTAATCCGTAGTGGCCAGAATGCATCTAACGTGAGGGTCACGAGAAAGGCAGCCTAACATGAAGTCAGCCATGTGTGCCAGGGTACCAGTAGTAAGCAAAAGACCACGGCACTCACTCTACCCCACCAGAGTAGAATACTAGGGGGGAGGCAAATTAGAGAAAAATAGTATTTTTAAATAGAGGAGAATCTTAGTTCTCTGTAGCGAAAAAAATCTAGTTAGATAGATGCAGAGCCACCAACAGGGCTATGGACATAAGCCCCTTGGGGAAACACGTATAGCAGAAAAGGTGGCAGCATATAGTGATGCACAAAAAAAACTTCTTGTCTAAAGGAACATGCTTTATTGTTTCATAGTTTAAAAATTAGGCGACGTTTCGACCTGTAAAGGTCTTTTTCAAGCCAAAAAACAGATGAAACAAGGTATGGAGTCCATGTTCCGTCCATGTTGCGGAACATGGACTCCATACCTTGTTTCATCTGTTTTTTGGCTTGAAAAAGACCTTTACAGGTCGAAACGTCGCCTAATTTTTAAACTATGAAACAATAAAGCATGTTCCTTTAGACAAGGAGTTTTTTTTGTGCATCACTATATGCTGCCACCTTTTCTGCTATACAGGGTACCAGTACGCAACACATCGCTGTCCTCACTAGGAAGATCACTTTCAGGATCCTCCTCCACAAGCCATACACGCTGAACAGATGAGAGGCAAGCAGCATGGGTACGCTCTGCAGTGGGCCCAGCTGTCTGTTCCTCCTCCTCC
Organism: Eleutherodactylus coqui; assembly: GCA_035609135.1. Lineage (NCBI taxonomy): Eukaryota > Metazoa > Chordata > Amphibia > Anura > Eleutherodactylidae > Eleutherodactylus > Eleutherodactylus coqui. Next base: position 225,483,154 of record CM069410.1, on the reverse strand, counting down.
TCCTCCTCCAGAACGCCCTGAGATATAGACACGAGGGTGCTCTGACTATCAAGCGACATACTCTCTTCCCCCGTCTCCTGTTCCAACCGCAAAGCAGCTGCCTTTATGCTTTGCAGTGAACTTCTCAGCAGGCATAGCAGAGGAATGGTGACGCTAATGATTGCAGCATCGCCGCTCACCATCTGGGTAGACTCCTCAAAGTTTCCAAGGACCTGGCAGATATCTGCCATCCAGGCTCACTCCTCGGTAAAGAATTGAGGAGGCTGACTCCCACTACTTTGCCCATGTTGGAGTTGGTATTCTACTATTGCTCTACGCTGCTCATACAGCCTGGCCAACATGTTCAGCGTAGAATTCCACCGTGTGGGCACGTCGCACAGCAGTCGGTGCTCTGGCAGATTAAACTGATGTTGCAGGGTCCTCAGGGTGGCAGTGTCCGTGGTGGACTTGCGGAAATGTGCCCAGACGCGGCGCACCTTGCCAAGCAGGACAGACAAGTGCGGGTAGTTTTTCAGAAACCGCTGAACCACCAAATTGATGACGTGGGCCAGGCATGGCACGTGTGTGAGGCAGGCGAGCTGCAGAGCCGCCACCAGGTTACGGCCGTTGTCACACACGACCATGCCCGATTGGAGGCTCAGCGGCGAAAGCCAGCGGTCGGTCTGCTCTGTCAGACCTTGCAACAGTTCGGGGGCCGTGTGCCTCTTGTCACATAGGCTGAGGAGTTTCAGCACAGCCTGCTGACGCTTGCCCACCGCTGTGCTGCCGCGCCACGCCACACCGACTGCTGGCGACGTGCTGCTCACATTTCTTAATTGAGAGGTAGAGGTTGCGTAGGAGGAGGAGGAGGGGGAGGGTTTAGAGGAGGTGGCATAGACCGCCGCAGATACCCGAACCGAGGAAGGACCCACTATTCTGGGTGTGGGTAGAGAGTGTGCGGTCCCAGGCTCTGACTCGGTCCCAGACTCCACCAAATTCACCCAATGTGCCGTCAGGGAGATATAGTGGCCCTGCCCGCCAGTACTTGTCCATGTGTCCATGGTTAAATGGACCTTCCGAGTAACCGCGTTGGTTAGCGCACGATTGATGTAGCGGGAGACGTGCTGGTGTAGGGCTGGGATGGCACACCGGGAAAAATAGTGGAGACTGGGGACCGAGTAGCGCGGGACCGCCGCCGCCATCATATTTTTAAAAGCATCTGTTTCCTCAAGCCTGTACGGCAGCATCTCCAGGCTGATCAATTTGGCAATGTGCACATTTAAAGCTTGAGTGTGCAGGTGCGTGGCGGCGTAATTGCGCTTTTGCTCCAACGCTTGCGCTAACGACAGCTGGACGCTGCGCTGAGAGACATTGCTGGATGGGGTCGAGGACAGCGAAGTTGAGGGTGTGGGTGCAGGCCGGGAGGCGCTCGTGCCTGTTTCCTGAGAGGGGGGGTTGCATCTGAGTGGCAGGTTGGGGCACAGGGGATGAGGCAGTGGTGCGACCCGAAGGTGGTGAACGGCCTTCGTCCCACCTTGTGGGGTGCTTGGCCATCATATGCCTGCGCATGGTGGTGGTGGTGAGGCTGGTAGGGGTGGCTCCCCGGCTGATCTTGGCACGACACAGGTTGCACACCACTGTTCGTCGGTCGTCCACGCTCTCACTGAAAAACATCCACACCTTTGAACACCTTGGCCTCTGCACGGTGGCTTGGAGCGAGGGGGTGCTTTGGGAAACAGTTGCGGGATTCTTCGCTCTGGCCCTGCCTCTACCCCTGGCCACCCCACTGGCTCTTCCAACCTGTCCTGCTGCTGCACTTGCCTCCCCCTTTGAAGACCTGTTCTCAGTTGGCTTAGTAAACCAGGTGGGGTCAGTCACCTCATCGTCCAGCGGCTCTTCCTCCGAATCCTCTGTGCGCTCCTCCCTCGGACTTACTGCTCTTACTAGTACCTCACTGATAGACAACTGTGTCTCATCATCATCGTCCTCCTCACCCACTGAAAGCTCTTGAGACAGTTGCCGGAAGTCCCCAGACTCATCACTCGGATCCCGGGAACTTTCCAAAGGTTGGGCATCGGTCACGACAAACTCCTCAGGTGGGAGAGGAACCATTTTTTCCCAATCAAGGCAGGGGCCCGAGAACAGTTCCGGGGAGTCTGTCTGCTCATCACAATGTGTCATTTTCATGGAGTGAGGAGGCTGGGAGGAAGGAGGAGCAGCAGCCAGAGGATTCAGAATTGCATCAGTGGACGGCGTAGAAGACTGGGTGGTCGATACATTGCTGGATGCATTTTCTGCCATCCACGACAGGACCTGCTCACACTGCTGTTTGTAATAAAGGTCTACCACGTGGACCCATAAATTGTGATATGAAGCTGGGGACTCCAGAAACTTGCCTCTCTCCTAATCCCGCAGCAGCCGGCTGCAATTCACCTGGACCAGGAACTCGGCCTGTGCCCACACCCTCACTTGAAGCTCTGCATCCTCAACCGCGACCGCGTCCACGTCCTCGAGCCCTAGCCCTACCCCTCAGCATGGTGGATTACGAATGGAGCAGACACAGAGCGGTGTAAATAATTCTGGAATTATTTGCGTACAGTTGGAGGCTGACAGCGGTATTGTAACGCTAACTCCAGGCAGAAACAAAGAATACGGAAGGGTGCAAACAGGCCTAGCTGTGCAATTCTGATGCACTGCAACTCCCACCAGACACCCAGTAAATTTCAGACGGTCAGAGGTAGCCCAACGAAGGAGCTTTTATTTAAATTTTTTGGAAAAAGAATACAGGCTATATAGCGTGTATATGACTTTCCCTCTATCAGTGGCTGTGGCCGTACGGTGTGCGTGAAGTTCACGGTACGCATAGACCGGCGTAAAAAATTATGGAATTATTGGCATACAGTTGGAGGCTGACAGCGGTATTGTAACGCTAACTCCAGGCAGAAACAAAGAATACGGAAGGCTGCAAACAGGCCTAGCCGTGCAATAGTGATGCACTACAACTCCCACCAGGCACCCAGTAAATTTCAGACGGTCAGAGGTAGCCCAACGAAGGAGCTTTTCTTGTAATTTTTTTGAAAAAGAATACAGGCTCTATAGCCTGTATATGACTTTCCCTCTATCAGTGGCTGTGGCCGTACGCTGTGCGTGAAGTTGACGGCAGGGACAGACCGGTGTAAATAATTATGGAATTATTGGCATACAGTTGGAGGCTGACAGCGGTAATGTAACGCAAACTGCAGCCAGAAAAAAATTGTACAGAAGGCTGGAAAAAGGTCTGACTCTGCAATAGTGATGCACTACAACTCCCACCAGACAACCTGTAAAATGCACACGGTCAGGGGTAGCCCAACGAAGGAGCTTTTCTTGTAATTTTTTTGAAAAAGAATGCAGGCTATATAGCCTGTATATGACTTTCCCTCTATCAGGGGCTGTCGCCGTACGCTGTGCGTGATGTTGACGGCGGACACAGAGCGGTGTAAAAAATTATTGAATTATTGGCGTACAGTTGGAGGCTTACAGCGGTACTGTAACACAAACTGCAGCCAGAAAAAAATTATACGGAAGGCTGGAAAAACGACTGGCTCTGCAGTAGTGATGCACTAAAACTCCCAGCAGCCACGCAGTAAAATGCACACGGTCACAGGTAGCCCTAAGAAGGAGCTTTTTTAAAAAAACTTTTGGAAAAAGAATACAGGCTATATAGCGTGTATATGACTTTCCCTCTATCAGGGGCTGTCGCCGCACACTGTGCGTGAAGTTGACGGCACACACAGAGCAGTGTAAAAATTTTTGGAATTATTGGCGTACAGTTGGAGGCTGACAGCGGTTATGTAACGCTAACTGCAGCCAGAAAAAAATTATGCGGAAGGCTGCAAACAGGCCTAGCTGTGCAATAGTGATGCACTACAACGCCCAGCAGCCACGCAGTAAAATGCACACGGTCACAGGTAGCCCTAAGAAGGACCGTTGGGGTTCTTGTAGACAGGATTCTACACTACCACTGTCCCTGTTTCAGCCCCACTGCCCCTATACTCTGTATTACAGACTGCAGACTTAGAACGCTATAGCTGTAATAGCCTGCACAGCCCGAGATGAAAAAAAAAATTTTTTTGGGTGCAAAACTGCTCCCAGCAGCCACAACAGTAATGCACACGGTTAGATGTAGCCCTAAGAAGGACCGTTGGGGTTCTTGAAGACGCTAACACTATCCCTGAATGAGCAACAGCACCTTCCCTAATCTCTGCCAGTGTGTGTCTGAGGTGAGCAGCGGGTGGGACCGCTTTAAATACTCGGCGGTCACTTGATCTCGCTAGCCACTCACTGCAGGGGGGTGGGATAGGGCTAGCACATCACAGGAGGAAGTGGTAATGCCTTCCCTGCATGTCTATTGGCTAAAAAATGGCACTAAACATGCAGGGAAGGAAATGGAATTGACTCGAGTACCGCGTGGTGCTCGTCTCGAGTAACGAGCATCTCGGGTACCCTAATACTCGAACGAACACCAAGCGCGGATGAGTATGCTCGCTCATCTCTAGTGCCCACGAGCACTGGTGTCCGAGCATAACAAATCACAATTAATTGCCAGCCACAAATAAGAATAAAATTAGCGCTCATTAAAGCACTTTGTGGCGTCATGACATACATATTTAAGCACTCTCCCTGCTCTACTCACCTTTGGAGCAATGTCTGTGCAGCCTGTAAAGAAAAGTCCAGGACCTTTGATTACATGACCGGACCTGGCTCTTGTGATCTGCGTTGCTATGCAACCAAAGGTCCTCCTGCACTTTCTTTTACCGGCTGTGTATCCACTAGCCCCTCCCCCTGGTAATCCTGGCCGGCAGTGACTGATAGACTGCAGCTGTGACCACTCACAACTGCAGCCTATCAGTGGGAGGGCCGTGCGCCGTGGGAGTCTGCAGCCTGTAATTGACTGCCGGCTCCCCAGTAACAGCTCTCCCCTCTGTCAGTGCCGACCTGCGGTGAATCCTTCCCGCCTCCCTCCTCCTCCCGCAATCACACACTGTCGGCTGCACCAATCACGCGTCCGACAGTGCCAGTAATGCACGAAATGTGCATTTTGAATATGGCAAAGCCCCTGGGCCCCTCCAGCGCAGGAGCCAGGCCACCACTGCGCCCCCTCGCAGTACGCCAGTACGACACCCGGAACTCTGGGTCACCCCACAGTATATACCACCCCCGGTCCATGGGTCACCCAGCAGTATATACCACACCCAGATCTACAAGTCACCCTACAGAATATACCGGTATTAGCATATCTTGACGCCACCATGAAGTCCTGGTGGAGTCAAGATGGACAGGGGTGACGCCCCCTGTATGTGATTGGCTGCACAGCCTATTCACCTTCAGGTCCTGGCAGCCCACTAAAGCTTTCCTTTACAATGTAGACAGTGGACCCTGCTGCAGCCGCGCAGCCCCATGTGGAAGGGAAGCGGAGAGTGGGGTCTGCAGTAGGGATTCCCCAGCGCCGTGCAGTGGCATTACCAGCGGCCAGCCCCCCACACCCCACACTTTAATCTTGCAGCAGACTTAACAGCAGCGAGGCGCAACACCCCCATGTAACTTGTAATTTTCACCTCGGCTTGCCGCTCGGAGCAGCCGCCCCCCCCTCCCCTTGTCGGTATAACCTCGGCGGCCAAGAGCAGGGACACTAGTGCGCCGAGAATAGACACCCTGAGCCGGCGTACAGCCTCCCTGGACTGCCAACACGTCGGAGCAGACAGCGACGGTCGCGGTGGGTTCCACTGAGGAAGGAGGACGGGGAGGCTCTGGGGAAGGCTGTAGCCCAGCGGGGACAATAAGTGTAACCTCGGCAACCGGGAGCAGGGAGACAACAGTGCCCAGAAGAGACACCGAGAAGCGGCGTACGGGCTCCCTGCACTGCAAGCATGTCGGAGCAGACAGCTAAGGTGGCAGACAGTGAGGGAGCGAAGGCTGCGGTGGGTTCCACTGAGGAACGCTAACTGGAGAAGTAACCATCATCCTTAACCTGCAGCGACACCTAAAATCAATCGACACGCTGCTAGGACCTTCAAACTTTGACCCTATCGGGAGCTGGGGGTGTGAGAGGAGCGTACCTCCTGTCAAACCCCTAGCATCCGGTGGCGTCAAGATACCCTAATACCAAATATACCACACCCAGATCTACGGGTCACCTTAGAGTATATACCACACCCGGATCTACGAGTCACCCCACAGAACATACCGGTATTAGCGTATCTTGACGCCACCAGGAAGCCCTGGTTGAGTCAAGATTGACAGGGGGTGACGCCCCCTGTATGTGATTGGCTGCACAGCTTGTTCACCTTCAGGTCCTGGCAGCCCACTAAAGTTTTCCTTTACAATGCAGACAGCGGACTCTGCTGCAGCCAAGATCAGTTGACGTTCCATTTACTTTCTGAGAAAAAACAGACACAAAATCGGAATTTAAAAGTTTGACCTTCTCAACATCATTCTTAACCAATTCACCATTTTCATCTTGTAAGCATCCAATAGCATCTTTGACTTTTCTTTTGCTTTTGACATACCTCCAAAATCCTTTTTTATTGCTTTTGGCCTCTGTTGCAAGCATCAATTCATGATCAGCTTTAACTTTTCTGACACCTACAGTTTCTGCAGACCGCATTATGTTCTTCTTTAGGCTGGGGTTACACGGGTCATATTCTCGGCGGAAATTTCTCGGTTTTGCCACAGCGAAAAAACGCAACATTTCTGCTGGAAAAGCGCAGCTTCAAAACCCCCATCACTTAGCCGCGTGTTTTGGAGCGGCTTCGCCGCAACGCTTTTCTGTTATGGCTGGCTCTGCCATAGAGGAGTGCGCAGCCGCAGCAGAAAAAGAAAAAGGAATAGACATGCTGCGTCCCAGGACTCCGCAGCACAGGCTTTGCCACGATGGATTCACTGCCCCGTGTGAACGAGATTATGACAGGCAGAATTGCCGCAGCGAAATTCCGTGGCAAATCCGCCCCGTGTGACCCCAGGCTTAGATATTCCCTCTTCTTTCCCTTTCATAAACATAGTTTTCTTTGTTTTTAACATGTGTGCAAGTTCTGTGTTCATCCATCCTGGTCTCTTTAAATACTTCCCATTCTTCCTTCTTTTAGGGATTGTTAACGATTGTGCTTTGAGAATCTCATTTCGCAATATTTCCCAACCTTCTTGGACATTTCTGTCCTTAAGAACATCCAGTCATTGGATTCTTCCTATCCCTTTGCTGAAGTCCAACCTTGAGGTCTGAGTCTTCTCAGGTCTTCCTTCTCTTTTTATCCAAAATTCAAGGATATCATGATCTCTACCTCCTAAGGTCCCAGCCACCCTTACTCCCTCAACCATTTCCTCCCTGTTGGTGAGATTTAGGTCCAAGATAGCAGATCCTCTTGTTTTCTCTTCGACCTTTTGGATGAAGTTGTCAGTAAGAGCGGATAAGAATTGTAAATTTCAATAATCAGAACTCTTGTACTCCGCCCATCCTTTGTAATTTACATATACCCTTTTATTTATTCCCCCCAAAAACTGAACTCAAGATTCCCAACCAGGGATATAGTGGTAACTAAAACATAGAAAAAAACAGTTTTAACCCATGACACGACCGCCATCACAGCAAACATTCAATATCCCTGCACATAGTGAAGAGCAGAAAAAGTAAAGCCTCCAAATTTCCCTTTGGCCAAGAAATTAGTCAGATACGCAGTATTAGGGGAGTCAACCCACCAGCCCTATATCTTAGCAAATCTGACAGGGCAGCCTCGGGCCACATGTCAGCTTATATAGAGGGATGATCCTATTCACTTCACGCTGCCAAGCAGCACTAGTAGGTTTTTATGGATGTTTCCAGGTAAACAATATCACTTTTTTTAGCGTAAAAGAACAGCAATTTATATAAAGTGCGTGTTACTGTGTCAACCGGAATGTCCTCCACAAGTCCAAAGACTCAAAGATATCTCTCCAAAAGGTCTGCAAAGCATGGCATTCCCAAACCATATGCATGGTGGACCCCGCACTCATCAAGCATCTTGCAATCTGCATTGGGGATAATGCCCATGGTACACAAACAGGTAGGAGTATAGTAGGTTCTGTGTAGGAACTAGACTGGGATCAACCCAGCTCTTGCACTGATCAAGGGCGGCCCTGAGCTAGCCAAGAGGCCATTCTGGTTGTCCGAGTCTAGGTCCGGTATGTCCAAGCCCCACTTTCCAAGAGCCCTGTCCCTCAGCAAGGCAAGACCCCTTGTCAGTTGTCTACAAACAGGAGAGTGGCTTCAGAATGTTGGCTATCTGTGCCAGCTCTTCTAGTCGGGTCAGTGCGAGGAGTATGTTTAGGTCTCCAAATTGGGCTGCGAGTACATGAAGGAGTTGGAAATATCTAAAAAGGAAGTTATTAGGGAGGCCTAATCACATCTGTAGTTGAGAGAAGGTACTAAGAACACCATTCTCAACCACATCTGAGCGGGTAGTTATTGCATATCTCCAGAAGATAATGTCTGGCATTTCTTGCGAGTGCGAGAGGTTAGGATTTCTCCACAAGGGAGTAGGAGGGGACCATTTTGCTGCTTCGTCCTGTATCAAGTGGAGGGCTATACTCCAAACCTTAAGGATCACCCTCTCTCCTCGTATTCTTACCCAAACAGTTTCTACAGAACTCCCCTGCTCTGAAGCTTGAATCTCTGTGGAGATGAATGTTTTCCTAACATACAACACCTCCGCCCCTTTTATTTGGTCTGTTTCTTATAAATAAGTTGTGTCCTTCAAGCCTTGTATTCCAATCATGTGTATCATTCCACTAAGTTTCCGTGATGCCTATGACATCGTATTTCTCTGCTTGTGTTAGGAGCTCCAATTTTCCTTATTTGTTTTCCATGCTCTGGGCATTCGTGCAGAAACATTTAGTTTGTGATCGGTGTCTCTTGTTCCCCTAGTTTCCTTCTGAATTTTTTGTCTTTGTTCTTTCTTTCCACTTCTAATATGAAGGTTCTCAAATGTATTAATTACCTGTATATTTTTACCTGGCCTTTCACTTCCCTTCCCATGTTGTCCTAGTTTAAAGCTCTCCTAATTAGGTAAAGTAAAGCAAGGCGCCAATCAAATATATGCTTACTAGAGATGAGCGAGCATGCTCAGATAAGGCAGTTACTAGAGCAAGCCTCGCTCTTCTCGAGTAACTGCATTCTCGTCCGAGCAGGCTCGGGGAGTGAGAGAGAACAGCATTACCTGTTTTTGTAAGGTGCAACCTGTCTTTAGCAAGCAGTCCATCATATAGGTAATTCACTCCATGTCAGTAACCTCCCTCTCCTCGAAGGAGTGAGTGTGTGTATCTATTATGTATATACCACACAGACTCTAGGGGAGGTGTCTGCGTCTATACATACATTCCTAGGGGAGGCAAGTTACTGATAATGTATCTATATTATATATTTTTTTGCTATATTACACACATACGCTCACTCATTGTCAGTAACCTTCCTCCCCTAGGAGTGGTAGTGTGCTGTAGCAGGCAGTATCAGGATGGCCTGCAGTGGGTGCTAAACAGGCAATCTGATACCTGGAGAAGAGATAGGAAGGGTTAACACTCTAGATGTAGCAGGAATTAGTTACAACTGAGATGTATAAAAGAGAGTTCCTGCCTTAATCAGGAGGAAGAGTCAGCTCAGTGGAGCTAGGAGGGCTGCTAGCCCAAGGTCCAGTTGGGACCAGCAGAAGGCCCCAAGTCAGACAGGGGACGACAACCCTCGACTCAGACCCAGGTGGGGTGCGGACGATATGGACTTTATATAATATCCATGGGTGATGCTGAATAAATGCTGGCGAGCACCAGATAACGAGAATCAACGTCTCATAGGCATTTCTGTACATGTAGTGACCATTCCAGTCTGAAAGGTTGGCGATCCGCAGGCAACTGGAACCCAACCTGTCTATAATAAAATATTGTGGTGTTGCTGCCATGGATGGAGTGGACCTTGCAGCATCATCAGCGGGACCTAGAGCAGCAGCCGCTGTCTTAAATTTATGGTGGTGACAGCGAGCCCTTCCTTCTGCCCCAGATGATCCCTGCATGCAGCCATGCTCACACTGGCCCAGCATCACCGGTATGGCACAAAGAAGAGTGGAGGCCTACGGTGAGTGACAGGAGCCGGGAGGGGTGAGCCGCAACGGCACACCAAACAGTGCCGCGAAAGGGTCTATGACAGGAGGGGTACAGAGTGTGCGTTACAGGAGCCGGTAGGTTAACTCTTACAGCAAGAGAGGTCGCCAGGGGACATTGCAGGGCAGCTGGAGGTGGACCGACAGGTAGGAGGACACACTAGGAGTGCTGCTCCAGGGACAGTCACTGCGGGAACGCAACGAAAAGCCAGTGCACAGCCCTCACAGCTGCAGATGCCTTGCCTAACGAGGACAGTGAGCGGTGGCATATAAGGAACGCTCAGAAGCGGAGTCGTAAGATCCTGCCAGCCCATAGGCTACACTCACAGCCTCCAGCACCTGTGGGCATCACCTGGCTACACTTTCTCCACCCAAGACATACACACACCCATACATACGTATTCTCCTTCTATGCGGCAACTACAGGTGAGTGGATCGCCAGACTTTGGTAACCCCTTGATGACCGGGGGAGTTCTGAGCCATTTGTCCAGTGACTGATAACGTGCCTGGAGTAGTCAGAGCGGGCAGGTGCCCTGTAGTATTATGCATGGTGTGGCACTACACCCACCTTTTTCATGCCCGTCAGTACACCAGAGGGCGACCTCCTCTGCCCATGGTTTATGTAGAGGGATATGAAGAATTCGTACCCCTCCTGAAGATCCAAGTTCTGCCAGCCATACGCCATTGCTTGCCCCACCTCACTCCACAGTTTCCGCTCACTGAGGGATTTCACCATCAGAAAATCCACAAAAACTGATTTATTTTTATTAGCGAACATAAAAAAAATTTGTGGTCCTATAAAAGCATTTCCACATCCGTCTCCTGTACAAATATACAGCCTGTTCCCGAGGATGGCGCTCCAGCCGGGGGTCAGCGTCTACTGTAGTATAAATATACTCTATCATTTACATATATACACACTAGGGGGCGAGGGCCCTCCGCGGGGCCAATACTGTCTCTGGGGGCGGCTGCCGGCCCACGCTATCCACCATCTCATAGAGATTTCCAGCGGTCAGGACGCAGATCCCTTCCGGCGAGATACTGCTGAGATACTGACCCCCACGTGGCGCGGCAGCAGGTGCACATTCACGGCTTCTTTGGCTACACATTGGGCGTCTACGAGACGTTCTTTGGTCACATGGGTCATCAAGCTCGCTACATTTCCAGTATTCTTGTATGTACAGCCGGCACTCCGGAACATTCCATCATAGTGCAAGAGCAAGAAGGAAGGGCAGCAAGAGTGCGAACAGGGCAACGGATGCCACTTTACTGGTGGCGTTGTGGGCGACGCTCCGCAGGACATCAGGAAGCGCCAGCGTCGGGTCATCTGGAAAGAAGATAAGATTGCGTCAGAGCCGGCCTCTAGACCCCCCGGACATTACCAGCTACGGCATCTGCTCCTGATATCCGAGGGGGTTAGGGAGCATGGACGGGGGAGCGACAAACTACAGTGCCTCAAAAGTACAGGCCGGATGGGGGGGGGGGGCTGCGGAGTCTTACCTGCCACAGGTCGTGCCCCTGCATTGTGGACGTTGGTTGCCGGCTGCTGAGCTGGAAGGACAAGAAAGAAGTTATAGACGTTCCCTCACGTTCTTTAACCCCTTAGTGACCGGGCCTACATTGGGCCACGGCGAGTTTTGCAGAATTCCTATCTCCACCTTTCAAAAGCCTTAACATCCATTTCTCAGTCAACACAGTGGGGATTATTGTATATGTATTCGTTAAACTATTACCTTTTTGGGTGCGAGGAGAAAAATAATCTTTTCTGCCATTTTTTCCCCTAGCTCATTCCCACGGGCCGAGAAACTGCGTCGCTAATGCGCCTTTTCCGTAGCGATGCGTTTTTGATTCAAGGTTGCATCGCTTCTGTGACGTGTGTTTGGATCGCAGGCGCTCCCCATGACTGCAACGGGAAGCGGCGCACCGACAGCAAGCAAGCGCCAGCCGACTGCAGCATGGTTATTAACGGGAACGAGAGTGAGCCCCAAAAATACCTCCATTCAGAAGGATTGATTTCATATTTGTGCGCATCGCATAAAACTTGCGCGACAATACTGCTTGTGTGAATAAGCCCTATATGATTAAATCCTACTGACCCACAGAATTTGACAAAGCCAAGATTATAGATTTTTCTACAATGAAAACTTAAATAGTTTTTTTACATTTTTGTCCCTATGGGGACTTGATCCTGTGCTCCTAGAATCACAGATAATACACTGCAGTACTTCTGCATTATTTCTCATCAGGGTAATCACATGGTATAGCAGACCCAGATGCCATTGTGTGGCATCTGGTTGTCTTGAAAACCCGTCTGCCATCTGCAATCACAATGCAAGGGGCTGATAACTTCACAGAGGGAGCACCCTTCCTCTGAATAACTTAAATGCCGTGACCAACATAGATTGCACGGTTGACATCAGGGGTCAGCACCAGTCACAGGAGACGCCTGATCTATCCATAGGATGCAGAACCCCTTCCCAGCCAGGACACGCTCACATCCTGGGGCAGGAAGGAGTTAACCTCACCATGGTGGCAGTAAGGTGGACAGAGACCAACCATCCAGATCTTACACTGGAGTTTCCACCAGGAAGGAGTGCGGATCGGCATCATTGCAAGTCGACTGCTGCTTGTTCAGCTCCACTGGCATGAGCCATTGGAACTAAATGTACCCAGACGATTGTCTGCCCGATCAGTTGGGCACATGCAGCTCCGTGGTTGTCGGCAGCACATCTCGCGTACAGAGCAGCGTGCTGCCGGCAAGCAACTATGTTTTGGTGCTGAAATTACCCAACAGAGTAAGCAGACTGCCGGCAGCTCTTCCCACGAAGCCCCAACTGGGTGATCAGATGTTCATTCCCAACCATCTACCCGTGTAAAAGGCCCTTTGCACCCCAACATGTTATCGGGCCACCGGATGTCTTGCTGACATGGTTGTCATGTTTAACCATCGCCAGGCTGGACTGTTTACTCCACGGCAGTGACTTATCCAAGTTCCTGGACACTTACTGGTTTTGCCAACGACCTGGACCTTCAGCTTCATGCAGGACTCCCCATGATGATGGACTGGTTTGGCTGGAATGATAAAAGAATCTGAGATCAGAAGATTATACAGGAGTCGGGGACCCCCCTGTGACAGTACGCAGCACGATGACCCCCGCTCACAAACAATTCTCTGCACGGAGGACAATGCCCCCGCAAGAACCCCCACCCCCCTGCGCCTTCCTGAAGAGGTTTTTGGGAAGTGTTTTCTCATGTGGGAGATTGCTGATGGATTCTAGAGCCGAGGAGGAGAAATCAGGGCAAAGACTCCTCCAGCATCCTGATGCCGGGCTCCGACAGGACACACCTAGACCGCGTGTAGAGACAGGCTTGCCTCCCACCTGCTGGGTCCTGCCTGTGCATGTGCTGAGGCAGTGCCAGCATGGACGCCTTACTGAGAGTATCTCACAAAGACGGGGATTATATGCCGTATCCCCAAAACACAGCTGTGCGTTGCCAGATATAGCGGCTCTTGTGGTAGTCTTGTGCAGGAAAACAAGCCTCGGAGACGGATCTAGTTGAAGTGGGTGACTGAGTAAGAGAATGGGCTACTCAGAACCAAGTAGTCCAGCCCGTGACTGCGTTACCCCCTGCCCCCAGCGCGGCACCTCCTGCCGGTATCCCGGTGCCCCCAGCGCGGCACCTCCTGCCGGTATCCCGGTGCCCCCAGCGCGGCACCTCCTGCCGGTATCCCGGTGCCCCCAGCGCGGCACCTCCTTTAACTAGATCCAAGTAATCCCTGTCCATAACTGCACTAAGTCACCTTTTCAGTATCCCGGTCTGACCACATCAGTCTCCAACTAGATCCAAGTATGCCAGGCCCTGACCACGTCAGCTCCTCCCTGTATTCCAGTCCCCGATCGAGTCACCTCCAACTAGATCCAAGTATCCCAGGCCCCAAGCGTGTCACCTCCTCACAGTATCCCCGGTCCCCGAGCGCATCACCTCCTCACAGTATCCCCGGTCCCCGAGTGCGTCACCTTCAACTTGATCAAAGTAATCCCAGTCCATTACGGCATCACCTCCCCACAGTATCCTGGTTCCTAACCGTGTCACCACCTCCAACTAGATTCAAGTATTCCAGTCCCCGCGCGAGTCACCTCCTCCCTGTCAGGTCCAGTGACTCAGGGTTTCCGTGCCTATACCACCGCTCCTAGTTCCCGAGCTGTGGCACAGGAGAGCTTTGGTTTTAGTGACCTCCCCTGGCAGTCTTGATCAGGTGCACCGGCTAACTAATCAAAGTATCCCAGTCCCCAAGAGCACGTCACCTCCTCACAGTATCCCAGTCCCCAAGAGCACGTCACCTCCTCAGTATCCCAGTCCTATGATTGCACGTCACCTCCACAGTATCCCAGTCCCCAAGCGCGTCACCTCCCCACAGTATCCCAGTTCCATGATTGCATCACCTTCTCGCAGTATCCCAGTCCCCTGAGCGCATCACCTTCTCGCAGTATCCCAGTCCCCTGAGCGCGTCACCTCCGCGCAGTATCCCAGTCCCCAAGCGCGTCACCTCCGCACAGTATCCCAGTCCCCAAGCGCGTCACCTCCGCACAGTATCCCAGTCCCCAAGCGCGTCACCTCCGCACAGTATCCCAGTCCCCAAGCGCGTCACCTCCGCACAGTATCCCAGTCTCCAAGCGCGTCACCTCCGCACAGTATCCCAGTCCCCAAGCGCGTCACCTCCGCACAGTATCCCAGTCCCCAAGCGCGTCACCTCCGCACAGTATCCCAGTCCCCAAGCGCGTCACCTCCTCACAGTATCCCAGTTCCATGATTGCATCACCCTCACAGTATCCCAATCCCCTGAGCACACGTCACCTCCTCACAGTATCCCAGTCCCCTGAGTACACGTCACCTCCTCACAGTATCCCAGTCCAAGCATGTCAACTCCTCCAAATAGATCCAAGTATCCCAGTACCCCCCCGAGCGCATCACCTCAGTATCCCAGTCCCCTGAGCGCGCGTCCCCTCCTCACAGTATCCCAGTCCCCTGAGCGCGCGTCCCCTCCTCACAGTATCCCAGTCCCCTGAGCGCGCGTCCCCTCCTCACAGTATCCCAGTCCCCTGAGCGCGCGTCCCCTCCTCACAGTATCCCAGTCCCCTGAGCGCGCGTCCCCTCCTCACAGTATCCCAGTCCCCTGAGCGCGCGTCCCCTCCTCACAGTATCCCAGTCCCCTGAGCGCGCGTCCCCTCCTCACAGTATCCCAGTCCCCTGAGCGCGCGTCCCCTCCTCACAGTATCCCAGTCCCCTGAGCGCGCGTCCCCTCCTCACAGTATCCCAGTCCCCTGAGCGCGCGTCCCCTCCTCACAGTATCCCAGTCCCCTGAGCGCGCGTCCCCTCCTCACAGTATCCCAGTCCCCTGAGCGCGCGTCCCCTCCTCACAGTATCCCAGTCCCCTGAGCGCGCGTCCCCTCCTCACAGTATCCCAGTCCCCTGAGCGCGCGTCCCCTCCTCACAGTATCCCAGTCCCCTGAGCGCGCGTCCCCTCCTCACAGTATCCCAGTCCCCTGAGCGCGCGTCCCCTCCTCAGTATCCCAGTCCCCTGAGCGCGCGTCCCCTCCTCACAGTATCCCAGTCCCCTGAGCGCGCGTCCCCTCCTCACAGTATCCCAGTCCCCTGAGCGCGCGTCCCCTCCTCACAGTATCCCAGTCCCCTGAGCGCGCGTCCCCTCCTCACAGTATCCCAGTCCCCTGAGCGCGCGTCCCCTCCTCACAGTATCCCAGTCCCCTGAGCGCGCGTCCCCTCCTCACAGTATCCCAGTCCCCTGAGCGCGTCCCCTCCTCACAGTATCCCAGTCCCCTGAGCGCGCCCCCTCCTCACAGTATCCCAGTCCCCTGAGCGCGTCCCCTCCTCACAGTATCCCAGTCCCCTGAGCGCGTCCCCTCCTCACAGTATCCCAGTCCCCTGAGCGCGTCCCCTCCTCACAGTATCCCAGTCCCCTGAGCGCGTCCCCTCCTCACAGTATCCCAGTCCCCTGAGCGCGTCCCCTCCTCACAATATCCCAGTCCCCTGAGCGCGTCCCCTCCTCACAATATCCCAGTCCTCTGAGCGAGTCACCTCCTCACAATATCCCAGTCCTCTGAGCGAGTCACCTCCTCACAATATCCCAGTCCTCTGAGCGAGTCACCTCCTCACAATATCCCAGTCCTCTGAGCGAGTCACCTCCTCACAATATCCTAGTCCCCTGAGCGCGTCCCCTCCTCGCAGCATCCCAGTTCCCTGAGCGAGTCACCTCTTCCAACTAGATGCAAGTATACCAGTCTCTGACTGTCACCTCTTTTACGATATATCCTAGCAATCATTTCCCAACCAGATCACCTTTACCGGGTACATTCGAGCAGTCTATGCCTTGACCATATAACCCCGCCCCATTACATCCAAGTAGTCTATCTCCCGCCTATATTGCCCTTATTGGGATGTACTTGAGCATTCCTTCCCTGACTGTCACCCCTCAGGATATAGGAGTGGTCCCTCGGTTGGCCACATTTTCTCCCTCCTCTCCTCTACCGCCACTTGCTATTTACAAGCCTGACTGAGGCCCCCCCCCGCGTGTGGCAGCTCCTGGCTGTACGTTAAGTTGCGCTAATTAAGTCTATCGCTCGCCAAGTCGTAGATTAGGCAGGAGATGCATCCATGGAACTGCAGGAGTTCCCCACATCCAGAGTGTCCTAACTGCGCCATTCTGAGCCCGGTGGACCTTGAGCTGTTTTTCAGGAAGTGGATGAGACATTGCTGTAAACAAGACTTTGACAGCTCCTTACATATGTAGTAGTAGCTGTGCCCCTCCTTGAACTCCTTGCCCCGACTGAAGGCTGTGAACTTCTGAAACTTTTCCCGGAACTTCTCAGGGCCATTGAGATTGAAGGGGTTGCTGCACTCCCAGCAGACTTGGTTCTTGGAGACTGGTTTGCAGGTCACATATTCCTCATGGTCCACCAGGAACAAAGTGTATTTCTCCACCGCCGTGCCCGCGACTCGGTCGTCTTCATAATGCGGGCACACTATGTCCAGGTAGTCGTTGAGTTGCACTTGTATGGTGTAGTCATCCCAGAATCTGCAAAGAGAAACACATTGACGTTATTGAGGGGGGGTCATTATCTAGTCTGTTACATGGTACATTAACCCCTTAGTGACTGGCCTTTTTTGTGCCTTAAGGACCAAGCTCTTTTCATGGTGGCCTTGCAAGAGCCGTATGAGGGCTTAAGGCGCCAACAATTGACTGCATCGCTGCATTCTAAGCCTAGAATGCTGCAGTTGCTATTGATTGTGACATGTAAGGGGCCCATTCCTGGAAGTTCGAGCAGGAGGCACGCTGTCAGTCCGTCGAGCCACCGCATTAAGAAGACGTATGTGCAGGCTTAAAGCCCATTAGTGTTCTCTGTAAGAAGGCAAATTGGCGGTCACGAAGGAGTTAACGCTCAGCAGCATAGTATTAATGTGTACTGATACAAGTCATGGGCGTTGTGATAAACCTGTCAGCTGGGGGGCAGGTTTCCGATTTCCAGACGCCTGCGTTAAGTCGTCACCTGGAATTTTGGAGTGAGCGCTCTGTTGACAAACATGGCTTCCTTTAGCATGAAGCGTAGCCCTGGGGCGTGCAACGTGACCCTGGGCGACGAAAACCAGCTTGTGCGTAATGGTGAGTCAGCCGTGGCAGCCAGGTGCAGCGCCATTACCCACACGGCAGGGAGGAGGTCTGCTGCAGGCACACGGCGGGTTAACAATGTTTATCAGGACGGCGGTGTCAGGTGGGAATATCTTGGCAGCAGCTCCATGTTGTGCGCAGGATGTCAGAGCCAATCTCCACTCATACAGCTCTCCGGGGAGATAAGGGTGAAGTTCTCCACCTCCTTCTTCCCAAAAACAGAGCAGTCTCCACAGCTGAACCCCTTGCATCAGCCTGGCTGTACAGCTTGTGGGCGGCCACCCAGCAAGAGGGCGCTGCCGCTCCAGAGTCAGGGAAAACCTTGGGGGGGTTACACAACCCCAAGAACACGGGGCGCTGTGTAAAGTGTAACTGTTTGGGGAAAACGAAGTGTGCCTTTACACTGCAGAAAAACAAAGTGTGCCTTTACACTGTGGGAAAACTAACACTGGATTGCTGGAGTTAGCCCAATAATCGCTCAGTGTAAGCGCGGTCAGCGGTCGGACAAAGAGCGAGAATTCCTTCACTTATTGTTCATTTCATGCAAGTCTGGAAATCACGGTTGGCTTGTTCGCACTCACTGGGTCAGCGAATTAATGATGCTACGTATAAACAGGCTGCTGGGACAAACTCATCGTTTGCTCAAGCAAACAAGCAAAGGGCTCCATCTAAAAGCACCCTATTAGATTGTAAGCTCTTCTGCCCCAATTACAGCAGCCATTGTGAGGGTATAATGAAGTATAAACAGTGCATTGTTGTGCAGATGTGCTGTGTACACAGTGGGCTGGAGGACGCTCCCAGACCCCCAGGTCCCAGCACACCCGGCTCATTCTCCTGCTAATGGTCCCCCTCCCAGCTCCAGGTGCTAAACATCCCAGCCTCATTAACCTGAGCCCCCCTCCCACAGACACCCGGCTCCGCACCACGCTGCTCCGTCATCACATGGGACCTCCTAAATCCCCTCATTACACAGCCATGAAATTGGAAACATTTGGGCGCTTTGCTCTCTAGATGTGACTTCCGAACTATACTGGCAGGCGTACAAGCACCCTAACAAATAGAAATGGCGAATCTTGTGATAAGGGGTTGTCTCCAGGTCATGGGTGGATGGACCCTTATAGTTACCTTTTAACTCTAAACTACAGGTCCCCCATAGTTTGCGCCCTGGGGCCACATAAGGGCTCCGGCACCATCATGGAAAGTTGCGTTGTATCTTTTCCAGTTTGTAAATGACTGAAGTGCCCAACTGCCAAGCTCCGCCAGCCCAACACACCCCTCCGTACTGTCTGCAGGCACCCTCCCCTCCGCGGAGCTCCTCCGGCCCAACACACCCGTCCCCCTCCGCGGAGCTCCTCCGGCCCAACACACCCGTCCCCCTCCGCGGAGCTCCTCCGGCCCAACACACCCGACCCCTCCGCGGAGCTCCTCCGGCCCAACACACCCGACCCCTCCGCGGAGCTCCTCCAGCCCAACCCACCCGACCCCTCCGCGGAGCTCCTCCAGCCCAACCCACCCGACCCCTCCGCGGAGCTCCTCCGGCCCGGCCCAACCCACCCGACCCCTCCGCGGAGCTCCTCCGGCCCGGCCCAACCCACCCGACCCCTCCGCGGAGCTCCTCCGGCCCGGCCCAACCCACCCGACCCCTCCGCGGAGCTCCTCCGGCCCGGCCCAACCCACCCGACCCCTCCGCAGAGCTCCTCCAGCCCAACCCACCCGACCCCTCCGCGGAGCTCCTCCAGCCCAACCCACCCGACCCCTCCGCGGAGCTCCTCCAGCCCAACCCACCCGACCCCTCCGCGGAGCTCCTCCAGCCCAACACACCCGACCCCTCCGCGGAGCTTCTCCAGCCCAACACACCCGACCCCTCCGCGGAGCTTCTCCAGCCCAACACACCCGACCCCTCCGCGGAGCTCCTCCAGCCCAACACACCCGACCCCTCCGCGGAGCTCCTCCAGCCCAACACACCCGACCCCTCCGCGGAGCTCCTCCAGCCCAACACACCCGACCCCTCCGCGGAGCTCCTCCAGCCCAACACACCCGACCCCTCCGCGGAGCTCCTCCAGCCCAACACACCCGACTCCTCCGCGGAGCTCCTCCAGCCCAACACACCCCTCCCCACCGTCTGCAGGCACCCTCAGCATAGCTCCTTCAGCCCAACACACCCCTCCGCGTAGCTCCTCCAACTCAGGGGTTACCGTTAATTAAAGGTTCTGTTAGTCAGGACATGGCTCTGCTTTTTACAGGCCCAATTATTAATGAAGGGGTCGATGGCAGCATAGGGGGCGAAAGTTTTCTAGGACAGTAGGACTACTTCTTGGGGCCGGGGTGACGGGAGGTGGAATAAGGTGGGGTCGTCTCTGCGGACAAAGGAGGAGTGCGAGTGTCCTGAAGACAAGAGGGTTCTTTAGTTTGCAGAGTACAGTTGGCGCTGCGCCACGTGAAGGGGGTGGGTGTTGCGTGGCGTAGGGTGTTGTGCTCGGCACGTAACCCCAAGTTAATCATTTACTGGCCCCGATAGCTGGGCGGACCGGTCGGGGACGTGTGATTTTAGGCTGCGCTCCCGGGCCACAAATCTCTTGTTTGCTTTTGCTGAGAAGCACATTGTGGCGGATGAGTCGTGTTTACAGCAAAGGGCATTGTGTGCCGCCAGCGGGGAGGGACGCCTGGCAACAGGAGGCTTTGTTCGTCCTAACGAAGCCTTGTTAAAAAGTGCAAGCGACGAGGTAAAAGTGCCGGGCGCTGTGCCACCTTCTGTTAACTCTGGCCAGACATCTAGCAGTGCCCATCCCGCACCCCAATAGTCACGGACCCCTGAAGCCTGCCATATTATATCAGGGGCCTGTAATGGTGGCCGGACCCCACATATCACGTGACCAGCCCGTGTGGCCCCTGATATAATGCAGCACTACCATACGTGTTACGTGCGATCAGCAGCGCAGAGATTTTACTCCGACTTTATAAAACTGGAAACTCCACTTTTCACCCGGTAATCCGAGCCCGATCCCTCGCACGGCTGCACCCCGTGTGCGCTGTATTACACAAGCTGCGCTGCAGCTGTAGAGTGCAAGCTCCTGGGAGTCGCTGGGAATGTACGGGGCAGGCGAGGTCTGCCTGCAGGGCCTGGAGATAAGCAGCTGACTGGACCAGTTCTACTCGCTCATTAGTGCCTCACATACTTGTGACTGCGAGGATCGGGCCACAGAGCTGACGGACAGAGCCAGCCCCCCCTTCCTGCCTGGCACAGCGCCCAGGAATGGCCGGAGAGAGGAGGGGGCTGCAGGCTGTGAGAAAGGAAAGAGCCCACAGGGGGAGCTTCCTGAGCGGCCGGCCTTACAGGAAAAAACAAGGACATGGCCCCTCGTACTACCGCCATCACGGCCCCCTGTACCAACGCCATCACGCCCCCCTGTACTACCATCACCACCACATCCCCCGTACCATCATCGCCACCAGCACCACTACGGCCGCCCGTACTACTACCACCATCACGGCCCCCTGTACCAACGCCATCACGCCCCCCCCACCCCACCCCCGTACTACCATCACCACCACATCCCCCGTACCATCATCGCCACCACCACATCCCCCGTACCATCATCGCCGCCACCACCACATCCCCCGTACCATCATTGCCACCAGCACCACTACGGCCGCCCGCACTACCACCATCGCCCCCTGTACTACCATCGCCATCTGTACTACCGTACCATCATCGCCAAAGATGTCCACACGCACAGTCTGGAAGGTGAGGGATGTTCGCGCCATTCCTACAAAATTCAACTCCTGGTTAACATAAGACATTAATAAGTCCTCAGCAGCATGTCAGCCGCCAAGTGCGCCAAGCGGAAACCAGACCGCGGCACAGCTGCTTGGGAATGGTGGCGGACGGGGTGCTGCCGCTCCAGCAGAATTTCGAACCGGTATTGCTGGAGATCACGCGGCTCACAGATGCCGCCTCAGGAAGAGCGAAGACACGCGGATTTGTACACAACTAACCCACGAGTCGGCGTGCACCGTCCCGCCATCACCGAACGTCACGGAAGTCCTAAACCGGCCAGATGAGGAGCCGCTGCCAGCAAGACGGTCAGCTACAGCACTGCGGAAAGGCGTCCCTCCTTCGGGAACAAGATCTGTGAGGCCATTAGACTATCCGGCAGGACAAGCATGCGCCAGTGAACATTAGGCGGCAAATCGCCAAAATTGATGTGCAGCGCACTTTCACCAACATGAAAGTGGCCCCCAAGCACCGGCCGCTCCAGCGCCAACTGAGCTCACCAAGAATGGAGGCCGGCATCCGTAGTTACTCCTGAGTGATGTCACTGTCCCCAACACAAATACTGCGAGGTTACTGGAGGCCATGGAGACCGCATAGACCCCACCATCCTGGAAACTGCCCCTCCCCCACATCTGGCCCCTGTACTGACCCCCACCTAGAAGTACCCCTCCCCCGGACACTGACCTGCAGCTACACACATGAAACACACTGTATAGTTATACACCGATACATGGTAACACGAAGAACATGTCGTCAACCTAGAGACCCGATGAACCGGACCCCGCCGCACAGGGCACGGGGGACACGGGACGGACCCCGCCACACAGAGCCGGGGACACGGGACGGACCCCGCCACACAGAGCCGGGGACACGGGACGGACCCCGCCGCACGGGGGACACGGGACGGACCCCGCCGCACGGGGGACACGGGACGGACCCCGCCGCACGGGGGACACGGGACGGACCCCGCCGCACGGGGGACACGGGACGGACCCCGCCGCACGGGGGACACGGGACGGACCCCGCCGCACGGGGGACACGGGACGGACCCCGCCGCACGGGGGACACGGGACGGACCCCGCCGCACAGAGCACGGGGGACACGGGACGGCCCCCGCCGCACAGAGCACGGGGGACGGACCCCGCCGCACAGAGCACGGGGGACACGGGACGGACCCCGCCGCACAGAGCACGGGGGACACGGGACGGACCCCGCCGCACAGAGCACGGGGACACGGACACACGGGACGGACCCCGCCGCACTACATAAACAAACGGATCCCGCCACACAGAGCGGGATACACACACACACCCAACGGATTCCGCACACCACACGGGCCGGACCCCGCCGCACCCCACACACGCACACAGGCCGGACCCCGCTGCACAGAGCTGGGGGCACACACAGGATACCACGCACCACACAAACATGGAATGGACCCCACCGCACAAAGCTAGGTGTACATACACGGAGCCGTGGACACGGGATCCAGCGGATCCCACGCACATGTGAAGGACCCCGCCACACAGAGCCGGGTGGACACACAAGCGATCCCATGCACCACACAAACATGAAATGGACACCGCTGCACAGAGCCGAGTACACACCGCACAGAGCCGTGGACACACGGGATCCAGCAGATCCCACGCACCGCGCACACAGTGAAGAGCTATATGGCGGCGAGGACATCACATAGCGGTCATGTACAGAGAGGCGCAACTCCCAGCAGATCAGGGTTGTTATTGAGCAGCATATGTGTCACCGGAGGGTGCAGAGCTCCTGGACCTTCAGAACATGATTAGTGCAGATCACTGCACCAAACTCTGCAGACTATCACTACTGCAGAACATTGCAGCAAACATGTATGGCCTTCAATTCCACAGGACACTGCACTGATAAACAACTTAACACAAAATGTTTCTGGAGCCCAACCCTCCCCCCAGCTCCCCACCCCAAAGTCCCTGCAGTGCATTGCATACATCCAGACTCCTCAAGTCCTTGCACAGCATTCCCCTGCAACAGGGCTTTCCACCCCAAGCTCTTGCAGAGCATTCCATGCATCCAGACTTCAAGTCCCTGCAGAGCATTCCCCCCTTAGCAGGGCAGTCCACCCCAAGCCCTTGCAGCGCATTCCATGCATCCAGACTTCAAGTCCCTGCAGAACATTACCCCTTAGCAGGACAGGGCAGTCCACCCCAAGTCCCTGCAGAGCATTACCCCTTAGCAGGGCAGTCCACCCCAAGTCCCTGCAGAGCATTACCCCTTAGCAGGGCAGTCCACCCCAAGTCCCTGCAGAGCATTACCCCTTAGCAGGGCAGTCCACCCCAAGTCCCTGCAGAGCATTACCCCTTAGCAGGGCAGTCCACCCCAAGTCCCTGCAGAGCATTACCCCTTAGCAGGGCAGTCCACCCCAAGTCCCTGCAGAACATTACCCCTTAGCAGGACAGGGCAGTCCACCCCAAGTCCCTGCAGAACATTCCCCATTAGCAGGACAGGGCAGTCCACCCCAGGCCTCTGCAGAGCATTACCCCTTAGCAGGGCAGTCCACCCCAAGCCCTGCAGAGAACTTACCTGCGGTTGGTGCTGTTCCAGTAGACGGTGTGCACGTCGGCCGCCGCAGCCCAGCCCCAGTGCAGGAGGAGCAGAAGGCAGCAGCCGCTCCGCTCCATGACTCTCCAAGCAGTGTGTGGCGGGGCGGAGAGCACCGCCTTATGTACGAACTGGGGGCGGGGGGCTCGGCTTTGTCTCGGGAGACCTAACCATAGGAGCTGGCAATCTACAACAGCCGCAGTGGGGAACATTACTATAGGGGATCTGTGGAGGACACACAGTTATGAGGGGTCCTATGGAGGACAGACTGTTATGGGGAATCTCAGAAGGATACACTGATATGGGGGAGATCTCTGGAGGACACACAGTTATGGGGGATCTGTAGAGGACACACGGTTATGGTGTGTGTGTGTGTGGGGGGGGGGAGAATCTGTGGAGGACACTTATGGGGGGATCCACGGAGGAAAGACTGTTATGGGAGGGATCCACAGAGGACACACTATTATGGAAGGGGGGATCTGTGGCGGACACACTGTTATGGGGGGATCCCCGAAGGACACACTGTTATGGTGGTATGGGGGATCTGTGAAGGACACACTTATGGGGGATCTGTGAAGGACACACTGTTTTGGGGGATCTGTGAAGGACACACTGTTTTGGGGGATCTGTAGAGGGCACACCGTTATGAGGGGATCCACGGAGGACACACTGCTATGGGGGGTGGGGGAATCTGTGGCGGACACACTGTTATGGGGGATCTGTGAATGACACATTGTTATGGGGGGATCTGTGGAGGGCACACTGTTATAGGGGGTCTGTGAATGACACATTGTTATGGGGGGATCTGTGGAGGGCACACTGTTATAGGGGGTCTGTGCAGAACACACTGTTATAGGGGGACCTGTTCAGGACACACTGTTATGGGGGGGCCTATGGAGGATAGACTTATGAGGGATCTGGGGAGGACACACTGTAATGCGGGGATCTGTGGAGGGCACACTGTTATGGGGGATCTGTAGAGGGCACACTGTTCTAGGGGGATCCGTGGAGGTGACAGTATTATGGAGGGGATCCATGGAGAGCACACTGTTATGGGGCAGGATCACTATTATGGAGGGATCAGTTGAGAACACACTAATGGAAGGATTTGTGGAAGACATTGGTATTGGGGGGGATCTGTGAAAGACACACTATTATGGGGGAATCTGTGAAGGACACACTGTTATGGGGGATCAGTGGAGGACACACTGTTATGGAGGGATCTGTGCAGGACACACTGTTATGGGGGATCTGTGGAGGACACGCTATTATGGAGGGATCTGTGGAGGACACATTGTTATGGAAGGTTCTGTGGAGGACACACTTATTGAGGGGGATCTGTGGAGGACACACTATTATGAGGGATTCGTAGAGGACACAATGTTATGGGGGGATTTGTGGAGGACACACTGTTATGAGGGGATCTGTGGAGGACACACTGTTATGAGGGGATCTGTGGAGGACACAATTTTATGGGGGGATCTGTGGAGGACACACTGTTATGGGGGGATCTGTAGAGGACACACTGTTGTGGAAGGTTCTGTGAAGGACACACTTATCGAGGGGATCTGTGGAGGACACACTATTATAGGGGGGGGATCTGTGGAGGACACACTATAATAGGGGGGGGGGAATCTGTGGAGGACACACTATTATGAGGGATCTGTAGAGGACACAATGTTATAGGGGGGATCTGTGGAGGACACAATATAATGAGGGGATCTGTGGAGTACACACTATTATGAGGGGATCTGTGGAGGACACACTGTTATAGGGGGATCTGTGGAGGACACACTGTTATAGGGGGGATCTGTGGAGGACACAATATTATGAGGGGATCTGTGGAGTACACACTATTATGAGGGGATCTGTGGAGGACACGCTATTATGGGGGGATCTGTGGAGGATGCACTATTATGGGGGATCGCTAGAGGACACACTGTTATGGAGGGATCTGTGGAGGACACACCGTTATAGGGGGGATCCACGGAGGACACACTGCTATGGGGGGTGGGGGAATCTGTGGAGGACACACTGTTATGGGGGATCTGTGAAGGACACATTGTTATGGGGGGATCCGTGGAGGGCACACTGTTATAGGGGGTCTGTGCAGAACACACTGTTATAGGGGGACCTGTTCAGGACACACTGTTATGGGGGGGCCTATGGAGGATAGACTTATGAGGGATCTGGGGAGGACACACTGTAATGCGGGGATCTGTGGAGGGCACACTGTTATGGGGGATCTGTAGAGGGCACACTGTTCTAGGGGGATCCGTGGAGGTGACAGTATTATGGAGGGGATCCATGGAGAGCACACTGTTATGGGGCAGGATCACTATTATGGAGGGATCAGTTGAGAACACACTAATGGGAGGATTTGTGGAAGACACTGGTATTGGGGGGGGGGAAATCTGTGAAAGACACACTATTATGGGGGAATCTGTGAAGGACACACTGTTATGGGGGATCAGTGGAGGACACACTGTTATGGGGGATCTGTGGAGGACACGCTATTATGGTGGGATCTATGGAGGACACACTATTATGGAGGGATCTGTGGAGGACACATTGTTATGGAAGGTTCTGTGGAGGACACACTTATTGAGGGGGATCTGTGGAGGACACACTATTATGAGGGATTCGTAGAGGACACAATGTTATGGGGGGATTTGTGGAGGACACACTGTTATGAGCGGATCTGTGGAGGACACACTGTTATGAGGGGATCTGTGGAGGACACACTGTTATGAGGGGATCTGTGGAGCACACACTGTTATGAGGGGATCTGTGGAGGACACAATTTTATGGGGGGATCTGTGGAGGACACACTGTCATGGGGGGATCTGTAGAGGACACACTGTTGTGGAAGGTTCTGTGAAGGACACACTTATCGAGGGGATCTGTGGAGGACACACTATTATAGGGGGGGGATCTGTGGAGGACACACTATTATAGGGGGGGGGGAATCTGTGGAGGACACACTATTATGAGGGATCTGTAGAGGACACAATGTTATCGATGGGATTCGTGGAGCACACACAGTTATGAGGGGGATCCGTGGAGTACACACTGTTATAGGGGGATCTGTGGAGGACACACTGTTATAGGGGGGATCTGTGGAGGACACAATATTATGAGGGGATCTGTGGAGTACACACTATTATGAGGGGATCTGTGGAGGACACGCTATTATGGGGGGATCTGTGGAGGATGCACTATTATGGGGGATCGCTAGAGGACACACTGTTATGGAGGGATCTGTGGAGGACACACCGTTATAGGGGGGATCTGTGGAGGACACACTGTTTAGGGGGATCTGTGGAGGACACACTGTTATAGGGGGGATCTGTGGAGGACACACTGTTATAGGGGGGATCTATGGAGGATACAGTATTATGAGGGGATCTGTGGAGGACACGCTATTATGGGGGGATTTGTAAGGGACGCACTATTATGGGGGATCGCTAGAGGACACACTGTTATGAGGGAATCCGTAGAGGACACACCGTTATTGGGGCATCCGTGGATTATACACTGTTATGGGGGATCTATTGAAAACACACTGTTATGGGGGATGTGTGGAGGATACACTATTATGAGGGGATCTGTGGAGGACACACTATTATGGAGGATCATTAGAACAAAGGTCCCCAACTACCGGTCCGTGGACCGGGACCTGGAGGTTGGGGGCTTCTTGCCGGTATGCAGCGCCGCTGTTGGCCACTCACCCCGTTAATGGTGAATACTGTTATCTCAGTATTATACTGGGGGCTGCTACGCGATGTTACTTTTACCACTAGGGCCGCTGTAGGAATTCACTATTACTACTTGGGGCCGCTGTGGGATGTCACTATTACTACTGGGGCCACTGTGGGGTGTCACTATTACTACTGGGGGCCACTGTGGGATGTCAATATTACAACTGGAGCCACTGTGGGGTGTCACTATTACTACTGGGGCCGCTGTAGGGTGTCACTATTACTACTGGGGGCCACTGTGGGATCTCAGTATTATACTGGGGGCCTCTGTAGGATCTTACTATTACCACTGGGGACGCTATGAGATGTCACTATTACTACTGGGGCCGCTGTGAGATGTCACTGTTACTACTGGGGCCGCTGTGAGATGTCACTGTTACTACTGGGGACTGCTCTGGAATGTCACTATTAATACAGGGGTCACTGGGATGTAAATATTAGTAAGGCCCCCTGTCCACAGGCGAGGCGGAATATTGCTAGCGATATTCCACCGCCGAGGTGCAGAGGGGAGAACTGTCAGTTCTCTGCGGTGAGCCTATCTGACAGATAGGATCATCGTGGAGAATCGTGGCAAATCTCAGCATGCCGCGCTTGAAGTCCAGCGAGCGGAGAATCGCCATTATTCTGCACTTGTTGACAGGGGCCTGTGCTTTCCATAGCAATGCAACGCAAGATCACCCGTCGACAGGAGCCCTTATAGTGTCCTCTACATCGGCCCCAGTCGGAGGATACACTATTAGGAGGGGAGCGGTGGAGGACACACTATTAGGAGGGAAGCTGTGGAGGACACACTGTTATGGGGGGGAGCTGTGAAGGACACACTGTTATGGGGATCTGTAGAGGACACACTGTTATAGGGGGATCTGTGGAGAAAAAACTGTTATGGGGGATCCGTGAAGAACACACTGTTATGGGGAATCTGTGGAGGACATATTGTTCTGGGGGATTTGTGGAGGACACACTGTTATGGGGGGATCTGTGAAGTACACACTGTTATGGGGGGATCTGTGAAGGACACACAATTATGGTGGGATCTGTAGAGGACACACTATTATGGTGAGATCTGTAGAGGACACACAGTTATGGGGGGATCCATGGTGGATACACTGTTATGGGAGGGGGGGGGGGCGTGAAGGATGCACTGTTATGGAGGATCAGTTAAAGGAGATGTCCCGCGCCGAAACGGGTTTTTTTTTTTTTAAACCCCCCCCCCGTTCGGCGCGAGACAACCCCGATGCAGGGGTTAAAAAAACCACCCGCACAGCGCTTACCTGAATCCCGGCGGTCCGGTGACTTCAATACTTACCGCTGAAGATGGCCGCCGGGATCCTCTATCTTCGTGGACCGCAGCTCTTCTGTGCGGTCCACTGCCGATTCCAGCCTCCTGATTGGCTGGAATCGGCACGTGACGGGGCGGAGCTACACGGAGCTACACGGAGCCCCATAGAGAACAGCAGAAGACCCGGACTGCGCAAGCGCGGCTAATTTGGCCATCGGAGGCCAAAAATTAGTCGGCACCATGGAGACCAGGACGCTAGCAACGGAGCAGGTAAGTAAAAAACTTTTTATAACTTCTGTATGGCTCATAATTAATGCACAATGTATATTACAAAGTGCATTATTATGGCCATACAGAAGTGTATAACCCCACTTGCTGCCTCGGGACATCTCCTTTAAGTAAACACTGTTATGAGGGGATCTGTGGAGGACACACTATTATGGTAGGATTTGTGGAGGACACACTGTTATGGGGTAATCTGTGGAGGACACACTGTTATAGAGGGGATCTGTGGAGAACACACTGTTATGGGGGGATCTGTGGAGGAAACCCTTTTGGGAGGCTCTGTGGAGGATGAACTGTTATGTAGGGTTCTGTGGAGGACACACTATTATGGTGGGATCTGTGGAGGAAACACTATTATGGTGGGATCTGTGGAGGACCCACTGTTATGGAGAGATCTGTGCAGGACACACTGTTATGGAGGGATCTGTGCAGGACACACTGTTATGGAGGGATCTGTGGAGGACACACTGTTATGGAGGGATCTGTGGAGGACACACTATTATGGTGGGATCTGTGGAGGACACACTGTTATGGAGAGATCTGTGCAGGACACACTGTTATGGAGGGATCTGTGGAGGACACACTATTATGGTGAGATCTGTAGAGGACACACTGTTATGGGGAATCCATGGTGGATACACTGTTATGGGAGGGGGGGGGGGTGTGAAGGATGCACTGTTATGGAGGATCAGTTAAGTAAACACTGTTATGAGGGGATCTGTGGAGGACACACTGTTATGGGGGGATCCATGGTGGATACACTGTTATGGGAGGGGGGGGGGGTGAAGGATGCACTGTTATGGAGGATCAGTTAAGTAAACACTGTTATGAGGGGATCTGTGGAGGACACACTATTATGGTAGGATTTGTGGAGGACACACTGTTATGGGGGGATCTGTGGAGGACACACTGTTATAGAGGGGATCTGTGGAGGACACACTGTTATGGGGGGATCTGTGGAGGAAACCCTTTTGGGAGGCTCTGTGGAGGATGAACTGTTATGTAGGGTTCTGTGGAGGACACACTATTATGGTGGGATCTGTGGAGGAAACACTATTATGGTGGGATCTGTGGAGGACACACTGTTATGGAGAGATCTGTGCAGGACACACTGTTATGGAGGGATCTGTGCAGGACACACTGTTATGGAGGGATCTGTGGAGGACACACTGTTATGGAGGAATCTGTGCAGGACACACTGTTATGGAGGGATCTGTGCAGGACACACTGTTATGGGGAGATCTGTGAAGGACGCACTGTTATGGGGTGATCTGTGGAGTACACACTTATGGCAGGGATCTGTGGAGTACACACTATTATGGGGGATCTGTGGAGGACACACTGGTATGGGGGGATCTGTGGAGGACACACTGTTATAGGGGGGATATGTGGAAGACGCATTGTTTTGGGCAGATCTCTGGAGGACGCACTGTTATGGAGGGATCTGTGGAGGACACGCTGTTATGGAGGGATCTGTGGAGGACACACTGTTATGGGGGGATCTTTTGAGGACACACTATTATGAGGCGATCTGCGGAGGACACACTATTATGAGGGGATCTGTGGAGGACACACTATTATGGGGGGATCTGTGGAGGATACACTGTTATAGGGGGGATCCGTTGAGCATACACTGTTATGGGGGATCTGTTGAGTAAACACCGTTATGGGGGATGTGTGGAGGATACACTAATTTGAGGGGATCTGTGGAAGACAGACTATTATGGGGGGATCTGTGGAGGACACACTGTTATGGGGGAACTGTGGATGACACACTGTTATGGGGGATCTGTGGAGGACACACTGGTATGGGGGATCTGTAGAGGACACACTGTTATAGGAGGGGATCTTTGGAGGACACACTGTTATGGGGGGATCTGTGGAGGACAAACTGTTATGGGGGGATCTGTGGAAGACATACTGTTATGGGGGATCTGTGGAGGACACACTGTTATGGGGGATCTGTGGAGGACACACCGTTATGGGGGATCTATGGAGGACACACTGTTATGGGGGATCTGTAGAGGAAACATTTTTCTAGGGGGATCCATGGAGGACACAATGATATGGGGATCTGTAGAGAACACACTGTTATGGGAGAATTTGTGAAGGATACACTGTTATGGTTAGAACTGTGGAGGACACACTATTATGGGAGGGTTCTGTAGAGGACACAATTATTGGGGAGGATCTGTGGAGCACAAAATGTTATGGGGGGGATCTGTGGAGGATAGAATATTTTTGGGGATGTGTGAAGGGCACGCTGTTATTGATGGATCTGTGGAGGACACATTGTTGTGGGGGGGGGATCTGTGGAGGACATACTGTTGTGGGTGGATCTGTGGAGGACACACTTGTGTGTGTGTGTGTGTGTGTGTGGGGGGGGGGGGGGTGTATTACAGTCTACTCTGCGGAGCCACATTATTATGGCCACCTGCATGGCAGTGATTGTGCTATCCTTGAATTTTGGATTAGGAAGACCTGAGAAGACTCAGACCTCAAGGTTGGATTTCAGAAAGGCAGTTTTTTAATGAACTCAGAAATAGGGTAGGAAGAATCTAATGGCTGGATGTTTTAACAACAGAAATGTCCAAGAAGGTGGGAAATATTGCAAAATAATATTCTCAAAGCACAATCATTAACAATTCCTAAAAGAAGTAAGAATGGGAAGCATTTAAAGAGACCAGGATGGATGAACGTAGAACTTGCACACATGTTAAAAAGGAGGAAAAATATGTTTGTCAAATGGAAAGAGGGGGGAATATCTAAAGAAGAACATAATGCGGTCTGCAGAACCTGTAGGGCAAGTGTCAGAAAAGCTAAAGCTAATATTGAATTGAGGCTTGTAACAGAGGTCAAAAGCAATAAAAAAGGATTTTGGGGGTATGTCATAAGCAAAAGAAAAGTCAAAGATGCTATTGGATGCTTACAGGATGAAAATGGTGAATTGGTTAAGAAGGATGTTGAGAAGGCCAAACTTTTAAATTCCTACTTTGTATCTGTTTTCTCTCAGAAAGTAGATGGAACATCAACTGATCTTTCCTGTGCTATTGGGGGTAATTAAAGAATGTAGACTATCTATAAGCAGAGGGATGGTAAGGGAGCACATAGCTAACTTACTTGAATTCAAATTCCTAGGATACTAAAGTAAGCAGCGGAGGTAATTCCTGAACCACTCGCCATAATCTTTGAAAATTCCTGGAGAACAGGAGAAGTCCCAGAAGATTGGAAAAGGGCAAATGTTGTCCCTATCTTCAAAAAAGGGAAGAAGGTGGATCCAGGAAACAGTATTTATATAAGTACTTGGATAAAAATGGAGTAATTAACCAGAGCCAGCATGGGTTTGTAACAAACAAGTCATGCCAGACGAATCTAATTTCCTTCTGTGACTGAATCACCGACTGGGTTGATCAGGGAAATGCGGTAGATATAGTATATCTTGACTTTAGTAAAGCATTTGACAAAGTATCTCATACCATACTTATTAGAAAATGACCAAATATGGGATTGACAAGGCAACTGTTGATGGATTCACAACTGGCTGAGTGATCGTACTCGAAGAGTGGTCATAAATGGCTGCACATCCAAGTGGAAGAATGTATCAAGTGGGGTACCAGAAGGCTCTGTCCTAGGCCCAGTTTGTTCAACATTTTTGTAAATGTTCCAGAGGAGCGAATTGATGGGAAACTGATCAAATTTGCTGACGACACAAAGCTAGGAGGGATAGGTAACACTAGGGAAGAGAGAGAGAGGATTCAAAAAGATCTAGAAAAGCTTGAACAGTGGGTGATGACTAACAGAATGGTATTTACCAAGGAGAAATGCAAAGTCCTACATCTGGGCAAGAAAAATGAGAAAAGCACATACATAATGGGAGGAATTGGGCTAAGCAGCAGCACATGTGAAAAAGACTTGGGAATACTAATAGATCATAGACTGTACATGAGTCAACAATGTGATGCAGCAGCCAAAAGGCAAACACAATTCTGGGATGTATTATCACGTGTCTAGATCATGTGAGGTAATTATCCCCCTCTAAAGGCCCATTTAGATACAACGATTATCGCTCAAAAGCCATTTTTTGAGTGATAATCGTTGTGTGTAACTGCACTTACATCGTACAGTTTTCGTTATGCCGTCGCTCATCGTTGTCTTTTAACATGCTGAAAGACGACGATGGGCCTTATTAGGGATTCACAGCGGGATACAGCTGATACTATTTTTTCACCAGCTCTGTTCTCCATACCGGCCACGAAGTGCTTGGCTGTATAACAGCCAAGCGCTCAGTGCAGAAAACATCTAGATGCAGAAGACAAGCGGATGTCTGTTGGGGGTCAGTTGCTGGATGTGTATTGGGGGGGGTCAAACGCTGAATGTGTTGGGGGTCAGTTGCTGGACGTGTATTGGGGTGGTCAGTCGCTGGATGTGTATTGGGGTGGTCAGTCACTGGATGAGTACTGGGGGGGTCAGTCACTGGATGTGTGTTGGGGGTCAGTTGCTGGATGTGTATTGGGGGGTCAGTTGCTGGACGTGTATTGGGGGGGGTCAAACGCTGAATGTGTTGGGGGTCAGTTGCTGGACGTGTATTGGGGTGGTCAGTCGCTGGATGTGTATTGGGGTGGTCAGTCACTGGATGAGTACTGGGGGGGTCAGTCACTGGATGTGTGTTGGGGGTCAGTCGCTAGACATGTATTGGGGGTCAGTCGCCAGACGTGTATTGGGGTGGTCAGTCGCTGGACGTGTATTGGGGGGTCATTCGCTGGATGTGTTTGGGGGGGGCAGTCGCTGGATATGTAATTGAGGGGTCAGTCGCTGGATGTGTATTGGGGGTCAGTCGCTGGATGTGTTTTGGGGGGGTCAGTCGCTAGACGTGTATTGGGGGGTCAGCTACTGGACATATATTTGAGGGTCAGTCGCTGGATGTGTATTAGGGGGTGTGTTGCCAGATGTGTATTGGGGGTCAGTCGCAGGACGTGTATTAGGGGTAAGTCACTGGATGTATATTGGGGGGGGTCAGTCACTGGATGTGTATTGGGGGGTCATTCGCTGGACTGTATGGGGGGGTCAGTCGCTGGACGTGTATTGGCGGTTCAATTCCTGGATGTGTATTGGGGCGGTCAGTCGCTTGATGTGTATAGGTGTCAGTCGATGAATGTTTATTAGGGGTCAGTCACTGGATGTGTATTGGGGGGGTCAGCTGCTGGACATGTATTTGGGGGTCAGTCGCTGGATGTGTATTGGGGGGTCCGTCACTGGATGTGTATTAAGGGTCAGTCGCTGGACGTGTATTGGGGGGGGTCAGCTGCTGGACATGTATTTGGGGGTCAGTCGCTGGATGTGTATTAGGGGGGCAGTCCCTGAATGTATTTTGGGTGGTCAGTCGCTGGTTGTGTTTTAGGGAGGCAGTCCCTGAATGTGTTTTGGGGGGGGGGGTGAGTCGCTGGATGTGTATTGGGGAGGTCAGTCGCTGGCTGTGTATTGGGGGTCAGTCGCTAGATGTGTATTGGCGAGGATCAGTCGCTAGATGTGTATTGGGGGTCAGTTGCTGGATGTGTATTGTGGGTCAGTCGCTGGATGTGTAGTGGTAGGGATCAGTCGCTGGATGTGTATTGGGGGGTAAGTCGTTGGATGTTTTTTGGGGGGGTCAGTCGCTGAAAGTGTATGGGGGGGTCAGCTGCTGGATGTGCATTGGGGAGGTCAGTCGCTGGATGAGTATTGGGGGTCAGTCGCTGGATGTGTATTAGGGAGGTAAGTCGCTGGATGTGTTTTGGGGGTCAGTCGCTGGATGTGTATTGGGGGGATCAGTCGCTGGCTGTGTATTGGGGGGTCAGTCGCTGGATGTGTATTAAGGGGGTCAGTCGCTGGATGTGTATTGGGGTGGTCAGTCGCTGGATGTGTATTAGGGGGGTCAGTCACTGGATGTGTATTGGGGGGGTCAGTCGCTGGATTTGTATTGGGGATCAGTCACTGGACGTGTATTGGGGGGGTCAGTCACTGGATGTGTATTGGGGGGGTCAGTCGCTGGATTTGTATTGGGGATCAGTCACTGGACGTGTATTGGCAGTTCAATTCCTGGATGTGTATTGGGGCGGTCAGTCGCTTGATGTGTATAGGTGTCAGTCGATGAATGTTTATTAGGGGTATGTCACTGGATGTGTGTTGGGGGTCAGTCGCTAGACGTGTATTGGGGGGTTAGTCGTTGGATGCGTATTGGGGGGGTCCGTCGCTGGATGTGTATTGGGGAGGTAGGTCGCTAGACGCGTATTGGGGGGGGGGGGGTCAGTCGCTGGATGCGTATTGGGGGGTCCGTCGCTGGATGTGTATTAAGGGTCAGTCGCTGGACGTGTATTGGGGGGGTCAGCTGCTGGACATGTATTTGGGGGTCAGTCGCTGGATGTGTTTTAGGGGGGCAGCCCCTGAATGTGTTTTGGGGGTGGGTGAGTCGCTGGATGTGTATTGGGGAGGTCAGTCGCTGGCTGTGTATTGGGGGTCAGTCGCTAGATGTGTATTGGGGGGTCAGTCGCTGGCTGTGTATTGGGGGTCAGTCGCTAGATGTGTATTGGCGAGGGTCAGTCGCTAGATGTGTATTGGGGGTCAGTTGCTGGATGTGTATTGTGGGTCAGTCGCTGGATGTGTAGTGGTAGGGATCAGTCGCTGGATGTGTATTGGGGGGTAAGTCGTTGGATGTTTTTTTGGGGGGTCAGTCGCTGAAAGTGTATGGGGGGGTCAGCTGCTGGATGTGCATTGAGGAGGTCAGTCGCTGGATGAGTATTGGGGGTCAGTCGCTGGATGTGTATTAGGGAGGTAAGTCGCTGGATGTGTTTTGGGGGTCAGTCGCTGGATGTGTATTGGGGGATTAGTCGCTGGCTGTGTATTGGGGGGTCAGTCGCTGGATGTGTATTAAGGGGGTCAGTCGCTGGATGTGTATTGGGGTGGTCAGTCGCTGGATGTGTATGGGGGGTCAGTCGCTGGATGTGTATTAGGGGGGTCAGTCACTGGATGTGTATTGGGGGGGTCAGTCGCTGGATTTGTATTGGGGATCAGTCACTGGACGTGTAATGGGGCGGTCAGTCGCTAGATGTGTATTGGGGGTCAGTCGCTGGATGCGAATTGGGGGGGGGGTCAGTCGCTGGATGTGTTTTGTGGGTCAGTCGCTGGATGTGTATTGGGGGGTGAGTCGCTTGATGTGTATTGGGGAGGTCAGTCGCTGGATGTGTATTGGCGAGGGTCAGTCGCTAGATGTGTATTGGGGGTCAGTCGCTAGATGTGTATTGGCGAGGGTCAGTCGCTAGATGTGTATTGGGGGTCAGTTGCTGGATGTGTATTGTGGGTCAGTCGCTGGATGTGTAGTGGTAGGGATCAGTCGCTGGATGTGTATTGGGGGGTAAGTCGTTGGATGTTTTTTTGGGGGGTCAGTCGCTGAAAGTGTATGGGGGGGTCAGCTGCTGGATGTGCATTGAGGAGGTCAGTCGCTGGATGAGTATTGGGGGTCAGTCGCTGGATGTGTATTAGGGAGGTAAGTCGCTGGATGTGTTTTGGGGGTCAGTCGCTGGATGTGTATTGGGGGATCAGTCGCTGGCTGTGTATTGGGGGGTCAGTCGCTGGATGTGTATTAAGGGGGTCAGTCGCTGGATGTGTATTGGGGTGGTCAGTCGCTGGATGTGTATGGGGGGTCAGTCGCTGGATGTGTATTAGGGGGGTCAGTCACTGGATGTGTATTGGGGGGGTCAGTCGCTGGATTTGTATTGGGGATCAGTCACTGGACGTGTAATGGGGCGGTCAGTCGCTAGATGTGTATTGGGGGTCAGTCGCTGGATGCGAATTGGGGGGGGGGTCAGTCGCTGGATGTGTTTTGTGGGTCAGTCGCTGGATGTGTATTGGGGGGTGAGTCGCTTGATGTGTATTGGGGGTTAGTCATTAGACGTGTATTGGGGGGGTCAGTCGCTGGACGTGTATTGGGGGTCAGTCGCTGGATGTGTATTGGGGGGTCAGTCGCTGGATGTGTATTAAGGGTCAGTCGCTGGACATGCATTGGGGGGGGTCAGCTGCTGGCCATGTATTTGGGGGTCAGTCGCTGGATGTGTATTAGGGGGTGAGTCGATTGATGTGTAGTGGGGACAGTCACTGGATGTGTATTAGGGAGGTAAGTCGCTGGATGTGTATTGGGGGTCAGTTGCTGGATGTGTATTGGGGCGGTCAGTTGCTTGATGTGTATAGGGGTGTAAGTTGCTAGATGTGTATGAGGGGTCAGTAACTGGATGTGTATTGGGGCGGTCAGTCGCATGATGTGTATAGGGGGGTAAGTCGCTGGATGTGTATGAGGGGTCAGTAACTGGATGTGTATTGGGGGTGTCAGTCGCTGGATGTGTATTGGGGGGTCAGTCGCTGGATGTGTATTGGGGGTGTCAGTCGCTGGATGTGTGTTGGGGGTCAGTCGCTGGATTTGTATTGGGGATCAGTCGCTGGCCGTGTACTGGGGGGGGGATCAGTCGCTGGATGTGTTTTGTGGGTCAGTTGCTGGATGTGTATTGGGGGTGAGTCACTGGATGTGTATTGGGGGGTCAGTCGCTGGATGTGTATTTGGGGGGTCAGTCGCTGGATGTGTATTGGGGGGATCAGTCGCTGGCTGTGTATTGGGGGGGTCAGTCTCTGGACGTGTATTAGGGGGGTCAGTTGCTGGATGTGTATTGGGGGTGAGTCGCTGGATGTGTATTGGGGTGGTCAGTCGCTGGATGTGTATGGGGGGGGGTCAGTCACTGGATGAGCATTGGGGAGGTCAGTCACTGGATATGTATTGGGGGTCAGTTGCTGGATGTGTATTAGGGGGGTAAGTCGCTAGATGTGTATTGGGGGTCAGTTGCTGGATGTGTATTGGGGGGATCAGTCGCT
Source organism: Eleutherodactylus coqui (assembly GCA_035609135.1). Classification (NCBI taxonomy): domain Eukaryota; kingdom Metazoa; phylum Chordata; class Amphibia; order Anura; family Eleutherodactylidae; genus Eleutherodactylus; species Eleutherodactylus coqui. The sequence goes on along the minus strand of CM069410.1, from coordinate 225,444,756 downwards.
GACTGTGTATTGGGGGGGTCAGTCGCTGGATGTGTATTAGGGAGGTAAGTCGCTGGATGTGTATTGGGGGTGAGTCGCTGGATGTGTATTGGGGGTGTCAGTCCCTGGATGTGTGTTGGGGGTCAGTCGCTGGATGTGTATTGGGGGGATCATTCGCTGGCTGTGTATTGGGGGGTCAATCGCTGGATGTGTATTAGGGGGGTCAGTCGCTGGATGTGTATTGGGGGTGTCAGTCCCTGGATGTCTGTTGGGGGTCAGTCGCTGGATTTGTATTGTGGATCAGTCGCTGGACGTGTATTGGGGGGGTCAGTCGCTGGATTTGTATTGGGGATCAGTCGCTGGGCGTGTATTGGGGGGGTCAGTCGCTGGACGTGTATTGGGGGTCAGTCGCTGGATGCGAATTGGGGGGGGGGGTCAGTCGCTGGATGTGTTTTGTGGGTCAGTCGCTGGATGTGTATTGGGGGGTCAGTCGCTGGACATGCATTGGGGGGGGCAGCTGCTGGACATGTATTTGGGGGTCAGTCGCTGGATGTGTATTAGGGCGGTCAGTCACTGGATGTGTATTAGGGGGTGAGTCGCTTGATGTGTATTGGGGGTCAGTCGCTGGACGTGTATTGGGGGTTAGTCGTTAGATGTGTATTGGGGGGGTCAGTCGCTGGACGTGTATTGGGGGTCAGTCGCTGGATGTGTATTGGGGGGTCAGTCGCTGGCTGTGTATTGGGGGGGGGTCAGTCGCTTGATGTGTTTTGTGGGTAAGTCGCTGGATGTGTATTGGGGGTCAGTCGCTGGATGTGTATTTGGAGGTCAGTCGCTGGATGTGTATTTGGAGGTCAGTCGCTGGATGTGTATTAGGGGGTGAGTCGCTTGATGTGTAGTTGGGTCAGTCGCAGGACGTGTATTGGGGGTAAGTCACTTGATGTATATTGGGGGGGTCAGTTGCTGGATGTGTATTGGGGCGGTCAGTTGCTTGATGTGTATAGGGGTGTCAGTCGATGAATGTGTATTGGGGGTATGTCACTGGATGCATATTGGGGGTCAGTCTCTGGATGTGTATTAGGGGGTCAGTTGCTATACGGGGGTCATTGGGGGTCAGTCGCCGGATGTGTTTTGGGGCGGTCAGTCGCTGGATGTGTATTGGGAGTCAGTCTCTGGATGTGTATTGGGGGTCAGTCTCTGGATGTGTGTTGGGGGTCAGCCTCTGGATGTGTTATGGGGGTCAATCTCTGGATGTATGTTGGGGGTCAATTGCTGGATGTGTTATGGGGGTCAATCTCTGGATGTATGTTGGGGATCAGTCTCTGGATGTGTGTTTGGGGTCAGTCGCTGGATGTGTATTTGGGGGTCAGTCTCTGGATGTGTGTTGGGGGTCAGTCTCTGGATGTGTGTTGGGGGTCAGTCTCTGGATGTGTATTTGGGGGTCAGTCTCTGGATGTGTGTTGGGGGTCAGTCTCTGAATGTATGTTGGGGGTCAATCGCTGGATGTGTATTGGGGGTCACAGGCCCTTTGTTTTTATACGTTTCACTAAAATGGGGGGCTTCTTGGGTATGTCCATCTTCTGCTCTCAGCTAGGATTGTATGGGACGTAGCAGGTGTTCTGTACTGTGGCCCCCTGGGACGTCTCATCTCCCCTCACTCAACAGTTCTGAAGTCTGAAGTAATCCGTATAGATGTCTGAAGTCTTCCTCTTATTTCATGAGCCCATCTTTTAAGTTAGGGGCGCAGACACGGTGAGATCCTCCACGCTGCAGATGCCCCCACACACTCCCAGAGACCATTCACTGCCCGCGCAGCCCCTCGCTGACCTGGTAAACACAAGAGCAGGGAAGGTACCGACCCCGGGAGCTGGCAGTCTACTGTATATCAATGGGAGCTGACAGTCTGCTGTATACCGACCTCGGGAGCTGACAGTCTGCTGTATACCGACCTCGGGAGCTGACAGTCTACTGTATATTGATGGGAGCTGGCAGTCTGCTGTATATTGATGGGAGCTGGCAGTCTGCTGTATATTGACCCTGGAAGCTGACAGTCTGCTGTATACCGACCTCGGGAGCTGACAGTCTGCTGTATACCAACCCCGGGACCTCACAGTCTGCTGTATACCGACCTCGGGAGATCACAGTCTGCTGTATACCGACCCCGGAAGCTCACAGTCTGCTGTATACCAACCCCGGGACCTCACAGTCTGCTGTATACCAACCCCGGGACCTCACAGTCTGCTGTATATCGACCCCGGGAGCTCACAGTCTACTGTATATCGATGGGAGCTGGCAGTCTGCTTTATAACGACCCCGGGAGCTGGCAGTCTGCTTTATAACGACCCCGGGAGCTGGCAGTCTGCTGTATACCCACCCCGGGAGCTCACAGTCTACTGTATATCGACAGGAGCTGGCAGTCTGCTGTATATTGACCCCAGGAGCTGGCAGTCTGCTGTATACTGACCCCGGGAGCTGGCAGTCTAGTATATAGGGACATAGGACAGGTGTCCCTCAGGTGTAGCAGTAGAAAGGGGATAATCTAGTCCCACTCATTAGAGGGTTGGATCCTGGTGTGCAGTGGACAGAGGAGCTTACACTTCAGTGATGATTGGATTGTCCCCTCCATTGTTCTCTAACCATGCACACACACAGATTAACATCAATCAACTCTCCCTTTTATCTTCTCTTGTTCACTGTGCAATCTAATTAGACAGTAATTAGCGGGCTTTGGTGACACTGGGGAGAAGGGGGAGCAATAATTAGTGACAGAGACACCTATAGAATGAACTGTCCTCCATACACAATGCAGAAGCTTCTTGGCGTCCGGCAGCAGTGTACCCCGACACCTTGACGACTGGCAAACCTGAGGAGACTGACGACCCCCAATCCAGAGCGTTGTGATTCTAACACCCCGAAATAGTACTGATCCTGAACCACCCCTTTACCCCTCACTCTGTACCCGTAATACATTCCATTATCAGCTGATATTACAGCACATAACCCCAAAATATTAGTTCTCGCAGCTAATGCTGCTCAGCAATTATAATTAGCTAATAGGGCTAATAAATGGGGTTCGAAGTTCTGTCCTGTCCAGGAGTCAGTCTTCTTCCCAACTCTAGAAGTTGGCCAGCTGGTCACTTGCCTGGATGTAAGCCCTGACAGCCTTTCTCCATGACTGTAGTGCCTTAACAGATTAGTCGTGCTGGATATCCAGTGTAGCATGGTAGGACACGAGGTGTAGATGCGGGAGGACACGATGTGTAGATGCGGGAGGACACGAGGTGTAGATGTGGGAGGACACGAGGTGTAGATGCGGGAGGACACGATGTGTAGATGCGGGAGGACACGATGTGTAGATGGGGGAGGACACGATGTGTACATTCGGGAGGACACGAGGTGTACATGCCGGAGGACACGAGGTGTACATTCGGGAGGACACGAGGTGTACATGCCGGAGGACACGAGGTGTACATTCGGGAGGACACGAGGTGTACATGCGGGAGGACACAAGGTGTACATGCGGGAGGACACGAGGTGTACATACGGGAGGACACGAGGTGTACACGCGGGAGGACACGAGGTGTACATGCGGGCGGACACGAAGTGTACATGCCGGAGGACACAAGGTGTATATTCGGGAGGACACGAGGTGTACATGCGGGAGGACACGAGGTGTACATGCGGGAGGACACGAGGTGTACATACGGGAGGACACGAGGTGTACATGCGGGAGGACACGAGGTGTACATGCGGGCGGACACGAGGTGTACATGCCGGAGGACACAAGGTGTATATTCGGGAGGACACGGGTTGTACATGCGGGAGGACACGAGGTGTACATGCGGGAGGACACGAGGGGTGTACATGCGGAGAGACACGACGTGTACATGCGGGAGGACACAAGGTGTACATGCGGGAGGACACGAGGTGTACATGCGGGAAGACATAAGGTGTAGATGTGGTAGAACACAAGGTTTATAAGTGGTAGAACATGAGGTGTATAAGTGGTAGAACATGAGGTGTTGATGCGGTGGGACACGAAATGTTGATGCAGTGGGACACGAGCTGTAGATGCAGTAGGACACGAGGTGTATAAGTGGTAGAACACGAGGTGTTGATGCGGTGGGGCACGAAGTGTAGATGTCTTAGTACACGAGCCGTAGAGGTCTTAGGATACGAGGCGTAGAGGTCTTAGGACACGAGGCGTAGAGGTCTTAGGACACGAGGCGTAGAGGTCTTAGGACATGGGGCGTAGAGGTCCTAGGACACAGGGCGTAGAGGTCTTAGGATACGGGGTATAGAGCTCTTAGGATACGGGGCATAGAGGTCTTAGGACACGGGCCGTAGAGGTCTTAGGACACGGGAGGTAGAGGTCTTAGGACACGGGACGTAGAGGTCTTAGGACACGGGACGTAGAGGTCTTAGGACACGGGACGTAGAGGTCTTAGGACACGGGGCGTAGAGGTCTTAGGACACGGGGCGTAGAGTTCTTAGGACACAGGGCGTAGAAGTCTTAGGACACGAGGCGTAGAGGTCTTAGGACACGAGGTGTAGAGGTCTTAGAATACGGGGCGTAGAGGTCTTAGGACACGGGGTGTAGAGGTCTTAGAATACGGGGCGTAGAGGTCTTAGGACATGGGGTGTAGAGGTCTTAGGACACGAGGTGTAGAGGTCTTAGAATACGGGGCGTAGAGGTCTTAGGACACGGGGCGTAGAGGTCTTAGGACACGGGGCGTAGAGGTCTTAGGACACGGGGCGTAGAGGTCTTAGGACACGGGGCGTAGAGGTCTTAGGACACGGGGCGTAGAGGTCTTAGGACACGGGGCGTAGAGGTCTTAGGACACGGGGCGTAGAGGTCTTAGGACATGGGACGTAGAGGTCTTAGGACACGGGGCGTAGAGGTCTTAGAATACGGGGCGTAGAGGTCTTAGGACACAGGGTGTAGAGGTCTTAGATCACGAGGTGTAGAGGTCTTAGAATACGGAGCGTAGAGGTCTTAGGACACGGGGTGTAGAGGTCTTAGGACACGAGGTGTAGAGGTCTTAGAATATGGGACGTAGATGTCTTAGGACAAGGGGCGTAGAGGTCTTAGGACATGGGGCATAGAGGTCTTAGGACACGGGGCGTAGAGGTCTTAGGAACGAGGCGCAGAGGTCTTAGGGCACGAGGCGTAGAGGTCTTAGGACACGAGGCGAAGAGGTCTTAGGACACAGGGAGTAGAGGTCTTAGGACACGAGGTGTAAATGCGGTAGGATACGAGGTGTAGATATGGTAGGACACAAGGAGTAGATGTGATAGGACATGAAGAGTAGATGTGGTAGAAAACAAGATGTAGATGCGGTGGGACACGAGGTGTAGATGCAGTATGAAATGAGATAGAGATGTGGTATGACATTAAGAGCAGATGTAGTAGGAAGCTAAGAGTAGATGTGGTAAGACATGAGGTGTATAAGTGGTAGGACACAAAGTGTGGATGCGGTAGGACACGAGGCATAGAGGTCTTAAGACACGAGGCATAGAGGTCTTAGGACACGAGGCACAGAGGTCTTAGGACACGAGGCGTAGAGTTCTTAGGACACGAGGCGTAGAGGTCTTAGGACATGAGGAGTAGAGGTCTTAGGACACAAGGCGTAGATGTCTTAGGACACGAGGCGTAGAGGTCTTAGGACACGAGACGTAGAGGTCTTAGGACACGGAGCGTAGAGGTCTTAGGACACGAGGTGTAGAGGTCTTAGGACACGGGGTGTAGAGGTCTTAGGACACGGGGTGTAGAGGTCTTAGGACACGAGGCGTAGAGGTCTTAGGACATGAGGAGTAGAGGTCTTAGGACACAAGGCGTAGATGTCTTAGGACACGAGGCGTAGAGGTCTTAGGACACGAGACGTAGAGGTCTTAGGACACGGAGCGTAGAGGTCTTAGGACACGAGGTGTAGAGGTCTTAGGACACGGGGCGTAGAGGTCTTAGGACACGGGGTGTAGAGGTCTTAGGACACGGGGCGTAGAGGTCTTAGGACACGGGGCGTAGAGGTCTTAGGACACGAGGTGTAAATGCGGTGGGATATGAGGTGTAGATACGGTAGGACACAAGGAGTAGATGTGATAGGACATGAAGAGTAGATGTGGTAGAAAACAAGATGTAGATGTGGTAGAAAACAAGATGTAGATGCGGTGGGACACGAGGTGTAGATGCAGTATGACATGAGATGGAGATGTGGTATGACATTAAGAGCAGATGTAGTAGGAAGCTAAGAGTAGATGTGGTAAGACACTAGGTGTATAAGTGGTAGGACACAAAGTGTGGATGCGGTAGGACACGAGGCATAGAGGTCTTAAGACACGAGGCACAGAGGTCTTAGGACACGAGGCACAGAGGTCTTAGGACACGAGGCGTAGAGGTCTTAGGAACGAGGCGCAGAGGTCTTAGGGCACGAGGCATAGAGGTCTTAGGACACGAGGCGAAGAGGTCTTAGGACACAGGGAGTAGAGGTCTTAGGACACGAGGCGTAGAGGTCTTAAGACACGGGGCGTAGAGGTCTTAGGACATGGGGCGTAGAGGTTTTAGCACACGGGGCGTAAAGGTCTTAGGACACGGGGCATAGAGGTCTTAGGACATGAGGCGTAAAGGTCTTAGGACACGAGGTGTAAATGCGGTAGGATACGAGGTGTAGATATGGTAGGACACAAGGAGTAGATGTGATAGGACATGAAGAGTAGAGTGGTAGAAAACAAGATGTAGATGCGGTGGGACACGAGGTGTAGATGCGGTGGGACACGAGGTGTAGATGCAGTATGACATGAAATGGAGATGTGGTATGACATTAAGAGCAGATGTCATAGGAAGCTAAGAGTAGATGTGGTAAGACATGAGGTGTATAAGTGGTAGGACACAAAGTGTGAATGCGATAGGACGTGAGGTGTTGACAGCATAGGATAGGAGTTGTAGATGTGGTAGAAAAAAAGGTGTAGATATGGCAGGAAACCAGGAGTAGATGCGGTAGGATACGAGGTGTAGATGCGGTACGACTAGAGATAGGAAGGCTTGGAAAAAAAACATTATTTTTCCATTTTTTTCCAAAGCCTTTTATTATGTTAAATCGTTTGAATAGTATGTCATAAATATATTATTTATCATTAGAAAACATATTCTATTCTTTTTTCCCTAATGTTTCCATTTTTCTTCCAGGCTTTCCCATTTCTAGGTAGGACACGAGGAGTAGATGCAGAGGGATATGAAGTGTAGATGTGGTAGGACACGAGGTGTAGATGTGGTAGGACGTGAGGTGTAGATGTGGTAGGATACAAGGTGTAGATGTCGTAAGATATAAGGTGAAGATATGGTAAAATACGAGGTATAAATGTGGTAGGATACAAGGTGTAGATTCATTTTGACAGAAGATGAAGATGCAATAGGACACAAGGTGTAGATGCGGTAGAACACGAGGTGTAGATGCGGTAGGACACGAGGTGTAGATGCGGTAGGACACGAGGTGTAGATGCGGTAAGACACGAGGTGTAGATGCGGTAAGACACGAGATGTAGATATGGTAGGATATGAGCAGTGGATGTGGAAGGACACGAGGTATAGATGAGGCAGGATACAAGATGTAGATGTGGGAAGGCACGATGTCTATGTGTGTCGGGAAACGAGGAGTAGATGTGGTAGGACACAAGGTATAGAGGTCTTAGAATGCAGGTTGTAAATATGGTAGTATACTACGTGTAGATTTGTTTGGATATGAGGTATAGATGTGCTGCAATACGAAGGTGTAGATGTCTTAGGACACAAGGTGTATATGCACTAGGATTCAAGGTGTAGATGCAGTATTACATGATGTATAGATATGGAAGGATATGAGGAATAGATGTGAGAGGATACGAGATGTGAATGTCTAAGGAAAGAAACAAAATGTAGATGTGGTAGAACACGAGGTGTAGATGTGGTAGAACACGAGGTGTAGATCTGGTAGAACACGAGGTGTAGATGTGGTAGAACACAAGGTGTAGAGGTCATGGCAGGGGCATTGACTAATCCGAATGGCAACACCAGATATTTATAGTGCCTGTCATAAGTATTAAAGGCCATCTTCCACTCATCACCCTCTCGGATGTGGATAAGATTGTAGGTTCCTCATAGATTAAGTTTGGTAAAGACCTGAGCTCCACGCAACCAGTCAAATAGTTTGGAGATGAGTGTTAGTGGGTACTTGTTCTTGACTGTGATTGCATTAAGCCCCCGATAGTCAATGCAGGGTCTAAGAGTTCCATCCTTCTACCTCACAAAGAAGAAACCCGCCTCGGCTGGACTGGCCCGTATATGAGGAGGGTAGAGGTCTCGGAACTCCAGGGCTTACCTGCCAGGGCCTTCTCTCTTGGTAAATCTCCTTGGTCCTCTCCTGAAACCGCAGGTCGATCCTGATGGCCAACGTGGTCAAGGCATCCAAAGAAGCAGGAACCTTATGCCCAGCTGACTTATCCTTGATTTGCCTGGTAAGCCCCTCCCAGAAGGCGGCCACCAGAGCTTCATTATTCCATGCCAATTCTGAGGCTAGGGCTAACTTTAGCACGTCTGGATATGAAGGGATGCAGAAGGAGCTCGAAATGAAAGGTGCATTGATTAACAAAACGTCGGCACAAACCGAATTCTCCTTCATAGCGAGACGGTGCCGCCAACGGGGGTCCGAAACCTGGAGTGACACTTGCAGATGGAACTGGTGTGGCGACGGTGGACATGGTTGGGGGTGCTAAGTTAACATGGCAGCCGAGATGTTGTCGAGCCGAGTACTCACGTCACGCAAAAAGGTCAGGATCTGTTCCTGTCTCTATCGCTGCAATGCAAGTTCCTGGAATAACTCTGGTAGATCTCTATGGTGAGATTCAGCGGGCTCCATGGCTTGGTGTACTGTTTTTTAATGGTGGTGGATCCAATATGTCTCCCTGCTAAGTAGAACCACCCAATAGGATAGACAGCTGACATTAAGGTGAAAACAGAACAGAATGTGGGAACTCGATATAAATAACGAGAATGGGCCTGGACTCAGATGGATGAAGTGTCCCTGTTTTGGAGATACTCCTAAAAGTGGAGAGATCCAGGCCACCTTTCCTGACTTTGACTTCTAGACGTCCCTACCTACCTGGTGAGGATGGGAATCCAGGGTCATATGCAATGAGCCACGCCGATATGCAGGAGTGAAACCAGAGACAGTCCTGAGCAGAGATTACAGATGCAGAGAATGGACAGACAAACAAAACCCAGCAGCAGGCACACAGGAAGCTGAAACACACCAAGACACGGTAAAAACTTGTTTAGGATACATAAGAAACTGAATACAGATTAGAAGGCTGCATCAGCAGTTTGCATGCAGTCATATGGTGGGGTCTGGAGAGTTTAAATAGGAAGCTGATTACAAATCCCCACAGACTGTGCAGAGGAGCTAGCCACATTAACCCTGTGAGTGCTGGAAGACACAGAAACAGACTCACGAGACAGGACAGCGCCTCGGTCTGCAGAAGCTAACAAGGTGTAGGAGTGGTAGGACACGATGTGTATGTGTCTTAGGACACAAAGTGTTGATGTAGTAGGATTAAAAGTTTAGATGTGGTAAGGCACGGGGTGTATATTTCTTAGAATACAAGGTGTAGATATGGTAGGACACGTCATGTAGATGTGGTAGGACATGAGGTATAGACATGGTAGGACATGAGGTGTAGATGTGGCAGGATATGAGGTAAAGATGTGGGAGGATATGAGGTGTAGATGTGGTGGAATACGAGTTGTAGATGTAGTACAGAAGGTGTAAATAGGATACAAATGTTTATAAGTCTTAGGACACGAGGTGTAGATGCATTGCGGTAGACTTCAAGGTATAGATGCGATAGGACACAAAGTATAGATGTGGTAGGATATGAGGAGTAGACATGGAAGGACACGAGGTGTAGATGTGGAAGGACACGATGTGGACATGAGGTGTAGATGTGGTTAGACAGGAGGAGTAGATGTGGTAGGACACAAGGTGTAGATATCTTTGGAAACAAGATGTAGATGTGGTAGGCCACAAGGTTGTTAGAGATGGGGTTACCACTGCGGGCGCTGGTGTCTGGGTGAGGCAGAACGCTCGTCCTGAAGCTGCGGGGGCCTGGCAGTCGTCTCTGGGGATCCCCCCGCTCTGGTGGTTGGTCGTGGCTGTGCTCTGGTCGGTGCACGCCTCCGGGGGGAGGTGTCCTTGTGATTCCCACGCGGTACCCACCTGCCGGTCTCCCTGTCCCTCCTTTCTTGGGGTCCCTGTCCCTAGTGCAGCGCAGGGACCGTCACCCAGTTGTCGCCCTGGGGCCTAGCCCAGGGGGGCAAGTAGGTAGGGACACGGGAGAGGGCTGGCATAGGGACCCCCTGTCCACCTGTGCCGGCCAGCCATAACAGAAACACTGGCCTATATTGCTGCTTGGTACCAGTTTCAACCTCCACGCTTGACCCCTGATATGAAGGCTGTTGCGGCGCTTGCTAACCAGGTGCAAGTCTTCACTGGTTTGGTGCAGGACCTGTCAGCTCAGCTCCAGTGTCAGGAGCAGTCCGCTACCAGTGCTTAGGTCATAACTGCTGCAGTCCCGGGGTCGGGGGTCGAGCTTAAGGTGTCTCTGCCTGACGTTTTTTCGGGTGACCATGGGACCTTTTTCTTGTTTCAGGAAGCGTGCACGTTATATTTTGAATTATGTCCCCACTCGTCTGGTTCGAAATACCAGAGGGTGGGCATAATTATTTCACGTTTTAGGGGCGACCCTCAAAATTGGGCATTCTCGCTACCTTCTGACTCACAGCCCCGCCAATCGGTACATGCCCTTTTTATGGCCCTTGGGCAAATTTATGACGAGCCAGATAGGGCGGGGTACGGCGTGAGTAAGTTATTGGGTCTTCCGCAGGGAGAACGTTCCGTGGAAGAATTCTGCTCCCAGTTTCATCAGTTTTGTGTGGAGTCAAGATGGAATGACCGCGCTATGAAAGATTTATTTCTTACTGGGTTGTCTGAGTCTGTTAAAGATCTGTTGTTGTCATACCCAGAACCCGAGACGCTAGAACAGGCTATGACTATCGTGGTAAAGGCCGGCAGTCGTCTTAGGGCCCGACGTAAGACTCAGACCGAACTGCCCGTGACCCGGTCCTAGAATCCACCCTTGACCTCAGCTACCAACGAAGTTGAGGCAATGGAAGTGGGCTCTATGTCTCCAAAAGAGCGCAAGAAACTCCGGCTCAGGAATCGACTATGCCTTTATTGTGGAGGTCCTGGTCATCGGGTCGCCAACTGCCCCAAGAAACAGCCGCCATAAAACTTCCGCTCCTAGGCAATGTCCAGAGGGATCGCCTAGGAGCTCAGGTACTTCCAGAATGTTTCAAATTGTTTGTGCTGTTCTCTATTTCATATAATGTTCATCACCTCAACGGTTGGGCCTTTATTGATTCAGGGGCTGCCGCGAACTTCGTTAATTTTGAATTTGTCAAGTCTATGTCTGCATGTCTTTTACTGGTGAATCCTCCTATCCGGATCTTGGGTATTGATTCCACTCCGTTGTCAGTGGGGTTAATCAATACAAGGACTCCTGAACTAGTTTTTTCTGTAGAGACGCTACATTCTGAGGTGTGTTCATTTTTGGTGATTGAGAGCCTTTCCGTTGATTTAGTCCTTGGGTTACCCTGGCTCCGGCTTCACATTTCCCAGTTTTATTGGTTAACCTCTGAACCAGTGCAATGGGGGCAGGGTTGCAATGAGCATTTGGTCTCAGTCCAGGTGCATTCCACTGAGTGTCAGGTAAAGGAGTTACCTCTGTATATTGAGGATTTTTCTGACGTGCTTTCGAAACAACTGTCTGAGACGTTGCCCCCGCACCGGGAATGGGATTGCAAGATCGATCTTATTCCCGGGAGCAAGATCCCCAAGGAGGAATATATAACTTAACGGTTCCGGAACGCGAGGCAATGAAGGAGTATATTACGGAGAGTCTCGCCAAGGGACATATACATCCTTCCGAATCACCCGCTTTATCCCTGATTCCTGACCTTCTCAACCAGGTTGTAGGGGCCCGTTGGTTCTCCAAGCTTGATCTTCGGAGAGCCTATAATTTCATCCGCATCAGGGAGGGGGACAAATGGAAAACAGCATTTAATACTCCTTCAGGGCATTTTGAATGTTTACTCATCCCATTCGGGTTATGTAACGTGCCAGCTATTTTTTAAGGTTTTATGAACACCATTTTCCACAACATCCTGGGCACGTACATGGTTGTATATTTGGATGACATTCTGATATTCTCTTCTGATTGAGAGAGCCATGTTAAGCATTTACGGACAGTTCTTTGCCGCCTTAGAGCCCATCACTTTATGCTAAGTTTGAGAAATGTCTTTTTGGGGTACAGGAGATTGCTTTTCTGGGATATGTCATTTCTCCATCAGCCATCCGGATGGACTTGGACAAGGTCAAGGCCATCACCGAATGGGTGCAACCCACCAACTTTAAGGCGTTACAACGCTTTTTGGGGTTCGCAAACTTTTATCGGAAATTTATTAAAAACTTTTCAGTGGTGGCCAAACCCTTGACTGACCTGACCAAAAAGGGGGCAAGGGTTGATTCCTGGTCACAGGAGGCGGTTAAGGCCTTCACACTTCTCAAGAGGTCTTTTTCCACAGCACCGGTTTTGGCTCAGCCGGATTTAGATTGTCCGTTCATCATTGAAGTGGATGCCTCTGAGCATAGTATGGGGGCAGTCCTCTCTCAGGAATCTCCTGGACGACCTGGTCTCCAACCCTGTGCGTTCTTTTCCAGGAAGTTCAACCAGGCAGAACGTAACTATAATATTGGCAACAGGGAATTTTTGGCCATTAAATTGGCATTTGATGAATCGAGACATTTCTTATAGGGTGCTCGTCATACTATTACGGTCTTCACGGACTATAAGAATTTGGTTTATCTAGAGTCCGCCAATCACTTGAACGCTCGTCAGGCTAGGTGGGCAATGTTTTTTTCACGCTTCAATTTTGGAGTCACAAAATGCCTGGGTCCAAAAATGTCAAAGCTGATGCTTTGTCCACAGCTTTGGGGGACCTGAGGTAGAGGAGCCTTAGCCGAAGGCTTAGCAGTCCATTCCCGAAGGTCTCCCTGAGGGGAGTTTATTTGTACCCAGGGCCTTGAGGCTTCTCATACTGGAGGAATTTCATTTGTCAGTCTTAGCAGGTCATCCAGGAGTTCGAGGCACTCTGGAGCTGTGTGGTCGTCTGTATTGGTGGCCACAAATGTCTCGGGACATAGGGAAATTTGTCAAGTCCTGCCCTATTTGTGCCCGAGGGAAGAGTGTACGGAGACAACCTCTGGTCTGCTGATTCCTCTTCCCATCTTGGGATGGATTTTATTACCGACTTGCTCGAGTCCCAAGGTCATCTTGGTGGTCGACAGATTTTCCATGATGGTGCATTTTACTGCCCTTAAGAAGCTTCCGTCCGCTCCTGAGCTAGCCACCATATTTATTATCAAGGAGATTGTCCGCCTGCATGGGGTTCCCAAAGATATAGTTTCCGACTGGGGAGCCCAATTTGTTGCCAGTTTTTGGAGGGCTTTTTGTAGGGGTATCGGTATCAGGTTGTCGTTTTCCTCTGCCTTCCACCCGGAGTCTAATGGGCAGACAAAACGTATGAACCAGGAACTGTTTCAGTACCTCAGAATGTACGTGAGTGATTGTCAGAGTCTCTGGGTCAATTATTTAGCGTTGGCTGATTTGCCATCAATAACCATACACATTCGGTGTCTGGTGTTTCTCCCTTCTTCTGTTATTTTGGTTTTAATCCCAGTGTCACAGTATCCTTCTCCTCCTCCTCTAACAATCCTTCTGCAGACACTCGGGTCCAGGACATGCGGGAGGTGTGGGAGAAGGTGCGTGGCAACTTGGAGCAGTCCATGGGTGCGGTGTTAAGGAGGAGCAGAAGTACCCGTACCATTTCGGAACCTTTTTCTGTGAGCTAGTTAGTATACTTTTCTTCCAAGAATTTGAAATTAAAAGTGCCTTCTTTGAAGCTAGCTCACAGATTTGTGGGCCCTTTTCCAGTCACCAGAGTGGGTAATCCTATGTCGTATGAGCTGGCCCTGCCGAACACGTGGAGAATCCTTAAGAGTCGCTCCCTAAGAGGTACGTCCCTCCAGTGGTAGGTAGGGACACGAGAGGGCTGGTGTAGGGACCCCCTGTCCATCTGTCCCAGCCAGCCGTAAGAAAGGTATAGATGTCTTAGGAAACAAGATGCAGATGGTGTAGATGTGGTAGGACACGATGTGTATGTGTCTTAGGACACGATGTGTTGATGTGCTGGGATTGAAGATGTAGATGTGGTAGATGTCTTAGAATACAAGGTCTAAATATGGTAGAACATGAGGTGTAGATGTGGTAGGACACGAGGTGTAGATGTGGGAGGATATGAGGTGTAGATGTCTTTGGACACAAGGTGGAAATGTTACAGTATTGGATACTAGTTGTAAATGCGGTAAGACACGAGGTTGAGATGTGGTAGAATACAAGGTGCAGATGTCTTAGGACACCATGTTAAGATGTGGTTGGACATGGGGTGTAGATATGGTGGGACTCGAAGTGTAAATGTGGTAAAACACAAGGTGTAAATGTGGTAGGATACGAGGTGTGAATGGATTATGACACGAGATGTAGATATGGTAGGATATGAAGTGTAGATGAAGTAGAACACGAGGTGTGGATGTGGTAGGACACAAGATGTATCTGTGTCGGTACTCGAACCCAGGACCTCCTGTTCCCATACCGGCATTAGAATTCCCTGCTGAACCTAGCCTTTTTTCTACTATCTGCTACAGAACCTACTGTCCAGCCCTTAGTCTAGCTCTGCCTGTTCCTGATTAGAATGCACTGTAAAAGCCTGACCTTGCCACTCCCTCATTTCGAGATTATTGTGCTCTTTGCCTTGATCAATTGTTACCACCTAAACCTGCTCCTCTACTGCAAACATGATTACCAGATACCAATTCCTGGCTTCCATCTGACTATGCTTTCCACCTCATCCATCTGCATTGCAACGTGACTACCTGCTGATGACCTCCAGATTCCTTCTGACTACTCTCTGGTCCTGCACGGCTTCTGCACCCACGGCTCCTATCCAGCACCGGTAAGACATTACAAAAAAATCTCCGCCAAAACATGGAGTCTGTAGCGGCCATTCTAATTAAACAGGTTACGGAGCTACAGGAATTTTGTGCCTCCTACCAAGAAAAGGTTGCTAGTATGCAACAAGAGATCGAGCGATTACAGAGGCAACTTCTGGAGATGTGCAATTCCGCACCAGACGTCCATATACCGCTGCAAGTAAAATTTGCAGGAGATCTTTGCCAGTATCAAGGTTTCCTAAATCAATGCCGAATCTATTTTCAGACTCAGCCCACCTTGTTCACTAGTGACTGGAAAACGGGGACTTTTTTATCATCAACCTCCTCACTGATAAGGCGCTTGCCTGGGCCTCACCATACGTGGAGAACAACAGTAATCTTCTTGATAGCCTCAATGCCTTCACAACAGCTATTGGTCAAATCTTTAATGATCCAAACCGCTGTGCCACGGCTGAAGGGAGGTTACACAACCTACGACAAGGGTGACACTCCGTTTCAGGGTATATGGCGGAATTTCATCGCTGGGTGAATGATACCACATGGAATCCAGCTGCACAACAGAGCCAAATCCGCTGGGGATTATCTGAGTGTGGTAAGGATGAACTTGCCAGAGTAAAGACCCCTGATAACCTGGAAGAATTCATTCAGCTGTGTATCTGGATTGACAAGAGTCTTTCCGAGTGGCAAAATGAGAGACTGCAGGGTTTTGGTACCAATACCTATTACTCCTTCAGTCAATCCTTATTGTGTCCCCAACCAAGGACTGAAGCCGCACCTGAACGGATGCAGGTTGACATCGTCTGCAAACCTCTCTCCAACACTGAAAAAGAAAGGCGCCGGGCTAAAAATCTGTGCCTTTATTGTAGAAGCTCAGGAAATTATGCCCTAAACTGTCCAAACAAATTCCAAAGGACTCTTGCTTTAACCAGTGTCAACACCACGACCAATCCAGCCATCATGAAACAAGGGGATGCCACCAAACACACTTTTGCACCAGTAGTTCAAGATGGTGTGAAAACCCTTTCCTGCGTTCCACCATTTTGTCCTCCCAATAGGGATGTTAACGGGTAATCTGAAGACAAAGCGATCCTCAATGTGGGATTCCTGAGTGGGAAGAAACTTCATGAATTTAAGGTTCGTATGTGACAAAAACATTGCCACTAGACTTAAAGGGGTTCTGACATGAAAAAAAAAAATTAACTCACCTTGCCTGGCCCGGACCGATCGCCAGGCATGTCCCCTCCAGACGGCATCTTCTTCTGTGGTTTCTAGAAGCAGAGCAGGAGCGGTCAAAATGACCGCTTCCTGCTCTGCTCCGTCTGTCAGCCACTTTCAAGGTGAACGGACGGGTCGCCCACAGCAAGCACGTCATAAGCAGTGCTTGCTGTGGGTGGCCTGTCCGTCCTGGCTGAACTCCGAGATTCTGCACGTGCACCTCTCCACCGGGGGTCGGCCCGTCCTTGGCTCGTCGGAGGAAGAAGACTGCCTGCTGGGAGATGACCCCCTGATGGCAACACCAACAGAACACAAGGTAAGTATTTTGTTTTTATGTTCTAACAGCCAAAAATCGTGGGTTCTCTGTGTCCATTAGGCAGACCAGGGAACAATGGCTGTTAAAGCATAAAAACATTATTCATGTCAGAACCCCTTTAAACCCATACCGATTGATATGGAAACCGTGGTGTCAGGACTCGGGGTCCGGGAAACTGGAGGTCCCTGAAAACCTGCAACCCCTGTACCTACCTACTTGCCCCCCTGGGCTAAGCCCCAGGGCAACAACTGGGCGATGGTCCCTAAACTCACTAGGGAAAGAGAACACAGGGACTAACAAACAAACAGACACTGGAACAAACAACAGCAAGGAGAGTCAGACTATCCTGGTCGGCAACGAGAGGGTACGTGGTACAAGAGGGTCAGACAAAGGCAACGTCAGGTCCAAAAACAGGGAGTCAAAAGTCAGGAGTCACAACAAGAAGTACTCTGGTGTAGCACGAAGAGCAAACTAACACTGGCACTGGTATGCAGACACAAGCAAGTTTAAATGCTGTCAGAGCTCCCGCCCCAGCAGCTGATTGGGGCAGGGAGCCTGACAGCAGCTGAGTGCACCCAGCAGCACTGGGGAACCCGCCCTCAGCCCTGTAGGAGGCAGAGAAGCAGATACAAGCTGGGTAGCCACGGTACCGAGGACGCCTCGCAGGGCAATACCCACTGCGTCCCTAGCAACCCGGTGGCAAGGAGAAGACCGGAGGCCATGGGAGGTGACAAGGACTGGGGCTCCCTGCGCCGCACAGCAGCAGCCGTTGTGACAGGACCGGCGGTTAAGGCACGAGGGAGCCGCGAGCCGCTGGTCCTGATAGTACCCATCTTCTACGGCGTGCCACTGGACCCCCATGGCCTGAGTGGGCTTGAGGGTAAAGGCCCTGTGGAACCGTTGATCCAACAGTGGTGCATGTACGTCCCGGGCAGGAATCCATGTATGGCCCTCAGAGCCAAAACCCTTCCAATGTACCAGATATTGTAAAACGCCTCTCACACGCTGAGCATTAATCAAATGCTCTACCTCGTACTCCAGTTCCCCCTGTACAAGTGTAGGAGAGGGCGGGCTCTGGGCAGGCAGAACTGGAGTTACATATTTCTTCAGTAGCCCCTTCTGGAAGACATCATGAATCTTCCATGACTGCGGAACAGATAGTCTGTACGCCACAGGATTTATCACCTGGGAGATGGTGAACGGACCAACGAAGCGGGGAGCCAGCTTTAGGGATAGAACCTTAAGTCTCAAATTTTTTGAGGCCAGTAACACCTGCTCCTCAACCACAAATGGTGCAGAGATTGTGCGTTTTTTATTCGTTGGACCAAGAAGTTTACCCTGGGAACCCTGAAGGTTCTTACGAACCTGGGCCCAAACTGTGCACAGTTCATCAATGGCAGAGTCCGCAGACGACGTGTCAGAAACTGAGGGCGCAGAAAAAGAGAATCGAGGATGGAAACCATAATTACAAAAGAACGGCGACACCTGAGAAAACGAATTAACATGGTTTTTAATGGCAAACTCGGCGAGAGGTAGAAAGTTAAGCCACCGATGTTGATTGTCTGAAACGAACAGTCGCAGGTATTGAATTAGTTCTTGATTCATCCTCTCAGTTTGCCCGTTCGACTTGGGATGAAAAGTCGACGAAAAGGACAAACCAATATTCAATTTTCTGCTCACCAGAAGCAAGCAACAAACTGTACACCTCTATCTGAGACCACGTCTTCAGGAACCCCATGCAACCGCACCACCTCCTTCATAAACATGTCAGTAAATAGTTTGGCATTAGGTAACTTGCTCAGAGGAACGAAATGTGCCATCTTGGAGAACCGATCAACAATGACCCAAATGACCATATTCCCCTGTGGCGGCGGCAAATCAGTAATGAAGTCCATGGACAGATGTGACCAGGGCCTGGACGGAATAGGCAAGGGAAGAAGAGGCCCCTGAGGACATCTCCTGACACTCTTCCCCCAGGCGCACACCGAACAAGCGGTAACAAACCCCCGAACGTCCCTAATTATATGAGGCCAACAATAATTTCTGGAAAGTAATTCCTGAGTTCCCCGGATACCAGGGTGACCAGCAAGGACCGAAGCATGTGTCTCCTCTAACAACTTTAACCTTAATGGTAAAGGAACGAATAGTTTGCCTACTGAAAGGGCTTCAGGGGCAGATTGCTGCGCTGCCTGAATTAGCGGTGAGAGGTCAGAGGAGACAGGGGAAAGGATAGTCTCAGGCTCTCACATCAGAGGTTCTGGAGTACCAAAACTCCTGGATAAGACATCCGCCTTAACGTTCTTCGAACCAGGTCGGTAGGTAACCAAAAAGTTAAAATGAGAAAAGAGCCCAACGAGCTGGTCGAGCATTCAACCTCTTAGCAGAATCTAAATATATAAGGTTTTTATGGTCTGTGAGTACCATGATCTGATGGCGTGCTCTCTCCAAAAAATGCCTCCACTCCTCAAATGCCCATTTTATAGCAAGTAACTCACGATTGCCTATATCATAATTCCGTTCTGTAGAGGAAAATTTTCTAGAGAAGTAAGCACACGGTCTAAGATTCGTGAGTGTGGATGACCTCTGAGAAAGTACCGCCCCTACTCCAAACTCGGAGGGATCCACCTCCACCACAAATGGGCAAGACAGGTCTGGTTGGAGAAGAACGGACGCAGAGTAAAAGGCAGCCTTCAGGGTAGTGAAGGCCACCAGCGTATCTGAAGACCAGGTACTCACATCCACCCCTTTCCTGGTGAGATCCGTTAAGGGCTTAGCCACCACAGAGAAGTTCTTAATGAACTTGTGGTAATAATTAGCGAACCCCAAGAAGTGCTGTAGGGCCTTTAGAAAGACTGGTTGGGCCCACTCCGTGATGGATTTTTACCTTCCCCGGATCCATCTGGATATCCCATGGAGTAATGACATACCCTAAAAAGGATATCGTCTGCACCCCAAAGACACATTTTTCAATCTTAGCAAATAGCTGGTTAGCCCTGAGTCGAGTTAGGACAGTTTGAACATGTACCTGGTGTGTCTCCCAGTCGGGGGAAAAAAATTAGAATATCATCTAGGTATACTACGACGAACACACCCATGATATCCTGAAAAACTGAGTTCATGAACCCTTGAAAAATAGCAGGGGCGTTACACAACCCAAAAGGCATGACCAGGTACTCAAAGTGACCAAAAGGTGTATTGAATGCCATCTTCTACTCATCCCCCTCCCGAATACGAATGAGGTTGTAAGCTCCCCTTAGGCCAAGTTTAGAGAACCACTGGGCACCGGTGACCTGGTTGAGGAGGTCAGGGATAAGCGGAAGGGCGTACTAGTTTCTTACAGTGATTTTGTTTAGCTCTCTGTAATCAATACAGGGTCTGAGACCCCCGTCCTTTTTCTCCACAAAGAAACACCCAGCCTCTACTGGAGACTCGGAGGGCCGGATGTGCCCCCTGGCCAAACTATCCTGGATATAATTCCTTTATAGACTCCCTCTCTGGAACTGTAACATTATAGATGTGGCCTTTAGGAAGTTTGGCCCCCAGAATCAACTCTATCTTACAATCCCATTCTCTATGGGGAGGCAAGGCTTCTGATAGCTGTTTAGAAAAGGCATCTGAAAACTCAGAGAGGTAGTCAGGTAGTTCAACTCCTTCATAGCTGGAGATATCCACCTCCACCGGGTGCACTTGGCTGGCACAGCGAGAACCCCACTTGACCAGTTCTAACGTGCCCCAGTTAATTATGGGGTTGTGTTCCCTTAGCCAGGGGAGGCCTAACACAATATCCACAAACAGGTTCTTCACAACCAGAAAAGTACAGGACTCAGTATGTAAGGCCCCTACAGTGAAGCGTAACTCCGGGGTAACCATACTTACAAGACCAGCCTGCAAGGGAGTAGAGTCAACACCAAAGACCATAATTGGGGGGTCTAAGCGGAGAAAATACCCAGACAATTTAGCCACAAAATCAAAGTTAACAAAATTAGCAGCAGCTCCAGAATCAAGAAACGCTTGCCCGGCACGCTAGAAAGACTGGAATTCTAAAGTGCAGGGCAACAACATTTTTGACCTTACAGGGAGTACCTTAGCTGCTAGACAGTTCTCCCAACAACTGCCTAGGAGTGGACGTTTTCCTGCCATGGCTTTTTCTCGCAGGTCACAATGCGATGACCCGGCTCCCCACAGTAGAGACAGAGGTTCATCCTGAGGCGATATTCCCGACGTTGCTTCAGGGTCATGGTTCCCAGCTCCATGGGTTCTGCAGAGGGAGAGGTTAAGGCCGGAACTACTGGAGATGTAGACATACGGACAGGACTGGTCCGAGTTGAGCATCTGGCACTCAAGTGTCGGTCTGCCCTGATAGCCAGGGACATGGTTTGCTCCAAGGTCCTAGGCTCCGGTTGAGTCACCAAGAGGTCCTTGAGGCTCTCCGACAGACCGGCTAAAAACAGATCCTACAAGGCCACATCGTTCCACCCAGACTCTGTGCAGTGTTGGCGAAATTCAGAACTATAGTCCCCAGCCACCCTCCGCCCCTGATGCATGGCCAGGAATTTAGAGTTTGCAAGGGCAGCACAGTCAGGTTTGTCATACAGCTGGCCCAAGGCAGCAAAAAAGGCGTCTAGTGACTGTCAGGTGGGAGAGTCAGCTGACAAGGAGAAGGCCCAATTTTGGGGTTCTCCCCTCAGGCAAGTTATCACGAAACCCACCTTCTGGTATTCAGTGCCAGAGGTGTGGGGTCGGAGGTCAAAATAGAGCTTGCAGCCTTCCCTTAATGCAAAAAACAGACTTCTGTCCCTGGAGAAGAAGTCTGGGGGTGTTGGCCATGGTTCAGACACTGTATCAGGAACGGGAGAGGGCTGCACAATATTAGAATCCCCTAGCTGCTCCTGATGCTGCAGGCGAGAAGTCAGGTCCTGAACCAGGTCCGTCAGAATCTGGACCTGGTTAGCCAAGGCTGCCACAGCCTCCATAATAGAGGGGTTCAAGGTTGCTGGTCGGATGTAGGGATCCGACTTCCTTTTGGCCAGTGTTACTGTTAGGACTCGGGGTCTGGGAAACTGCAGGTCCCTGAAAACCCGCAACCTTTGTCCCTACCTACTTGCCCCCCTAGGCTAACCACCAGGGTGACAACTGGGCGACAGTCCCTGCACTCACTAGGGAAGGGGAACACCGGGACTAACAAACAGACAGACACTGGAACAAACAACAGCAAGGAGAGTCAGACTATCCATGTCGGCAACAAGAGGGTATGTGGTACAAAACAATATTACTATTAAAAATCGCTATGCTCTCCCAATAATCCCAGAACTGCTGGTGAGGCTTCTGGCAGCCAAGGTCTTTACTAAACTGGACCTCAGGGGAGCATATAATCTGGTATGGATCTGCTTTTAGAACAAGATATGGACACTTTCAATCTGTAGTGATGCTGTTCGGTCTCTGCAATGCTCCTGTTACCTTCCAACACTTTATCAATGACGTATTTCAAGAACTGTTGGATCAATTCGTAATGGCATATCTCGCTGACACCCTCATCTTCTGTGGCAATTTAGAGGAACAACGCAGGCACGTTCAGGTGGTCTTGAAACGACTTCAAAAGAATAACCTCTACATCAAACTAGAAAAGTAGCAAAGATGCAAGAAAAAAATCTCAGCGCTCCGGCAGTATAGAAATTGGTATAGAATATGCCAGAGCGCTGAGATTTTTTTCTTGCATCTTTGTTCCTTCTCTCTGCCGTATATATGACCAGAGCCTGCTCAAGACGCCCTCCCACCTATGAGATGTTTCTGAAACCGGCGGACCTTTTTTCCTAAGTGATCCATTCATCTCTTGCAACATCATTCTCTTTGTCCCTCCACAGAGCACCGCCTATTTGATCTTGTTTAAACTAGAAAAGTGTGAATTTGACAGACCCAAATGCAATTCTTGGGATACATTATCTCCCCAGATGGTCTAAGTATGGATCTCAGCAAGATTAAAGCCATCCTGGATTGGCCCGTTCAAAGAAATTTGAAGGAAGTACAGCGCCTGATCGGTTTCTCAAACTTTATCAAGGACTTTTCAAAAGTCATCTTTCCTTTCACCTGTATGGTGGGCTTATTAGTGGGTAATTATGATTGTTTTTCTTTTTTTGGTTCAAGACGCCAGTGCCTTTGGGCATGATTTGTAGTAGTGAGTAATGAGGTGCTGAATAACACACAGAGCCAGATATTCTGCTTAACTTGTAGTAAACACTGTGTTATTATTAAGTCAGACAACACACACAGTGAGGAACAAATGATATCTCCAGCGAGATACCAGTGAATTATATACAATTTCCAACAATAAAGATACTTGTGTATAACATGTTCATATACTGAGATCGAACTCTGAATTTCTTTTCTCTATCTCTCTTCATATCTACATCTCTTTATCTCCCATTCTTCTTCTCAGCTCTCTTATTTCTCCTGTCCTCTGCATCTCCTCTTCTCATCATTGCGACAGCTCACTCTCCCTGCGACAGCAGACTCCCCACTACTCACTGTCATAGCTGACTCTCCTTCTCTGCTTCTCTTTGTTTCTCCGCTTCTCCCCTGCTTTTCTCTTTCTTCTCCCTCCTGCGACAGTTGTGTCCCCCTATATATCGCCTCTGTCACCTGACCAGTCTGTCTGCAGCCAATCACAACCTATTTGGTTGCTAGGCTACCTGCATCCCCTGAGTCTCTAGACACTTTCTCTATCTTGTGCAGCTGAATAAAAACAACCTAACTGGTTGCTAGGTTACCTGCATCACCTGTGCAAAATGACTCAGATTAAACCCCTCGGGCCAGTTATTATATTACTGGTCCCCACAGCTAAACCCTTTTTCAGGCCGCTACACCTGCCTCACAAAAAAGCACACACATTTTCCTGGTCCTCGGAGGCACAAGTCGCTATGGAGAAACTAAAGACTCTGTTTACTTCGGCACTGGTGCTGATCCACCCAAGACCAGAGTTGTCTTTTATCGTAGAGGTGGACACCTCCAACTCTGCTTTCTGGCTATCAAGGTGGCTTTCACCAAATGGAGACACCTCTTGGAAGGAGCCCATCATCCAGTAACTGTTCTTACTGACCAAAACATTTTTGAATTTATCTATACTGTCAAGAGGTTATCTGCTAGACAAGCACAATGGGTCCTGTTCTTCTCCAGGTTTAACTTTGTTGTGTTCTACGGCCCCGGTTTCCAAAATGGCAAAGCAGATGCATTGTCCAGGATATTTTCAGAGCCTGAAGAGAAGTCAAATACAGACCACACAATTCTTTCCCCAAAGAATTTTTTAGGTTCCTGCCTCATTCATTTGTACTGCAAACGTGATTACCCAATAACAAGTCTTAAGGTCCAGATAAATTACATCCTAGGATACTAAAGGAAGCAGCAGAGGTAATTGCTGGAACACTTGCCATAATCTTTGAAAATTCTTGGAGAACAGGAAAAGTCCCAGAAGACTGGAAAAGGGCAAATGTTATCCCTATCTTCAAGAAAGAGAAGAAGGTGGATCCAGGAAACTACAGGCCTGTGAGCCTGACTTCTATACTGGGAAAGATACAAGTACATGGATAAAAATTGAGTAATTAACCAGAGCCAGCATGGGTTTGTAACAAACAAGTCATGCCAGATGAATCTAATTTCCTTCTATGACAGAATCACTGACTGGTTTGATCAGGGAAATGCGGTGGTTATAGTATATCTTGACTTTAGTAAAGCATTTGACAAAGTATCTCATACCATACTTATTTTAAAAAATATGGGATTGACAAGGCAACTGTTAGGTGGATTCACAACTGGCTGAGTGATCATACTCAAAGAGCGGTATTAAATGGCTGCACATCCAAGTGGAAGAATGTATCAAGTGGGGTACCACAAGGCTCTGTCCTAGGCCCAATGTTGTTCAACATTTTTATAAATGATCTGGAGGAGGGAATTGATGGGAAACTGATCAAATTTGCTGACGACACAAAGCTAGGAGGGATAGCTAACACTAGAGAAGAGAGGGAAAGTATTCAAAAAGATCTAGAAAAGCTTGAACAGTGGATGGCGACTAACAGAATGGTATTTAGCAAGGAGAAATGCAAAGTCCTACATCTGGGCAAGAAAAATGAAAAAAGCACATACAGAATGGGAGGAATTGGGCTAAGCAGCACATGTGAAAAAGACTTGGGTATACTAATAGATCATAGACTGAACATGAGTCAACAATGTGATGCAGCAGCCAAAAAGGCAAACACAATTCTGGGATGTATTAAGAGAAGCACAGAGTCTAAATCATGTGAGGTAATTATCCCCCTCTAGTCTTCCTTAGTCAACCCTCATCTGGAATACGGTGTCCAGTTCTGGGCACCCCACTTTAAAAAAGACATGGACAAACTGGAGCAAGTTCAGAGAAGAGTTACCAAAATCTTGAGCGGTCTGCAAATCATGTCCTATGAGGAACGGTTAAAAGATCTGGGAATGTTTAGCTTGCAAAAAAGAAGGCTGAGAGGAGACTTAATAGCTATCTACAAATATCTGCAGGGCTGTCACACTGCAGAGGGATTAGCCCTATTCTCATGAGCACAAGAAAAGACTAGAAGCAATGGGATGAAATTGAAAGAGAGGAGACACAAATTAGATATTAGAAAAAACTTTCTGACAATGAGGGTGATCAATGAGTGGAACAGGTTACCACAGGAGGTGGTGAGTTCTCCTTCAAGGGAAGTGTTCAAACAAAGTCTGGACAAATACTGTCTGGGATGATTCAGTGAATCCTGCACTGAGCAGGAGGTTAGACCCGATGACCCTGGAGGTCCCTTCCAACTCTACCATTCTATGATTCATTTGTACTGCAAATGTGATTACCCAATAATGACTGCTGGCTTCCATCTGACTATGCTTTCCACCTCATCCATTTGTACTGCAACGTTACTACCTGTTGACAACATTCAGATTCCTTCTGACTACTCTCCAGTTCCACGCAGCTTCTACACCAGCGGTCACTATCCAGCACTAGTAAGACGTTACTAGATGTCTTAGAACACAAGGTGTATATACAGTAGGATTTGAGGTGTAGATGATGTAGGACACGGTGTGTAGATGTGGTAGTACATGAGGAGTAGATGTGAGAGGACATGAGATGTATGTGTCTTAGGATATGAGGTATAGATGTAGTAGGATATCAGGTGTCTTAGGAAACAAGGTGTAGATGAGGCTACACAGGAGATGTAGATGTGGTAGGACATGAGAAGTAGATGTGGAATGACACGAAGTGTAAATGTCTTCGCACAGAAGGTGTAGATGTGGTAGGACAAGGTGTAGATGAGGCAAGACACGAGGTGTAGGTGTCTTAGGACACGATGTGTATGTGTCTTTGGACATGATGTGTATGTGTCTTAGGACATGAGGTGTAGATGTGGTAGGATATCAGGTGTGGATGTGGTAGGACATGAGGTGTAGATGTCTTAGATCATGAAGTATAGATGTGGTAGGATACGAGGTGTAGAAGTGGTGAGATACAAGGTGTAGATGTTGTAGTACAGAAGGTGTAGATGTCTTAGGACACAAGCCGTAGATGTGGTACGACACGAGGTGTAGATGTGCTAGGACATGAGGTGTAGATGTGGAAGGACATAAGGTGTAGATGTGATAGGATACAAGGTGTAGATGTGGGAGGATATGAGATGTAGATGTGGTAGAATACAAGGTGTAGATGTGGTTGGACACGAAGTGCAGATGTCTCAGGAAATGAGGTGTAGATATCTCAGGATATGAGTTGTAAATGTGGTAGGACACAAGGTGTGGATGATGTAAGACACAAGATGTAGATGTAGTAGGACACAATGTGTTTGTGTCTTAGGACACAAGGTGTAGATGTTGTGGAATATGAGGTGTAGATGTTGTGATATAGAGATATTGATGAAGTGTCCCGCAACTATCCATATCAATTTGTTGTTCAGAACCATGAGAAAGCTAGTGGACTCAATATTAATTTCCCCCTCCCTCTCTCTCAACTGCCAAGTCTTTGATGTACATGTGGCCATAGGTAGTCCTTTCTTTGGGTGGCAATAAAGTTAAGGCAGTGACAGGTAGATGCTAATTGACCCTCTGCAATGAGGCTTAACAACTCGGGTAGTTCTCACAGACTCCCTTTCTTTTAAAGTTATATTAATGGAGAATCTTTTAATTAAGATTATTAGTTGTATGAAAGTTCTATCCTGATAAAGGTTATATTTGTGGAATCAGGGGGGAAGCTGGTCAAAGCACATCTACATGCATCGAGGTGCGGCCCTCACGAACACCCCGAAATGGCATATCTGTATACCTGGGTATAATTTATATGGCATGCTTAGTATCTATGAATAGGTACATTTTTGATATTAAACATGACGGCCATATCTTCTCGATTGGAGCACCTCCTGGAAAATATGGTCGAATTATTAAATTGGAGTTTCCAACAGATATTTCCTGTAAATACTCAACCCGCCTTGATGACGTTAGGAAAGGCCGGCGGAGTAGTGGTTCTGCGAAGACTTTAAAACTAAGTGGGTTTTCAACCCAAATTGTCAGACTTCAGAGATACAACCACAGCATAAGGCTGTTTCTTTGCTTCAGTGACTCTGCATGAACAGAAGCTTGGACCATGTATCCCAAATCTGGTATTTTTCTTTAGTTTTTTGCCTGTTATTTTTAAATACTGTTTTGTTGTGTATACTTGATATATATATGCACTGCTGGGTTTTTTTTTAGATTAAATCTGCAATTTATTAGTCAACCTTGTCCATTTTAAAACGAACCATAAACTCCGAAGATTGTGTGCATAATTCATAGTCTGAGTCCCAGCTTCCCTGAACAGCTGGTGGTGGCAGCATGTTTGTGAGTGTGGAGGGGTGTTGGGGGGAGGGAGTTGCAGGGTGTTGGGCCATCAGAACATAGCAGAGGGTGATCTAAGCTTTCGGTATGCATGCATGCAGAAACCTGGGAAAGCTGGATACAGATCCACCTGTACTCTTATGACTCTACGTTTGCAATCCTGCTAGAGTGCTCGGAACAGTGAAATGGTGAAATGATCTGTGGTAAAATAGTGATAGAGGCGGGATTGGTCAGGGTCCCCCCTCTCCAATCTGTGACAGATGTGGTAGGACACGATGTGTAGATGTGGCAGGACAGGAGGAGTAAATGTGGTAGATCATGAGGTGTAGATGTCTTAGGACATGAGGGGGAAATGTGAAAGGATACTAGTTGTAGATGTGGTAGGACACAAATTATTTCTGTCTTGGGACACGAGGTGTAGATGTGGTAGAACTGAGATGTAGATACAAGGTACATATTTCTTAGGACAGAAGTTGTAGATGTGGTGGAACATAAGGGGTAGATGTGGTGGGACACATGGTGTAGATGTGGTGGGACACAAGGCGTAGATGTTTTGAACTAGGGGTGTAGATATGGTGGGACATGAGGTGCAGATGTGGTAAGACACAAGGTTTAGATATGATAGGACACAAGGCGTAGATGTGATAGCACATGAGGTGTAGATATGGTAGGACATGTGGTGTAGATGTGAGAGGATACAATGTGTAGATGTAGTAGGACACGAGGTGTAGATGTGTTAGGATATGGGGTGTAGATGTGGTATGCTTCGAGTTGTAGATGTTTTAAGACATGAGATATAGATGTCTTAGAACATGAGGTGTAGATGTTGTAGGATAGAAGATGTAGATGTCTTAGGAAAACATTTCTGAACAAGAAGAGGGCATTGACATTTTCTGAGGGCTCCCACGACCTCTCCTCTGGAACATAACTTTTCCATTCTACAAAGAAAAAAGTCTTGTTGTTGCAGGTCTGGCATTTCTGGAGAATTTATTGAGAACAAGTGGTTTGAACAGTGAGACATGAAACGAATTGGGGAGGCGGGAAGGTGTAGCTTGTAGCACATGGAAT
Source organism: Eleutherodactylus coqui (assembly GCA_035609135.1). Classification (NCBI taxonomy): domain Eukaryota; kingdom Metazoa; phylum Chordata; class Amphibia; order Anura; family Eleutherodactylidae; genus Eleutherodactylus; species Eleutherodactylus coqui. Next base: position 225,416,163 of record CM069410.1, on the reverse strand, counting down.
TCACTCTACTTAATACCGTGAATGGTTCCAAAAATCATGGAGCAAGCTTATAGAAAGGTACTTTCAATCTGATATGCTTGGTAGAGAGCCATTCTTTGTCCCCTGGAATAAACTGCTGCGGAGGTCGGTGCTTGCGATCGGCAAACTTATTCATCTGCGCAGTTGCTCTCTTAAGTGTCGTCTTGGTCTCCTACCATATTCTGGAAAACTTCTCTTCTTACGAAGCTGCTGCTGGGACCTCGGACGTGGTGGAAATAGGCAGGGGAATCCTGGGTTGCTGACCATATACAGTGGAATAAGGGGACCTTTTAGTGGACTCACTGATATGCTGATTATGTGAAAACTCCACCCAGGGCAGCAGACTGGACCAATCCTCCTGATGGGTGTTACTAAAATGGAGGAGGTAATTTTTCAGGATCTGATGAGTACACTCCATCTGTCCATTAGACTGTGGATGATAAGCGAAGGAGAAGTCTAAAGATATCCCACTTAGGTTATAAAGGCATGCTTGATGAAGAAGATATGCTTGATGAACCTCTCAGCTAGCTGGCTGGCAGATGGTAATCCGGTCAAAGGAACAAAGTGAGCCATTTTGAAGAATTGGTCCACGACCACCCAGATGACTGTGTGACCTCCAGAGGGAGGCAAATCAGTGATGAAGTCCATGGTGATGTGTTGCCATGGAGTCTCGGGAATGGGTAAAGGGCAAAGAAGCCTGGTGGGTTTCTGCTTCAGGGACTTGTTCTGAGCTCAAGTGGGACAAGCGGCAATAAAGCTGCCGATATCCTTCACCATGGATGGCCACCAATAGAGACAACCAATTTATTCAGCAGTCTTACGTTGGCCGGAGTGCCCAGCTATTTCGGAAGAATGTTCCCAGGACAAGACTCCTTCTCTTGGATTTGGACACGAATGTGTTTCCAGATCCACGTCTGGAGCGTGCAACCAACTGTATTGTGTGATTCTCCCGGAGGGAATATTTGTTGGGCTGCTGTGACTGAGCAGAAGCTCTTGATCAGCCTTAATATTCTTATCAGCAGATCAAAAAGGCAAAACAAAATCGAACCAAGCAAAAAATAAGGACCACCAAGCTTGACGGGGATTGAGCCGCTGTGCGGTCTGAAGATAAGTTAAGTTCTTATGGTCCGTATAAACCTCTATAGGCAGCAAGGCTCCCTCCAGCAAAAGGTCCAGGGCCATCTTGATGGCAAATAACTCACGGTCTCCTATGGAATAATTCCGTTCTGCATCAGAGAACGATTTGGAAAAGAAACCTCACATCACCATTCTCCCTGAGGCACTTCTCTGACAGGACTGAACTTGCTCCGGAGAAAGAAGCATCACCTTTAGAAAATACTGTCTGGAAACCTCTGGTCAGTGCAATACGGGTGCAGACGAAAAGGCCAGTTTCAGGTTTTGGAAAGCAGTCTCAGCCTCTGGAGACCATTTTTGGTATCCGCTCCTTTGCGTGCGAGGGCAGAGATAAGTGATGTCAAGGTAGAAAAGTGCAAGATAAATTGCCAGTAGTAATGTGCGAAGCCCAAAAACCTTTGAATAGCACGAAACCCCAAAGTACGAGACTAGTTCAGCACGGCAAATGCCTTGTCGGGATCCATTTGTAAACTCATCTTGGACACGCTGTATCCCAAAAAAGGAAAAAATGTAATCTCAAAAGTGCATTTCTCAAACTTAGCATACAGATGGTTCTCCCTTAACCGTTGGAGTACAGTATGGACCTGTCTGTGGTGTGAGTGGATAGCTAGTGAGAAAATCGGGATGTCCTTAGGTTACATAACCCTGCCTCATAGAGAACTCTTGAAATACAGCTGGGGCATTAACTAGACCGAAAGGCATTACTAGGTATTCATATTGCCCATCACACGTGTTGAAAGTGGTCTTCACTCATCACCTTCACGGCTGCGGATAAGCTTATAAGCTCCTCACAGATCAAACTCAGTGAAGATCTGTGCACCGCACAGACGGTCATAAAACTCAGGGATTAAGGGTAACGGGTATTTGTTCTTAATGGTAAACCTGTTCATGCCCGATAATCTATGCAGGGACAGAGCGACCCGTCTTACTTTTTAACAAAGAAGAATATGGCCTCCACAGGAGAGGTTGACTTACAAATTAAACCTTTGGCAAAGTTGCCTTTGACAAATTCTGTCATAGTACTAGTTTTGGGAAAGGACAGGGAATATACCCTGTCTTGGGGAGGTAAGGAACCAGGCACAAGCTCAATTTGGCAGTCATATGCACGATGAGGTGGTAGACACTACAGCTCCTTTTTGTTGAAAATGTAGGCCTCTGGCAGACCCTGGAGGTTCTAGGATATAGTGGAACTGTGAACAGGCTCAACTAGAAGCAGTCACTTGGTATAGCATGATGTTCTCCAACGTAACATCTCCATTCTATAGTAGGATTATGTAGACGCAGCCAAGACACAGTAACAAGGGACTGGTCACCTCAGGAAGGACGTACACCTATTTTCAGTTCCAATGGCTACATGATCAATTGAATGGTCTCAGAAAGAGGGCTTCCATTGATGGCTATCACCACCAGGGGTCTCTTGAGGTGTCGGACAGGTATTTGGTAGCGGTCTGTCCTGGCCTGCTGCAAACGGTTTTCGTCCGACCCGGAATTCAGACAGGCCGCCACCGTGATCTGGGAAATGGTGAAGGACAAAGTCACCAGTAGATTCAATCTTGAAGAGGACTGATCCTCACCTAGGATAGCCCCCCCTACTGACCCTAGGCTGAAGAGTTCTCTGGCTTGAGAGGACAGGTACGGGCCTGACGACCCGGAGCTCCATAGTACATGCACAGTCTCTTAGAGTGTCTGCGCATGTGCTCCTCCTCTGTCACTTTGAGCCAATCCACCTGCATGGGCTCAGGGTCACTAGACAAGGTGGTAGTAGGTGGAACAGACAGTGTTCTCTTGAACTTGGGTGCCAGGCGGATCGATTTTCTTTCATGAGTAGCCTCTTTGGTCCTCTCCTGGAACCGGAGATCAATCCTCGTGGGCAAGAAGATCAAAGCACCCAGTGAAGTCGGAACCTCACAACCAGCCAACTCATCTTTTATGCCACCTACCAATCCTTCCCAGAAATTTGCCACCAGGGCCTCATTGTTCCAACCTAGCTCCGAGGCCAGGGTTCTAAATTTAATGGCATATTGACCCACCGTGAGATTTGTCCTGACGTTGGCGAGGGAGGAGTAGGGAGGAGGCAGCTGAAGTGGTAGAACCTGGCTCGTCGAAAACCTTCCGAAAGGTCTCTACAAACAAACTAAGGTTATTCACCAATGGATCTCTCCCAGAGAGACTTAATCCAGGCCAAGGCCTGACTAGAGAGATGAGACATCATGAAGGTTACTTTGGAACGGTCCATGGGAAACAGGTGTGATTGCAGCTCGAAGTAGAGGGAACATTGATTATTGAAACCTCTGCATAGCGTGGCGGAGCAGATAGACCGGAAGCAAATCCAGGCGCGGACCTGTCGGTGGATACGGTGCTGTAGTGGCAACCTTTGTGGAAGACTACTGCAGCACTGCGTTAGATGAAATGTTGCTTAGGTGAGCACTCACAGTATGCAAATAGCCAGAATCTGCTACTGGTGTTAACGCTGTTGTGCCATCTTTTGGAACAACTCTGATAGACCTCTGCGAGAGGGATCAACGGGGTCCATGGCGGGTGTGGGCCCACCGTGCCAACTTCCTAGCTTGGCTTTGGACCAAAACCGGGGTGGTTGGCAGCTGACCTCGGCGGACAGAGGTACTGGAGCAAGACATAGTGAGACAGACTGACCTATGAGCAAGAACAGTGCTAAGATACACCAAGTATAAGCGAGGACCGATGACACTAATCAGGCAACATCAGATGGAAAATATCATCCTAGGATAAACAGGGAAATGGAAGGAGCCCTGCCTATAAGCGGGGTAAGCATCCTGATAAGAATGGTCCAGCTGTCTTCACCTTGGCACTAAATGTCCCTGATAGGGCACAGGAGAGGTGCACTGAACACAGGACACACCGCAGTGCACAATAAACACAGAACAGTACTGACTTACCACAGAGACGGGAACAATACAAAGACAGGAAGGCAATGGACAAATGCAAACGAGAAAAGCACTGGGAAAAGAACATGCAGGAACGTCAGAAACAGAGACCAAGCTGGGTGACTGTGAAAACAACACACACCAACACTAAGGCAATGAGGCAGGATTCTCAGCTCAGCTAAATAGGGAAGTAATTGCTCACGTCTTGCAGCTTAGCTGGTAGCACTGGAGGGAGTAACCTCTGCATTGCTGGCAAGAAGTGTGCAGTAGTTCAAGTTACAGAGGAAACAGGACAACCCCAGCATCTGCCTGAAATAGCAATAGGCTGGCAAGTCTGGCCTAGTAACGAGATGTAGATGTCTTAGAACACGAAGAGTAGATGTGGGAGGATACGAGGTGTAGATGTAGTAGTATATGTGGAGTAAATGCGGTAGGATACAAGGTGCAGACGCGGTATCACATAAGGTGTAGATGTGGAAGGCCATGAGGTGTAGATGTTTCAGGAAATGAGGTGTGGATGTGGTAGGACACGAGGTGTAGTTGTGGTAGGACACAATGTGTATGTGTTTTAGGACATGAGGTGTGGATGTGGTAGGACACGAGGTGTAGATATGGTAGGACACGAGGTGTAGATATGGTAGAATACGATGTGTAGATATGGTAGGATAGGAGGAGTAAATGTGGTAGGACAAGAGGTATAGATGTCTTAGGAAACAAGATGTAGATGTGGTAGGACACGAGGTGTAGATGTCGTAGGATATGATGTGTATGTGTCTTACGACACAAGGTGTAGATGTAGTAAGACATGAGATGTAGATGTAGTAGGACATGATGTGTAGATGTCTTAGAACACAAAGTGTAGATGTGGTAGGACACAAACTGTAATTGCAGTAGGACACAAACTGTAAGTGCGGTAGGACTCAAGGTGTAGATTTAAAAGCAGCAACGTAATTAACGAAGCTGCTGTGGACTGGGGGGGGGGGGCGTGGTTAGATTTCCAAAAGTGGGGGGTAGGAAGCAACCGAGGCTGAAGGAAGAAGATAGAAGGAAGAGGAGGAGCTTACCAGTCTCTGGTACAGAAGAGGAAGATGGAAGACGCCCGCCCACCCGCCCATGGATCTGGGAGGTGGTTTCGGGAGGAGTTGGCAGGAGTAGCAAGGATGGAAATTGTCACAGCAAAGATTGGCGTGAGTTTTCTTTCCATGCCAGCAATGGGGGAAGGTGGCGTTTCAAGACCATTTTATGGGGCTCTCTCACACCTCAGGTTTTTTCGGTTATAAGTTTGGACTCAAGAATTAGGGTTGGGGAAGCATGGAAAGGTTGGGGATTTTATAATTGTTAATTTTCGAGATCTTTAACTTTACGATTGTTATACTAGCATTTAATAAAGCTGTGGCCTATCCCACGATAAAAACCAGCAATCGTTGTAGGTGGTTGTTCTTTTTTGGGGAAAAGAGAGAGCGGTAGTTGGTAGCTGGGGGGAGTCCGCACAGTCACAGTAAGAAAGAAGGTGTGGATGCGGTAGGATATGAGGTGTAGATGTGGTAGGATGTGAGATGATGTAGATGTCTTAGAACAGGAGGCATAGATGTGGTGGGATGCAAGGTGTAGATCTGGTAGGATACAAGTGGTAGATGTGGTAGGATATGAAGTGTAGATGTAGTAGGACACAAGTGGTAGATGTGGTAGGACACAAGGTGTAGAAGTCTAAGGACACAATGCGTAGAAGTGGGAGGATATGTGGTGTAGTTGTGTTTTAATACATGGTATAGATGTGGTAGGACACGACATATAGATGTCTTAAACAAGATGCTGGAGCAAAATAAATACAAACTCAGATAACTGACAGGGCAGAGCATCAGACCTGTCTGCTATACCTAACAGAACCCCCCTCCCCTAAGCCCTCTTCCTCCCCTGCCGATTCTCTGCAGGAGCTGGGGGGCATTGATGTTCTTGGAGGGCTCCCATGACCTCTCCTCAGGCCCATAATCCTTCCAATCCACTAGAAAATAGGTTTTATTCCTTAACCTCTTGACATCAAGGATATTCTTTACCTCAAAGGTGTCTTCAGAATGAACCTGAGCAGACACTGATTTGGGTTTCTTGGAAAACCTACTAAGTATCAAAGGTTTAAGCAGAGATACATGAAAAGATTTGGGAATATGAAAGGAGGGAGGGAGTCTAAGTTTGTAAGAGGCCGAATTAATTCTCTGTAGAACTTCAAAAGGGCCCAAAAACCGTGGGGCAAACTTAAAGAGTTGTATCCTCAACCCAATATGTTTGAAGGACAGCCAAATTTTATTACCAGGTGAAAATCGCAGAGGTTCCCTGCTCTTGCGATCACCAAACCTCTTCATTGAAGCTACTGAACTATCCTGGTGAAACCCTCTGCTGACACAACTGCCGCAGGTACCTCAGCAGTGGTGGAGATCAACAAGGGAATCCCAGGTTGTCGGCCATATACAATACAAAAAGGAGAGTTTTTGGTGGAATTACTCACATGCTGATTGTACAAGAGCTCTGACCACGGCAAAAAACTAACCTAATAGTCATGATGGGGATTAATAAACTGATGAAGGTACGTAAGCAAAATTTGGTTGATGCATTCCACCTGTCCATTGGATTGTGGATGATAGGCGGAGGAGAAGTCTAAAGAGATGCTCAATAACTTTCAAAGAGATCTCCAAAATTTTGAAGTAAACTTCACTCCACCATCTCATATAATGTGCTTAGGGAAGCCATGAAGGCGAAAAATATGCTCAATAAATTTATCGGACAATTGACTGGCGGTCGGTAGGCCAGGCAGAGGTATGAAATGAGCCATTTTGGAAAATCAATTCACGACTACCCAAATTACGGTACACCCCTTGGATGTTGGTAGGTCTGTGACAAAATCCATGGCAATATGTTGCCATGGAGCTTCAGGTATGGGCAGAGGACATAGCAGGCCTTATTCTGGGCACAGGAGGAACAAGAAGACACAAAGTCACAAATATCTCTTCCCATGGATGGCCACCTGTCAGGGACTGAGTCCAGGTAGGGGGGCAGTCCCTAATCCTACCCGCAACCCCTGTCCCTACCTGCTTGCCCTACTGGGATAAGCCCCAGGGCGACAATTGGGTGGCGGTCCCTACATTTACTATGGAAGCAGGGCATGGGAACCAAATACAGACAACACTGGAACAAAAACACATTGGAGAGTCCGACAGTCTGAGTCGGCAACAGGAAGGTACGTGGTACAAAAGGGTCAGGCGAGGGCGAAGTATTGGTCAAGCAATAGCCTAAACAGGAGGCAGGCAATTCCAAGAAACGCGAGTGCAGCAGAGACCTAACTAAAACTAGCACAGCAGAAAGACACAGAGGAGTTCAAAAGCTGTCAGAGCTCCCGCCCCAGCAGCTGATTGGGGTGGGTAGCCTGACAGCAAAAGCACAGACTTACTGAGACGCTGGGGAACCGCCCCCCCAGACCTGCAGGACAGGCGGAGACCAGGGACACGTACCTGGTTGCCATGGTAAGAAGGACGCAGCACGGGGCGATACCCGCCGCGTCCCTAGAAACCCGGCGGCGAGGAAGAACGCGGCGGCCAGGGGAAGTTGACAGGGCCAGCGGCGCGGGCACGGAGGCCCCGTGAGCCGCCGGTTCTGACACCACCAGTATTGCCGCCAAATGAGTTCGCTGGTCTTCCATTGATCGGAATGTCTGGCCAACTGGGAGCAGTGACCCCAGGACAGAAACCTTTTCTCTTGGCCTTGGGAACAAAAGTCTTCCCCAGAGGTATATCTTTCATGCGGACAGGGGCTACGGTTATCAATTTAGCTAGATCGATAATGAATTGTGGGCTCTCCTCAGCATCGGTGCAGCATCAGCTTTAGTATTCCAACTGGGAGGATGAAAATATAATCCAAAATTGAAGTGTGCAAAAAAGAGACCACCGCACCTGTTGTGGATTGCGCCGTTGAGCAGTCTGCAGGTAGGTCAAGTTTTTGTGATCGGTATAAATTATAATGGGATGGCAGGCTCCCTCCAACAGATATTGTCAAAATTCTAAAGACATCTTCACAGCAAGAAGTTCTCAATCTCCAACAGAATAATTCCGCTCAGCTGGGGAGAAACTCTTCAAGAAGACACTGCAAGATGCACCCTTTTGCAACAAAATTGCTTCGGTGCCAGAAGAAGATGCATCGACTTCCAAAATGAATTGACTCTTATTATTTGGTAGGATACGAGATGTAGATATCTTAGGACACGAGATGTAGTTGTGGTACAATAAAAGGTGTAGATGTTTTAGGATACAAGGTCTAGATGTGGTGGGACACAAGGTGTAGATGTGGTAAAATATGAGGTGTAGATGTGGGAGGACACAAAGTAGATATGGTAGGACACGAGGTGTAGATGTGGTAGGACATGAAGTATAGAAGTCTAAGGACATGATGTGTGGATGTGCAAGGATATGTGGTGTAAAAGTGGTAGGACACAAGGTGTAGATGTGGTAGGACACAATGTCTATGTGTCTTAGGACACGAGGTGTAGATGTAGTAGGACACAATCTCTATGTGTCTTAGAACACGAGGTGTGGATGTGGTAGGACACAATGTCTATGTGTCGTAGGACACAAGGTGTACATTTGGTAGGACATGATGTGTGGATTTGGTAGGACACGAGGTGCAAATACGGTAGGACACAAGGTGTAGATGTGGGAGGATTCGGGGTCTTGATTTTGTAGCACACGAGGTGGAAATGTGATAGGATGCTAGTTGTGGATGCAGTAGGACTTGAGGTGCAGATGTCTAAGGACACAAGATTTAGATGTGGTATGATACGAGGTGCAGATGTCTTAGGACTTGGTGTAGGTGTGGGACAGGAGGTATCGAAGTCTTAGGAAACAATGTGCAGATGTGGGAGGATACATGGTATAGAAGTGGTAGGACACGAGGTGCGGATGGATAGGAAAAAGGTTTAGATTTCTTAGGACACGAGTTGTAGATGTGATAGGATATGAGGTGTAGTTGTATTTGAATACATGGTGTAGATGCAGTATGACACGAGGTATAGATGCCGTAGGACACAGTGCATAGCTATGGAAGGATACGAGGAGTAGATGTGGGAGGACATAATGTGTATGTGTCTAAGGACATGAGGTGTAGATGTGATAGTATGTGAGGTGTATATATCTTAGAACACAAGGTATAGATGTGGTAGGATATGTGGTGAAGATGTCTGAAGACACAAGGTGTAAATGTCTTAGTACACGAGATGTATATGCACATGTATATGTAGATTTCATAGAACAAGAGGTGGAAATGTGATAGGATACTAGTTGTAGAAGCGGTAGGACGCAATGTGTAGATGCAGTAGGATACGAGGTGTAGATGTGATAGGATACAAGGTGTAGATGCTCTAGGATACGAGGTGTAGATGTAGCAGCATGTGAGCTATAGATGTGGTAGGACATAAGGTGTGGATGCAGTAGGACGCGGTGCGTAGATATGGTAGAATATGATGACTTGATTGGGGTGACAAGATGTAAATATGGTAGGACATGATGTGTAGATGTGGTGGTACACGAGGTGTAGATGTGGTAGGACGTGAGATATGGAAGTCTTAGGATACGATGTGCAGATTTGGGAGGATACATGGTATAGAAGTGGTAGGACACGAGGTGTGGGTGGATTTGGACAAGAGGTTTAGATTTCTTAGCACACAAGTTGCAGATGTGTTAGAATACGAAGTGCAGATGTCTAAGGATACGAGGTGTAGATGTCTAAAGCTATGAAGTGTAGATGTGGTCGCACACGAGCTGCAGATGCGGTAGGATATGAGGTGTAGATGTAGTAGGACACATGGATTAGATGTGGTGGGAGATGAGGTGTAAATATGGTAGGACACGAGGTGTAGATGTGGTAGGACATGAGGAGTTGATGTCTTAGGAAACAAGCTGTTGATATTGTAGGACACAAGTTGTAGACGTGGTTCGATGCAAAGGGGTAGATGTCTTATGACATGGGGTGTTGATGCAGTAGGATTCAAAGTGCAGGTGCAGTAGTACACGATGCGAAGATATGGTAGTATGTGAGTTGTAGAGGTCTTAAAACCCAAGGTGTAGATGTGGTAGGGCACAAGGTAAAGAGGACATGGTGCGATATGAACATGGTAGTATAAGAAGTTTAGATTTCATAGAACATGAGGTGGAAATGTAATAGCATATTAGTTGTAGAAGTGGTAGGACATGATGTGTAGATGAAGTAGGATACAAGGTGTAGATGTGGTAGGATACAAGGTGTAGATGCTGTAGGATACGAGGTGTAGATGTGGCAGGATATGAGCTGTAGATGTGGTAGGACACGAGGTGTAGATGCAATAGGATTCAAGATGTAAATGCAGTATGACACGAGGTGTAGCTGTATTAGGATAGGAGGTGTAGATGCGGTAGAACATGAGGTGTAGATGCAGTAGGACACAACGCGTATATATAATAAAATATGATGAGTAAATGGGGGTGACAAGATGTAAAGCTGGTAGACCACAAGGTGTAGTTGTGGTGGGAAAGACAATCAGATGTCTTATGACACGAGGTGTAGATACAGTAGGACACAAGGTGTAGATGCGGTAGGGCACGATGTGTAGATGCGGTAGGACACGAGGTGTAGATGCGGTAAGACACAAGGTGTAAATGCGGTAGGATACGAGATGTTGCTGCGGTAGGATACGAGGTGTAGATGTATTACGACACGAGGTGTGGCTGCCGTAAATTAAGAGGTGAAGCTGCCGTAGGATACAAGGTGTAGCTGCTGTAGGAGGTGAAGATGTATTAGGACAAGAGGTGTAGATGTGGTAAGACATAAGGTTTAGCTGTGGTCGGACAAAAGGTGCAGATATGGTAGGGTTACAGGAGTAGATGCGGTAGAATATGAGGTGTATATGCAGTTGGATACAAGGTTTGGATGCGGTAGGACATGTGGTAGGACAAGAGGTGTATTTGCTGTAGGACACGAGGTGTAGATGTATTAGGACACAAGGTGTAGTTGTGGTAGGACATAAGTTGTAGATGTGGTTGGATACGAGGTGTAGATGCGGTAGAACACGAGGTGTAGATTTATTAGGATGCAAGGTGTAGATGTATTAGGACACAGGGTTAAGATGTCGTAGGATACAAGGTGTATCTGAGGTAGGAGACAAGGTATAGATGTATTAGAACACGAGGTGTATTTGTGGTAGGACATGAAATGTAGATACGAGATTTAGATGCGGTAAAATACGATGCATAGATCCGGTAGGATACGAGGTGTAGATGCAGTAGGACACGAGGTGTAGATACTGTATGATACGAAGTGTAGCTGTATTAGGACATGAGGTGCAGATGTGGTAGGTCATGAGTTGTAGATGCGGTAGAATACGAGGTGTAGATACGGTAGGATACGAGGTGTAGATGTGGTAGGATACAAGGTGTAGATGCTGTAGGATACGAGGTGTAGATGTGGCAGGATATGAGCTGTAGATGTGGTAGGACACGAGGTGTAGATGCAATAGGATTCAAGATGTAAATGCAGTATGACACGAGGTGTAGCTGTATTAGGATAGGAGGTGCAGATGCGGTAGAACATGAGGTGTAGATGCAGTAGGACACAACGCGTATATATAATAAAATATGATGAGTAAATGGGGGTGACAAGATGTAAAGCTGGTAGACCACAAGGTGTAGTTGTGGTGGGAAAGACAATCAGATGTCTTATGACACGAGGTGTAGATACAGTAGGACACAAGGTGTAGATGCGGTAGGGCACGATGTGTAGATGCGGTAGGACACGAGGTGTAGATGCGGTAAGACACAAGGTGTAAATGCGGTAGGATACGAGATGTTGCTGCGGTAGGATACGAGGTGTAGATGTATTACGACACGAGGTGTGGCTGCCGTAAATTAAGAGGTGAAGCTGCCGTAGGATACGAGGTGTAGCTGCTGTAGGAGGTGAAGATGTATTAGGACAAGAGGTGTAGATGTGGTAAGACATAAGGTTTAGCTGTGGTCGGACAAAAGGTGCAGATATGGTAGGGTTACAGGAGTAGATGCGGTAGAATATGAGGTGTATATGCAGTTGGATACAAGGTTTGGATGCGGTAGGACATGTGGTAGGACAAGAGGTGTATTTGCTGTAGGACACGAGGTGTAGATGTATTAGGACACAAGGTGTAGTTGTGGTAGGACATAAGTTGTAGATGTGGTTGGATACGAGGTGTAGATGCGGTAGAACACGAGGTGTAGATTTATTAGGATGCAAGGTGTAGATGTATTAGGACACAGGGTTAAGATGTCGTAGGATACAAGGTGTATCTGAGGTAGGAGACGAGGTATAGATGTATTAGAACACGAGGTGTATTTGTGGTAGGACATGAAATGTAGATACGAGATTTAGATGCGGTAAAATACGATGCATAGATCCGGTAGGATACGAGGTGTAGATGCAGTAGGACACGAGGTGTAGATACTGTATGATACGAAGTGTAGCTGTATTAGGACATGAGGTGCAGATGTGGTAGGTCATGAGTTGTAGATGCGGTAGAATACGAGGTGTAGATACGGTAGGATACGAGGTGTAGATACGGTAGGATACGAGGTGTAGATGCGGTAGAATAAGAGGTGTAGTTGCGGTAGGATATAAGATGTAGGTGTATTAGGACACGAGGTGTAGATCTGGTAGGGCATGAGTTGTAGATGCGGTAGAATATGAGGTGTTGATCCAGTAGAATACGATGCGTAGATCTGGTAGGATACGAGGTGTAGATGCGGTAGAATATGAGGTGCAGTTGCGGTAGGACATGAGATATAGGTGTATTAGGAAATAAGGCGTAGATGTGGTAGGACATGAGGTATAGCTGCGGTAGAATGGGAGGTGTAAATTAATTTGAATACGAGGTATAGATGCGGTAGGACACGAGGTGTAACTCCAGTAGGATACGAGGTATAAATGAATTTGGACACGAGGTGTAGCTGCACTAGGATACGAGGTGTAGATTTATTACGACACGAGGTGTAGATGTGGTAGGACACGAAGTGTAGATGCCATAAGACACAAGGTGTAGATGCAGTAGGACTCGAGGTGTAGATGTGGTAGCATATGAGGTATAGCTACGGTAGAATACGAGGTGTAGTAGCAGTGGGATACGAGGTGTAGATATTTTAGGAAATAAGGTGTAGACACGGTAGGATACGAGGTGTAGATGAGTTGGGACACGAGGTGTAGATGTGGTAGCATACGAGGTATAGATGCAGTAGGATACGAGGTGTAGCTACCGTAGTATTATGAGGTGTAGATATGGTAGGATACGAATTGTAGCTGCAGTAGGAAACAAGGTGTAGATGTGTTAGGATAAGTGGTGTAGATGCGGTAGGATATGATGTGTAGATGTGGTTGGGCACGAGGTGTAGTTGCGGGGGATCACGAGGAGTAGATGTATTAGAACACAAGGTTTAGATGTTGTAAGATATGTGGTGTAGATGCAGTAGGACACGAGGTGTAGATGTATTAAGACACGAGGTTTAGATTTGGTAAGATATGTGGTGTAGATGCGGTTGGACACACGGTGCAGATGCGGTAGAATACAAGGTGTAGATGTATTAGGATACAAGGTGTGGATGTACTAGGACACGAGGTTTAGATGTGATAGGATATGTGGTGTAGATGCAGTAGGACACGAGGTGCACATGCGGTAGGACACAAGGTGTAGATGCGGTCAGACATGAGGTGTAGATGTATTAGGACAGATGTGGTAGGATACGAGGTGAAGATGCGGTAGGAAACGAGGGTAGTACGTATTAGGACAAGTAGTGTAGATTCAGTAGGATATGAAGTGTAGCTGGGGTAGGATATGAGTTATTGATGCAGTAGCATACGAGGTGTAGCTGCCGTAGTATTATGAGGTGTAGTTTCGATAGGATACAAATTGTAGCTGCGGTAGGAAACAAGGTGTAGATGTATTAGGACAAGTGGTGTAGATGCAGTAGGATGCGATGTGTAGATGCGGTTGGACACTGTCGCGAAAAGGTCATGGCATGGTGGTTTGAACACAGGCAAAGACTGGTTGCCTCGTTAAGCAGGTCAAGGGTTAATGCATCATGTGCAGGGTCTGCTGGTGCTGTCTGCCTTGCTGCATGGATGCATTCTGGATTAGCCATGCCTGAGAGTAGGGTGGAGGTGTTTCATTGTTTCAGGTGCAGAGTGGCTGTATATTCTCACCCCTCCTGGTGAGCAGTGCTGCTTATTCCGTTCCATAATGGAGAACTTGGAGTTTGGAGCTCTGCTGTGCTGGGTGTTTTTCAACCTGCAGATAAGTAGCTGCTGGTTTCTTTCCAGTTTGTTTTGTTATTTTTCACTTCTGTTTTTGCTTTTCGTGTCGGTTCATCTCTCCAGGGGTTCCTGTAGGGACAAAGAAGACCTCTGTGGCACCTTTTTTCGAGGCGATGTCCCCGCTTTAGGCAGAGACCCATCACCCTCCCTGCTAGGTTAGGGCTAGGCTTCCTTCCCTCTCCCTGGAGTGGTGCTACCGCCCCGCATAGCGTGGTGCGCGGCTATTTTCTAACATATGTACGTTCCCTATCGCCGTGCGGAGTGTTGTACTCTGGCGTCAAATGGGCCTTACTTCTGGGTTATGTATTTCGGTTGCGGTGCGCACTGTTCTTCAGTGCAATAGGCGATCAACTACTTTCGTGGTTATCACCCTGCGTCCATGGGGAGCTTATTGCTCATGTGCTGCATGGATGTGACAGACACGAGGTGTAGATGTATTAGGATTCTAGGTGTAGATGTATTAGGACACAAGGGTTAAATGTGATAGGATATGTGGTGTATATGCGATTAGACACAAGGTATAGATGTGGTAGGACACAAGGTGTAGCTGCGGTAGGATAAAAGGTGTAGATGCGGTAGGACATGAGGTGTAGATGCGGTAGGATGCGAGGTGCAGATGCGGTAGGATGCGAGATGTATCTGCAGTAAGATATGAGATGTGGTAGGATATGTGGTGTAGATGCGATTGGACATGAGGTATAGATGTGGTACGACACAAGGTGTAGTTGCAGTAGGATATGAGGTATAGCCGTGGTAGGACACGAGGTGTAGATGTTGTAGGGTACAAGGAGTAGAGCTGGCAGGACACGAGGAGTAGAGCTAGTAGGACAAGAGGAGTAGAGCTGGTAGGATAAGAGGAGTAGAGCTGGTAGGACACAAGGTGTAGATGCGGCTGGACACAAGGTGTAGATGCGGTAGGACATGAGGAGTAGAGCTGGTAGGACACGGGGAGTAGAGCTGGTAGGACACGGGGAGTAGAGCTGGTAGAACACATAAGGAGTAGAGCATTAGGACACGAGGTGTAGATGCGGTAGGACACGAGGTGTAGATGTGGTAGGACATGAGGTGTAGTTGCAGTAGGACACAAGGTGTAGTTGCGGTAGGACATGAGGTGTAGATGCGGTGGGACATGAGGAGTAGATGCGGCTAGACATTAGGAAGAGAGCTGGTAGGACGAGGTGTAGATGCAGTTGCATATGAGCTGCAGATGTGGTAGGACACGAGGTGTATATATATTAGGACACGATGTAGATGTGGTAGGATACGAGGTGTAGATGTATTAGGACGCTAGGGGTAAAGCTGGTAGGACATGAGCTGTCTTAGGACACGTGCTGCAAATGTGGTACAACACGATGAGCAGTGCTGGCAGGATACGAGGAGTAGAGCTGGTAGGACATGAGAAGTAGAGCTGGTAGGACACGAGGAGTAGAGCAGGTAGCACACAAGGTGTAGATGCGGCAGGACACGAGGTGTAGATGCGGCAGGACACGGAGTGTAGAGCTGGTAGGATATGCAGTGGCGCTGCGGTAGGACACGAGGAGTAGAGCTTCTAGGACATGAGGAGTAGATGTCTTGGGACACGAGGAGTAGCTGTCTTGGGGCACGAGGAGTAGATGTCTTGGGACATGAGGAGTAGATGTCTTGTGACACTAGGTGCAGATATGGTAGGACACGAGAAACAGAGCTGGTAGGACACGTGGTGTAGATGCTGCAGGAGGAGTAGAGCTGGTAGGACATGAGGAATAGAGCTGGTAGGATATGCGGTGGACATGCGGTTGGACACAAGGAATAGAGATGGTAGGACACGATATGTAGATGCGGAAGGACAAGAGAAGTCGAGCTGGTAAGACACGAGGGGTAGATACGGTAGGACACGAGGAGTAGAGCTGGTAGTATACGAGGTGTAGATGTGGTAGGACATGAAGGAATAGAGCTGGTAGGACACGAGGTGTAGATGCGGCAGGACATGAGGAGTAGAGCTGGTAAGATATGCGGTAGGACACGAGGTATAGATGCAATGGGACACGAGGTGTAGATGCGGTGGGATATGAGGAGTAGATGTGGTAGGAAACATGGTGTAATTGTGGTAGGACACGAGGAATAGAGCTGGTAGGACGAGGTGTAGATGCAGTTGCACAAGAGGTGTAGATGTGGTAGGAAACATGGTGCAATTGTGGTAGGACACGAGGAATGGAGCTGGTAGGACACGAGGTATAGATGTGGCAGGACACGAGGAGTAGAGCTGGTAAGATATACGCTGTAGATGCGGTAGGACACGGATGTAGATGCAGTGGGACACGAGGTGTAGATGTGGTGGGACACGAGGAGTAGATGCGGCTGGACATCAGGAATAGAGCTGGTAGGACGAGGTGTAGATGCAGCTGCATACGAGCTGCAGATGTGGTAGGACAGGAGGTGTATATATATTAGGACATGATGTAGATGTGGTAGGATGCAAGGTGTAGATGCGGGAGGACATGAGGTGTAGATGTGGTGGGACACGAGGAGTAGATGCGGCTGGACATCAGGAATAGAGCTGGTAGGACGAGGTGTAGATGCACTTCCATACGAGCTGCAGATGTGGTAGGACACGAAGTATAGATGCAGTAGGATGCGAGGTGCAGATGTAATTGGATGCAAGATGTATCTGCAGTAGGATACAAGATGTGGTAGGATATGTGGTATAGATGGGATTGGACACGAGCTATAGATGTGGTAGGACACAAGGTGTAGCTGCAGTAGGATATGAGGTCTAGCTGTGATAGGGCACGAGGGGTAGAGCTGGCAAGACACGAGGAGTAGAGCTGGCATGACACGAGGAGTAGAGCTGGTAGGACACGAGGTATAGATGTGGCAGGACACGAGGAGTAGAGATAGTAAGATATACGCTGTAGATGCGGTAGGACACGGATGTAGATGCAGTGGGACACGAGGTGTAGATGCGGTGGGACACGAGGAGTGAATGCGGCTGGACATTAGGAATAGAGCTGGTAGGACGAGGTGTAGATGCAGCTGCATACGAGCTGCAGATGTGGTAGGACAGGAGGTTATATATATTAGGACATGATGTAGATGTGGTAGGATGCAAGGTGTAGATGCGGGAGGACACAAAATGTAGATGCGGTGGGACACGAGGTGTAGATGTGGTGGGAGACGAGGAGTAGACGCGGCTGGACATCAGGAATAGAGCTGGTAGGACGAGGTGTTGATGCACTTGCATACAAGCTGCAGATGTGGTAGGACACGAAGTATAGATGCGGTAAGATGCGAGGTGCAGATGCGGTTGGATGCGAGGTATAGATGTGGTAGGACACAAGTTGTAGCTGCGGTAGGATATGAGTTATAGCTGTGGTAGGACACGAGGAGTAGAGCTGGCAGGACACGAGGAGTAGAGCTGGCATGACACGAGGAGTAGAGCTTGTAGGACACGAGGAGTAGAGCTGGTAGGACATGAGGAGTAGAGCTGGTGGGACACGAGGAGATGAGCTGGTAGGACACAAGGTGTAGATGCGGCAGGACACGAGGTGCAGATCTATCTGCAGTAGGATACAAGATGTGGTAGGATATGTGGTGTAGATGCGATTGGACACGAGGTATAGATGTGGTAGGACACAAGGTGTAGCTGCGGTAGGATATGAGGTAAAGGTGTGGTAGGACATGAGGAGTAGAGCTGGCAGGACACGAAGAGTAGAGCTGGCAGGACACGAAGAGTAGAGCTGGCATGACACAAGGAGTAGAGCTGGTAGGACATGAGGAGTAGAGCTGGTAGGACATGAGGAGTAGAGCTGGTGGGACACGAGGAGATGAGCTGGTAGGACACAAGGTGTAGATGCTGCAGGACACGAGGTGCAGATGCGGCAGGACACGAGGTATAGAGCTGGTAGGATATGCAGTGGCGCTGCGGTAGGACACGAGGAGTAGAGTTGGTAGGACACGAGGTGTAGATGCGGTAGGATACGAGGAGCAGAGCCGTTAGGACACGATGTGTAGATGTGGTAGGACACGATGTGTAGATGTGGTAGGACACGAGGTGTAGTTGCGGTAGGACACGAGGTGTAGATGCGTTAGGACACGAGGTGTAGATGTGGTGGGACACGCGGAGTAGATGCAGCTGGACATTAGGAATAGAGCTGGAAGGGCCGATGTGTAGATGCAGTTGCATATGAGCTGCAGATATGGTAGGATGCGAGGTGTATATATATTAGGACACGATGTAGATGTGGTAGGATGTGAGATGTACATGTATTTGGACACATGCTGCAAATGTGGTAGAACACGAGGACCATTGCTGCTAGGACACGAGGTGTAGATGTGGTACAACACGATGAGCAGTGCTGGCAGGATACGAGAAGTAGAGGTGGTAGGACACGAGGTGTTGATGCAGTTGCATACGAGTTGCAGATGTGTAGGACACGAGGTTTGGCTGCGGTAGGACATGAGGTATATATATATATATATATATATATATATATATATATATATATATATATATATATATTAGGACACGAGGTGTAGATTTGGTAGGATATAAGGTGTAAATGCCGTAGCATACGAGCTGCATATGTGTTAGGACTCGAGGTTTGGCTGCGGCAGGACAGAAGGTGTAGATGTGGTAGGACACGAGGTGTAGATGTATTAGGACATGAGGTTTAGATGTTGTTGGACATGAAATGTAGCTGCTCAGGGATATGCGGTGTCGCTGCAGTAGGATATGAGGTACAGCTGCAGTAGGACACGAGGTGTAGATGTGGTAGGATAGGAGGAGTAGATGTATTAGGACTAGAGATGAGCGAACGCGTTCGTCCGAGCTTGATATTCGTGCGAATATTAGGGTGTTCGGGATGTTCGTTATTCGTAACGAACACCATGCGGTGTTCTGGTTACTTTCACTTACTTCCCTGAGACGTTTGCGCGCTTTTCTGGCCAATTGAAAGACAGGGAAGGCATTACAACTTCCCCCTGCAACGTTTAAGCCCTATACCACCCCCCTGCTGTGAGTGGCTGGGGAGATCAGGTGTTCGCCTAATATAAAAGTCGGCCCCTCCCGCGGCTCGCCTCAGATGCGGTGTGAGTTAGATGAGGGACAGTGCTGTTTATACCGGAGCTGCTGTAGGGAAAGAATTGGTAGTTAGTGTAGGCTTCAAGACCCCCCAAAGGTCCTTATTAGGGCCACTGATAGCTGTGTGTTGGCTGCTGTTAGCAGTGGCATTTTTTTTCTTCTCAAAATCGCCTCTGCAGACCGTTGCACCTGGCATTAGGGACAGAAGTGCTGCATAGGCAGGGAGAGTGTTAGGAGTGAGTGTAGCCTTCAAGAACCTCAACGGTCCTTTCTAGGGCCATATTTATCCGTGTGCAGTACTGTCCAGGCTGCTGTTGGCTGTGCTGCATTTTTTTTGGGCTTCTCAAAATCGCCTCTGCAGAGCATTCCACCCTCCATTGATACTGCAGGGAAAGAATTGTATAGGCAGGGCCACAACACAGTTATTATTCATAGAATATACGCAGTGCTGCCTTTTGGTGGGAAAAAACTGAAAACAAATCAATTTGTCCAGCCTCTGTCCGTCCTAACGCCTGTGGACACGTGTGAGCTGCGTGAAAAACATTGCTAAATCATACGCACCCAGCTACGCTTTACTGCTGGCTTCGCCATTTGCTTTCCTTAATTGGGAAAAAAAATACCTGCTCTGCCAGAGTTATAATAACTCTGCTACCCTCACGTTCTGTGACACATAAGCAGGGACACAGCACAGTTATTAAACTTCTCATGTTCATTGAATATACGCAGTGCTGCCTTTTGGTGGGAAAAAACTGAAAACAAATCAATTTGTCCAGCCTCTGTCCGTCCTAACGCCTGTGGACACGTGTGAGCTGCGTGAAAAACATTGCTAAATCATACGCACCCAGCTACGCTTTACTGCTGGCTTCGCCATTTGCTTTCCTTAATTGGGAAAAAAAATACCTGCTCTGCCAGAGTTATAATAACTCTGCTACCCTCACGTTCTGTGACACATAAGCAGGGACACAGCACAGTTATTAAACTTCTCATGTTCATTGAATATACGCAGTGCTGCCTTTTGCTGGGAAAAAACTGAAAACAAATCAATTTGTCCAGCCTCTGTCCGTCCTTACGGGCGGTGGAGACGTGTGAGCTGCGTGAAGAACAGTGCTAAATCATACGCACCCAGCTACGCTTTACTGCTGGCTTCGCCATTTGCTTTCCTTAATTGGGAAAAAAAATACCTGCTCTGCCAGAGTTATAATAACTCTGCTACCCTCACGTTCAGTGACACATTAGCAGGGACACAGCACAGTTATTAAACTTAGATTATTCATTCACTAAAGGCAGTGGGGCCGTTCGTTTTCCAAAAAGAGCAAAAATAATATTTGGCCTGCAGTCTTGCGCCAATTTATTTCCTGCCTGTGAAATCAAATCACTGGTAATACAGCATGCTGAGGGGTAGGGGTAGGCCTAGAGGACGTGGACGCGGCCGAGGACGCGGAGGGCCAAGTCAGGGTGTGGGCACAGGCCGAGCTCCGGATCCCGGTGTGTCGCAGCCGACTGCTGCGCGATTAGGAGAGAGGCACGTTTCTGGCGTCCCCACATTCATCGCCCAATTAATGGGTCCACGCGGGAGACGGTTATTAGAAAATGAGCAGTGTGAGCAGGTCCTGTCCTGGATGGCAGAAAGTGCTTCGAGCAACCTATCGTCTACCCGCAGTTCTGCGCCGTCCACTGCTGCCAATCCGAATCCTCTGTCTGCTGCTCCTCCTTCCTCCCAGCCTCCTCACTCCACTACAATGACACATGCTCAGGAGCGGGCAGACTCCCAGGAACTGTTCTCGGGCCCCTGCTTAGATTGGGCAGCAGCGGTTCCTCTCCCACCAGAGGAGTTTATCGTCACTGATGCCCAACCATTCGAAAGTTCCCGGGGTCCGGGGGAAGAGGCTGGGGACTTCCGCCAACTGTCTCAACAACTTTCTGTGGGTGAGGAGGACGATGACGATCAGACACAGTTGTCTTGCAGTGAGGTAGTAGTAAGGGCAGTAAGTCCCAGGGAGCAGCGCACAGAGGATTCGGAGGAAGAGCAGCAGGACGATGAGGTGACTGACCCCACCTGGTGTGCAACGCTTACTCAGGAGGACAGGTCTTCAGAGGGGGAGTCAAGGGCATCAGCAGGGCAGGTTGCAAGAGGCAGTGCAGTGGCCAGGGGTAGAGGCAGGGCCAGACCGAATAATCCACCAACTGTTTCCCAAAGCGCCCCCTCGCGCCATGCCACCCTGCGGAGGCCGAGGTGCTCTAAGGTCTGGCAGTTTTTCACAGAGACGCCTGACGACCGACGAACAGTGGTGTGCAACCTTTGTCGCGCAAAGCTCAGCCGGGGAGCCAACACCAACAGCCTCACCACCACCACCATGCGCAGACATATGATGGCCAAGCACCCCGCAAGGTGGGACAAAGGCCGTTCACCGCCTCCGGTTTGCACCCCTGCCTCTCCCCCTGTGCCCCAACCTGCCACTGAGATGCAACCCCCCTCTCAGGACACAGGCACTACCGCCTCATGGCCTGCACCCACACCCTCATCTCCGCTGTCCTCGGCCCCATCCAGCAGTGTAGTTCAGCGCACCGTTCAGCCGTCGCTTGCGCAAGTGTTCGAGCGCAAGCGCAAGTACGCCGCCACGCACCCGCACGCTCAAACGTTAACCGTCCGCATAGCAAAATTCATCAGCCTTGAGATGCTGCCGTATAGGGTTGTGGAAACGGAGTCCTTCAAAAGTATCATGGAGGCGGCGGCCCCGCGATACTCAGTTCCCAGTCGCCACTACTTTTCCCGATGTGCCGTCCCAGCCCTGCACGACCACGTCTCCCGCAACATTGTGCGCGCCCTCACCAACGCGGTTACTGCCACGGTCCACTTAACTACGGACACGTGGACAAGCACAGGCGGGCAGGGCCACTACATCTCCCTGACGGCACATTGGGTGAATTTAGTGGAGGCTGGGACAGAGTCAGAGCCTGGGACCGCTCACGTCCTACCCACCCCCAGAATTGCGGGCCCCAGCTCGGTGCTGGTATCTGCGGAGGTGTATGCTTCCTCCACTAAAGCACCCTCCTCCTCCTCCTCCTCTGTCTCACAATCAAGATGTGTTAGCAGCAGCATGTCGCCAGCAGTCGGTGTCGCGCGGTGTGGCAGCACAGCGGTGGGCAAGCGTCAGCAGGCCGTGCTGAAACTACTCAGCTTAGGCGATAAGAGGCACACGGCCCACGAACTGCTGCAGGGTCTGACAGAGCAGACCGACCGCTGGCTTGCGCCGCTGAGCCTCCAACCGGGCATGGTCGTGTGTGACAACGGCCGTAACCTGGTGGCGGCTCTGCAGCTCGGCAGCCTCACGCACGTGCCATGCCTGGCCCACGTCTTTAATTTGGTGGTTCAGCGCTTTCTGAAAAGCTACCCACGCTTGTCAGACCTGCTCGTAAAGGCGCGCCGGCTCTGCGCACATTTCCGCAAGTCCCACACGGACGCTGCCACCCTGCGCACCCTGCAACATCACTTTAAGCTGCCAGTGCACCGACTGCTGTGCGACGTGCCCACACGGTGGAACTCTACGCTCCACATGTTGGCCAGGCTCTATGAACAACGTAGAGCTATAGTCGAATACCAACTCCAACATGGCCGGCGCAGTGGGAGTCAGCCTCCTCAATTCCTTTCAGAAGAGTGGGCCTGGTTGGCAGACATCTGCCATGTCCTTGGTAATTTTGAGGAGTCTACCCAGGTGGTGAGCGGCGATGCTACAATCATTAGCGTCACCATTCCTCTGCTATGCATCTTGAGAAATTCCCTGCAAACCATAAAGGCAGCTGCTTTGCGCTCGGAAACGGGGGCGGGGGAAGACAGTATGCCGCTGGATAGTCAGGGCACCCTCCTGTCTATTTCTCAGCGCGTACAGGAGGAGGAGGAGGAGCATGAGGAAGATGAGGAGGAGGGGGAAGAGACAGCTTGGGCCGCTGCTGACGGTACACCGGCTGATTGCCTGTCATCCTTTCAGCGTGTATGGCCTGAGGAGGAGGAGGAGGAGGAGGAGGATCCTGAAAGTGATCTTCCTAGTGAAGACAGCCATGTGTTGCGTACAGGTACCCTGGCACACATGGCTGACTTCATGTTAGGATGCCTTTCTCGTGACCCTCGCGTTGCACGCATTCTGGCCACGACGGATTACTGGGTGTACACACTGCTCGATCCACGGTATAAGGAGAACCTGCCCACTCTGATTCCCGAAGAGGAAAGGGGTTCGAGAGTGTTGCTATACCACAGGACCCTTGCGGACAAGCTGATGGTAAAATTCCCAGCCGACAGCGCTAGTGGCAGAAGGCGCAGTACCGAGGGCAAGGTAGCAGGGGAGGTGCGGAGATCTAGCAGCATGTACATCCCAGGCAGTGCAACAGTCTTTAAGGGCCTGGCCAGCTTTACGGCTCCCCACCAAGACTATGTCACCGCTGCCCAGTCACGGCTGAGTCGGCGGGAGCACTGTAAAAGGATGGTGAGGGAGTACGTAGCGGATCGCACGACCATCCTTGGTGACGCCTCTGCCCCCTACAACTACTGGGTGTCGAAGCTGGACACGTGGCCTGAACTCGCGCTGTATGCCCTGGAGGTGCTTGCTTGTCCTGCGGCTAGCGTCTTGTCGGAAAGGGTGTTTAGTGCGGCTGGGGGAATCATCACAGATAAGCGTAGCCGCTTGTCAACCGACAGTGCCGACAGGCTAACACTCATCAAGATGAACAAAGGCTGGATTTCCCCAGACTTCTGTTCTCCACCAGCGGACAGCAGCGATACGTAAGCAATACGTAGGCTGCACCCGCGGATGGAAGCTACGTTCTCTCTCACCATCCAAAACGGGGACATTTCTGCTTCATCAATCTGTGTCTAATATTCCTCCTCCTCCTCCTGCTCCTCCTCCTGAAACCTCACGTAATCACGCTGAACGGGCAATTTTTCTTAGGGCCACAAGGCTCACTCAAATAATTTTTCTTAACAATTTTTATAAGTTTCAATGCGCTTAAAAGCGTTGGAACTTTAACTTGAACCAATTTTTCGTTACACTGGGCTGCCTACAGGCCTAGTTACCACTTAAGCCACATTAACCATTGCTTACATGGAACGAAGACTGCGCTCCCGCTATACTGCTGCTTCAGAATTGTTACTGGGGCCTGTCTTGAGTGCTACTATTGCTTACATGGAACGAAGACTGCGCTCCCGCTATACTGCTGCTTCAGAATTGTTACTGGGGCCTGTCTTGAGTGCTACTATTGCTTACATGGAACGAAGACTGCGCTCCCGCTATACTGCTGCTTCAGAATTGTTACTGGGGCCTGTCTTGAGTGCTACTATTGCTTACATGGAACGAAGACTGCGCTCCCGCTATACTGCTGCTTCAGAATTGTTACTGGGGCCTGTCTTGAGTGCTACTATTGCTTACATGGAACGAAGACTGCGCTCCCGCTATACTGCTGCTTCAGAATTGTTACTGGGGCCTGTCTTGAGTGCTACTATTGCTTACATGGAACGAAGACTGCGCTCCCGCTATACTGCTGCTTCAGAATTGTTACTGGGGCCTGTCTTGAGTGCTACTATTGCTGACATGGAACGGACACGTGGAGAGGACACGTAGTGCCTCAAAAACATCCCCCTCCTCCTCCAACAGGGAAAACATTGTTGGCAAATGCCTTTGCATTGGTTCGTCTGGTGGCAGTCCAAGAATTTCACCTTTACCGACACTACAAGAGAGCCCCCCCACCATCCCCCCGCCACGGCCCACTTAATCCTGGCCACATTCCGAAAACCAACAAAATACAACCGTGGTACTAGGTCCGCAGTCACCACCACATTACCACCAACGCGGTTACTGTTAAGGTGCATATAACCACGGACACGTGGAGAGGACACGTAGTGCCTCAAAAACATCCCCCTCCTCCTCCAACAGGGAAAACATTGTTGGCAAATGCCTTTGCATTGGTTCGTCTGGTGGCAGTCCAAGAATTTCACCTTTACCGACACTACAAGAGAGCCCCCCCACCATCCCCCCGCCACGGCCCACTTAATCCTGGCCACATTCCGAAAACCAACAAAATACAACCGTGGTACTAGGTCCGCAGTCACCACCACATTACCACCAACGCGGTTACTGTTAAGGTGCATATAACCACGGACACGTGGAGAGGACACGTAGTGCCTCAAAAACATCCCCCTCCTCCTCCAACAGGGAAAACATTGTTGGCAAATGCCTTTGCATTGGTTCGTCTGGTGGCAGTCCAAGAATTTCACCTTTACCGACACTACAAGAGAGCCCCCCCACCATCCCCCCGCCACGGCCCACTTAATCCTGGCCACATTCCGAAAACCAACAAAATACAACCGTGGTACTAGGTCCGCAGTCACCACCACATTACCACCAACGCGGTTACTGTTAAGGTGCATATAACCAGTCTGACTGGGGCATGCAGACACCTTGACAGAATGAATAGTGTGTGGCACATAGGTTCCCCATTGCTATGCCCACGTGTGCAGCTCCTGATGGCGGTGGCACAGGATTATATTTCTCATTGCTTCTGTACAGCATTGTGGGCTATCGCCCCGCCCCTATTAAAGAGGGTCGCTACCTAGCCGTGCCAACCCTGTGCAGTGTGTGCCTGCGGTCCCTCGTCGTGGCAGACGCACTTCTAAATAGACATGAGGGTGGTGTGGCATGAGGGCAGCTGAAGGCTGCGCAGGGACAGTTTGGTGTGCGCTGTGGGGGGGAGGGGGTGCGGTTGGGCAGCATGTAACACAGGAGAAGTGGCAGTGGAGTGTCATGCAGGCAGTGATTGTGCTTTGTTGGAGGTAGTGTGGTGCTTAGCAAAGGTATGCCATGCTAATGAGGGCTTTTCAGAAGTAAAAGTTGTTGGGGGGGGGGGGCCCACTCTTGCCGCTATTGTGGCTTAATAGTGGGACCTGTGAACTTGAGATGCAGCCCAACATGTAGCCCCTCGCCTGCCCTATCCGTCACTGTGTCATTCCCATCACTTTCCTGAATTGCCCAGATTTTCACACATGAAAACCTTAGCGAGCATCGGCGAAATACAAAAATGTTCTGGTCGCCCATTGACTTCAATGGGGTTCGTTGTTCGAAACGAACCCTCGAGCATCACGGGAAGTTCGTTACGAATAACGAACACCCGAACATTTTGGTGTTCGCTCATCTCTAATTAGGACATGAGGTTTAGGTGTGGTAGGACATGACATGTAGCTGCTGAAGGATATGCAGTGTAGCTGCGGTAAGAAATGAGGTGTAGCTGCGGTAGGATATGAGGTGTAGCTGTGGTAGGACACGAGGTGTAGATGCAATAGGATACAAGGTGTAGATGTATTAGGATGCGAGGGGTAAAGCTGGTAGGACATGATCTGTAGATGTCGTAGAACACGAGCTGCAGATGTTGTAGGGCACGAGCTGTAGATGTCGTAGCACACGAGCTGTAGATGTCATAGGACACTAGGTGTAAATGTGGTATAACGCGATAAGCAGTGCTGGTAGGACATGAGGAGTAGATGTCTTGGGACACTAGGTGCAGATATGGTAGGAAACGAGGAATAGAGCTGGTAAGATATGCGGTAGGACATGAGGAGTAGATACAGTGGGACACGAGGTGTAGATACGGTGGAACACCAGGTGTAGATGCGGTGGGACACGAGGTTTAGATGTGGTAGGACACGAGGTGTAGATACGGTGGGACACGGGGGGTGTAGATGCGGTGGGACACAAGGTGCAGATGCGGTAGGACACGAGGTGTAGATGTGGTAGGACACGAGGTGTAGATGTTTTAGGACATCAGTGGCACAATGTCTCTGAGGGCCCTTTGCTGATACTGTAACATCCTTCCAGCACTGCTGTGTGCAGAAACATGTGTGGGTTTTCCTCCGGGCTATTGATGTAGGTCCTTGGCTCTGTGGTGATTGTTGTCACACTACTAACTGCACAAAGTGATTTGGAAGGTCAAAGTCTTATTGTGCTGTCGTGCCAGTAATCACAACCCTGCTGTAAACATCGTGTGACTACATGCTCTCTCACATGTTTGCACCGCGACGTGAGCTCACACACGGACACGGGGCAGTAACACACTGGCAGGAACAGTCACATACAGGGACGACCCTCCAGGCTGCGATGTCTCATCTCTTGACATACGACTACTTTCACACTGTTGTCAGCACTACTGTGCGATATTCATAGAGCACATAATTGGGTGACAGCGGCTGTTGATTACTGTCTGTAAGCTCCTGGAGTCAGTACTAGAGATGAGCGAGCATACTCGTCCGAGTTTGATGCTCGCTCGAGTATTAGGGTGTTCGAGATGCTCGTTACTCGAGACGAGCACCACGCGGTACTCGAGTCAATTCCATTTCCAGCATGTTTAGCGCCATTTTCTGGCCAATAGACATGCAGGGAAGGCATTACAACTTCCTCCTGTGACGTTCCAGCCCTATCCCACATCCTGCAGTGAGTGGCTGGCGAGATCAAGTGACCGCCAAGTATTTAAAGCCGTCCCACCCGCGGCTCGCCTCAGACACAGGCTGGCAGAGATTAGGGAGGGTGCTGTTGGTGCTATAGTGAGAGTGTTGGCGTCCTCAAGAACCCCAACGGTCCTTCTTAGGGCCACATCTGACCGTGTGCATTACTGTTGTGGCTGCTGGGAGCAGTTTTGCACAATTTTTTTTTTCATCTTGGGCTCTGCAGGCTATAGCGTTCTCAGTCTGCAGCCAATTATACAGAGTATAGGGGCAGTACTGGTGAGGCAGGGACAGTGGTAGTGTAGAATCCTGTCTACAAGAACCCCAAAAAAGCTCCTTCTTAGGGCTACCTGTGACCATGTGCATTTTACTGCCTGGCTGCTGGGAGTTGTAGTGCCTCACTATTACCCAGCTAGGCCTTTCTGCAGCCTTGCGCATAATTTTTTTCTGACTGCAGTTTGCGTTACATAATCGCTGTCAGCCTCCAACTGGACGCTAATATTTCCATAATTTTTTACACTGCTCTGTGTGTGCCGTCAACTTCATGCACAGCGTACAGCCACAGCCACTGAAAGAGGGAAAGTCATATACACGCTGTATAGCCTGTATTCTTTTTAAAAAAAATTTAAATAAAAGCTCCTTCGTTGGGCTACCTGTGACTGTGTGCATTTTACTACCTGGCTGCTGGGAGTTGTAGTGAATCACTATTGCACGGCTAGGCCAGTTTGCAGCCTTCCTTATTCTTTGTTTCTGCCTGGAGTTAGCGTTACATAACCGCTGTCAGCGTGAAAGTGTACGCCAATAATTCCATAATTATTCACACCATTCAGCGTCTGCTCTATTCGTAATACACAATGCTGAGGGGTAGGGTTAGGGGTAGGGCTAGAGGACGTGGGCGAGGACGTGGAGGTCCAGGTGAGGGTGTGGGCACAGGCCGAGTTCCTGGTCCAGGTGAATTGCAGCCGGCTGCTGTGGGATTAGGAGAGAGGCAAGTTTCTGGGGTCCCCAGCTTCATATCACAATTTTTGGGTCCACGTGGTAGACCTTTATTACAAACAGGGCAGTGTGAGCAGGTCCTGTCGTGGATGGCAGAAAATGCATCCAGCAATGTATCAACCACCCAGTCTTCTACGCCGTCCACTGCTGCAACTCTGAATCCTCTCGCTGCTGCTCCTCCTGGACGATGAGGTGACTGACCCCACCTGGTTCGCTAAGCCAACTGAGGACAGGCCTTCAGAGGGGGAGGCAAGAGCAGCAGCAGGACAGGTTGGAAGAGGCAATGGGGTGTCCAGGGGTAGAGGCAGGGCCAGAGCTAAGACTTCCCCAACTGTTTCCCAAAGCACCCCCTCGCGCCAAGCCACCCTGCAGAGGCCTAGGTCTTCAAAGGTGTGGATGTTTTTCAGTGAGAGCACGGACGACCGACGAACAGTGGTGTGCAACCTGTGTCGCGCCAAGATCAGCCGGGGAGCCACCAGTACCAGCCTCACCACCACCAGCATGTGCAGGCATATGATGGCCAAGCACCCCACAAGGTGGAATGAAGGCCGTTCACCGCCTCCGGGTCACACCACTGCCTCTCCTCCTATGCCCCAACCTACCACTCAGATCCAACCCCCCTCTCAGGGCACAGGCACAAGCGCCTCCCGGCCTGCACCCACACCCTCACCTCTGCTGTCCTCGGCCCCATCCAGCAATGTCTCACAGCGCAGCATCCAGCTGTCGCTAGCGCAAGCGTTGGAGCGCAAGCGCAAATACGCCGCCACGCACCCGCACGCTCAAGCTTTAAATGTGCACATTGCAAAATTGATCAGCCTGGAGATGCTGCCGTACAGGCTCGTGGAAACGGAGGCTTTCAAAAACACGATGGCTGCGGCGGTTACACGCTACTCGGTCCCCACTCGCCACTATTTTTCCCGGTGTGCCGTAGCAGCCCTACACCAGCACGTCTCCCGCAACATCAATCGTGCCCTCACCAACGCGGTTACTAGGAAGGTCCACTTAACCACGGACACGTGGACAATTACTGGCGGACAGGGCCACTATATCTTCCTGACGGCACATTGGGTGAATTTGGTGGAGGCTGGGACCGAGTCAGAGCCTGGGACCGCACACGTCCTACCCACACCCAGAATTGCGGGTCTTTCTTCAGTTCTGGTATCTGCGGCGGTCTATGCCACCTCCTCTAAACCCTCCCCCTCCTCCTCCTCCAGCGCAACCTCTACCTCTCAATTAAGAAATGTGAGCAGAACGTCGCCAGCAGTCGGTGTGGCGCGGCGCGGCAGCACAGCGGTGGGCAAGCGTCAGCAGGCCGTGCTGAAACTACTCAGCCTAGGTGACAAGAGGCACACGGCCCCCGAGCTGTTGCAGGGTCTGACAGAGCAGACCGACCTGTGGCTTTCGCCACTGAGCCTCCAACCAGGCACGGTTGTGTATGACAACGTCCGTAACCTGGTGGCGGCTCTGCCGGTCGGCAGCCTCACGCACACATGCCATGCCTGGCCCACGTCTTCAATCTGGTGGTTCAGCGGTTTCTGAAAAACTACCCGCACTTATTTGACCTGCTCGGCAAGGTGCACCGCGTCTGCGCACATTTCCGCAAGTCCACCACGGACGCTGGCACCCTAAGGACCCTGCAACATCAGTTTAATCTGCCAGAGCACCGACTGCTGTGCGACGTGCCCACACGGTGGAATTCTACGCTGCACATGTTGGCCAGGCTGTATGAGCAGCATAGAGCAATAGTGGAATACAAACTCCAACATGGGCGGCGTAGTGGGAGTAAGCCTCCTCAATTCCTTACCGAGGAGTGGGCCTGGATGGCAGATATCTGCCAGGTCCTTGGATACTTTGAGGAGTCTACCCAGATGGTGAGCGGCGATGCTGCAATCATTAGCGTCACCATTCCTCTGTAATGCCTGCTGAGAAGTTCGCTGCAAAGCATAAAGGCTGACGCTTTGCGGTCGGAACAGGAGACGGGGGAAGAGAGTATGTCGCTTTATAGTCAGAGCACCCTCATGTCTATATCTCAGCGCGTTTCGGAGGAGGAGGAGGGGGCCCACTGCAGAGGGTACCCATGCTGCTTGTCTCTCATCTCTTCAGCGTGTATGGCCTGTGGAGAAGGAGGAGGATCCTGAAAGTGATCTTCCTAGTGAGGACAGCAATGTGTTGCATACTGGCACCCTGGCACACATGGCTGACTTCATGTTAGGCTGCCTTTCTCGTTACCCTCGCGGTAGACGCATTCTGGCCACTACGGATTACTGGGTGTACACCCTTCTCGACCCATGGTATAAAGAGAACCTTTCCACTCTCATTCCCGAAGAGGAAAGGCGTTCGAAAGTGATGCAATACCACAGGGCCCTGGTGGACAAACTGATGGTAAACTTCCCATCTGACAGCGCTAGCGGCAGAAGGCACAGTTCCGAGGGTTAAGTAGCAGGGGAGGCACGGAGATCAGGCAACATGTTCAGCACAGGCAGGGGAACACTCTCCAAGGCCTTTGCCAGCTTTATGGCTCCCCAGCAAGACTGCGTCACCACCCCCCAGTCAAGGCTGAGTCGAAGGGAGCACTGTAAAAAGATGGGGAGGGAGTAAGTAGCCGATCATACCACCGTCTTCCGTGATGCCTCAGCTCAATACAACTATTGGGTGTCAAAGCTGGATACGTGGCACGAACTTGCGCTGTATGCCCTGGAGGTGCTGGCTTGCCCTGCCGCTAGCATCTTGTCAGAGAGGGTGTTTAGTGCAGCTCCGGGAATCATCACGGACAAGCCTACCCGCCTGTCAACTGCCAGTGCCGACATGCTTACACTCATAAAGATGAACAAAGCCTGGATTTCCCCTGACTTCTCTTCTCCACCGGCAGAGAGCAGCGGAACCTAAAGATTCTTTTCGCTGCAACCGCAGATAAAAGCACTCTTCTCTATCACTGGGAAAACGGGGCATTTATCTTTGTCAATCTGTCTCTGACATTAGAACTCCTCCTGCTACTCCTGCTCCAGAAACAACATGTCATCGCGCTGTACGGCCAATTTTTCTGTGGCCCAAAAGGCTCATCTACATCTACCAATGTTTTTACAATTTTTCAAAGTTTCAAAAGTATTGAGACTGTAACATGAACCAATTTTTTAAACAGGGCTGCCTACAGGCTCTGTTACAAATTAAGCAATAGTGAGCTGTATCTTTAAAAAAATGTTTCTGGGTTTCACCTGCACTCTCGGTTGATAAATTTTTCAGAGGTACACTTGTACTCTTGGTACACTTATTTTTGGGGCCCACGCCTACACTCTTATCCAACTAATTTGGTATCCCAATGTTTCAGAGGTTGGCCTATACTATTACTACAGAAATTTTGCTGGAGTCTGCCTGCCTATACTTCTGCTACAAGAAAGTTACAGGGGTCTGCCTATACTGCTGCCACTTACATGTTACAAGGGGCTGCCGATACTGCTGCCACTTGAATGTTACAGGGGTCTGCCTATACTTCTGCCACGTAAATGTTAAAGGGGTCTGCTTATACTGCTGCCACAAGGATGTTACTGGGGTCTGCCTATACTTCTGCCACAGAAATGTTACAGGAATCAGTCTATACTGTTACTACAGAAATGTTACAGGGGTCTGCGTATACTGCTACTACATAAATGTTACTGGGGTCTGCTTATACTGCTGCCACAAGGATGTTACTAGGGTCTGCCTATACTTATGCTTCAGAAATGTTACTGGGATCTGTCTATACTGTTACTACAGAAATGTTACAGGGGTCTGCGTATACTTCTGCTACAACAATGGTACTGGGGTCTGCCTATGCTTCTGCTACATAAATGTTTCAGGAGTCTGCTTATACTGCGGGGACAGACATGCTACTGGGGTCTGCCTTTACTTCTACAGAAATGGTACTGGGGTCTGCCTATACTGCTGCTACAAAAATGTTACTGGGGTCTGCCTATGCTTCTGCTATATAAATGTTTCAGGGGTCTGCTTATACTGCTGCTACAGAAATGTTACAGGGGTCTGCCTATACTGCTGCTACAGAAATGTTACAGGGGTCTGCCTATACTGTTACTACAGAAATGTTACTGGGGTCTGCCTATACTTCTACTACAGAAATGGTGCTGGGGTCTGCCTATACTTCTGCCACTTAAATGTTACAGGGGTCTGCCTATACTCATGCTACTGAAATGTTACAGGGGTCTGCCTCTACTGCTGCAACACAAATGTTACAGGGGTCTGCCTATACTGTTACTACAGAAATGTTACTGGGGTCTGCCTATACTGTTACTACTGAAATGTTACAAATACTGGGCTCTGCCTATACTGCTGCTACTGAAATGTTACAGGGGTCTGCATATACTGCTGCTACACAAATGTTACAGGGGTCTGGCAATACTGCTGCTACATAAATGTTACTAGGGGGTCTGTGTATACTTCTGCTACTAAAATGTTACTGGGGTCTGCCTATACTTCTGCTAATGAAATGTTACTGGTGTCTGTCTGTACTGTTACTACAGAAATGTTACTGGCGTCTCCCTAGATTTCTGCAACATAACTGTTACTGGGGTCAGCTTATACCTTTGCTACAGGAATATTACAGGGGTCTGTGTATACTATGGGTGCAGTAAGTCTTCCCATCGCGGTGTTCTACCTATCTGGCCCCCCAAAAAACCCAGACTGACTAGGGCATGGATTGTGGGCCGAGGCCAACATGTATTTTCTCTCACATTACCACAACTATCCAGGGCACTGCAATGGGATTTCTTTCTGTACCGTCTGTGGGTTCCTGCTAGCCACCCATGCTGCGGGTGCACACAGACTTCCCATAGCGGAGTTGTACCTGCCTGGCACTTTAAAAAAAAAACAGAGTGACAAGGGCATGGATTGGGGGCCACAGCCAACATTTTTTTTCTCTCACGTTACCACAGCTATCCAGGGCACTGCAATGGGATTTCTTTCTGTACCGTCTGTGGGTTCCTGCTAGCCACCCATGCTGCGGGTGCACACAGACTTGCCATAGCGGAGTTGTACCTATCCGGCCCCCCAAAAAACCCAGACTGACTAGGGCATGGAGTGTGGGCCGAAGCCAACATCGATTTTCTCTCATGTAACCTCAGCTATCCGGGGCACTGCAATGGGATTTCTTTATGTACCGTCTGTGGGTTCCTGGGAGCCACCCATGCTGTGGGTGCACACAGACTTCCCGTAGCGGTGTTTTACCTGTCTGTCCCCAAAACACAGACAGACTTGGGTAGGATGCAGAGGGCAGATGGTTTACCCCTTGCGTTGTCGATGAGGTATCCGACACCCAAACAGAATGAGTAGTGTGCGGACACATGGAGTCCCCATTGCAATTTCACTAGCAGCACCTTGGGCCACACAAGGTGTTTGCTGGGACAGAGGCTGACCAAGGGCCCGCTCACATACTTCCCACACAGGGTATTGCTGCATTGTGGAGATGTGTAGAAGTGCTGGGCTGGCAGCTGAGTCCCCTTTATGCCCACATTTGCAGCTCCTGACGGAGGTGGCACAGGATTGGAATGAAGATCGAACGTCAATCTATTATCAATTCTCAACAGCATTGTGGGCTATCACCCACCCTTTCAAAGATGGTCGCTGCCTGGCCCTGCCAACCCTCTGCAGTGTATGCCTCCGGTTCCTCCTCATGGCAGACGCACTTATAAATAGACATGGGGGCGGTGTGGCTATGAGGCCAGCGTGTGGCATGAGGGCAGCTGAAGGCTGCGCAGGGACACTTTTGTATACGCTGCGGACGCAGGGTCGTGCGGGGGGGGGGGGGGGGGTTGGGCAGCATGTAACCCAGGAGAAGAGCCAGCGGTGTGTCATGCAGGCAGTGATTGTGCTTTGTTGGAGGTAGTGTGGTGCTTAGCTAAGGTATGCCATGCTAATGAGAGTTTGTCCGAAGTAAAAATTGTTAGGGGGGTGGTGGGGCCACTCTTGCCACTATTGTGGCTTAATAGTGAGATCTGGGAACCTGAGATGCAGCCCTGCATGTTGCCCCTCGCCTGCCCTATCCGTTTCTGTGTAGTTTCCATCACTTTAGTAGGTTTTCCAGATTTTCACAAATGAAAACCTTAGCGAGCATCGGCGATATACAAAAATGCTCGAATCGCCCATTGACTTCAATGGGGTTCGTTATTCAAAACGAACTCTCGAGCATCGCGGAAAGCTCGACTCGAGCAACGAGCACCCGAGCATTTTGGTGCTCGCTCATCTCTAGTCAGTACACAAGACATCGGAAACTGTCATATGAGCCCACAGCGCTGAGGTCACCTCCTTTATAATATAACTAGAGAGTGATGATGTTACGGCTTTAAAATATGACTGATACCTGGAGAGCAGTGATATCACCTCCTGTATGATATAACTGATATCTGGAGATCGGTGTTGTCACTGCTCTATAATATGTCTGATATCTGGAGAGCGATGATGTCACTGCTGTATAATATAACTGATATCACTGGCCAACAAAAAAAATATTTTGGAAGAACAGTGATGTCACTGCTGCAAAATATAACTGATATCTAAAGGGTGTTGCTGTCATTGCTTTAGAATAGAACTGGTCTCTGGAGAGCGGTGATGTCACTGCTGTATAATACAACTGATATCTGGAAAGCAATGATGTCACCTCCTGTAAAATATAAATAATATGAGTAGAGCGGTGATGTCACTGCTGTATAATATAAGTGATATCTGTACAGCAGTGATATCACTGCTGAATAATATAACTAATATCTGGAGTGGTGATGTCACCTACCGTGTCTGCTTTGCAGACCTTCAGGTATTGTATTTTTGGCTTTTTCAGTGAATG
The DNA here is from genome assembly GCA_035609135.1 of Eleutherodactylus coqui. Classification (NCBI taxonomy): domain Eukaryota; kingdom Metazoa; phylum Chordata; class Amphibia; order Anura; family Eleutherodactylidae; genus Eleutherodactylus; species Eleutherodactylus coqui. The sequence continues at coordinate 225,380,407 of CM069410.1, read as the reverse complement.
TGTTTTTTTTTTTGTTTTTTTTTCCTCACCTCTGTGATTTTATGTAATTCATTGTGAGTTAGCGTAGGTACTGACGGAAGCGGTGTGACCTCGACGCGGTCCGTCAGCCTATGCGTTTTGGCCAAAATGCAGTACCAACACCCGCATTTTATTAGTATGCATTAGTATCTTTGTATGTAGTTTGCTAGTTGGTGGGGGAGCCCAAGACGTCAGCCAGTGTGGCCCACCTTGGAGATACAGGGCAACCCGCTGTCATATCAGCCAGGGTTGATATCCTGTATGGTGGGTCACCACCCATCTATGGCTGACATCTTTGGTATCGTTCACATGTGCAGGCTATTAGTATATGCAGTCACTCCTCCCCAATCTGGGCTGGGCTGAGTGGGTGACTGCATATTAGCCTGCCAGGAACAAGCTGCTCCTCCACACATTATTGTCTGGCTGACTACATATCTTTAGGGCTTAAGGCCATTGCGCCTGCCCTACGGCGATTGTGCCGGTGGCGATTGTGCCTGCCTTATGGCGATCGTGCCTATGGCGACCGTGTCTGCTTTGCAGACCTTCAGGTATTGTATTTTTGGCTTTTTCAGTGAATGTGTTTTTTTTTTTTGTTTTTTTTCCTCACCTCTGTGATTTTATGTAATTCATTGTGAGTTAGCGTAGGTACTGACGGAAGCGGTGTGACCTCGACGCGGTCCGTCAGCCTATGCGTTTTGGCCAAAATGCAGTACCAACACCCGCATTTTATTAGTATGCATTAGTATCTTTGTATGTAGTTTGCTAGTTGGTGGGGGAGCCCAAGACGTCAGCCAGTGTGGCCCACCTTGGAGATACAGGGCAACCCGCTGTCATATCAGCCAGGGTTGATATCCTGTATGGTGGGTCACCACCCATCTATGGCTGACATCTTTGGTATCGTTCACATGTGCAGGCTATTAGTATATGCAGTCACTCCTCCCCATTCTGGGCTGGGTTGAGTGAGTGACTGCATATTAGCCTGCCAGGAACAAGCTGCTCCTCCACACATTATTGTCTGGCTGACTACATATCTTTAGGGTTTAAGGCCATTGCGCCTGCCCTACGGCGATTGTGCCGGTGGCGATTGTGCCTGCCTTATGGCGATCGTGCCTATGGCGACCGTGTCTGCTTTGCAGACCTTCAGGTATTGTATTTTTGGCTTTTTCAGTGAACCTGTATAATATAACTTTTATAGCTGGAGGGCAGTGATGTCACGAGTGTATAATATAGCTAATATCTGGAGAGCGGTGATCTCCCTACTGTATAATAAAACTGATAGCTGAAGAATGGTGATATCACCTCCTGCATTATATAACCGATATCTTTAGAGCGGTGACATCATTTCTGTATAATATATCTGAAGATAGGTAATGTCATTGCTGTATAATATAACTGATACCTGGAGAGTGATGTCACCTTCTGTAGAATATAAGTGATAGCTGGAGAGTAGTGATGTCACATCCTGTAAAATATAACTGATATCTGGAGAGCGATGATGTCGCCTCCTGTATAATATAACTGATAGCTGGAAAGAGGTGATGTCACTGCTGTAGAACATAACTGATATCTGGAGAATGGTGATGTCACCTCCTGTATAATAGAACTGATATCTGGAAAGAGGTGATGTCACTGCTGTAGAATATCACGTTTGGGTGCAACGGAGTGATGTGTTCCTTCTGGATGAACCTTGATGTCCTAAGGCTTTCCTAATTTTCATAGAAAATTATATTTACATAAACTTTGCCAAAAAGTGAATTTCGCTGTTTCTGCATTAAGGTCCATTTTCACGGGTCGAATGTCGGGCAAACTATGCCCGACACTCATCCCTGTGTTTCCTCGCTCCCGTGTAAATGGAGCTATAGTGTACTTAGGTTGGCACTGTATAGGCGTATTTTCAGCTTATTTGCACACGTAACATTTACGCACGCAATGCGCTGATAATGGGTTCGTTCTAACACATTAACACATTTTCGAATGGAACTTTCCCTGCGTTTGCGCACCAAAGGTCCACATGGGAGTCTCTGAGGAGGTGCGCATTGGTATGTGTTAAACACATTGCAGGAAAAAAAAGAACACATCTGGAACTCATTAGGCTAAATAGCCATTTAAATCAGGGCGTTTTCATCAGCCGCATGCAAATAAACATGGTATGTATGCAGAAAAAGTACAGCAAAATGCACTGTTAGCACGCATAAAAACTTGTTTATACTGCAAATATGTAGGGCTGAGGCATGCGCAAGAACGCATTTGCATGTGTGACGCTGGCCTTACCTTTCATTCACTTGTACAAATGTTAGGGACACATTATGGGGTTTTCTGTATTGGTGGGACATCTCGGATCCTGCAGGTGGCAGTCACAGAGCGAGGGCACCGAGACGCTGCAGGCCAGCTTTGTGTGCTTGCCCCTGGGCATACATTGGATAGCCATTGCATGCTTCTGGCTACTTCCTGGAAGGAATGCATGGGGCGCTGCCCACCCATCACATCTGGGGAAGACAGACATAATTCTGTGGGGCGGCATCCTCCTTCATGGCGGAGGTGCCCATATTGTGCCACCACAGCGGCCCTAGTAGTCATCTGTGAGGCTGCAGAGAAGGGATTAAGGGGGATAAAGAGGAGAGGGATTATGGGGGCCTCGATGGACGGATGCTTCTAGTATCAGGCGAACAATAAACCAGCGTGAAACCCCCTCACAATGACAGCTCATAGAGCGGCAGCCAGCCGTAAAGGTCACCTTAAACCGCATATTCCTGCCAACACTCTGAACTCAGACTTGCCACCCTGCAAACGAGCTCCTTGCACCACGCTGTGTGAACTGTGTGTGTGAGATATATATATATCTCACACACACAATGAGTGTATATATATATACACTCATTGTTGGTAACATCCCTCCCCTGGAAGGTGTATATAAATATACACTCATTGTCAGTAATACCCCTCCCCTAGAAAGTGTGTGTGTATATGTGTGTGTGTGTATATAATATATATACTCATTTTCAGTAACATCCCTTCCCTAGAAGGAGTATATATATATATATATCATAGGATTGTAGAGTCACTAAATCATCCCAGACAGATATTTGTCCAGCCTTTGTTTGAACACTTCCATTGAAGAAGAACTCACCACCTCCCGTGGTAACCTGTTCCACTCCTTGATCACCCTCACTGTCAACGTTTTTTCTAATATCTAATCTGTGTCTTCACCCTTTTAGTTTCATCCCATTGCTTCTAGTTTTTCCTTGTGCAGATGAGAATAGGGCTGATCCCTCTGCACTGTGACAGCCCTTCAGATATTTGTAGACTGCTATTAAGTCTCCTCTCAGCCTTCTTTTTTGCAAACTAAACATTCCCAAATCCTTTAACCGTTCCTCATAGGACATGATTTGCAGACCTCTCACCATCTTGGTAACGCTTCTCGGAACTTCCTCAAGTTTGTCTATGCCTTTTTTAAAGTGGGATGCCCAGAAGTGGACACCGTATTCCAGATGAGGTTTGACTAAGGAAGAGTAGAGGGGGATAATGACCTCACATGATCTAGACTCTATGCTTCTCTTAATACATCCCAGAATTGTGTTTGCCTTTTTCGCTGCAGCATCACATTGTTGACACATATTCAGTCTATGATCTATTAGTATACCCAAGTCTTTTTCACATATGCTGTTGCTTAGCCCAATTCCTCCCATTCTGTATGGGCTTTTTTCTTGTTTGTTGCCCAGATGTAGGACTTTGTATTTCTCCTTGTTAAATACCATTCTGTTAGTCATCACCCACTGTTCAAGCTTTTCTACATCTTTTTGAATACTTACTCTCTCTCTTCCCTAGTGTTAGCTATCCCCCCTAGCTGTGTGTCGTTGGAAAATTTTTTTCAGTTTCCCATCAATTACCTCCTCCAGATCATTTATAAAAATATTGAACAGCACTGGGCCTAGGACAGAGCCTTGTGGTACCCCACTTGATACATTCTTCCACTTGGATGTGCAGCCATTTATGACCACTCTTTGAGTACGATCACTCAGCCAGTTGCGAATTCACCTAGCAGTTGCCTTGTCAATCCCATATTTGGTCATTTTTTCAATAAATATGGTATGAGATACTTTGTCAAATGCTTTACTAAAGGCTAGATATACTATATCCACTGCAATTCCCTGATCAACCCAGTCGGTGATTCTGTCATAGAAGGAAATTAGATTAGTCTGGCATTATTTGTTTGTTACAAACCCATGCTGGCTCTGGTTAATTACTCCATTTTTATCCAAGTACTTGCATACATGCTGTTTAATAATTTGTTCAAAGATCTTTCACGGTATAGAAGTCAGGCTCACAGGCCTGTAGTTTCCTGGGTCCACCTTCTTCCCTTTTTTGAAGATACAGACAACATTTGCCCTTTTCCAATCTTCTGTGTGTGTGTATGTATGTATGTATATACACACTCATTGTCAGTAACATTCCCCCCCACCCCTAGAAGGAGTGTGTGTATATATATATATATATATATATATATAATACTCATTGTCAGAGGGAGGATATAGATAGGTGTGTGTGTATGTATGTATGTATGTATGTATGTATGTGTATATATATACAGGTTAATTTGATACAGGTGTTTACGTGTTGTACTGAAAATTTTATGAAGTCAAGGTTATTTTGACTTCAGCGGTATAATGTATAACCACCAATCACAGCACAGCTTTCATGTTACCTCAGCGGTACAATATATATTACAACCAATCACAGTGCAGCTTTCATGTTACCTCAGTGGTATAATATATAACAACCAATCACAGCGCAGCTTTCATGTTACCTCAGCAGTATAATCTATAACAACTAATCACATCACAGCTTTCATATTTGTACAACATCGGGAAGTTAAAGATACTTTTGCGCTTAGCATTGAATTTTCAAGTTGGGACCTCATTACTTTTCCTATTTAGGACCTAAAGAATGCTCCTGCCAAGTTAGAGAATTAGTGGCGAGTCAGTCATTGAGTCAGTCACACAGTGAGTGAGGGCTTTCACATTTATATATAGACTAGCTGATATACCGGGCTTTGCCCAAGTTAATTTGGTAGTGGTGTTTTTCTGGTGTTCACACGTAAAATCTTATGAAGTCGTGGTTACTTTAGAGATACCGAGGAAAAAAATATTTTCACCATTTTGCATGGTTCTTTGTGTTACCCAGGAAATACCACGTGGAGGTAACCATGTGACGTTTCCTTTATATAAAATGACATCAGGAAGTAAGAGAATTAGATTACGTATGTAAAATTTGGACGCTAATTCTTTTGCGCTTAGAATTGAATAAATGAGTTGGGACCCATTAACTTTTCCTATATATGACACGATCAATGCTTGTGCCAAATTTCAAGTTTCTATGACATCGGGAAGTGAGAGGATTAGATTACGTACGTAAAATTTGGACGCTAATTCTTTTGCGCTTAGAATTAAATAATCGAGTTAGGACCCATTAACTTTTCCTATTTATCACATAATCAATGTTCGTGCCAAATTTCAAATTTCTATGACATCGGGAAGTGAGAGAATTAGATTACGTACGTAAAATTTGGATGCTAATTCTTTTGCGCTTAGAATTAAATAATCGAGTTAGGACTCATTAACTTTTCCTATTTATGACATAATCAATGGTCGTGCCAAATTTCAAGTTTCTATGACATCGGGAAATGAAAGAATTAGATTACGTACGTCAAATTTGGACGCTAATTCTTTTGCGCTTAAAATTTAATAATCGAGTTGGGACCCATTAACTTTTCCCACTTATGACATAATCAATGCCCGTGCCAAATTTCAAGTTTCTTTGACATCAGGACGTGAGAGAATTAGATTACGTACGTAAAATTTGAACGCTAATTGTTTTGCGCTTAGAATTGAATAATCAAGTTGGGACACATCAATTTTTACTATTTATGACATAATCAATGCTTGTGCCAAATTTTAAATTTCTATGACATCGGAAAGTGAAAGAATTAGATTCCGTACGTAAAATTTGGACGCTAGTTCTTTTGCGCTAGAATTTAATAATCGAGTTGGGACCCATTAACTTTTCCTATTTATGACATAATCAATGCTCGTGCCAAATTTCAAGTTTCTATGACATCGGGAAGTGAGAGGATTAGATTACGTACGTAAAATTTGGACGCTAATTCTTTTGTGCTTAGAATTAAATAATCGAGTTGGGACCCATTATCTTTACCTATTTATGACATAATCAATGCTTGTGCCAAATTTCAAATTTCCATGACATCGGGAAGTGAGAGAATTAGATTCCATGCGTAAAATTTGGACGCTAGTTCTTTTGCGCTAGAATTGAATAATCGAGTTGGGATCTCTTTACTTTTCCTATTTTGGACATAATCTATGCTTGTGCCAAATTTCATGTTTCCAAGACATCGGGAAGTTGGAGAATTAGTGGCGAGTCAGTCAGTCAGTGAGTCAGTGAGTGAGGGCTTTCGTCTTTGTCTATAGATATATATACCTTGTTTTCCCCGAAAATAAGACTTTGTCTTATATTAATTTTTGCCCCAAAAGAGGCACTAAGTCTTATTTTCGGGGGATGTCTTATTATACTTACCCAGCAGGCTTGGTCCAAGTCCCTCCCACTGCTCCCCAGAGCTCTGACATGCTGAGCCGCAGCATTGATTGGCTAATTCATAAATTCTGCCTCCACAACTCTGGGTGAACGAGGACTGCACGACACACGGCGGATCTCCGGACAGCAGCAATTGGACCTAGACTGAGCCTGCTAGGTTAGTATTCCTTTTCTTTTTTTGTTGTTTTTGTAATGCAACTAGGTCTTATTTTTGGGGTAGGGCTTATATTTCAGGCCTCCTCTAAAATCAGGGTAGGTCTTAATTTCAGAGAAACTCTCTCTCTCTCTATATATATATGTATATATATATATATATATACACATACACACACTGATTGTAAGTAACATCTCTCCCCTAGTAGCAGTACACACTCATTGTCAATAACATCCTCCCCCTAGGCCAGTGGTGGCGAACCTATGGCACGCATGCCAGAGGTGGCATACAGAACCCTCTCTGCTGGCACGCACTGCTGTCGGCCGCTCACCACGTTAGTAAATACCGGCAGGGGCCGCAGCTCCTCTGCTGTCATTCACTTAGCAGCACTGATCCAGGTGCACACTGTGACGTTAATGTGCAGCCGGAATCCTCCTACCCCCTCCCCTCATGTCTGCTACTTGGTTCCGTGACATCACAGTGTGCACCCAGGAGCAGCGCCAGCAGCAGCGCCGAGCAGATGAGAGGGGGTAAGTATATGGGTCGTAGGGGGCCACTATTACTACTGGGCCACTGTAGGATGTCACTATTACTACTGGGGCCAGTGTGGGGTGTCACTATTACTACTGGGGCCCGTGTGGGATGCCACTATTACTACTCGGGCCGCTGTGGGATGCCACTATTACTACTGGGGCCGCTGTGGGATGTCATATTACTACTGGAGCCAGGGTGGGGATATAGGGATGCTGATATAACCTGGATATGTCCTATACATAATTATATATACAGCTGGTAGAATGTATACCGCCTAAGCATACAAGATTACATGCAGTACATGGTACATACCTTGTTGTACCGCATTTATTGCTCCTCTGCTCTCATCCTCGGGTTCCAACACTGTCACTGCAGGGCCGGCCGGACATCTATCCTGACCCCCATACATCACACACACAACTCCGCTACATCCATCCTGATCCACAGACATCACACACACACAGCTCCACTACATTCATCCTGATCCCCAGACATCACACACACAGCTCTGCTCCATCCATCCTGACCCCTACAGCTCTGCTGAATTCATCCTGAGCCCCACATCTCTGCTGCATCTATCCATCCTGACCCCTACAGCTCCACTCCATCCATCCATCCTGACACCCCACAGCTCCACTCCATCCATCCATCCTGACCCCACAGCTCCACTCCATCCATCCATCCTGACCCCCACAGCTCCACTCCATCCATCCATCCTGATCCCCACAGCTCCACTCCATCCACCCACCCTGACCCCCACAGCTCCACTCCATCCATCCATCCTGAACCCCACAGCTCCACTCCATCTATCCATCCTAACCCCCACAGCTCCACTCCATCTATCCATCCTGACCCCCATAGCTCCACTCCACCCATCCATCCTGACCCCCAGAGCTCTACTTCATCCATCCATTCTGACCCCCACAGCTACACTCCATCCATCCTGACCCCCACAGCACCACTCCATCCATCCATCCATCCTGACCCCCACAGCACCACTCCATCCATCCATCCTGACCCCCACAGCAACACTCCATCGATCCTGACCCACGCATCTCCAACACAGCAAAGTCCTGCATACACTGATCTCCCCCATGGTCACGTGATCCATGACTCCTCCCCCACAGCTCCACTCCATCCATCCATCCTGACCCCCACAGCTCCACTCCATCTATTCATCCTAACCCCCACAGCTCCACTCCATCTATCCATCCTGACCCCCATAGCTCCACTCCATCCATCCATCCTGACCCCCAGAGCTCTACTCCATCCATCCATTCTGACCCCCACAGCTACACTCCATCCATCCTGACCCCCACAGCACCACTCCATCCATCCATCCATCCTGACCCCCACAGCACCACTCCATCCATCCATCCTGCCCCCACAGCAACACTCCATCGATCCTGACCCACGCAGCTCCAACACAGCAAAGTCCTGCATACACTGATCTCCCCCATGGTCACGTGATCCATGACTCCTCCCACACAGGATATCACATGACATGACACGACATCACCACAGGTCCTGGAAGCTGCAGGCTCTGCAGGTCAGTGTGTCCCCTCATGTCAGGACGCATATTAGCCTTTTACTCCCCATTTCTACACAAGCCAACCTAAATAATCAATCACCGTGAATCAGGCAAACCAAATAACCAATCACCATGAATCAGGCAACTCAAATAACCAATCACCGTGAATCAAGCAACCCAAATAACCAATCGCCGGTAATGAGTAAATTCAAACAACCAATCAGGTTGAGAATGGTGTGCATTTGGGGAGTAATATAGATATATGCTGTCAGGACTGCTGGGAGAGGATTAACTGGCATTAGGGGGCAGTGCAGGCTCTGTAAGGGGCTTCTGGCAGCCCAGGCTGTACAGAGAAGCTCCTCTGCGTCCAGTCAGTCACACGTAGCCCCAGGTAGAACACAGACAGGGTGGCCAGCAGGCGCTGGTTCTCCTGCAGCAGCTCCAATAGTAGCTCCTCCAGCTGCCGCCACTGCCAGGTTGTTGCGTGCCAGGACCACAGCTGACTAGCTGAGCTGTCACTTCCCTCACTGATGGCACCCACGGCCGGCCATACCTGCCACACCCACCTTGCTATGCCACTGGCTGTGGGATATCACTATTCCTACTTGGGCCACTGTGGGTTATCACTATTACCGCTGGTACCCCCTGAGGTAGCTTGGGCGAAGCACATGTCGGGGTGCAGGTGGTAAGGTGGACTTAATACATTGTGTACTGCTGCCTATATTAATACATTCAGTTGTTTGTATGCTTGATGTGTCATTGCTATATGATTAAATGTTTGTTATATGATTTTGCATACATGCATTTTTGAGCAGATATATATTTCTATGAACTGGATATGTTGTATGCCTTCCTTCTGCCTGTCTGCTGCACATTGGAGCGTCATCTCTGTTGTATTGTAACATCTTTTTAATCGTAATGAATAAAATATAGAAAAGTTTTTTTTATGGAAGCTTTGCATGCTGACCTATTATTTTTGGACTAGTACCGCTGGGGCTGCTGTGTGGTGTCACTATTACTGCTGGAGCCACTGTGGGAGGGTCACTATAACCGCTGAAGCTGCTCTGGGGTTGGGGTCACAATTACTGCTGAAGCCGCTCTGGGGGGTCACTAAATCTGCTGAAGCCGCTGTGGGGAGTCACTAATACCGCTAAAGCCGCTCTGGGAGGTCACTAATACCGCTGGGGCCACTCTGGGGGGGGGGGGGGGAGGTCACTATTACCGCTGGGTCCACTCTAGGGGGGGGTCACTATTACTGCTGGGGCCGCTCTGGGGGGGAACTATTACCGCTGGGGCCGCTCTGGGGGGGTCACTATTACTGCTTGGGCCTCTCTGGGGGTCACTATTAGTGCTGGGATATGTTTACACAAAGCGGAAATGCTGCAGAATGTCCAAATTCTACAGCATTTCTGCATCCAAAAGCAGTCAAACCTGCACCCGGTCTATTTTGAAATAGCCTTGTCCTTTGAAGGGTTAACACCCACTGGCGAAACAATATCCTTGCGATGCGAGAGTGCGTGAAAACACATGATAATGAAACCAATGATTTTCAATGCTTTCATTCTCATTAGTGATGTTTTCACTGTAACCTCGCACCGCAGAAAAATCTGCAATATCGCCCATTGTTTGTGGCCGCAGCAGTGCCGGCCCCATTGAAAGCAATAGGATAGCATTGCAGACCTCTGCCACAGCTGTAACAGGGCATTCCTTCATCCCCACAGGGGCTAAGGAATCCCCTATCATAGCTGTCACAGCTGTGTCAGGGGAGCGCAATGTTCTCAATATGTTTTTAATGGGGCAAGCGCTGCATATATATATATATATATATATATATATGTATATACACTCATTGTCGGTAGCATCCCTCTCCTAGAGGGAGGATGTGTGTATATATACACTCATTGTCGGTGACATCCTTCCCTAGGAGGAGCATATATATAATAGCTGATACACCTGGCTTCGCTTGAGTTTGGCACCTGTTGTTTGCATGGAACATTTTCATTACTTTAGAGGAACCAAGGAGTATACACATAGAGGAGCGTTAGATCCTCCTCAGACTGCATGTACTGATGTCACTCTGCAGATTGTGCCACCCCTCCCACTCTCCTCACTTTATACTACTAAAGGTAATGCGCCTTTTTATTCAAATTTACCCCCAGACTGGAGGTTGCAGCCCCTTCCTAGCCTTAAAGGTTCCATCCCTGCAGGTCATGACCGCTTCCTTATGTACTTTACAGCATTCCAGTATATGCACACAGAGGTCAGGTATATTCTCCTGAGAATATACCCATTAGGTGAGGTAGATTCTCCTGAGTATATACACATAGAGTTGAGGTAAATTCACTTCAGTATATACAAAAAAGGGGTAAGGTAGACTCTCCTCAGTATATACACATAGGGGAGCGTTAGAGTCTCATTAGTATATACACGTAGAAGACAGGTAGATTCTACCTAGTATATACACATAGAGGTTAGTAAATTCTCCCCAGTATATACACAAAGAGGTGATGTAGACTCTCCTCAGTATATACACAAAGAAGAGCGTTATATTCTCAGTATATACATATAGAGGTTAGGTATCACAGTATATACACATAGCTAGATTCTCCTCAGTATATACACATAGATGTGAGGTAAATTCTCCTCAGTATATACACAGAGGTGAGAAAAACTCTCCTCAGCATATACACATAGAGGTAAGGTAGATTGTTCTCAGTATATGCACATAGAGGTGCAGCAGGTTCTCCTCAGTATATACACATAGAGGTGAGTTAGACTCTCCTCAATATATACACATAGTGGTGAGGCAGATTCTCCTCAATATATGCACACAGAACTGAGGTAGATTCTCCTCAGTATATACACACAGAGCTGAGGTAGATTCTCCTCAGTATATGCACATAGAGGTACGGCAGACTCTCCTCAGTATATACACATAGCTAGATTCTCCTCAGTATATAAACATAGAGGTGAGGAAGATTCTTCTCAATATATACACATAGAGGTGAGGTAAATTCTCCTCAGTATATACACATAGAGGTGAGGTAAATTCTCCTCAGTATATACTCAGAGAGGTGAGGTAAATTCTCCTCAGTATATACTCAGTGAGGTGAGGTAGATTCTCCTTAGTATATACACACAGAGGTGAGGTAGATTCCTCACAGTATATACACGTAGAGGTGAGGTAAATTCTTCTCAGTATATACACTTAGGGTAGCGTTAAATTCTCCTCAGTATATACACATAGAGGTGCAGCAGATTCTCCTCAGTATATACACATAGAGCTGAGGCAGATTCTTCTCAGTATATACACATAGCTAGATTCTCCTCAGTATATACACATAGATGTGAGGTAAAATCTCCTCAGTATATACACATAGAGGTAAGGTAGATTGTTCTCAGTATATGCACATAGAGGTAGGGTAGATTCTCCTCAGTATATACACATAGAGGTGAGGTAGACTCTCCTCAATATATACACATAGTGGTGAGGCAGATTCTCCTCAATATATCCACATAGAGGTGAGGTGGATTCTCCTCAGTATATACACACAGAGCTGAGGTAGATTCTCCTCAGTATATGCACATAGAGGTACGGCAGACTCTCCTCAGTATATACACATAGCTAGATTCTCCTCAGTATATAAACATAGAGGTGAGGAAGATTCTTCTCAATATATACACATAGAGGTGAGGTAAATTCTCCTCAGTATATACACATAGAGGTGAGGTAAATTCTCCTCAGTATATACTCAGAGAGGTGAGGTAAATTCTCCTCAGTATATACTCAGAGAGGTGAGGTAGATTCTCCTTAGTATATACACACAGAGGTGGGGTAGATTCCTCACAGTATATACACGTAGAGGTGAGGTAAATTCTTCTCAGTATATACACTTAGGGTAGCGTTAAATTCTCCTCAGTATATACACATAGAGGTGCAGCAGATTCTCCTCAGTATATACACATAGAGCTGAGGCAGATTCTCCTCAGTATATACACATAGCTGGATTCTCCTCAGTATATACACATAGATGTGAGGTAACTTCTCCTCAGTATATACACAGAGGTGAGAAAAACTCTCCTCAGCATATACACATAGAGGTCAGGTAGATTGTTCTCAGTATATACACATAGAGGTAAGGTAGATTGTTCTCAGTATATGCACATAGAGGTGCAGCAGGTTCTCCTCAGTATATACACATAGAGGTGAGGTAGACTCTCCTCAATATATACACATAGTGGTGAGGCAGATTCTCCTCAATATATGCACATAGAGGTGAGGTGGATTCTCCTCAGTATATACACACAGAGGTGAGGTAGATTCTCCTCAGTATATGCACATTGAGGTGCGGCAGACTCTCCTCAGTATATACACATAGCTAGATTCTCCTCAGTATATAAACATAGAGGTGAGGAAGATTCTTCTCAATATATACACATAGAGGTGAGGTAAATTCTCCTCAGTATATACACATAGAGGTGAGGTAAATTCTCCTTAGTATATACACACAGAGGTGGGGTAGATTCCTCACAGTATATACACGTAGAGGTGAGGTAAATCCTTCTCAGTTTATACACTTAGGGGAGCGTTAAATTCTCCTCAGTATATACACATAGAGGTGCAGCAGGTTCTCTTCAGTATACACACATAGAGGTGCAGCAGATTCTCCTCAGTATATACACATAGAGGTGCAGCAGGTTCCCTCAATATATACACATAGAGGTGAGGTAGATTGTTCTCAGTATATACATATTGAGGTGAGGTAGATTTTCCTCAGTATATACACATAGGCCGCCTGCACACGGGCAGAAATCCCGCCGCGGGATTTCCCGCGGGATTTCCGCCACTGAAAGTTTGCATAGGAGTGCATTACACTACGCACTCCTATGCAGACGGCCGCGGTTTGGCCACGCGAAATCTCGCGCGGCAAACAAACCGCGGCATGTCCTATTTTTGTGCGGGGCACGCACTCACCCGGCCGCCGGCTCCGGTCTGCGCATGCGCCGGCTGCGCAGCGAGCCGGGGCCGCCAGGCGCGGGAGAGTACGCGCTCGTCCCTGCAGGCTCTCGGGTCGGGTCCCGCGGCGAGAATTCTCGCTGCCGGATCCGACCCGCTCGTGTGCAGGCGGCCATAGGGGAGCGTTAAATTCTCCTCAGTATATATACATAGAAGTGAGGTAGACTCTCCTCACTATATACACATAGTGGTGAGGCAGATTCTCCTCAGTATATACATATAGAGGTGAGGCACATTCTCCTCAGTATACAAATCATTTTCCTAGTCTTTATGGTCTCTGAGAGAAGAACTATCTCACTTATCACGAATTTCACAGTTTTTCACTTTAGAACAGCTGCTATTTACATTAAACGCTTAGCTCATCGTCCATCATTTATGCTGCATAAACGATGGATGGTGAGCTGAACACTGACTGCTCAGTGGAAATAGCAGCTGGTCAGTATTGAACGGCCGCTATATTAAGTCAATGGAGAAGGGCAGTGGGGCGCGGGGAGAGACATTTCTTGCAGCCTTCCTGCTGAGAGCCAGCAATACTAGCTCCCGTGCAGCAGCACGGGAGCTACCGTGTTTCTCTGAAAATAAGACAGTGTCTTATATTAATTTTTGTTCAAAAAGGTTTAACTTTTTTACATGTATAGCTGCCTGGACACTATTTAAATTGACTTTTTTAATTAACTGTTAGCAGGGCTTAATTTTGGAATAGGGCTTATATTTCAAGCATCTTCAAAAAGCCTGAAAAATCATTTTGCATCCTCAAAAATTCTGGAAAATCATGCAATGTCTTATTTTCAGGGGATGTCTTATTTTCAGGGAAACAGGGTAGTATGTGCTGAGACGAATGTTGGGCATCGTTTGCCCGGCCCTCGCTCAGTCTGAATGGGCCTTTAGGCTTTCAACTGATGCCCCATCCACCCTATTTGCCCCACCTGGCTCCATCTGACTACCGTCTGCTCCCCAGTCTCAAAAAACACCTAACGGGACAACAGTTTGGGAGTGTTTTGGAGGCAACTAATGCTGCAAATGAGGGGTTTGACCAGCAGTTGTACGAATTCTATTTGCAGGGACTTAACCCTTTCCAAGCCACTGTGTGACGTCTAAAGACATTATGATTTAAGGCTGTGCAGCTCCGATGTTGGAAGACGTCTGTTGGGGTTCTCTTACTGCATATTGCCAGCCTGTCTGCTGTCGGAGCCTATCCAATGTGTCACCTCATGCAGTACTGGCTTTAGCCAGCATATAGCGCCATTGTATAACAGCAGAAAAAGAGTAAGTCCCCTAGGAAAACTAGAATACAAATTGGATTGAAAAGGGTTAAAATGCTGCCGTATAGATGTCGCAAGAGCATCCTGGGGCATATGTAGAATAGCGCGGCAGTTTCAGCTTCCTAGCTCAATTTTTTCTGGGTAAGGCTCAATACTTATCAGCATCCATCCATCCATCCATCCATCCATCCATCCATCCATCCATCCATCCATCCATCCATCCATCCATCCATCATCCCTCCCCTAGCAGTAGTGTATATGTGTGTGTATATATATATATATATATTATACACACACTCCTTGTCGGTAACATCCCCCCTAGAAGGAGCAATATATATATACAGTATACAGTCATTGACAGCATTCCAGATGTGTCCTCTTTTTTAAGGAAATGCTACCTTTAGTGTGCAAATACGGAGGGAAATTGAGAAGGTCCTATTTTTTCTTGCAGGCAAGAAAAAGAAATGAGAACGAACCCAGTGACATCAATGGGTCTGTTCTTTGTGTATTACGCGCATATATTTTATACATGCAAAGGCCGCCTGCACACGGGCGGAAATCCCGCGGCGGGATTTCCCGTGGGATTTCCGCCACTGAAAGTTTGCATAGGAGTGCATTACAATACGCACTCCTATGCAGACGGCCGCGGTTTGGCTGCGCGAAATCTCGCGCGGCAAACAAACCGCGACATGTCCTATTTTTGTGCGGGGCACGCACTCACCCGGCCGCCGGCTCCGGTCCGCGCATGCGCCGGCTGCGCCGCAGCCGGCACATGAAACAGCTGGGGCCGCCAGGCGCGGGAGAGTACGCGCTCGTCCCTGCAGGCTCTCGGGTCGGGTCCCGCGGCGAGAATTCTCGCTGCCGGATCCGACCCGCTCGTCTGCAGGCGGCCAAAGAGTACTCAAAAATATGTCCCTCTGAAGGAGTCCTAAAAGTCATGTCTACTGTTTACCGGCTGTAAGGATTGTATATGAAATTTATCTGCAGTACTGGTAATGCAGTGTAGTATAAACAGGCTGTATGTATTGTTGTGCGGTTTACTTGTTGAGCAGTGTAATCTCCTGGGATATACAGGCTGCATGTCTTATATACCCAGCCAGCTACAGTGTATTTAGTACATATAGGGGACTTTCTGCCCAGTACATTTTACACAATATATCTCCCCCTTCATCTCTGTCTACCAACCACCCCTGGTCTCCGCTCTGCTAATGACGCTAGACTAACATCCTCCATAATCTGAGCCTCCCAGTCCTCTCTTCGAGTCTTCTCCCGAATTATACTAGTTGTCTGGAATGGGCTACCCAAGACAATCAGGTTATTCCTACATCTATACAGGCCGATCACATCCTCAAATGTAAATCTACTCCATTCTTCCCTCTTCTATATCTTGTTCGCACCAAGTGTCTGTACATATATAAATGGGAGCTGATAAGCGACTCATACAGCTTTATGTCAGCACCCCAGTTATATACCAGATGGCCGACCATCGTAAAGAACAAGCACTGCTACCTATTGTGTCCCCATGTCTTCCTCAAAGACTGTAACCTCGTGTCCCCCCCTCCCCCCTTTTTTCCTCATAGACTGTAAGCTCTTGTGTCCCCCTATTTCCTCCCCAAAGACTTTAAGCTCTTGTGTCCCCCCTATTTGCTCCTGATAGACTGTAAGCTCTGGTGACACCCATATTTTATCCTCACAGACTGTAAGCTCTTGTGTCCCCCAATTTTCTCCTCATAGGCTGTAAGCTCCTGTGTCCCCCCTTGTTCATCCTTATATTGTAAGCTTCTGTGCACCCCTACTACCTCCTCATAGACAGTAAGCTCTTTTGCCCCCTAATATCCTCCTCATAGACTGTAATCTCTTGTGTCCCCCGTATATCCTCCTCATAGACTTAAAGCTCATGTGTCCCCCCTATTCCCTCCTCATAGACTGTAAGCTCTTTTGTCCCCTTTATTTCTTCCTCATAGATTGTAAGCTCTTGTGCCACTCCCCCCTAATTCCTCCTCATTGACTATAAGTTTCTGTGTCCCCCTATTTCACCACCATAGTCTATAACATAGTAACATAGTATGTTAGGCTCAATGAAGACAAAGTCCATCTAGTTCAGCCTGTTTCCACCCTCTAGTTGATCCAGAGGAAGGCAAAAACCCCAAGAGGCAGGAGCCAATTAGCCCATTTGGGGGAAAGATTCCTTCCCGACTCCATAATGGCAATCAGAATAATCCCTGGATCAACCTCTGATAGTTCCTACCTGACTGTTAGACCCGGAACTACGAACCTGTGGGTCACCTAATGTCTATATCCTGTAATATCCTTCAGCTCTAGAAAGACATCTAGTCCCCTCTTAAACTCCTGTATGGATTTTGCCATCACCACATCCTCAGGGAGAGAGTTCCACAGTCTCACTGCTCTTACAGTAAAGAACCCCCTTCTGTGTTGGTGATGAAACCTGCTTTCTTCTAAACGTAGTGGATGCCCTCTTGTTACCGTCGCAGTCCTGGGTATAAACAGATCATGGGAGAGATCCTTGTATCGTCCCCTCATGTATTTATACATAGTTATTTGGTCGCCCCTTAGCCGTCTTTTTTCCAAGGTGAATAATCCTAATTTTGATGCCTCTCTGGATATTCCAGTCCTCTTATTTCATTTATTAGTTTAGTTGCCCTTCTTTAAACCCCCTAAAGCACTGCAACATCCTTCCTGAGCTCCGGTGTCCAGAACTGTATACAGTATTCCATGTGAGGCCTGACAAGTGCCTTATATAGTGGACCAATAATGTTCTCGTCCTTCGCCCCTATAACTCTTTTAATGCACCCCAAGACTTTATTAGCTTTTGCAGCAGCTGACTGGCATTAGTTGCTCCAGTTAAATCTACAATCCACTAGTACCCCCAGGTCTTTTTCCATATCCCTTTTCCCTAGCTGTACCCCATTCAGTGTATATTGGTGACATCCGCTTCTCCTGTCCATGTGCATAACCTTACATTTATCAACCCTGAACTTCATTGGCCATTTTTCTGCCCAACCCCCCAGCTTATCCAGGTCCGTTTGCAGCCGCACATTGTCCTCCGTTGTATTACTTGTCCTATATAGTTTTGTATCATCTGCAAATATTGATATTTTACTGTGCAGTCCCTCTACCAGGTCATTGATAAATATATTGAACAGAATGGGGCCTAATACTGAACCCTGTGGCACCCCAATAGCAAGGGTGGCCCAATCTGAGTATGAAACATTTATTACTGCCCTCTGTTTTCTATCTCCGAGCCAGTTCTTTACCCAGATACACACGTTTTCGCCCAGACCAAGCTGTCTCATTTTATATATCAGCCTATTATGCGGCACGGTGTTAAATGCTTTAGAGAAATCCAGATATACGAGTTCAATAGACTCTCGCAGGTCCAGCCTAGAACATACTTCATCGTAGAAGCTGATCAGATTGGTCTGACATGATCGACTTATCATGAACCCATGCTGATGAGGGGTTATACGGCTGTTTTCCTTGAGGTATTCTAGGATGGCATCTCTCCGAAAGCCCTTGAATATTTTTCCAGTTATTGAAGTGAGACTTACCGGCCTGTAGTTACCAGGCTCTCTTCTTGACCCCTTTTTCTAAATTGGAACCACGTTGGCAATGCGCCAATCCAGCAGTACAACCCCGGTTTTGATAGTGTCTATAAATATAAGAAATAGCGGTCTAGCTATCACATCACTTAGTTCCCTTAGAACCGTTGGGTGTATTTCATCTGGGCCCGGCGATTTGTCAATTTTAATCCTCTTTAACCGGCTATGCACTTCCTCGTGTGTTAGGCATGCAATATGTAGCGAGGGGGTTGTTTTATTCCCCTGCATCTCGTGTGACATTTCCTTTTCATTTGTGAACACACTTGAAAATAAACAATTTAATAGATTTGCCTTCCCACCCCATATCGTCTTCTATGGTTTCTCCTGCATTATTTGTTAAAGGGCCAGTACTCTTTTGCTGTTAATATAGTTGAAGAATAGTTTAGGGTTATTTTTGCTCTCTTTGGCAATCAGTCTCTCTGCCTCCTCCTTAGCAATCTTGATCTTTTCTTTACATATTTAGTTTTTTTCCCTGTATGATTTTAGCGCTTCTTTGCTGCCTTCTTGTTTTATTAGTTTAAACGCTTTCTTTTTTTCATTTATTGCCCCCCTTACAGTCTTGTCGAACCACACTGGTTTCCTTCTACTTGTAGTTCTTTTATTTTTTTTTTGAAAGGGTATGAACTGCTCACATGAGGTAATGAGGATGTTTTTAAACTTTTCCCATTTGTTGTCTGTACTGATATTTATGAGGACGCTATCCCAATTAATGTTACTGATAGTAGTTCTGAGCTGATCAAATTTGGCTTTACTAAAGTTTAGTTTTTTTGTCGCTCCCTGATAAGGCTTCTTATTGAATGACAGCTGGAAATTAATTATATTGTGGTCACCATTTCCAAGTGCCCCTATAACTGCACCCCCATTATTCGGTCCGGTTTGTTAGTTAGTACTAAGTCCAGAGTGGCCCTTCCTCTAATTGGCTCCTGCACCAGTTGGGTAAGGTAGTTATCTTAATTGTTCTCAAGAACCTAACACCCTTGTAAGATTTACAGGTTTTCCCATGTTATATCCAGATAATTAAAGTCCCCCATAATAATTACTTTGTTGCAGTTTGACACCTCTTCTATCTGCCTTAATAATTAGATTTCAGTTTCTTCTATTGCTTTTGGTGGCCTATAGAAAACCCCTATCAGAATTTTTTTCTCTCCCTATATTTCTACCCACAGAGATTCCACGTGTTCATCTCCTGCCCCTATATTGTCCCGTAGCCTCGGCATTAAGTACGATTTAATGTAGAGACACACCCCTCTCCGTTTCTGCTCAGGACGGTCTCCTCTGAAGAGATTGTAAGCCTGTAACTTCACCGCCGAATCGCACTTATCATCAAGCCATGTTTCCGTTATTCCAACTATATCGTAGTTTTCATCAGTCATTCTCGTTTCAAGCTAACACACTTTGCTGATTAGACTTCTTGCATTCGTTGCCATACAATTTATATGGTTATTGTTCTTTAAATTCATTTTGCTACTAATGGTACTATTGGCTGATCTGTCAATTCTAACTGTACTAACCCCACCCCCTGCTCAACCCCCATTCCCATTACTTGGTCCCAGGTCGCTATCGACACTGTCAACCCCCTGTTTATCTTTTTGCCATTCCTCCAGTTCCTAGTTTAAACACTCCTCCAGCCTTCTAGCCATCTTCTCCCCCAGCACAGCTGCACCTCCCCATTAAGATGCAGCCCATCCCTACGGTAGAGCCTGTAGCCGACAGCAAAGTCAGCCCAGTTCTCCAGGAACCCAAATCCCTCCTTCTTACACCAACTCTGGAGCCACTTGTGCCCTCTTTATTTCCTCCTCATAGACTGTAAGCTCTTGTATCAACCTATTTCCTCTTCATAGATGGTAAGCTCTTGTCTCCCTATTTCTTCCCTAGCGTATGTAAGTTATGTCCTCCATATTTCTTCCTCATAGACTGTAACCATTTGTGTTGCCTTTATTTTCTCCTCATAGATTGTAAGCTCTTGTGAGTCCCTATTTTCTCCTCATAGATTATGAGCTCGTGTCCCCTATTTACTCCTCTTGGACTGTAAACTCGTGTGCTACTAATTCCTCCACATAGACTGTAAGCTCTTGTGTCCTCGTATTTCCTTATCATAGACTGTAAGCTCTTGTGTTCCGCCAATTTCCTCATAAACCGTAAGCTTTTGAGTCCCCCTTTTTTCCTCCTCATAGAATGTAAGCTCTTGTGTCCCCCTATTTGCTTCTCATAGACTGTGAGCTCGTGTCCTCGTATTTCCTCATTATAGACTGTAAGCTCTTGTGTCCGACCTAATTCCTCCTCATACACTGTAAGCTCTTGTGTGTCCCTATTTCCTCCTCATAGACTGTAAGCTCGTGTCCTCGTATTTCCTCATTAGAGTCTGTAAGCTCTTGTGTTACCCCTATTTCCTCATAAACAGTAAGCTTTGAGTCCCCCTTTTTTCCTCCTCATAGACTGCAAGCTCTTGTGTCCCCATATTTCCTATTAATGGATCGTGAGCTCGTGTCCCCCTCTTGCTCCTGTTCATAGACGGTAAGCTCTTGTGCCCCCTCCCTGCTCCTCCTCATACACTGTAAGCGCTTGTGTCCCCCATACTTCTTCCTTATAGACTGCAAGCTCTTGTGTCAATCCTTCTTCTTCCTCATAGATTGTAAGCTTTTGTGCCCCCCTACTAAATCCTCATATGTGGATACAAGAGCTTACAGTCTATTTCCACCTCATAGACTTTAAGCTCTCGTGTCCCTCTATTTGCTCCTCATACACTGTAAGCTCTTGAGTCCCCTTATTTCCTCATAGACTGTAAGCTCATGTCCTCCTTTTTCCTCGTACACCGTAAGCTTTGTGTCCCCCTAGTTCTTCCATATAGACCGTAAGCTCGTGTCCCCACTATTTCTTCCTGATAGACTGTAAGCTCTTGTGTCCCCCCTTTTTCCCTTCTCATAGACTGTAAGCTCTTGTATCCCCTTAATTCCTCCTCATGCAGTGTAAGCTCTGGTGTCTCCCTATTCCCTTATAGACTGTAAGCTCTTATGTCCTCTGTATTTCCCCATAATAGACTGTAAGCTCTTGTGTCCCCCCATTTCCTTCCCAAAGACTATAAGCTCTTGTGTGACATTAATTTATCCACATAGACTTTATTTTCTCCTCATAGACTGTAAGCTCTGGTGTCCCCCTATTTCTTCCTCATAGACTGTAAGCTCTGGTGTCCCCCTATTTCTTCCTCATAGACTGTAAGCTCTGGTGTCCCCCTATTTCTTCCTCATAGACTGTAAGCTCTCGAGTTCCTTCTTTTTCCTCATAGACTATGTAATCTCGTGTGTCCCCATATTTCCTCCTTAGAGACTATAAAAACTCTCATGTCCCCTTTATTTCCTTCTTATAGATTGTAAGCTCTTGTACCCCCCTCCCCTCCCATTGCCTCTTTGTAGACTGTAGGCTCCTGTGTCCTCCTATATTCCTACTCATAGATTGCAAGCTCTTGCTTCCCCCTATTTCCTCCTCATAGACTGTAAGCTCTTGTGTCCCCCAATTTCCACCTCAGACTGTAAGGTCTTGTGTCCCCCCTATTTCTTCCTCAGACAGTAAGCTCTTGTGCCACTCCACACTATTTCCTCCTCTTGGACTGTAAGCTCCTGTGTCCCCCATATTTTCTCCTCATAGACTGTAAGCTTTGTGTCCCCCTACTTCCTCTTATAGACTGTAAGCTCTTATGTCTTCTCTATTGTCCTTTAATAAACTGTAAGCTCCTGTGTCCCATTTGCTCCTCATAAACGGTAATCTCTTGACCCCCCCTAATTCCTCCTCCACGACTACAAGCTCTTGTCCCCCTAATTCCTCCTCATACACTGTAAGCTTGTGTCCCCCTATTTCCTCATAAACAGTAAGCTCTGGTGCCCCCACCTATATCCTCCTCATAAACATTGTTCATTTCCCCCCTATTTTCTCCTCATAGAGTGTAAGCTCTTGTGTCTCCCTAGTTCCTCCTGATAGACTGTAAGCTCCTGTGTCCCCCTATTTCACCGTAATAGACACTAAACTCTAGTGCCCCCTTATTTCCTCCTCGTTGACTGTAAACTCTTCAGTACCCCCAAATTCATTCTCATAGAATATAAGCTCTTGTGTCCCCCAAAAGGGGGGGGGGGTGACATAGGAGTTTACAACCTATTAGAAGGTAATAGGGGAGACACAAGAGCTTACAGTCTATGAGGAGGAAATAGGGGGAAACAAGAGCTTACAGTCTATGAGGAGGAAATAGCTCGTGTCTTCCTAGTGTCTCCTCAAAGACTGTCTGTCTCAGACATCTGAGGGGCTGCGGTCACCATTGCACGTGTTATATCCCTCGTCCGATCGTTTACGCCATCCTCTGCCTGCAGCCATTCTACGGAGTCGATCACATTATTATGGCCAGCAGCTAATATCCCGAGTGACCGCCGTGGGCCGCACAGACAGCAGGCGGGCCGGGAGGGAGTAAGGTGCTGGTAGGTGCTCTCTGGTAGCTGGAGCCATGCTGACTACAGGGTGCGTGGGGGGGGATCTATAAAGCGATCACGACGATCGAGGCGGTCTCACAGATGCTCAATGGGGTCCAAGTCTGGGGAATACGGGGGTCGGGGAAGTACTGGGAGGGCTCAGTTGTGCTTTTCCAACCCCTGTAGAAGATCCTATCTGCCCCTGGGGGACAATCAGCATGTATGGGAGTACATGATCTACAGGTATGTATCCATACCCCGATGGGTTCCGAGCGCCTTCCACATTGATGAGTCCCAGACAACACCATGACCAGAAGGCTACCGCCACTAGGTTGTGTTTTTCCAGAAATGGCTGGTGGGTGTTTCTCGCTCCGGAACCCCGTGCGCAGTCGGGCTCGCAGGACTGTATTAGGTCTGGTCGCCCCGCGGGTCATCTTCATGGTGAGCGGCTCTATTATTGCCCACCTCCGTAGCAGACGTTCACCTCACATCATTGGCGTGCGATGCTCCCCAGCTTCCAGTTATTCCCAATGGGGCCATCTGTCTGTGCACAGTACACCTTCACCACCGCGGCCCACGGACACTTCACAAACTGCGCTGTTCTAGAAATACCGCCATCCGTGGCCCAAAG
This sequence comes from Eleutherodactylus coqui, assembly GCA_035609135.1. Lineage (NCBI taxonomy): Eukaryota > Metazoa > Chordata > Amphibia > Anura > Eleutherodactylidae > Eleutherodactylus > Eleutherodactylus coqui. The sequence goes on along the minus strand of CM069410.1, from coordinate 225,356,583 downwards.
CCAATAATCATCCCAACTAAATGGTCCCTTACACCCAACGATGAGGCATACGTGAGCCCCCGGCCTGTAGTACACCTTATATACCCACGGAGGCACCGCCTTCATGAAGGTGGCCATAATAATGTGGCTTGGCCCTGCAGATTGTAAGCGCTTATGGCCCTCTATATAGCACCAAAATATTCCACAATGCTGTACAAAGACTCATCATTCAGCACGATGTGAGGTGGGTGATGCATCCATACAGATCAGTGGGGTGAGGGCGCCCTCTGTTGGTGACACCACTCAAGCAGTCATTAGCATGCAGTGCAGGATGTGGCTTTGGGGCCTTGAGACTAATGAGCGCCCCCTCCTGTACAGGATGGAGGGCGCACAGCTGCTGGCACCGCCTGGATCTGGACGGCTTTCAAGGTCAGCCGGCGGCTCAGTTGATCAACCACATTGTGAGAAGCTGCGGCCGCAGACTTTCCCAGAGTGGGGGCGCCGCTGATTCCTGATGGGAGGGTTGCATACAGGTAGGGGGGCCATGCAAGCATCCCCTCCCCCACACTCACAACAAACACGTGGATTTTGTTATTTATTCATTTTCTAGGTTAAGAGCATTATATGAAAATCACAGCCGCCGCCGTTCATTAAAAAGGTCAGTCCGCGAATGTCTGGAAAGTGTCTGTGCATTGCATAGGTGGAGAGGCCTTCACAGAAGACAACGAGGAACCACTGGGATGTATGTACAGCTCGGCCACCTGCCGCAGATACGCCGTATAGACATGTATATACAAAGACTGTCCACTGGGGAGGGTCCCGCATGCTGCTCTACCGCTCAGCCCCTCCGGCTCCTGCTGGACTAGATGCTGGGTCCCCCCTCTGCCCCCCATTCCTCTTGGGGTCTCAGATTATATTGGTCAGCGTGGGGATCTGGGATCATTTAGTGCAATTTCCTCCCGTCTTCCATAGGTGATTATTACAAGAGTTGGGGAAGTCGTCACGGCGGGTGGAGCTTTGAGGAGGCGCTGGGGCTGCTGCGTCCCGGCTCTGCTACATCTGTCATACAGGAAGGGGGGGAGCTCAATGAATGACTGTTGGGCCGCCCAGGAGAAGCAGCGTGGCACCTCCACCACCTTTTGGCACGTGCACTCCCATTGCATTGGGGCGGGTTGTTGGGAGGATGATGGGGGAAATAGCACACGATTGGCACCAGAACATGGTAGAGCCGAACATTTGGTATGGAAAAAGTTCTGCTACTGTGTACAAGCGCACACGGGCGTACTATATCCACAAGGCTGGCGGTAATCCGAGTGAAAGGAACTAAGCGCCACAGGGTGATGGGTCCGGGCTCACGAGAAATGAAGGGGACCAACTTGGTAAGGCTGACGAACACAATGGTCCGTTGTCACCCCAAGGTCCTGCACTTTGAGAGTGTCCTGTCCTTGCAGGGACCAAGCGGGCGTAGGCACTCAAGTAATAACAGCCCACCGTTACGGCTACAGCGTGGCTGAGCAGTCTCCTGCGCCATCGCCAGTTCTCAGCAGCCACTCCTTGGTTGAGTTCTGGCCCCCATCGGTTGAGAAGATTGATGACATCACTTGACCGTGAGGGTGATCACGGGTGTCCATTAGGTTTTTCGTGCCACCGGTCGAGTCTTTATAAAAAGGGAAGGAAATAAAAACCCCGTGAAGGACGCTGCTCCTCCTGCCAGCTGCGACGCAGCCTGCGCCATCCTTAGTTCATACGGTGGAGTTCGTACTTGCGTTAGTTTTCCAGTCCCGAGGTCTTCGGTCCTGACACAAGAAGACTACGATGCCAGGAGCATCATGAGGAGCAGAGACACCGCCACAGTCACATGTAAGTGCTCCCGCTTCGGGCTCGTCCCGCTGATGCTCTTCTCCAACTTGGGAACCTCTGGATTAAAGTTACCTGAAGTAAAGAAGAGAAGCCGTGAGCGGACAGAAAACCCCTCTCTCCCTCTCGACAGAAAACGTCACCTCCTCCAAAAAATGTCCCCGGGCACAAAGCGCACGCAGCAACTAATGCCAAACTACAGGGTCAGAAAGTGGGCGGCTGATTCATGACCAGCGGGCATTTTCAGGAGGTCGGCTGCTACCCCATCACATGACTGCACAAAAAAAATCCATGAAACAGGGAGAGTAAGGGGTGGAGGGGGGACATGCCAACGCGGGGCGGAGGGGGAACACTAGCAGAAGGGAAGGGACACCAAAAGGAAAGGGTGAGTGAGGGCTGGAAGGGGAACGAGGAACACCTGAACAGGAGGCAAAGGGCGAGTGGCCATTATGGTTTTAAGACTAGACCGGCTCCCCGTGGCCTCTCCTGCCTCCCTCTTTCATTACTGATCCATGGCTGGCAGGTGCCGTGCTCTAATACCCCGTTTCCCTGAAACTAAGACAAACCCCGAAAAAATAAGACATAGCACGATTTTCCAGAATTTTTGAGGATGCAAAATGATTTTTCAGGCTTTTTGAGGATGAATGAAATATAAGCCCTACTCCAAAATTAAGCCCTGCTAACAGTTAATTTAAAAAAGTCAATTAAAATAGTGTCCAGGCAGCTATACATGTAAAAAAGTTAAACCTTTTTGAACAAAAATTAATATAAGACACGGTCTTATTTTTGGGGAAACACAGTATTTAGGTCCCAGTAAATATTGCCACCTGGAGTCCTGAGCAGAGGTACGTTACGTAAGAACCAGCGACACTTTTTATTTCAGCAGGTTCTCCTGGAGACGATGAAGGCTCCATGTGGCACCAGAGCGCGTGGCGCTGGGCAGACGGAGAGAGCTGAACATGACAAGCGGGAGCTGGAGGGGCAGTTGGGCCGCGAGCGCAGGATGGAGAAGTCGGGGCCAGGAACAATCCTTGTCTGTGCTACAACCGCAGCAATGGAGTCTTCGTAACAGGCGGTCGGGGCTCATTCAGTAATCCCCATAATACATTCTACTTAGCTGCAGTCCCTGAAGCTGAAGAAGCTGCATGAGACGAGCCCACAGCGGCAGAGACCAGGGATGTGCGCGGCTTCAGACCGCCACGTAGTCTGCTCTCTGCGCTAGATATAAGCGATGACAGAGGACAATGGTCACCCGCGAGATGACAAATCCGCTGATCATCTGCCACCACGTGGAGGAGACCGCAGAAGTGCAAGGCTTTAGCCAGGAAGCTGCAAGTATTACATCCGCCTGCAGAGGGCGATCCAGGTACAGGCATGACATTGCAGACTCTCCAGCAGCGTCCAGTAGATGGAGACAAAGCCCGGAAGCTGGTAGCACTCACCCAGATCTTCAATCTTCACCTCGGGTCCTATCGTGAATTGTGGCACCGTGGGAGCGCGCTTCTCTCCTGAATGAGCTGCTGCGAGGGAAAAACATCACCATTACACCACATTGTGCAGGGTGACCCCCCTCACACACACACAGCCAGAGGCACCACTACTTACTGGTTGCACAGCACACAAACACTTTCATCTTCAGGCAGGAGCGCCGGTGGTTGTGGGTTGGCGTTGCTGGAAAAAAAAAAGAAGAATATAAGATGTGAGACAGGACTGCGAAGAGGAGCAGCTGGGGGACCCGGGTGGTACCTTTAATGATGGCCTGGACTATAGGGGCCTACATTGATGGTACCTCTGATGGTGGTCTGGATTGTGGGGGCCTACATGATGGTACCTCTGATGATGGTCTAGACTATAGAAATCTACATGATGGTACATTTGATGGTGGTCTAGACTATAGAGGCCTTCATGATGGTACCTCTGATGGTGGTCTAGACTACAGGGGCCTACATGATGGTACCTTTGATGGTGGTCTAGACTATAGAGGTCTACATGATGGTACCTCTGATGGTAGTCTGGACTACAGGGGCCTACATGATGGTACCTTTGATGGTGGTCTAGACTATAGAGGTCTACATGATGGTATCTCTGATGGTAGTCTGGACTATAGAGGTCTATATGATGGTCTAAACTATATAGGTCTACATGATGGTGCCTCTGATGGTGGTCTGGACTACAGGGGCATACATGATGGTGAGTCTGATGGTGGTCTGGACTATGGCGGTCTACATTATGGGGTCTCTGACAGTGGTCTGGACTATAGGGAGCCTACATGATGCTGCCTCTGATGGTGGTCTGCACCAGCGTCTCTCAACTCCAGTCCTCAGCGCCCCCAACAGGTCATGGTTTTAGGATATCCTATAGAGAAAACACCTGTGGCAATGTCTGAGGCACCGACAATTACATGACCTGGACAACACTGAGGAAATCCTCAAAGCATGACCTGTTGGGGAGTTGTGAGGACTGGAGTTGAGAAACACTGGTCTAGACTAGAGAGGTCTACAGGATGGTACCTCTGAGGGTGGTCTGGACTATAAGAACCTACATGATGGCAGCTCCAGCAGTGGTCTGGACCCCCCTTAGGATGCCTGCGCAATGCCCAAAACTAAATACATGCATCTCAGGCCCGCCCTCCGCTCTCCCGCAAATACACAGGTGTGAGGAGGTCCGTGCTTGGCATGATCGCTCCGTGTGTACTCACATATATAGTAGTATTCGTGGCCCGCATGGAACTCATATCCCAGGGAAAAAGCACTGTACCGCTGGAACTTCTCTGAGAACTTGATGGGGCTGTGCGGGGAGTGAGGCCGGTTACATTCCCAGCGCTTGAAGCCGTGGCTGATGTTGCACTTGCGGTAGCCCTCATAATTCACCATATAGAGAATGTATTGCTCCATCCTATGCTCCGCCATCGACTCGTTATAGTGTGGACAGTAAATGTCAAGGTAGTCGTTAACATTCACCTGAACCGTGTAACCATCTCGTCGTAAACTGGAAGACATAAGGACAAAGAATCATCAGTTATTTCTACTCTGGCCCCCACGGACACCCATCCTACAAGGGGCTAAACTGCACCTCACTATGACCTGCTCCCCACAAGATCAAACCTGAACAGCTCCTTGCAAGTAACCCACGCCGCTACTAACAGCGGAGGATGAAAGGCTTGTCATTGGACATCCCCGGGTCACATGTGTCAGTCAATACATCGCACGCACGGCTGAGCTGTAATTTGTTTTTTTTTCTCTAATCTCTGCTCTCAAGGCTGAGAATTAATTAGGAAATATTGAGCTGGCCAAAAGCACTTAGTAATGTTCACGCTTCTACTGTAACACACACCCGTACGCTGCCAGTACCGCAAGGCCGAGATATGTAATACAGAGCAACGGGATTAAATACAAACACGTGTGGGGATTATATAGAGCTGCGGACACATGAAGAAGCGGAGACGTGTGAGGCTTATATAGAGCTGTGGACACATGGACGTGTGAGGCTTATATAGCGCTGCGGACACATGAAGAAGAGGAGACGTGTGAGGCTTATATAGAGCTGCGGACACATGAAGAAGAGGAGACGTGTGAGGCTTATATAGCGCTGCGGACACATGAAGAAGAGGAGACGTGTGAGGCTTATATAGAGCTGCGGACACATGAAGAAGAGGAGACGTGTGAGGCTTATATAGAGCTGCGGACACATGAAGAAGAGGAGACGAGTGAGGCTTATATAGAGCTGCGGACACATGAAGAGGAGACGTGTGAGGCTTATATAGAGCTGCGGACACATGAAGAAGAGGAGACGTGTGAGGCTTATATAGAGCTGCGGACACATGAAGAAGAGGAGACGTGTGAGGCTTATATAGAGCTGCGGACACATGAAGAAGAGGAGACGTGTGAGGCTTATATAGAGCTGCGGACACATGAAGAAGAGGAGACGTGTGAGGCTTATATAGAGCTGCGGACACATGAAGAAGAGGAGACGTGTGAGGCTTATATAGAGCTGCGGACACATGAAGAAGAGGAGACGTGTGAGGCTTATATAGAGCTGCGGACACATGAAGAAGAGGAGACGTGTGAGGCTTATATAGAGCTGCGGACACATGAAGAAGAGGAGACGTGTGAGGCTTATATAGAGCTGCGGACACATGAAGAAGAGGAGACGTGTGAGGCTTATATAGAGCTGCGGACACATGAAGAAGAGGAGACGTGTGAGGCTTATATAGAGCTGCGGACACATGAAGAAGAGGAGACGTGTGAGGCTTATATAGAGCTGCGGACACATGAAGAAGAGGAGACGTGTGAGGCTTATATAGAGCTGCGGACACATGAAGAAGAGGAGACGTGTGAGGCTTATATAGAGCTGCGGACACATGAAGAAGAGGAGACGTGTGAGGCTTATATAGAGCTGCGGACACATGAAGAAGAGGAGACGTGTGAGGCTTATATAGAGCTGCGGACACATGAAGAAGAGGAGACGTGTGAGGCTTATATAGAGCTGCGGACACATGAAGAAGAGGAGACGTGTGAGGCTTATATAGAGCTGCGGACACATGAAGAAGAGGAGACGTGTGAGGCTTATATAGAGCTGCGGACACATGAAGAAGAGGAGACGTGTGAGGCTTATATAGAGCTGCGGACACATGAAGAAGAGGAGACGTGTGAGGCTTATATAGAGCTGCGGACACATGAAGAAGAGGAGACGTGTGAGGCTTATATAGAGCTGCGGACACATGAAGAAGAGGAGACGTGTGAGGCTTATATAGAGCTGCGGACACATGAAGAAGAGGAGACGTGTGAGGCTTATATAGAGCTGCGGACACATGAAGAAGAGGAGACGTGTGAGGCTTATATAGAGCTGCGGACACATGAAGAAGAGGAGACGTGTGAGGCTTATATAGAGCTGCGGACACATGAAGAAGAGGAGACGTGTGAGGCTTATATAGAGCTGCGGACACATGAAGAAGAGGAGACGTGTGAGGCTTATATAGAGCTGCGGACACATGAAGAAGAGGAGACGTGTGAGGCTTATATAGAGCTGCGGACACATGAAGAAGAGGAGACGTGTGAGGCTTATATAGAGCTGCGGACACATGAAGAAGAGGAGACGTGTGAGGCTTATATAGAGCTGCGGACACATGAAGAAGAGGAGACGTGTGAGGCTTATATAGAGCTGCGGACACATGAAGAAGAGGAGACGTGTGAGGCTTATATAGAGCTGCGGACACATGAAGAAGAGGAGACGTGTGAGGCTTATATAGAGCTGCGGACACATGAAGAAGAGGAGACGTGTGAGGCTTATATAGAGCTGCGGACACATGAAGAAGAGGAGACGTGTGAGGCTTATATAGCGCTGCGGACACATGAAGAAGAGGAGACGTGTGAGGCTTATATAGAGCTGCGGACACATGAAGAAGAGGAGACGTGTGAGGCTTATATAGCGCTGCGGACACATGAAGAAGAGGAGACGTGTGAGGCTTATATAGAGCTGCGGACACATGAAGAAGAGGATACGTGTGAGGCTTATATAGAGCTGCGGACACATGAAGAAGAGGAGACGTGTGAGGCTTATATAGAGCTGCGGACACATGAAGAAGAGGAGACGTGTGAGGCTTATATAGAGCTGCGGACACATGAAGAAGAGGAGACGTGTGAGGCTTATATAGAGCTGCGGACACATGAAGAAGAGGAGACGTGTGAGGCTTATATAGAGCTGCGGACACATGAAGAAGAGGAGACGTGTGAGGCTTATATAGAGCTGCGGACACATGAAGAAGAGGAGACGTGTGAGGCTTATATAGAGCTGCGGACACATGAAGAAGAGGAGACGTGTGAGGCTTATATAGAGCTGCGGACACATGAAGAAGAGGAGACGTGTGAGGCTTATATAGAGCTGCGGACACATGAAGAAGAGGAGACGTGTGAGGCTTATATAGAGCTGCGGACACATGAAGAAGAGGAGACGTGTGAGGCTTATATAGCGCTGCGGACACATGAAGAAGAGGAGACGTGTGAGGCTTATATAGAGCTGCGGACACATGAAGAAGAGGAGACGTGTGAGGCTTATATAGCGCTGCGGACACATGAAGAAGAGGAGACGTGTGAGGCTTATATAGAGCTGCGGACACATGAAGAAGAGGAGACGTGTGAGGCTTATATAGAGCTGCGGACACATGAAGAAGAGGAGACGTGTGAGGCTTATATAGAGCTGCGGACACATGAAGAAGAGGAGACGTGTGAGGCTTATATAGAGCTGCGGACACATGAAGAAGAGGAGACGTGTGAGGCTTATATAGAGCTGCGGACACATGAAGAAGAGGAGACGTGTGAGGCTTATATAGAGCTGCGGACACATGAAGAAGAGGAGACGTGTGAGGCTTATATAGAGCTGCGGACACATGAAGAAGAGGAGACGTGTGAGGCTTATATAGAGCTGCGGACACATGAAGAAGAGGAGACGTGTGAGGCTTATATAGAGCTGCGGACACATGAAGAAGAGGAGACGTGTGAGGCTTATATAGAGCTGCGGACACATGAAGAAGAGGAGACGTGTGAGGCTTATATAGAGCTGCGGACACATGAAGAAGAGGAGACGTGTGAGGCTTATATAGAGCTGCGGACACATGAAGAAGAGGAGACGTGTGAGGCTTATATAGAGCTGCGGACACATGAAGAAGAGGAGACGTGTGAGGCTTATATAGAGCTGCGGACACATGAAGAAGAGGAGACGTGTGAGGCTTATATAGAGCTGCGGACACATGAAGAAGAGGAGACGTGTGAGGCTTATATAGAGCTGCGGACACATGAAGAAGAGGAGACGTGTGAGGCTTATATAAAGCTGCGGACACATGAAGAAGAGGAGACGTGTGAGGCTTATATAGAGCTGCGGACACATGAAGAAGAGGAGACGTGTGAGGCTTATATAGCGCTGCGGACACATGAAGAAGAGGAGACGTGTGAGGCTTATATAGAGCTGCGGACACATGAAGAAGAGGAGACGTGTGAGGCTTATATAGAGCTGCGGACACATGAAGAAGAGGAGACGTGTGAGGCTTATATAGAGCTGCGGACACATGAAGAAGAGGAGACGTGTGAGGCTTATATAGAGCTGCGGACACATGAAGAAGAGGAGACGTGTGAGGCTTATATAGAGCTGCGGACACATGAAGAAGAGGAGACGTGTGAGGCTTATATAGAGCTGCGGACACATGAAGAAGAGGAGACGTGTGAGGCTTATATAGAGCTGCGGACACAAAGAAGAGGACACGTGTGAGGCTTATATAGGGCTGCGGACACATGAAGAAGAGGACACGTGTGAGGCTTATATAGAGCTGCGGACACGTGTGAGGCTTATATAGAGCTGCGGACACATGAAGAAGAGGAGACGTGTGAGGCTTATATAGAGCTGCGGACACATGAAGGAGACGTGTGAGGCTTATATAGAGCTGTGGACACATGAAGGAGACGTGTGAGGCTTATATAGAGCTGTGGACACATGAAGGAGACATGTGAGGCTTATATAGAGCTGTGGACACATGAAGAACAAACATGTGAGGATTATATAGAGCTGTGGACATACAAAGAATAGACATGTGAGGATTATATAGAGCTGTGGACACAAAGATGTGTGAGGATTATATAGAGCTGTGGACATATGAAAAACACGTGAGGATTATATAGAGCTGTGGGCATATTAAGAAGAGACATGTGAGGATTATATAGAACTGTGCACACATGAAGAGATGTGTGGGGATTATATAGAGCTGTGGACACATGAAGAAGAGATGTGTGAGGATTATATAGAGCTGTGGACATATGAAGAAGAGATGTGTGAGGATTATATAGAGCTGTGGACACATGAAGAAGAGATGTGTGAGGATTATATAGAGCTGTGGACATATGAAGAAGAGATGTGTGAGGATTATATAGAGCTGTGGACACATGAAGAAGAGGAGACGTGTGAGGATTATATAGAGCTGTGGACAAAGAAGAGGAGATGTGTGAGGATTATATAGAGCTGTGGACACATGAAGAGATGTGTGACGATTATATAGAGCTGCAGACACATGAAGGGATGTGTGAGGATTATATAGAGCTGCAGACACATGAAGAGATGTGTGACGATTATATAGAGCTGCAGACCCATGAAAAAGAGATGTGTGAGGATTATATAGAGCTGTGGACACGAAGAGATGTGTGAGGATTGCAAAGAGCTGTGGACATATGAAGAAGAGACGTGAGATTATATAGAACTGTGGACACATAAGGAAATGTGTGAGGATTATATAGAGCTGTGGACACATGAAGAAGAGATGTGTGAGGATTATATAGAACTGTGGACACGAAGAGGTGTGAGGATTATATAGAGCTGTGGACACGAAGAGATGTGAGGATTATATAGAGCTGCAGACATATGAAGAAGAGACATGTGAGGCATACATAGAGGCGTGGACACATGAAGAGATGTGTATGGATTATATAGAGTTGTGGACACGAAGAGATGTGTGAGGATTACATAAAGCTGTGGACACATGAAGAAAAGACATGTGAGGATTATATAGAGCTGTAATGAAAAAAAGATCTGGTACCGTGTTAGCCAGTAGAGCAAAATGTGATTGTTCCCAGAACCTGAGAGGTTCGCAAGCTCGCTATTATTACATCATATATTTTTGTTAGCCATTAAAAGGTATTATATTACAATTACGTGGTTTCTCTTGCTGGGAACAATCACAGATTATAGAGCTGTGGACACATGAAGAGATGTGTGAGGATTATAAAGAGCTGTGGACACATGAAGAAGAGGAGACGTGTAAGGATTATATAGAGCTGTGGACACATGAAGAGATGTGTGAGGGTTATATAGAGCTGTGGACACATGAAGGAGGAGACGTGTGAGGATTATATAGAGCTGTGGACACATGAAGAAGAGAAGTGTGAGGATTATAAAGAGCTGTGGAAACATGAAGAAGAGAAGTGTGAGGATTATAAAGAGCTGTGGAAACATGAAGAAGAGAAGTGTGAGTATTATAAAGAGCTGCGGACACATGAAGAAGAGATGTGTGAGGGTTATATAGAGCTGTGGACACATGAAGAAGAGATGTGTGAGGATTATATAGAGCTGTGGTCACATGAAGAAGAGGAGACGTGTGAGGATTATATAGAGCTGTGGACACATGAAGAAGAGAAGTGTGAGGATTATAAAGAGCTGTGGAAACATGAAGAAGAGGAGACGTGTGAGGGTTATATAGAGCTGTGGACACATGAAGAAGAGGAGACGTGTGAGGATTATATAGAGCTGTGGACACATGAAGAAGAGGAGACGTGTGAGGATTATATAGAGCTGTGGACACATGAAGAAGAGGAGACGTGTGAGGATTATATAGAGTTGTGGACACATGAAGAAGAGGAGACGTGTGAGGATTATATAGAGCTGTGGACACATGAAGAAGAGGAGACGTGTGAGGATTATATAGAGCTGTGGACACATGAAGAAGAGGAGACGTGTGAGGATTATATAGAGCTGTGGACACATGAAGAAGAGGAGACGTGTGAGGCTTATATAGAGCTGTGGACACATGAAGAGGAGACGTGTGAGGCTTATATAGAGCTGTGGACACATGAAGAAGAGGAGACGTGTGAGGCTTATATAGAGCTGTGGACACATGAAGGAGACGTGTGAGGCTTATATAGAGCTGTGGACACATGAAGGAGACGTGTGAGGCTTATATAGAGCTGTGGACACATGAAGAAGAGAAATGTGAGGATTATATAGAGCTGTGGACATATGAAAAACACGTGAGGATTATATAGAGCTGTGGGCATATTAAGAAGAGACATGTGAGGATTATAAAGAACTGTGCACACATGAAGAGATGTGTGAGGATTATATAGAGCTGTGGACACATGAAGAAGGAGGAGACGTGTGAGGATTATATAGAGCTGTGGACACATGAAGAAGAGAAGTGTGAGGATTATAAAGAGCTGTGGAAACATGAAGAAGAGGAGACGTGTGAGGATTATATAGAGCTGTGGACACATGAAGAAGAGATGTGTGAGGATTATATAGAGCTGTGGACACATGAAGAAGAGAAGTGTGAGGATTATAAAGAGCTGTGGAAACATGAAGAAGAGGAGACGTGTGAGGGTTATATAGAGCTGTGGACACATGAAGAAGAGGAGACGTGTGAGGCTTATATAGAGCTGTGGACACATGAAGAAGAGGAGACGTGTGAGGCTTATATAGAGCTGTGGACACATGAAGAGGAGACGTGTGAGGCTTATATAGAGCTGTGGACACATGAAGGAGACGTGTGAGGCTTATATAGAGCTGTGGACACATGAAGGAGACGTGTGAGGCTTATATAGAGCTGTGGACACATGAAGGAGACATGTGAGGCTTATATAGAGCTGTGGACACATGAAGAACAAACATGTGAGGCTTATGTAGAGCTGTGGACACATGAAAAACAAACATGTGAGGCTTATATAGAGCTGTGGACACATGAAGAGAAATGTAAGGATTATATAGAGCTGTGGACACAAAGATGTGTGAGGATTATATAGAGCTGTGGGCATATTAGAAGAGACATGTGAGGATTATATAGAGCTGTGGACAAAGAAGAAGAGATGTGTGAGGATTATATAGACCTGCAGACACATGAAGGGATGTGTGATGATTATATAGAGTTGTGGACACGAAGAGATGTGTGAGGATTGCAAAGAGCTGTGGACATATGAAGAAGAGGAGATGTGTATGGATTATATAGAGCTGTGGACACATAAGGAGATGTGTGAGGATTATATAGAGCTGTGGACACATGAAGAGATGTGTGAGGATTATATAGAGCTGTGGACACATGACGAAGAGATGTGTGAGGATTATATAGAGCTGCAGACATATGAAGAAGAGACATGTGAGGCTTACATAGAGGCGTGGACACATGAAGAGATGTGTATGGATTATATAGAGTTGTGGACACGAAGAGATGTGTGAGGATTATATAGAACTGTGGGCACATGAAAAAGAGATGTGTGAGGATTATATAGAGCTGTGGACACATGAAGAGATGTGTGAGGATTATATAGAGCTGTGGACACATGAAGAGATGTGTGAGGATTACATAAAGCTGTGGACACATGAAGAAAAGACATGTGAGGATTATACAGAGCTGTGGACACATGAAGGAGACGTGTGAGGATTATATAGAGCTGTGGACACATGAAGAGACGTGTGAGGCTTATATAGAGCTGTGGACACATGAAGAAGAGACATGTGAGGATTATAAAGAGCTGCTGTTGGTTCTTTGATATATGGTGGTATGTTGGTCATGTGGCACTGAGCATTCAGCAGAATTATTATTTAGCACAGCTTCCGTCCTTGAGAAGGACATGACATACGTGGGGGCATATGGAAAGCAGGAGGCACATGTCAGTAATGTCCACTTCTCTTCTCGCTGGCTACAAGTCCTCCTTACCGTCACCACAGTCACAAAGCCAGACTGCTGCCGACACATGTGCAAGGTGATAGTCATCATAGGTGGGGTCACCCCCAGCGTGACGCTGACACCGCTCGCCCTTCCTGCTGGTGCCCATATACGTGACGCGTAGGGATGAGGGGTCACACACTGGACAGCAGGCTCAGCAGACTGTGAGATCAGAGACTGCAGAGCCATCAATAATACGGGCAGCGCGTCCGCGAGGTGATCGGTGGTGGCGCCACGCATCATACAGAGGCAGTAATGTAACGAGCACTTCATGTGCCGCCCGCGCTGCCAAGCAGTCCAAGAGGATGCACAGTGACAGCGCCGTTCTCTGCACCAATATAATCACTGCGGTCACCCGCGTGACGAGGGGGACGCGCTCCGGGGGCCCGGCGTGGCCGCCATGTTCCCCACAGTAATAGAGAGGTACAGTGTGTCAGGATTAATGTTGTGTTTGCCTGGAGGGATCCGATTAGCTGGCAGGCGGCATTATACAAATCCAGCTGTCAGAGGCGCTGCGCTCCCGACCAGCAGATATTTTTAGCAAGTGGGTCCCATTTATACTAATTAAGAGGCAGCTCTGAGCCCCCCGCACACCAGACAGCCAATTCAGCCGTGCCCAAGTCACTTACACAGATGAGCGCAGAGCGCCGGCGGCAGACGCGGCCGCTGTCAGCTGTCACCTCGCAGAATCTGCAGAGAAACCAGTCTATCAAACTCGCAGACCCGGCAACACGGCGACGCTTGTCCTGGTGCCCTGATGTACCACTACCCCCACCATTCCCACACTGACCACATGTACTACTACCTCCACCATCCCCATACCGACCTCATGTACTACCCCCACCATCCCGACCAAATGTACTACTACCCACACCATCCCCATACTGACCTAAAGTACCACCACCACCACCATATGGTATTGTCACCCCCATCATCTCCTGGGCACTGCAGGAGTATGATTCTCCTATCAATCCCCCCCCCCCCCCCCCCTATTGATTACTCCATCCCATGGTGTCCCCGTGAGGACATCAGGTCCACCTGGTATCAGTACGAGGAGCCTCAGAACCGCTGTCATCCAGAATCGGATGGCATTCTGCAGTGAGGGTAATCGCGGCGAGGCACAAGGACCGGACCCCGGGCTAGTGTGGTGACATATCTGGGACAGACCTTCTGGGGGGGGACTAACAGACAGAGAAGACGGGCAAAGTACAATCAGAATAGTAGTATGGGGGTGCAGCAGGCTCAGACGTCTTACTGGCTACAAAGGCTGACCATGTAATACAGTGTTGAGGGGTCTGCCCGTCCTGCCAGAGACCAAATCCACCGAGACTGCAGCTGGTAAGAGTCGCCACCAACCCACCGGTATCTTCGCAGCCTTTCAAGGGGTCCAATTTAAGCAGGCAGGAGGGAGGGGGGGGGGGGGGTGTCACTGGCCGAGGACCCTACCGCGCTGACAGGTGGAGATGGCAGCTTATAGGGAGGGGCGCACAGAAAACAATGCAGCTCAGCGTGCCCTAGTTAGACGCTGCGCCGGTACACGGAGAGCCGCACATCTCCCGCACTCCAGCAAGCACGGCTCTGGACATAAATAATTGAGTGCGCATCAGACGGACGACACATCAGGCAGCCGTGAGTGACACGCCGAGGAATCGCTCAGGACAGGGAAGTCAGACGAAGTGGTCCCAACACTGCGGACCCCCCCGACCTTCACCGTACCACGTAGCGCCATTCCTATAGTAAAGGGGGGTCTGCTGCTATGTGGAGGTCACACACCAGATAACGGCTTCACGGGGTACATACTAATGGCTCCCGCTTGTAGAACAGCGTGTAACAGCCGCCTGCAGATGAGGGGAATCCATTTTACAGAAAAAAACTATTGTCCGACTGTCAGCGGCGATCGATCGCGAGTCACGTGGCTCCAGAGAGAGAGAAGGCTGTGAGCAGCATCACAATCAGGACCCGGGACCACCGAGAAGCTGCAGCCCCCAGAGGGCATCAGCAATTAACGGTTACAGATGAGCCCGGCGTGTAAGGGGGAGGCAGCACAGACCGCTGGCTGTCTAATGTGACATCAAAGAGACAGCCAACAAGGTACTGAGCACAGACACCCGGGGGCAGCGCTCCACAACACAAGCATCCTAGGGAATACCTTCACCGTGAGCAGCAATGTCCGCGCCATCAGGAACAGAGCTGCAGATCTTCTCCGCAATCAAGTTGGCGAGCGGCATGATCCCTACTACAGCGGGGTGCATCATGCAATAGGTCATCAGTAATGTGTGCCACCCTCCGCGCGCTCGGCCTGGTAAGAGCTGGATCATAAGGCGGACCACCTGCTGTAATCGACCCCACAATCAGGAGCGATGCTCTGCAGGCTGGGTCTTCGTGCACTCCCCAACGTTGGGACTCCCCCCATCCTGGCAGAAGTAGCGCCCCATCCGCCCGGGTGGGATGTCATTAGCGGCTCTTGCTTTCTAATGATATAAGTTACAGGCTCCGGCCTCCATCCATTCTTCCCATCGTCCCGCTGAATGCACTAGGGGGCCGGAGACGGCCATCTATCTGCGGGAAGAAGCCATGCATGAAAGTGACAATCTCCACAGTAATACCAGGCGGCCGCTGATCTCTCTGAGTCTCTACAAATCACCAGCAGTCCGCTCCATTCACATACAGCAAGCTGGCAGTGGCTCATCGGTGCGGGCACATGGTGGAGGGGTAATGTGATGCCAGTCTTATCCCACTACACTGCTACTAACATGTCCGTGTGCCCCGATCCCTGGACGCAGGACGCTAAATTACATGCTTTGTGTAGAACTAATGAGCTGTCCTGCATTCACAGGATGTCAGCCAACACGGGCAGCCAGCGATCCATCCACGGTCCTCGCATCGTGCCCCGTATGAGGAGGGCTCCAGGCGGGCAGGCTATAATGCAGGCGGCAGCAGAAGCCATACAGAATGTCTACTGAGCCGCTGCAGTGACCCGACGCCACCAATGCCAGAGCCATCTTAGTTGCCACATACCTACGAGAGTACAGAAGCCACAGTGCGAAGCTGCAAGAATGGAACACTGGAGGGTAAAGAATGAGGCATGAAATAACACGGCCGAGCCACATAATTATGGCCACGTCCATGAAGGCGGTGACCTGCAGTGCCTCGGTGGGTATATAAGGTGTGCAACAGGCCAGCGGCTCACATATCCCTCATCGTTGGGTGTAAGGAACCATTCAGTTGGGATGATAATTGGCTTCGGGCCACGGATGGCGGTATTTCTAGAACAGCGCAATTTGTGAAGTGTCCACGGGCCACTGTGGTGAAAGTGTACTGTGCGCGGACAAATGGCCCCATTGGGAATAACTGGAAGCTGGGAAGCATCACGCGCCAATGATGTGAGGTGAACGTTGGCTACGGAGGTGGAGGGCGACTGACCCTACAGTAGAGCCGCTTACCATGAAGATGACCCGTGGGGAAACCAGACGTAATACAGTCCAGAAAGCCCGACTGCACACGGTCACTGCGCCTGTGTAACATAGGGGCATTGGAAGTAAAGGCTTTTGTCCGCTTGGCTGCATCGGAATCAGACCACTGCTGATTGGTGAAGGGTGGTCTTCTACCTCATCAAACGGATGGATGTTGGAGAGTCAGGTGAGAAACATCGGAGAACGAACCCTCGGCAGCAATTGCTGGAAGAACACAACCTGGTGGCGGCAGCGTTCTGGTCGTGGCATTGTCTGGGACCATCGTCTATGTGGAAGGCGCTCAGAACCCATCGGGTTATAGATCCATCCCGGCAGATCACGTACTCCCATACATGCCGATTGTCTCCCAGGGCAGATGGGATCTTCTACAGGGGTTGGAAAGCACAACCGAGACCTCCCAGTACTTCCCAGCCCCCGTATTCCCCAGACTTGGACCGCATTGAGCATCTGTGAGACCGCCTCGATCGTCATGATCGCTCTATGGATCCTCCCCCATGCACCCTGAAGTCAGCACGGCTTCAGATAGTGGAGGCCACCTACCAGCACCTTACTCCCTTCCGGCCCGCCTGCTGTCTGTGTGACCCACAATGGATATTAGCTGGCTGGCCATAATAATGTGATCGACTCTGTAAAACGGCTGCAGGCAGAGGGTGGCGTTAACGATCCTACGAGGGATATAACACATATGTGCAATGGTGACCACAGCTCCTCAGATGTCTGGAGGACCTCAATCCTCTACTTGGGGAGGAGAGGAATGAGGATCTGGAGACGCAACAGACCCGGAAATTGTTCCGAAACTCCACTAAATAAACCCTTAACCTCGGGGCACCGTGAGATTTGTGATTTTGGTGCAGCGTTCCTGTAATGTGACTGCAGTAACGGATGAGGCAGCTGTGTTGTCCTGCACGACCTCCTCCCTTGGTGGTAGAGTCATCGGGGACTCTGGAAATGAACTCCCCGAAGGGAGCAGATTCTGCACTTTTAAAGGTTGTCCTTTCTATAATTACAATGCACCTGCATGTGAGCAGCACGGGACGTGTCAGAGGAGGGTGCAAAATACAAACAGCCATGACACCGCCCATGGTAGGTGCCCACACGGCACCCGCGGACCCAACACTGTGCTGCTCAGACGGCGGCGGTTATGGAAATTGTGGATCCCCCAAGTGTCACCCGCGATCTGCGCAGATGGTCGTTGGCCAGCGTCGTCACGGTTAGGTTAATCTTGCAGAGTGGGAAGCATCTCTTCAGCATTTTTCCCGGTATGGCGGCATAAGTCGCAAGCAAACAGCAGCACGTGGCCTGAAGCCTGCGGATCCCCCCCATTCATGTTAGTCAGGACTGCAGCGCCAAACTCTACAGTCTGGGGGCGCGCTAGTTGTTTGTGGACCCCGAGTACTAACGAAGGCTTTCACACCCCCAGCACCGAGCTGCAAGCGGCTTCCATCTTTAATCCAAACTCATTATCCTGTTGGCAGCGATTCGTCTTCCTAGCGTGGTGCCAAGCCGCTCGAGCCTGTCAGCCAGTTCTCGGAGCGCCTCGCCATCGGGTGTCCAAGAGCGACACTCACAATCCTCCCGCGAGGAATCACAAAGTGACTCAACGAAGCGTCGGTGGGAGAGACAAAGGAGTCGTCTCCCCGGGGAGGGCAGTGGAAGACGCTCCCGTCTTATGGCGGTTGAGCTCTCTTCTCACGGAGACGCCTCAGATAATCGCGCTGCCAGGCCGAGGGGTTTATCCTTCATTACTTGGATATGAGGAAAGCGAGCAGCTCCTTCATTACCAGTGAGGAGGATGCGGTCTGAGAGCGGCTCAATCCACATGTAAAACGTGTGGTGTCCGATCGATAATGGAGCTTCGGGTTGTGCCGTCTGCTGACCACCATGTTGGCAGGTCCAACAAGATTGTCGAAAACAAAACCTGTCTTTGTTGCCCTTAGCAACCAGTCACAGCACAGCTCTCCCTTTACCTCAGCAGGGGTCTGGTGCGAGTGGTTGCCCTTAGCAACCAGTCACAGCACAGCTCTCCCTTTACCTCAGCAGGGGTCTGGTGCGAGTGGTTGCCCTTAGCAACCAGTCACAGCACAGCTCTCCCTTTACCTCAGCAGGGGTCTAGTGCGAGTGGTTGCCCTTAGCAACCAGTCACAGCACAGCTCTCCCTTTACCTCAGCATGGGTCTGGTGCGAGTGGTTGCCCTTAGCAACCAGTCACAGCACAGCTCTCCCTTTACCTCAGCATGGGTCTGGTGCGAGTGGTTGCCCTTAGCAACCAGTCACAGCACAGCTCTCCCTTTACCTCAGCAGGGGTCTGGTGCGAGTGGTTGCCCTTAGCAACCAGTCACAGCACAGCTCTCCCTTTACCTCAGCAGGGGTCTGGTGCGAGTGGTTGCTATGGGCAACAAGGACCGTTTTTCTTGTAGACGGTGTGGATGAATGAAGCCCAGCGTGCGCGACTGTCAGCCAGCGCCATCACATGCCGGCCGCTCATCGGAAAGGAATAGAGATGTCAACGCACTCCTCCAGATCAATGGAGGTTCACTAGATCACATGATCCGTGACGAGTCGCCTGCGACAATTACACTCACCGTCGTTGCACGAGGCACAAGTCACCCACGCCTCATTTACTAATGAAGCATGCAGGCAAGGTCTGCCCTGTGATCTCGGTGGCGGCGCTCGCCGCCTGGCACCTTCACGGGCACTTTAACCGCCGGATGTGCATTTATTTAAGCAAAATGATCTCTAGAGAGCGGAAAACCTGCAAACATCGGCGAGGTCGCGGAGCGGAGGGACAATGTATTCAGTTATTCACTGCAGTACGGCCTGCGCTTTATTATGCGATGGCGATTAACAGACGCTGGAGGGCCAGATCACGTCCTCGGCGCCAGGCAGCACTACTCAACCTGAGTGCTGGATGCCGGTCACTAATGGGAGACAATGAAGACGCTTCCTCTACAACCCGACAGATCCGAGAGCTTCCCCGAGGAATAATGTTCATTCCTAGTCTTCCAATTAAATCACGCATCAGTATTCGTGGCGCGGGGCGACCACAGAAGACGTGCAAATCAATCACAATTCTGACAAACTGCAGGGCTTTATCAGAAAGACTCAAGTCTCCCCCCTCAGCCTAATGAGACGCTGTCCGTGGTTCGCGGCGTCTACGTAAATCATCATCAGACTCAGAAGGGAAGCGGAGAACTACAAGGGGTGACAGCGGAGGACTACCCAACCAATATCACAGCGGAGCACTACAAGGGGTCACAGCGGAGGCAAACCTGGAGCAATATCTCACAGAGGACTACATGGGGTCACAGCGGAGGACTAGCTGAACGAATGTCAAAGCAGAGGACAACAAGGGGGTCATAGGAGAGGACTACCGGGCCAATATCAAGTGCGGAGCACTACAAGGAGTCACAGCAGAGGACTACAAGGGGGTCATAGCAGAGGACTACCGGGCCAATATCAAGTGCGGAGCACTACAAGGGGTCACAGCAGAGGACTACCTGGCCCAATATCAAGTGCGGAGCACTACAAGGGGTGACAGCGGAGGACTACCCAACCAATATCACAGCAAGCACTACAAGGGGTGACAGCGGAGGACTACCCTGCCCAATATCACAGCAGAGGACTACATGGGGTCACAGCGGAGGACTACCCTGCCCAATATCACAGCAGAGGACTACATGGGGTCACAGCAGAGGACTACCTGGCCCAATATCAAGTGCAGAGCACTACAAGGGGTGACAGCGGAGGACTACCCAACCAATATCACAGCAAGCACTACAAGGGGTGACAGCGGAGGACTACCCTGCCCAATATCACAACAGAGGACTACAAAGGGGTTACAGCGGAGGAATACCCAACCCAATATCACAGCAGAGGACTACCCAACCAATATCACAGTGGAGCACTACAAGGGGTCACAACAGAGGACTAAATAGCCCAATATCACAGCAGAGGACTAGTGGCTTGATATAGAGGAAGACTGGGACAGGTAGTCCCTCACTGTGACCGCTTGTAATTTCACAGCGGAGAACTACCTAACCCAATATCACAGTGGAGAATTACAAGGAGTCACAGCAGAAACTATGAAGGGTCACAGTGGAAGACTATGAGAAGTCCCAGCAAAGGACTACCTGGCCCGATATTACAGAAGTCTCAGTCAGGGACCTTCTACCATGAAAGGACAGCGCTGTTAGGGGCGAAATCTGGACAAGAACCTCCACGTTGCGCAAAACTGTAAACGTGTTGTTAATGTGCAGGTGACCTCCTGGGAGCGAACGTGCTGAACATTGGACATGGCGGTCCCACGGGAGAGACGACGGCCTCTGAACAACAAGAGCTTCACCTGGGAGCAGCGAAGCACAGATGTAAGCTATAACCCCTGGAGGGGACAACCACAAACAAGGAAGTCCTGAGGCCGATAACCAGGACAGCTGTGAGGACTCCGGAGACCACCGCCTGTAGCCACCCGCACCAGCAGAAACACACTTCCAGTAATGATCTCCGACATGCAATGTCACATAGGATCCAGTTATCACGCAGTGTTATAATCCCTGTGTCCGGGGCTCCTCTGACATGAGCCGCACCTCTTATTACGCTCCTGCTCCATTATAAGCTTTGCAGCCTGAGCCGCTCTCATGACATTTCCCTCCCGGCGTCTCTTTGATACGGCACACAACGAGTAATTCTCAGCGAAATCCCCCGGATTGCATTGTTTCCGCTTGGTGCCAGGAGCCTCGCTTGGCGGTGAATTAGCAGGCGCTAAGTCTTCTGGTTCTCCACATACTAATGAGTCTCGGGGAGAACGCAGCGTATAGAAGCGGATTTCTCGCCCTGTTAAAATTAAATCCCTTTTTATTTCCTTAATGCCGTAAAGGGCGGCCTTCCGGGAGCGCCCATCATTGATTAAGAGCTTCAATCCCTTCATACACACTCGGCAGACCGTCCCCGGCCTCCTAATCGCCAGCGTGACTGTATAGCGGCGTCTGATCATCGCTGGAGCCCGTGACCCTGCGGTCCTGCTCAATTAATTATTAACCTGTCTTTCATGCCGGCGCGGCGGCTCCACGCTTCTGTTTGACTCCAGAATTAAAAGCCCGTTCAATGTTTTGCTAAATAAACGAGTGTATATTTCAGAGCTGCGTGGCTGACGGAGGGTCTACCGGGACGTCCTGTTGGCTCACGCCGCTTGTGATCCCACGCTGTTACGAGGACTCCGCCATCTAATCTATGGACGAGTCAGGAGACTGAGTAATCACTACCAAAGAGATCAGGAACAGATCCAGACCCGCCAAAGACCGAGCGCCTCATGTGTCCACCAGGACTAATCCTGGTATCTCAGTGTGCGGTATCGCCATAACTCCTCCCCGCTGCCTGGGGTCATGGGTGACTCAGATCCCCGCCTCACTCACCATATTCCATCACCTGTACCTCAACATCTCCCCTTACTGTCACCCTGATCCATTGTCATCCCGTATCCTGTAACCCCCTACTGATCACTAATCTCCCCCTCTCCAATCCATCCTGAATTCAGCAGCCAGGCTCACCTATCTGTCCTGCACCCCGTGCCGGTCACTGCACCGACGCCTCCAAGACTCCTCCCAAGCTGCAGCAGTTCTCTGGAATGTGCTACCCAAGATAAGTAGATTGATTCTCCACACCTGAAGTTCTAGGCGAGCCCCAAATACAAATCTCCAGAGAGGCCGCTGACATTCCCTATTCTAACTATTCTCCCTCAGACTCCCCGACCCCCATCATCCCCCTGTATTCCCCCACCTCCCCGTTACAGAAGCGCCACGTACAGAGAAAACGGACATCAAAAGTTGAACTTCTCTCTGATCACTTTGACCTCATGACAACACTGATTGTACGATGCTCTGCTGCTCCACCAAAGTATCACATCAATGCCAACATCCTAAAACAGATGGCTGCAGTTGTTGGTGGTGACAACTGACCAAGGCCACAGCAGGAAGTGTTGTCATGGGCACAAAGGAGCCCTTAACATCACTGATAACTTGACATGTTGTAGTTTCAGTCTTGTATTTCTGGTAGCAGGCGAAGCATCCGGCTCAGGAGATGGGTATGTGTAAGGGGGGGGAAGCGCTGCCTGCTTTGCACCATGCAGTCTGCAGTGGCTTTGAGCTACGCACACAGCAGCACCCTCTATTCATATGAGAAAGGTCCACGAACTCAGTAGGCACTGCAGAAGGAGGCTCCACCCCCCAGGAAGGTCCATGGACCTACTAGGCACTGCAGAAGGTAGCCCCACCCCCCAAGAACTTGCTAGGCATTGTGAGAGAGAGAGGGGATGCATGTGCCTGCAGGATAAAGCAGAGCTACCATGTGAGAGAAGCAGCAGCACAGAGACTATATGCACCAGGTGCTGCTTGATAGGAGCTAGCAGCCTTCGGGAAAGTGAGCTCAGAGTTGGGAGTGTGCAGGAAGTCCATTATGCAACAAAGGTTCTCCTGCACTAGCTGCTGCTGCTGCACTCAGGAAGCATTGATGGGAGAGACAGTCTGCAGTAGGTCACTCTGCAGACCTGAAGGGCAAAAGGGTACAGTACAGCATAACAGAGACTACTACAGGGAGCAACGCCCCGCGAGACAGCACATCGCCGCTGTTCTACAGTTCTCCGAATCAGGAGTTACCAGTGGACATTGAGAGTTCCTTCAGCCACGTATTGTAAGTGGGGCCGGCCTCCAAAAAAGCTGAATATGGGTGCAGGTATAGTGACTGCTATGGACTGCGCAGGCCCACTACTCACATAACACTGATCTGTGAACCTCATCCTGCGCCCCCGCCCGTGGGCTCCCACATCTGTGAACCTCATCGTGGGCTCCCACCAGGGAAATGTATATGCAGCACAGTTTGCAGCACATAGCATGTATATGTACACAGACAATTGAGCAGATGTACACAAGTATGCAGAATTGGGCCTAAGAGAGACACACGCATGTTTCCAGCACACTGCCGCTACCTGGTTGACTGGCCCAATATCCAAAGTGCATGGAAGGAAATAGCGATCCCCTACAAAGTGTAGCGCACGTGATGTGGCGGCTGGTCCGCGAGCTCCTGTCAGTCACGCTGAATTCGGCGGAGCGATATTTCCAATTGGATGAACAAATAAGAGACAATGGAGACTAGTCAATATTGGCAATTCAAATGCGCTAGAACCATGTACTGCGTTCCACCTGGAGACCTTGGGAACGTGTCACTCTCCTGTTAACCCGAGCAGAGCGCAGAACTGGGCCACCATCGTTAAATCAGTCCTGCAACTTGCCCATCACTCATCATCCAGCTCCAGCCATCAACAGAAGGAAAGCAAAGTACAGGAGCCGAGACGAACACAAAAGATGCGTAACCCTCAACTGCCAGAGGGGCATTACCCTGCTGCCTCTTGGAAGCCGCCATGAGAGGAACACATGTGACTGCAGGATGTCCTGAACATATCGCTGAGCTGTCATTGTCCCTCGTACCACTGCCGTGTAGGGGGACGTGTATTATCTATACCTCTCCTGGACAGGGTGCGGTGGTACGTGTATCTATACCTCTCCTGGACGGGGGGGGGGGGGGGGGGGGGTTACGTGTATCTATACCTCTCCTGGACGGGGTGCGGGGGTACGTGTATCTATACCTCCCTGGATGGGGGGGGGGTTACGTGTATCTATACCTCTCCTGGACGGGGTGCGGCGGTACGTGTAGCTATACCTCTCCTGGACGGGGTGCGGCGGTACGTGTATCTATACCTCTCCTGGATGGGGTGCGGGGGTACGTGTATCTATACCTCCCCTGGATGGGGGGGGGGGTTACGTGCATCTATACCTCTCCTGGACGGGGGGGGGGGGGGGGGGGGGGTTACGTGTATCTATACCTCTCCTGGACGGGGTGCGGGGGTACGTGTATCTATACCTCCCCTGGATGGGGGGGGGGGGGTTACGTGTATCTATACCTCTCCTGGACGGGGTGCGGGGGTACGTGTATCTATACCTCCCCTGGATGGGGGGGGGGGGGGTTACGTGTATCTATACCTCTCCTGGACGGGGTGCGGCGGTACGTGTAGCTATACCTCTCCTGGACGGGGTGCGGCGGTACGTGTATCTATACCTCTCCTGGATGGGGTGCGGCGGTACGTGTATCTATACCTCTCTTGGAGGGGGGGGGGGGGGGGGGTGGGTACGTGTATCTATACATCTCTTGGGGGGGGGGTACGTGTATCTATACATCTCTTGGGGGGGGGGTACGTGTATCTATACATCTCTTGGGGGGGGGGGTACGTGTATCTATACATCTCTTGGGGGGGGGGGTACGTGTATCTATACCTCTCTTGGAGGGGGGGGGGGTGGGTACGTGTATCTATACATCTCTGGGGGGGGGGTACGTGTATCTATACATCTCTTGGGGGGGGGGGTACGTGTATCTATACCTCTCTTGGAGGGGGGGGGGGTACGTGTATCTATACATCTCTTGGGGGGGTACGTGTATCTATA
This sequence comes from Eleutherodactylus coqui, assembly GCA_035609135.1. Classification (NCBI taxonomy): domain Eukaryota; kingdom Metazoa; phylum Chordata; class Amphibia; order Anura; family Eleutherodactylidae; genus Eleutherodactylus; species Eleutherodactylus coqui. Next base: position 225,331,319 of record CM069410.1, on the reverse strand, counting down.
CATCTCTTGGGGGGGGTACGTGTATCTATACATCTCTTGGGGGGGGGGGTACGTGTATCTATACATCTCTTGGGGGGGGGTACGTGTATCTATACCTCTCTTGGAGGGGGGGGGGTGGGTACGTGTATCTATACATCTCTTGGGGGGGGGTACGTGTATCTATACATCTCTTGGGGGGGGGGTACGTGTATCTATACATCTCTTGGGGGGGGGTACGTGTATCTATACATCTCTTGGAGGGGGGGGTACGTGTATCTATACATCTCTTGGAGGGGGGGGTACGTGTATCTATACATCTCTTGGAGGGGGGGGTACGTGTATCTATACATCTCTTGGAGGGGGGGTACGTGTATCTATACATCTCTTGGAGGGGGGGGTACGTGTATCTATACATCTCTTGGAGGGGGGGGTACGTGTATCTATACATCTCTTGGAGGGGGGGGTACGTGTATCTATACATCTCTTGGAGGGGGGGGGTACGTGTATCTATACATCTCTTGGAGGGGGGGGTACGTGTATCTATACATCTCTTGGAGAGGGGGGGGTACGTGTATCTATACATCTCTTGGAGGGGGGGGTACGTGTATCTATACATCTCTTGGAGGGGGGGGGGGGGTACGTGTATCTATACATCTCTTGGAGGGGGGGGGTACGTGTATCTATACATCTCTTGGAGGGGGGGTACGTGTATCTATACATCTCTTGGAGGGGGGGGTACGTGTATCTATACATCTCTTGGAGGGGGGGGTACGTGTATCTATACATCTCTTGGAGGGGGGGGTACGTGTATCTATACATCTCTTGGAGGGGGGGGTACGTGTATCTATACATCTCTTGGAGGGGGGGGTACGTGTATCTATACATCTCTTGGAGGGGGGGGGTGCGTGTATCTATACATCTCTTGGGGGGGGGTGCGTGTATCTATACATCTCTTGGAGGGGGGTGTACGTGTATCTATACATCTCTTGGAGGGGGGTGTACGTGTATCTATACATCTCTTGGAGGGGGGTGTACGTGTATCTATACATCTCTTGGAGGGGGGGTACGTGTATCTATACATCTCTTGGAGGGGGGGGTACGTGTATCTATACATCTCTTGGAGGGGGGGGTACGTGTATCTATACATCTCTTGGAGGGGGGGTGCGTGTATCTATACATCTCTTGGGGGGTGTGCGTGTATCTATACATCTCTTGGGGGGGGGGGTGCGTGTATCTATACATCTCTTGGGGGGGGGGGTGCGTGTATCTATACATCTCTTGGAGGGGGGTGTACGTGTATCTATACATCTCTTGGAGGTGGGTGTACGTGTATCTATACATCTCTTGGAGGGGGGTGTACGTGTATCTATACATCTCTTGGAGGGGGGTACGTGTATCTATACATCTCTTGGAGGGGGGTGTACGTGTATCTATACATCTCTTGGAGGGGGGTGTACGTGTATCTATACATCTCTTGGAGGGGGGGTGTACGTGTATCTATACATCTCTTGGAGGAGGGGTACGTGTATCTATACATCTCTTGGAGGGGGGGTTCGTGTATCTATACATCTCTTGGAGAGGGGGGGTTCGTGTATCTATACATCTCTTGGAGGGGGGTGTACGTGTATCTATACATCTCTTGGAGGGGGGTGTACGTGTATCTATACATCTCTTGGAGGGGGTGTACGTGTATCTATACATCTCTTGGAGGGGGTGTACGTGTATCTATACATCTCTTGGAGGGGGGTGTACGTGTATCTATACATCTCTTGGAGGGGGGTGTACGTGTATCTATACATCTCTTGGAGGGGGGGTACGTGTATCTATACATCTCTTGGAGGGGGGGTACGTGTATCTATACATCTCTTGGAGGGGGGGTTCGTGTATCTATACATCTCTTGGAGAGGGGGGGTTCGTGTATCTTATACATCTCTTGGAGGGGGTGGGGGTGTACGTGTATCTATACCTCTCCTAGACGGGGGGTGGGGGGGGGGGCGGTATGTGTACCTATACTTTTCCTGGACGGGGTGCGGCTGTACGTGTATCTATACCTCTCCTGGATGGTGTGCGGGAGTACGTGTATCTATACATCTCTTGGAGGGGGTGGGGGGGTACGTGTATCGTATACATCTCTTGGAGGGGGTGGGGGGGTACGTGTATCTATACCTCTCCTGGACGGGGGGTGGGTGCGGTATGTGAATCTATACTTTTCCTGGACGGGGTGAGGGGTACGTGTATCCATACCTCTCCTGGACGGGGTGAGGGGTACGTGTATCCATACCTCTCCTGGACGGGGTGAGGGGTACGTGTATCTATACCTCTCCTGGACGGGGTGAGGGGTACGTGTATCCATACCTCTCCTGGACGGGGTGAGGGGTACGTGTATCTATACCTCTCCTGGACGGGGTGAGGGGTACGTGTATCTATACCTCTCCTGGACGGGGTGAGGGGTACGTGTATCTATACCTCTCCTGGACGGGGTGAGGGGTACGTGTATCTATACCTCTCCTGGACGGGGTGAGGGGTACGTGTATCTATACCTCTCCTGGACGGGGTGAGGGGGTACGTGTATCTATACCTCTCCTGGACGGGGTGAGGGGTACGTGTATCTATACCTCTCCTGGACGGGGTGAGGGGTACGTGTATCTATACCTCTCCTGGACGGGGTGAGGGGTACGTGTATCTATACCTCTCCTGGACGGGGTGAGGGGTACGTGTATCTATACCTCTCCTGGACGGGCTGGGGGGTACGTGTATCTATACCTCTCCTGGACAGGGTGTGTGTGTGGGGGAAGGGGGGGTATGTGTATCTATACCTCTCCTGGACAGGGTGTGTGTGTGTGTGTGTGTTTGGGGGGGGGGGGGGGGGGGTACGTGTATCTATACCTTTCCTGGACGGGGGAGGGGGGGGGGGGGGGTACGTGTATCTATACCTCTCCTGGACGGGGTGGGGGGGGGGGGGGGTACGTGTATCTATACCTCTCCTGGACGGGGTGGGGGGTGGGGGGGTACGTGTATCTATACCTCTCCTGGACGGGGTGGGGGGGGGGTACGTGTATCTATACCTCTCCTGGTAGTGCGTCCTGCTCTTACAAGGTCACCGAGTCTCTTGTAATATCCATGTAAATTACGAGGAGTCATTTGGATGTAACTGCGGGGGACGAGCGTCTTGTGTCTTAATTGCAGTGCATGAAGTGCTGATGCCAGACTCCTCGCTGCATGCAAATCCCGGGCCGCAGCCCCTCCAGCTGACCCACTTCTCTCCCCAACCTGATGAGGGTGCTGTGCCTCCACCGGACCGCGGGGCGCCTCTACAACTACTGCTGGTGAATACGCTCTACGGTTTGCCGCACAGACGCCAGGGTTCGCGCCTTCACTAAATATCCGTTTTTCTGTTCTGTCACAGGAACAGAAGGGGAGAAAAACAACAGAAATTAAGGCCGGCCGCGTTCGTCACAAGACAGAATCCATTTTTCCGTCACTTTCGGACACTGCGCTAGTTTTTCTGGCACCCAAGACGAAAAAGCCGTGCACAGACAGAAGCGGCTCGTTAACCCTTCAACCACCTCGTAGGACAAATGTGGCCAGCGATTCCCCTACCAGTAGCAGTCCAACGTACGAATGGGAGGACGACTGTAAGCTCTTGAGACCAGGCTGGCTCTCCTCCTCCGGCTGAGGAGCGGTTTATGAGCCGGAAGGAAGAACGCAGCGGGATGAGGAGATAAATTGTATCCCAGTAATGAAAGCCGCGATGGCTGACACCAACATCCCATAAATCAGCTTTATGAGGTCATTTAGAAGCTGGCACAGATTTGCAATTCAAAGTAATTTGGAGGGAGTAGGGGCCGCCAGCCGCCGAGGAGAATCGGCGCGCCATCTCCGGGGCAGATGATCCCACCTCCCCCGCAGGAAGCGTAAGCTCTGCAGACAAGGCCTGCCGTGGATGGAGTTATCCGTAAACACGCCTCCGGCCCGCCGCGCGCCCCGCATTACAGACATTGATGAGGTGGCTTCCTGCGCCACTACAACAATTCCCGCGAGTGTAAACACTTTGCCGGCGCCATCTTCCCGGCCCGGGCGAAAATCTGGGTTAAAATATTCCATTTTCTGGTTTGTGGTGATGAATAATTCATCGGGGATTCATTTCTACATTATTCACAAACATCAAAGCCGCAGAGTCAAGGTGGCGGCGCCGGAGCAGCGAGCCCTCGACCCTTCAAGTGCGCGCCTTTGATGTGCCACACAATAAAATCATTAAAAAACACTAAATTTGCCCGGGAGACTCAGAAGAGGAAGATTTACAAATACGCGACAGAAGGAAGTGCAGAAAGAAGATGGCGAGAGGACGGCGGACGGGAAGAGACCAGAGACCTCGCCGCAACGTTTAGGCGCATTGCTTACCAGCTCTGTCCAGCACGAAGACGTCCTTGTTGCCCGTAGCAATCAATCACAGCGCAGCTTTCATCTCATCTTGGCAGTTTCAGAAATGAAAGCCGCGCTGTGATTGGCTGCCTTACGTGACGTCTTTCTGTTAGCTCTGATGAGGGAAGCCCAGCGTGTCTGGCATCCCACGCCCAGCACCCTCTCTACATGCCCTGGCACCCCCTCCGCCCCCATCACCCTTCACCCCCGGCGCCCGGGAACCGCCCTCCGCCAACCCCAACTCCCCCAGCGCCCGGGAACCGCCCTCCGCCGGCACCCTTCTCCCCCGGCGCCCGGGAACCGCCCTCCGCCGGCACCCTTCTCCCCCGGCGCCCGGGAACCGCCCTCCGCCGGCACCCTTCTCCCCCGGCGCCCGGGAACCGCCCTCCGCCGGCACCCTTCTCCCCCGGCGCCCGGGAACCCCCCTCCGCCAGCACCCTTCTCCCCCGGAAACCCCCCTCCGCCGGCACCCTTCTCCCCCGGCGCCCGGAAACCCCCCTCCGCCGGCACCCTTCTCCCCCGGCGCCCGGGAACCCCCCTCCGCCGGCACCCTACTCCCCCCCGCGCCCAGGAACCCCCTCCGCCGGCACCCTACTCCCCCCCGCGCCCAGGAACCCCCTCCGCCGGCACCCTACTCCCCCCGCGCCCAGGAACCCCCTTCGCCGGCACCCTACTCCCCCCGCGCCAAGGAACCCCCTCCGCCGGCACCCTTCTCCCCCGGCGCCCGGGAACCCCCCTCCGCCGGCACCCTCGCACACAGCACTGAGTACAGGGCCAGCAATTTGGCAAATGGCCTCTTTTGCCACACAGGCCATTATGGCGGCATGGAGCTCGTTCAGAGCTTATACTCGTCACAGTCCATTATTATTTTTTCCTTTTTTTACGCAGGTTTAAAAATGGCAGCATTTCCGTATTCCATTTACTGACCAAAATCGCCCATTAAAGTCCACGGGCGCATAGAGAAAAGCAGCAAACACACATTGGCATCCATGTGCTCAGTGATTTTTGGCGCACTAGGTTTTCTGTGGGTTGTGACAAAATTGGCATCACTTGGACCTTCCTGTGCTTTATTTGCGCGGGTGAAAAACGGATGACACATGGTTGGAACGCAGGCGTAAAGGAAGAACACCCCATTAATACACATATACTTGCAGTGCTTTTCACAGACCACAGTCGCCCGAGTGACTGAGCCCTCATACAACATCCATGACCAACAAGGGGACATGCCACCATTAGCCTGTAAGCTCTGTGGAACACCGAACACCAAGCTCAGCCACGACCAAAACTACACTTGTAGAAGGAGGTCACATGTACAGCTGCAAGCTCCTGGGTCAACTGACCTCACACCGACAGCGCCGACCAAGTGCGGTACAGTGATCTAGGCGGTCAGAATCCCACGTTAGAAGCTCTTAGGTTACAGGCCCGTCACCTGCCTCTTGCCCCGCTCAGAGGCCCATTGTGGGGCCCTTTTCTTGCTTCTATCAGTTCCTGTCAAACAGCCCCTCCCCCGCTTAGAGGTCCATTGATGGCCCTGTTCCAGCTTAGTAGCCCCCCCCCCCCGCGCCTAAAGGCCGGATGCCCTTCCACCACTTAGAGGCCTTTCATTCAGCCCTGCCCCCGCTTAGCGGCCCATTGCATGGCCCTTTCCCTGTTTGAACGCCCTTCCTCCGCTTAGTGGCCCTTTCCTCCGGCTTCAGCGTTCTCCGCTGCTGGTGATGGCGTCTGACTGCACAGTAAGGCCCGCTGCCCTGTAGGACGTCCGTGCGTAATGTGTTTACGGCGCGGCGGCCTTCCTTCCTCTAATTTACCGCTGCTGATCAGACTCAGAATCCATTAAGATTCCTTCAGTTTGATTTATCTGCTGCCGGCGGCGGGGAGCGGAGGTAACGCAGCGGCGCTGCACTTCCCCGTCATCACACCTTGTTAGTACCAGAGATGAACGGTAATGGCATCAATCCTGGAAGCTCCTGAAACAGCTGCACCTGCCGACCAACACTCACCGTCACCCAGGAGGGGGCGCCACTCAGCCCCCACTGTCAACCCTCCGCTCCAGAGAACATCCCAGCCCGAAATTAGCAACAAGCTCTCCCGGATCTACAT